>JAUIMM010000010.1:37500-1237500 GCA_031769625.1 Taudactylus pleione | reverse complement strand
CAGTGCCTCACAGTGCTCCTATGGCAGTGACACCCTAAGGCATTTTTTTTATAACACAGTGCCCATTTAACACAGTGCTCCCACATTTTTTTTAGTGCCTGAAAATGAACACACAGCACAGTGTGTTTTAATACAGTGTTTGGCCCTGAACATATAACATAGAGCCCCACAGTGCTGCAGCCCACAGTCCTCAAGCTCTCCCTCCAATCTCCTGTATGAAATGACAACCTATTATGAGGGAGGGACTTTTATGCACTCCAAAACACGATATCCAGGAAGATGATGTTTTGCCTTGCTTTGGGATCTGAACTTGGTGGGAAGACCCAAGCCGGGGGTCGGTTCAACTCATAACTCCTAGGTTTCCAGGACACTGAACCCACTTATCCCTAATTTAAACCCCTCCAAGTACATGATTATTCATTGGAAGGGGATGTAGTTATATGTCACAATCTCAACAGCAGAATGCCGGCTAGGGATTTATGATAGGTGTCGAAATAAAAACACCTATCATAATCCCAATGCCGGAATCCAGGACGACGCATGTCCAAATGAGGTAAGTCCGGGGTGCCCATCCTGTTAGCGGTGGGGGAGGGTTAGGTTTAGGCTAGTTAGTGGGGTTAGCATTAGGTTTTGGGGGACTGGTTAGGGTTAGGCACCTCTAGGGTGGAGGGCTAGGGTTAGGCACTCCCAGGGAGAGTTTACAGTTGGGTACCTCCCCAGGTGGGTTAGGTTTATGGAGTGGTAAAGGGGGGTTAGTCACCCCCGGTGGGAGGTTAGGGTTAGGCACTAGGGGAAGGTTAGGGTTAGACACCACTAAGGGAGGGTTAGGGTTACGGGGGGGACAGGGGAGGTTAGCATACTTACCTGCCTCTGTTGGGATTTTCATCCTGCTGGGCAGCCGCTTTTCGGGATTTGAACCAACGGCATGTCAATCACATTCCATTGGAAGGGGTGTACCAGAGGTTCTGCAATATGTTCTGACATTTTTATATTAATATAGTGATTTTACTTACCTTTTCATCTGTTCAGTGGGTAGAACAAAAAAAATAAAAAAATTTGCTAGGAAAATGGAATTTGGATTTGAATAGCAAATTAAATTTGCAGTTTGAATTTGTCATGAAACAAAAATGCTGCTGATTGAAACAACAACTTAAAATTCCAATTCAGAATCTGCATAATAAATATAAAAATTTTTCTAGTTTCTAGTTTTCTAACATCACATTTCTTTCCTCTAGAATATTCAGAAAATCTAAGTAAACTAAACTATTATATAACATTTGACATATGTATCTACTTGCTGGAAAAGCAAGTGGCAGTTAAAAGTCATCAAACATATTTTATATGTCTAATGTTAATGCAACTCGTTTTATATTAATTTCAATGAATACTTGTACTGTATATACCAAGCATATGACATTGAAGTATATGGATATAAACTTATGTATTGGCACATTTATTTGGAAGCACTTTAGTTTAAATTAAGTGTTTAAGCAAAATTTTTGGGTGAACGTAAAATCCCAGATCTGTGAATGTAATCACAACCCATTACAAAGTCATATGGGCTATTTGGAAATACTTAAGCCTTATGAATGGATCTTAACCTACTTCCTTCAATACCTAAAGTAAGTGTGACAAACATGACTTCCCAGCAGAATGCATTGGTAAAGCATATTGTTACTGGAAGCAGAACAGATAATATGTATGTCCTGCATCTCAATGACCTGATCCCAGAACAAGAATGTTTCAAAATGTACCTTTCTTTCTATTTAATTGTAAGTGTAAATATTGCATTAACAAAAACAACAACAATAATAATAATAATAATAATAGTAATAATAATAATAATAATAATAATAATAATAAAAATTGACAATAAATAATAATATTTGCATTTAATTTATTTTTCTAACACTGAAAAAAAAGTAATCTCATTGGTGAAAACTTACTTCTACGCTCCTGCTTATCACGCTTTGACTTTTATCTTTATCAGGTCATGAGGAACAAAGTTATTAATAATACATCTCACTGTGTGATGTTAATTATTTATTTAGAGTTTTTGTGTTCTATCCGTTGACACAATATATTTTCGCCAACACAAACCTGTCAATTTTGCATCAGCCTGGAACACTTGAAACTCATAGATAATTCTGCTTCTGAAAACATACATTTCATATCTTGTGTACTAAGCTGTCAAGATGTGATGCCATGAAATATTCAACGGCATTACAGGAAATATGTTTTCTATTAAGATTATTCACTTAATTTTACAAGTCTGTATAAAAATAAATAGTTCCAATATGATACAGTTTTAGAATGCTATTAGCACTTATCATTAGTTACCCTAATTTACTCACCACATATTTTTTGGGGGATTAATGTGTGTCGGTTCCCTGAAATGTTTCATACTATGCTGACAAAGTTCTTTTTCCAGTGGAATTCCTGAGTCTGCAACCTAATACACAGGTTCTCACTCCTAGTGCTCAGTGGGTGCAAAAGGTCCAGATATTACAGATAATGCTATAAGCACAAACATAATTACCAGATCAGCTATTCTAAATCAGCCACCTGCGCTGAAACAGAGATTTAAATCCATGCAAACAATAGCAGATTTAAATAGATGTGATTTATGATGAACATCAAAGATAACGGGTCCCTTAGTGACACTATACTGCATAAAAGTAACACATGCGTAATTATGGTACATTAAACCAGTAGTGATTTATTAATGCATTGGAAATACATAAATATCAATTCATCATGCATGTGGCAACTCTTTTCATCATGTAGCACATAAAATGAAAACAATATACTGTTATACTGAAACAAAGACATATTGGAGACACTTCACGGTACAAAGCAAAATTGTGAAATGCAGCACATCTCTTTTTGCATGTCTACAGTTTGTCTGGATTTGCATGATTGGTCGGATTGCACAAACACTGCATGTTCATATAGAGTAATAGGGAAACATGGCCTTCCAATGCTACAACCCATGCCGGATAAACAAGAGGCAGCTGGGGTGGTTGCCAGGACCCCCCTTCCACATGGAGCTCCCACACATAGCTACATCAAAAGCATAGGGGTACTGTGGAATATGTGAACAGTTTGGCATAATCTGAATTGAGGCATTTGTGATGCTGGGAGTATTTATTTGCATATACTTTTTAATAACATTGCCAGCTTTTCATATTTACAAATTTTTATTTATAGGGGCTCCCTGCAAGTTAATTGCCCAGGGGCCCCCACAATACCTAATCCGGCCCTGGTTACTTATTGGGATCAAGAGTATTAAACAGAGATTTACTCTTTAAGGCCGTAAAATATTTCCGGAGCAAAGCATTACAGATATCTGTTTGCCATCACATAAATAAATATGTGTGCGTGTGTGTGTAAAAAATATTTCTACTACTAATTTTCTGTTTTAATCCACAAAAGCAATAGACACAACATTAAGCATACGCCTCTATTTTTATTTTTCTCAAATATTGTTAGAAAATTCTGTTAGCTCCTAGTTATTTTCAAAATAATATGAATAAGGGGCAATCAAGTTGAAGAATATTGTCATGGTAGGGGTCCAGTTTATTTGCCCTGTAGTAAGGGTCCTATTTGCTTTCCACACTCCATTGCTGAAGGTGCATGGCTATATAATCATAGGGGTGTGGATTTGCCTCCTTAGCAGGCTCAGACATATGTACTTTGTACCCAACCACCTTTTCAGTACCCCTCAATATGGATGTCAGTAAAACCCAAAGATTGCTTCAAGTATATTATTGGTTCATGAACTGCATGTTCCTTCATTTACATAATAATCTGCTAAAGCATGATCTGAGATCGGTAACGCAAGACCCCCCTTCTTTCCCCACAGTTGACTGTCACTCATACTTGCCTAGTCTCTCAGAACACAAGTGGGCGGTCCAGGGGGCCGATTATACATCATCATAGCCATGCCCCCGTATGCAATGCCTGTGATCTCGGCACTGTATAATGGGGAGGGGGCCATAAGCGATAGCACCACCACGCCCTTCGCCACAGCCCACTTAGGCGGCCACCACAGAAGCTTTGCAAGTATGCTATCACTGCTGAGTCAGAGATGAGAGTCTAGGAGAGGAGAACTGCTGCAACAGCACAGGTACGTATCACATTGGGGCCATATCACTAGTTATAAATTAAATGTCAACATTTAAATCCCAGGAGAAATTTATCAAATTAGAGCTTTCATTATATGTAAGACCACATACATTATTTATCTTTCTGAGTGTATGTGTCATTTACAATACAGCAGCACAACTTTAAGAACCTTATTTTTTTTAGAACATACTGTAGAAAGAGTAGTTTGATGAAGACCATTACCCGTAGCATCCGTAAACACTTTTTACAGAAACATAACAGTGTTTCCACTGAATTTAAGATTACTAGAATAACATATGTATCAGTCTCACAACCTGCCAAACGGAAAACTGTTGGACTCATAATTTGAGAACTTTAAGCCCTGATGACTTGAATAAAAGTATAAAAATAGATACATGAATACGAGATACTTCAATAGAGGTATTTTAAAGTAGGGAATTGGCAAAGTAAACCTGCCTGGATCTACTGTGATTTTTCCTCAATAAGTGTAATGCTTGATGATTTCATTAAAATAAAACTGGTTTTATAGTTAATTGGTTTTATGCTAAAACCTGCTTATTAATATAAATAATAAAACAATTAATTTATTATACTATACATTCTTATGTGTTATTTTCAATGAGCTTTTCTATAAGTATATTTAATAGTTTTCTCTCTGACATTGATACACCATTTTAATTAGGGGTGAGCGGGTTCGGATTTCTGAAATCTGAACCCCCCCGATCCGAGGCCGATCCGAGTCAGGCTCGACTTTTCCCGCCTGACTCGGATCTGAAATCGCGGGTTTTGGATCCTATATAAGGTACCCGCGTCGGCGCCATTTTCACACTCGGCTGTTGACAGTGAAAAGGGAGGGTGGGAGTTAGGGCTGGCTGGGCTTTGTAGTGTAGTGTAGTGTAGTGCAGAGTAGTGTTGTGCTGTGCTGTGCTGAGCTGTGCTGCTGTTGTCCATAGGGGCTGTGTCCACTACTTCAAAGTCCATAAAGGGGCTGGCTGTGTTGTGCTGTGCTGCTGTTGTCTATAGGGGCTGTGTCCACTACTTCAAAGTCCATAGGGGCTGGCTGGACTGTGTTGTGCAGTCAGTTGTCCATAGGGGCTGTGTCCACTCCAAAGTCCTGTGCAGTGTCTCAGTCCTAAAGAGGTGCTGTAGTGTTGTCCAGGGGGTGCTCTGTCCATCAGGGGTGCTCCCCCCAAGGGCTAAAAAAATATATATTTTTTCTGTGTTTGTGAATTGTGTGCACAGTAGCCGCACGTGCATCAACAAAGTAGTGCCAAGCGTGCGCCTCTGTCCCATAAATAAAGGGCCGGCTGGATTGACAACTAAAGAGGGTGCTGTAACCCCCAAGGGGCACTCCAAACAAAATAAAAAAATGTTTTCTGTGTTTGTGAATTGTGTGCACTGTGGCTGCACGTGCATCACCGAAGGAGCAGCGCCAAGCGTCCGCCTGTGTCCCATAAGTAAAAGGTTGGCTGGCTTGTCCGTTAAAGGGTGCTGTAACCCCCAAAGGGCACTCCAAACAAAATAAAAAAATATATTTTTTTGTGTTTGTGAATTGTGTGTGCAGTAGCCGCACGTGCATCAACAAAGTAGTGCAAAGCGTGCGCCTGTGTCCCATAAGTAAAAGGCCGGCTGGATTGACCGCTAAAGGGTGCTGTAACCCCCAAAGTACACTCCAAACAAAATAAAAAAATATTTTCTGTGTTTGTGAATTGTGTGCGCAGTAGCCGCACGTGCATCAACAAAGTAGTGCCAAGCGTGCGCCTGTGTCCCATAAATAAAGGGCCGGCAGGATTGACAACTAAAGAGGGTGCTGTAACCCCCAAGGGGCACTCCAAACAAAATAAAAAAATATTTTCTATGTTTGTGAATTGTGTGCACTGTGGCTGCACGTGCATCACCGAAGGAGCAGCGCCAAGCGTGCGCCTGTGTCCCATAAGTAAAAGGTTGGCTGGCTTGTCCGTTAAAGGGTGCTGTAACCCCCAAAGGGCACTCCAAACAAAATAAAAAAATATATTTTTTCTGTGTTTGTGAATTGTGTGCGCAGTAGCCGCACGTGCATCAACAAAGTAGTGCCAAGCATGCGCCTGTGTCATAAGTAAAGGGCCGGCTGGCTTGACCATTAAAGGGTGCTGTAACCCCCAAGTACACTCCAAACAAAATAAAAAAATATTTTCTGTGTTTGTGAATTGTGTGCACTGTGGCTGCACGTGCATCAACAACGGAGCAGCGCCAAGCATGCGCCTGTATCCCATAAGTAAAGAGCCGGCTGGCTGATTTCTTAAATGGTGGTGTAACCCACAAAGTGCACTACTCTCCAGCAAAAATAAAAAAATATTTTCTGTGTTTGTGTGCACCTTAGCCGCACGTATATATCAATATAACATAAATGGAGGACCAAACTTTCTCCGATAAAAATAAATTAGGGAAAGATCAAGAACCACTTCCTCCTAGTGCTGAAGCTGCTGCCACTAGTCATGACATAGACGATAACATGCCATAAACGTTGTCTGCCAAGGCCGATGCCCAATGTCATAGTAGAGGGCACATACAATCCCAAATGACAAAGTTCAGGAAAATGACCTTGAAAAAAACATTTAAATCATCTGAAGAGAAACGTAAACTTGCCAATATGCCATTTATGACACGGAGTGGCAAGGAACGGCTAAGGTCTTTCCCTATGTTCAGGACTAGTGGTTCAGCTTCACATGACGATGGAAGCCCTCCTCCCGCTAAAAAAATCAAACGAGTTAAGCTGGCAAAAGCACAGCGAAGATAAGCTGGCAAAAGCACAGCGAAGAACTGTGTGTTCTAAGAAGATATCACAAATCCCCAAGGAGAGTCCAAGTGTGGTGGCGGTTGCGATGCCTGACCTTCCCAGCACTGGACGGGAAGAGGTGGCTCTTTCCACCATTTGCACGCCCCTTGCAAGTGCTGAAAGGAGCACCCACAGTCCACTTGCTGATATGCAAATTGAAGATGTCACTGTTGAAGTACAACAGGATGAGGATACTGGTGTAGCTGGCGCTGAGGAGGAAGCTGGCGAGGAGGATTCTGATGGTGATGTGGTTTGTTTAAATCAGGCTCCGGGGGAGACAGTTTTTGTCTGTGGGATGAAAAAGCCCATCACGGTCATGCCTGGGCAGAAGACCAAACATTCCACCTCTTTGGTCTGGCAATATTTCTATCCAAATCTGGACAACAACTGTCTTGCCATATGTACCATATGTAAAGGTGAAATAAGTAGGGGTAGGGACGTTAACCACCTAGGAACATCCTCCCTTATACGTCACCTGCAGCGCATTCATAAAAAGTTACTGTCAAGTTCATAAACTTTGGGTAAGACTGTAAGCAGTCCAGGGACACCTAAATCCCTTTTTCCTGTTTTATCCAAGGAATCGGTGGATGAGGAGGATGAGGACGACATCTTGCCTCAGTAGAGCCAGTTTGTGCAGGGACAGATTAATTGCCAGCTTGTTTTGTGGGGGCCCAAACGAACCAATCATTTCAGCCACAGTCATGTGGCAAACCCTGGCGCTGAAATGATTGGTTTGTTAAAGTGTGCATGTCCTATTTATACAACATAAGGGTGGGTGGGAGGGCCCAAAGACAATTTCATCTTGCACCTCTTTTTTTTCTTTGCAGTATGTACTGTTTGGGGCCTAGTTTTTCAAACTGCCATCCTGTCTGCCACTGCAGTGTCACTCCTAGATGGGCCATGTGTTTGTGCCGCCCACTCGTGTCGCTTAGCATAGTCATCCAGCTACCTCGGTGCAACCTTTTGGCCATAAAAACAATATTGTGAGGTGTGAGGTGTTCAGAATAGACTGGAAATGAGTGGAAATGAAGGTTATTGAGGTTAATAATTGAATAGGAGCATAAAAACCCACAAATTCTGTGATTTTAGCTGTTTTTATGCTTTTTAAAAAAAAAATACAGATCCAAAACACAAAACCCAGAACCCAAAACATGGAAGGGTGGTTTTGGCAAAACCAAACCAGATCCAAAACACGAAGAAAGATCCAGATCCAAAACCAAAACACAAAACATGAAAAGTGGCCAGTGCACACCCCTAATTTTAATGAACTTTTTTGGATAAACTATTTTGGTTTAGTTACAAGAAATTAGATCATACAAATAGATTGCATTGAAATAGTGAGGAGAGTGTGTGATTTTCGAGTGCTCAGAAATTAAGGAATTTTGATGCATCAACCCTTTTGACCAAAGAGTCACTCTGTCTCTCTCTCTGTAATCTGTCCTTCTTGTCTCTCCTTCCCATCTGACTCTCTTTCTCATCTCCCATGTCTCTATCATCTCTGCCCCCTCCACTACTGTCTCTCTTTGTCTGATCTCTATCTATCCCCCCCCCCAACTGTCTCTCTTTTTCACCTCTGCCTATTCCCCCATTTACCTTTATCTCATCACTGTCTCCATCAAGACTCTCTCTCATCTCTGTTCCTCATCATCCTCTGTCAAAGGGGGCTTGGGGTGAGGGCACAGACATGCTAGGGGTAGTTGCAGGTGGTGTGGGCAGGCATGCTTGGGTAGAGGGAACTGCAAGTGGAGGTGGCATTGGCTCTGGGTGTTGATAGATTTAAAATGTCTAACCCTCATCTCTGTCTCCCTTACCCCTATCTCTATGTCTCACCCCTGTCCACCCCCCCCCTCTTCAGACTGCCTCTCTCATCTCTTTTACCCCTACCCTATGGAAGTGAGTCAGAGGAGAGGAGCAAATAGGACAGGGGAAAGCTGCAAGTGTGGTGGTGTGTAAGTGAGCTGTTGGGTCCATGTATGGGAGTGTGGGGGAGCCACAAGTGTGTGTGAATGTGTGTGTGTGGGGGGGGGCAGTCAGGGGTAATCTCAAGTGGGGAACACTGGATCCATCATTGACAGGATGAAACAGTCTTCCTCACATCAGTACAGAGGTGGGGAAGAAGAGAGGCTATGTGGGTCAGACAGCCAGTGAGAGCTATTGTAAGAGAAGAAGGTAGGGTTGAGGGTTCCTCCAGCTCTCGCTTGTGCTAGACTGACATGGTAGGAGATTATATAAAGGATTATATCAACTTTGCTCTATGTTAGCCTTTGGTGTATGCTTAAACAGAAATATCAAAAAAAGATAAGAGAATTATAACTGCGCTTACCCCTATATATCTGTGGGTGTTTGTAAAATATAAATGATATTGGTATTATAGAAATGATTTAACCTTATGCATCTGAATCTGAGTACAATAGGAATATGCCAAATGATCACAAGACTATAACTGAAAAAAACGAAACTTTACTATTTCAATAGGAGCAATTCTCTTATCTTTTTCTGATACACTTTACCAGAGACATAAGGTGCCTCTGCTTCTACGTGCAGCACACCCCACTATAGTTTATCTCTCCAGTGCACGAAATGACAAGCAAATCTGCTTTACTTAAACAGAAGTATGCTTATGAAAAAACAGATCAAAATGCTGTATACTTCACTCCCCTCAACTATGATAAAGCATTCAGGGCCTGATTCCGAGATGTATGCTAACCCGTCTCTGTTATTAGATAGACGCTATTGCACCGCCTATTGTGTGCGGCAGAGCAATACCGTCCATTTTGAATCAGGCCCTCAGTGCACATGAGTGTGTTGCTAAAAGAAAATTGTTATCCAAGTGATAAAGTTATATGACTATTGTTTTGCTAAAGTGTTTGGTATAAAGTGTTTGAACTAAATAGCTGTATTTTATTTTATTGGGATCATTTTTAAAAGATTGAATTTAGCCACAAATGGCTTTTCTGCTAATCACATGGATTCATTTAGAAATAATTATGATTGGATAAAGGGAGTATAAAAAATACTTTCCCTGCACTACGTGACTTTACTTCTATCTGATGAAATCTCTTTCTTTGATCCCCTCCAGGTAATATATCTCTGCACATGTGCATATTGCTTTAATTTCTTACCAGAAGTATTAGGCTGCTGGAAAGAATGAGAATATACTGTATCTGCATAGGAACAGTGTTTTCAACGGGATTCTAATAGGAGCCCTAGGTTGCTTATTTCAATAAAATATTATCACAAATCCCCATGTAATGCAGCAATATGGATTCTTAACCTTCATGGGGACATTACAGATATTAATAAATTGACTACTACAGTATATGCAGTTCTTCTCATTCTCCAGTCAAATATATATTTACATTTTTCCATGTTAAAGACAAATACAATATTCTGCTAAGATCATGGTGAGAGGGAACTAAGGATCGGTGAGCTAACTAATCCATCTTGAGTGTCTCCTGAATACTAGGGCCGCTGTACTGAAAAGACACTGATTAATATAGCTACCTCTTAAATCCCACTGGTAATACTTAGATATGTTATACTATAAATAAAAATAAAAATCTGCTCTATCTATCTATCTATCTATCTATCTATCTATCTATCTATCTATCTATCTATCTATCTATCTATCCATCTATCTATCTATTTATACACACAACTGGTATCATATTGTATTTTGTTTTAAAGTTTTATTTATATGCTGAGTCTTATTTTAAATTTTTTATTGAACATTAATAAATGTTTAAAGATACCCTTTGAGTTATTTGTCTGACCTTAGTGCTGCTCTAATTAATTCACTTTGTTTTGGAGATAATTAACCCTTGAGGAGCAGATTTGGGATTTATATATATACACTTAATTTGCATAAAAAGATAAGTGTTTTTGCTGAAGTCTACTAATGTCCCTACTCTTGAACAAATATAACACATGCTGTGACTGCACACAGTTGTAATGTGTCAGTGTACAAAAGTGTGTTTGGTGGATGTAGGGGTAGATAAGATCAGGGCTATACTGAGCAGGGTGCAACTGGTGCCGTCCCCCAGGGATAAGGCTGAAGGGGTAGCACAGTCCTGACCTGGTGGCATATGTATCCAGCTTAGGTGGAGCCTGCTTATTTGTGTATGAGTAAGTGACACATTCCTAAGATGCTGTGAAGGGAGTTCACAGTATAGATACATTTTTTAATTGTAATGTTTGTAGATTTTGTTTTACTATTATACAAATTTTCTAAAAATCTTTAATTACTAGATTATTTTCAACTTTTGTTTCTTATTTCTAAGGGTACAAAGGGGACTTGATCCTTTTCACCCATGCACCTCAGCATTGTAAGCATGTCAGCTAGTAATGGATATAGAAGAAAACTATAAGAAGGAAGTCACAAAAAAGGGAACTTTAAAATTAGAGATGAGCGGGTCTGGTTCTACGAGAACCGGACCTACCTGAACTTTGAGATCCGGACCAAGATCCGAACGCGGCTCGAGGTTTCCCACGTGACTCGGATCTCAAAAGGAAGCAAAACTTCATCCTCCCATTGGATTCTCGCGGGTTTTGGATTATATAGAGGTCCACACGATCTGTGCCATTTTCACTCCGGCTGTGGAGAGAGAAGCTAGCAGACATGTAGTCAGTCACTGTCAGTCACTCAGTGTGTGTCCAGTCGGGGTCTTGGGCTGAAGGCTGCTGCTGTGTTGTACATAAAGGGGCTTAGGCTGCTGTATATAAAGAGGGGCTTCCTTCAGTGGGTGCTGCAGCTGCTGTGTCACTTGTCCTGTCAATTAACTGTGGCTGCTGCTGTGTTGCTGTTTTGTCCATCAGGCTAGGGCTGCAGTCCATAAAGGGGTGCTGTGTTGTCCAGGGTGGGTGCTCTGTCAATTAAGGGTGCTCTTCCCCAGTGTAAAAAAAATAATAGTACTTTTTTTATTTCTTTTTTTTATATTTGTGGGTGTGCATTAGCAACTTACCTGCGCTATTATTGTTCGGTGACACTGCCGCAGTTTATCAACCAAGTATTTTTGTCTCTGCAGGTGGTCTGTCCGCACTCGGCAGGGTGCTTTCTTGTCCATAAAAAATGGGTGCTGTCTGTGTTGTTCATCAAGGGGCTGCTGCCTCATTCAGGGGTGCTCTTCCCCAGTGTAAAAAAAAGTGTTTTTTTGTGTGTGTGCGTTAGCAAATTAGCTGCAATTTTATTGTTTGGTGACAGTGATGGCCATACCGCAGTTTATTGTCCACGTATTGTGACACTATAAGTCGTAGCGCAGTGTTACTCTTATTCATAAAAAATATTGTGATACTGTAAGTGGTAGTGCAGTGTGTTATTCTTTTCTTATTCATAAAAAATCTTGTGACACTGTAAGTGGTATCGCAGTGTGTTATTCTTATTCTTAAATAATCTTTTGACACTAAGTGGCAGCACAGTTTGCTATTCTTATCTTATTCATAAAAAATCTTGTGACACTAAGTGGTAGCGCATTGTGTTATTCTTTTCTTATTCATAAAAAATCTTGTGACACTGTAAGTGGTATCGCAGTGTGGTATACTTATTCATAAATAATCTTGTGACATAAAGTGGAAGCACAGTATGTTATTATTTTCTTATTCATAAAAAATCTTGTGACACTGTAGGTCATTGATACCACAGCGTAATATTTAAAATTGGTACAAATTGACGTGTGTACTGTACCCCACTTAATTCGTGTTTGTTGATATGGAGAACAATCAGGTGAGAGGAGAGCAGGAACCACATACTCCTGCTGGACCTGCTGCCAGTGCCACCAGTCATGACAATACTAGACCATCTACATAATTTACTAAAGCTGATGCCCAAGGGCATACATGGCTTAAGTCAGGGCATCTCAAGAACCAATCTTTTACAGTGGTAAAGAAAAAACATCAAAGGGAAAGTTAGCTGCAGAAAGACATAAAATTGACAATATGCCTTTCACCACATGAAGTGGCAAGGAAAGGCTAAGGTATTGGCCTTTATTTATGACTGGTGGTTCTGCCTCTTATGAAGATGTAAGCACAAGTGATCATGTTGACTTAGAAATCGAGGATGCTTCTGTGGAAGTGCACGAGGATGAGCAGGATTTTTATGTAGCTGATGCTAATAAGGATATTGTTGATGAGGAAGTTGTTTGTGTAAATCAGGCACCAGTGGAATAATACAGTAATTGTCCATGATAAGGAAAAAGCTTATTGTCATGCCTCAGCACAATAAAAAAACATCCACTTCTTAAGTGTGGAATTATTTCTAACCAAATTCAGACAATTGTCAAGTCATCTGTACACTTTGAAAAGCAAGAGTAAGTAGAAATAGGAACCTTAACCATCTAGGAATCTCCTCCTTGTTATGTCATCTGCAGCGCATCCATCCAAAAAGTTTTAGTGTTTTATGTTGACCCATCTGCATTACCAGTGGGTCTTTTGGGAAAGTTTAGTTTTTTCTCAGCAGATGCACTTGCTGAAGAAACTGAAGGAGAAGCCATCACTGCATCACGTGCCACTTGAGCTGAAAATTTGCTTACCAACAGCTCTTTGCATCTTTTCAGAACTGTGTCCATTGGGAAGAAAGACACAATGTATGAAATAAACCTTATATCTTAATTATTGCATTTGCTGTGTTCAGCTTGTTCACATATCTGTGGTTAAGTGGATAGTGGGTACAACGGCATTTTGGAAACCACAAATTGTTATTTTTTTTTATGTCCCTATACAGGTTGGAAATTGCTTTTTTAGTGAAGTGGAATCTTGATGGGATTTGGTGCAGGGACACAGGACCTCAATTAACTGTCTAAAACCCACTTCATTATTGACGGATAATTGACACACATCTAATACCAGCATAGATATTATGGTGTCAGTGATCCACTATGCAACTGGTGACTGCTGTCATACTTGCTCCCTCATGCAAAGGATTGTTTAACAGTCAATTGTTTTTTAAGTACTAATAGTAGTCTTCTTGGTCCCCTTCTGGGAAGAAAATCCACTACCAGCAGCAGCATCAGGCATAGCGCTCAAGTATTCTCCTGGGCCAAGGACTGATGTGAATGACTTAAATATTTATGCCTTTCCTCCTCCCCTCCCCTCCTCCATCATAAGAATCAAAAAACTAAATTAAATATACTACTAATCAAATCATCCTTTTCTTGCCTTCAACTATATACATACCCCAACTCCCTCAGGCCTCCTGAATAATAAAAACATTTGTTTCCTGATGTGCCATGTGGGAAGTTGAACTGCCACTGCTGCTGCAATCTTTGACATGCAGTTGTTGAATGCCAAAAATGGGCAGAAATGTTTATTGCCACAGACAGCATCTCCTGCATGCCCCTTTAATTTTAAAAAAATATTCTGAACCACCAAGTTGATTTTGTGGGCAAAACATGGGACACTGAACCTCATTCAGAGCCGCTCGCAAAATGTGAGCACTCGCTTTGAATGAGGGCGGCCGCTTCTCTTTAAAGCGCCGGCCTCCTGGCCACTCACCAAGCTGTGGGTGACCACCCACAGCTTTAGCGAGCGGTCAGTTTGATCGTCGCAATGGTCAAGACCATCGCGACCATCGGGGCGTGCGATGAGACCCTTGTGGTAGGTCTTGTCTGCCGCAAGCCCCAGTGAGCTTTTGGCTCTAATCAAGCCAGAAGCTCACCACTGACATCACGAGTGATGTCAGTGGGGCTGCCCCCAAATGGCAGGCATTCCTTCAGGAATGCCTTCATTTGGCCAGCCACCCCCCACCCCACCTACAAAACGGTGCGAGCTGTCGATCACCATCGACAGCCGCCCCTTTTGTAATGAGCCCCAGAGTGAGAGAATTTCTCTCACGCTCCGGGGCTTGCGCATGCACAGTGCGGCCACTGCACATCAACCCGCTTGCGAGCACTCAGCGCTTGCAAGTGGGTCTGAATGAGGCCCATATTGTTCACCCATGCTTTCCCCTTCTTCATAAATTTGCTTTGGTATGAAAATTTTTTATAAAATTTACTACCAATCAACCATTCCTGTCCCTGCCTTCAACTACATACATACTCCAACTCCCTCAGGCCTCTTGATTAATGAAAACATATGTTTCCTTTCCTTATGTGCCATGTTTCCTTATTTCCAATGTTGGAAATTATATGAAAACATATGTTTTCCTTATGTGCCATGTTTCCTTATGTGCCAAGTGTTTGTGCCGCCCACTGCAGCCACTTAGCTTAGTCAGGCAGCTAGCTTGGTGCAAATTGTTGGCCTAAACTGGATGAAAACAATATTGTGAGCTGTGAGGTGGTCAAAATTGACTGGAAATTAGTGGAAATTAATGATATTGAGGAAACTAATACTGTAGGAAAAAAAAACAAATTATGTGATTTTAGCTCTCAATTTAAAAAAAAAAATACAGATCCAAAACCAAAACCAAAACACGCAAGGAGCGGTTTTGGCAAAACCAAATCCAGATCCAAAACACGAGGAGATACAGATCCAAAACCAAAACACGGGGGTCGGTGCACATCCCAATTTAAAATTGGAGATGACCGGTTCAGTTTTGAAATCTTTCTGCAAAGTTCTGGTCTCAGAATGAGGCACAGCATCATCTTTCATGGACAATACATCGTCTCTTATGAACATCTTTATTGCTATGCCTGATTGGTTTTAAACCTTAGAGGTTAACAATGGCATTTAGGCCACACAGAGATCCTTAACCAGTTAACTGGGTTTATTAAGAAACAGCAGGTACAGAGTAAAAGCAGTATATGCAGGAGTTAACACACAGTGGTATCTTGTAATAGTGGTAGAGTATCATCCTGGAGCAAACAATGGGTTGCTGGGCGTTGTGGTGTTTCTGGTGCAGCAGCACCATCAGTCTCTGTACACACTGTAGGGCCAGAAGTATGCTATTTGAACTAGTCAGTGGTGGTACAGTGCAGATTGGTAGTCATTGTGGCTGTAGCAGCGTCCGGTGCTTGTAGACTGTGTCCATACACTGAGGACACCAGATGAGCAGAGCACATGGCAGTAGCGCATCCAGCAGGATGACCCACCAGCTCAAGCAAGAGGAAGACAGTGCACCCCCCGCCCCCGCTCAAGGCTGTATCCTGTTACAGAAACACAAAATGCCTGACATTTGGCCAATTTATTGTCGATAGTCATATGCAATGAATTGCCTGTAGTACTATCTACCAGCTCACTGACAAAATGACATTTGCCAGCGACATACTCAAACCTATCATAACATTTTATATTAGACAGCAAACCTTTTTCTTCTTTCTTGTCACATACAAGGTTGGCAGTTTCATCTCTGCAAAAAAAACTAGAGTCACTTAAAGTTTCTTTCAAGCATGAAACCTTTTTAGCAGTCTCTGCAAACACTATCCTCCCCACCTCAATGGTAGATAGTAGACATTTTGCCATTGAGCATTTTACGATTTACAGAAAATTATACCTGCAATCTCTTCACGATATCTCCCCAGCAGTAGCCCAAGTCTGTCTCTTTAGACCGCGAGTGTCTCTCCAGACCAAGCCCCTTCTTTCTCTCCAGCTCCCCAGTGTTTCTCAACCCCCCTTTGTATCTCTCAGACCTCACAGTGTCACTCCAGTTCAAGCCCCCTACACCCCTATGGCTCCAGTTCACAGTCACTTACCTTGTGCAAAATGTTCTATCTCTACCTTTTTGCGCCATGGCTCCTCTGCCTCTATGCAGTGCTATGTGGCATGATGTGATGATGTCATGCACGCTGCATCTCAATAAAGCAAAAAAAATTAAATGCACCGGTCAATGGTGCAAGAAGGGGATGACTAAGTGACAGGGTTCACATGCCTGTGCTTTGCTGCTCACTGTAGCGGCACAGGTAGATGGATTTATCTGTGGGCCCCTAAATGGTAAGATGGAATCTCAGGGTCTGGTAATTGTGCTCCTTTTATCCGCCTTTAGCCAGGCCTGTGGATCAGCCCTGTGAGGGTGGGAGAAGGGGTGGCAGGGATCTTGAGGCCCTGCCCAGTGGGAACTGTCCAGTGCTCCTGGTGGCCCAAGCCACTCCAGCCAGTTCTCTTCATAATAATGCTGGATAATGCAGTAATAGATAAGTAAAAGATATGGTACCATGTGCTGCCTCTTTTATGGGGAAAGCTGTTAATGCATCATTCAGTAAGCTTACTTTTTCTTGCAGCCTCATTTCTATTTGTGTAAAAAAAAACATTTTCTTCTTCTAAAACATTACATGGGCTATTTGTTTCTTTCTTCTTATTCTAAAATTAATAAAAATCTAACAAAATAAACTGTTGATAAAAAAATGAAATGTTCTTAAGATGTCTAGAGGTAACTGCATAATATTCTCAATATTCATATTGCTAGTATATATTGTTGTTCCTGTCAAGATTGTCCTATAGTATTTGAAGGAATACATTTTCTACATTATGATTCTGAATTAAATCTAGAGATGAGCTTGGTACTCAAGTTTCAATTCTCAAATTGATTTCAACCATGGGTCAAATAGATGTTCATGGAATCATTTGTTCAAATCTTTTATCTTAAATAAAAGCATTGAAGCAAAATTTGAACCAAGAACCTCATTACATTGCACTTTCCAATGAATGTCATTATATTATACTTACATGAAGGGCACTAGAAATAGTAATTAGCAGGATTACAACCCTTTCAAAATTACTTGATGAAAATAAGTAACTGTTGTGATTTAGAGGGTTAATCAGGATCATCTGATGGGGCCCATTTATTAATGACCGCACTTGCAATGCGATCTGGGCACGATATTATTGCCCATGATCGAATTGCAGGATGCGATTATAGCACTGGAATTTAAAAAAAAGCTCCTGCCAGGACAGGGACTCTGAAAGGAGCCCATCCTGTGATGTGCATGGAGAGAAGTAACCATGTCATCGGTCTCTTTACTCCTGCGCATGCAAGGCCTCCACACATGCGCGGTGGCCATTGCAGGGGAGCGTTCCTATGGAATCCTCTCCTGGCTAGCTTTGTGATATATGGCCCATAGGCTATAGCAGACTACCAATGTGGGAGCCTGTCTTCGGAATGCATCGGATTCTGGAAGTTGGGGTTGCAGCTTCCAGCGGAAATGAAGGGAATAAGCTGCAAATATTTATTGATAAATGGGCCACTAAATGTGAGTTAATCCACATCCTATTACATAAACCACTATAATGGGTCTCAGATTTTTGAAATATAGCAACCCTATTTCTTCTGCTTGTGGGTCCTTTCAGACTTCACCAGGAGTGGACTTAGTTTAAACATGCTCGGCATCGCAGGGACATGGGAGAATTTTGTCAACTTAAACACTCAAATTTACCAAGATTCATGTTTTACTGAATAGTGTTTTCTGATGGTGTATGAAATTGTATTTTCTCCCCCGCGTTCCCTGTGTCTGACTGCGGCCAAACACTCTTGAACATGAAGCCTGCACAGATCAGAGAAATCTGTGCAGGCTTCTGTGTGTGTATAGCATAACCAGCACCAGGCTTTTTGAGCCAGTCCTGGTTCAGGAAATACAGGGGGAAAATAGCATTAAGGGGCCCCCATATTTCAGTGCACCAGCACCGAGCTCCCAAGGAGAAAATATGGGGAAAAAAAATAGTAGGGTTTCCCGATATTTCCATCAACCAGCATCAGGCTATTAACAGCGGGAGGGATTATGCTTCATGGGGTCCCCTGGACAAAGCATTAACCCCTCAACTAGCCAGCCCAGGCCGTGGATTCCACAGAAAGTAGAGACCCCCCAATAAAGGGCCCCCCCTCCTGAGCATTCCCCAGGCCCAGGCTAATAGCCTGGAACTGTAATTTAGGTTTGGTGTTAATTGTGTGAAAATAGAATAAATATTGTCCGTTACAGTGGGACTAATGGTCCAAGCAAGACGGACCTGGCATGTTAGCACTTGGAGATCCACAAGTGCCAACATTTCGGGACCTGATGGCCTGCTGGCACCTCTAGTCTCACTGTTAAAGAAATATTGAACAAATTACATGACACACATGCCAAATGTGGCATTAGTTTAATACACATTAATTCACTCGCACAACATAATCACATACTCCACAGTGCTGATCAGTCCTCTTTTCCATGTAGGCATCCCATGTCTTGGCAAAATAGAAAAAAAAAAAATTACTGATGACCACGAACAATAGTACTGTACTCTAAATACAGTACTGAATAAAGGCGGAGTTGTGGTATTTCCCATAGAAATATATGGGCAGAACTCTTATTGGCTAAGAGAGCCGAGCCCCTGTCTCTCTCAGTCAATAAGGACTTCCCCCATAGACTTCAATTGTGGGAAAGACCTACAGTAATCACTTTTGAAAAATGCAGCATGGCAAATGGTTTCAGGTTACAATAAGCAGTAGAGTCTGTAGAAATGTATCTGCACCAGTGAATATTTGCAACAATACAAGAAATCTGTGGATACAGAGAACCGTGTTAGGTGGACCTTATGTACAGAACCCGGACCTTTTTATGCACGAGACTGTACAGGACTTTTATTGAGTGAGCTCATACATCGGTCCTATATTTCTACCTTGGTGCAATACATTCTTATATATTCAGTTCCTTATACACAATATTTTGCACTGCTTCATTTTTATTGTTTAGATATCTACCTTCAGCAGCAACAATATTTTGGGTGCAATTTAAAAAAATGATTATATATTTTTTGTATATATGTTTCCTATATTTCAACTGTACTCTGCAATACTTTGAGGTGCAGAAGAAAGCGCAGTTCTTTCTTGTCGGGCAGTCTGGCTGTAGGAACAATGGCTGCTCAAGGCTATGCTATGCTGTGCACATACCTGTGGTATCAGGGGCTTTAATAGCTCTGTGGGAGCCCCATAGCAAAGGTGCACACAGCCTCCCCCCCCCATGGTGGGTTCAGCCGACATAGCCAGGCAAACATTATATGTATATACACATGTATACAGTATATATATATATCCATATAAATGTATATGTACACACAGTATATATATATATATATATATATATATATATATACAGTCAGGTGCATAAATATTGGGACATTGACTGAATTTTCATATTTTGACCTCTATTCACCTCCACAATGGCTTTGAAATGAAACAAACAAGATGTGCTTTAACTGCAGAATTTCAGATTTAATTTGAGGGTAATTACATCCAAATCAGGTGAACGGTGTAGGAATTACAATGGTTTCTATATGTGCCTCCCACTTTTTAAGGGGCCAAAAGTAATGGGACAAACTAAACAATCCTAAATCTAACTTTCACTTTTTAATACTTTGTTGCAAATTCTTTGCAGGCAATTACAGCCTGAAGTCTGGAATGCATAGACATCACCAGACACTGGGTTTCATCCCTGGTGATGCTCTGCCAGGCCTCTACTGCAAATGTCTTCAGTTCCTGCTTGTTCTTGGGGCATTTTCCCTTCCGGTTTTATCTTCATCAAGTGAAATGCATGCTCAATCGGATTCAGGTCAGGAGATTGACTTGGCCATTGCATAACATTCCACTTTTTAGCCTTAAAAAACTCTTTGGTTGCTTTTGCAGTATGCTTCGGGTCATTGTCCATCTGCACTGTGAAGCGCCGTCCAATGAGTTCTGAAGCATTTGACTGAATATGAGCATGTAATATTGCCCGAAAGACTTCAGAATTCATTCTGCTGCTTTTGTCAGCAGTCACATCATCAATAAATACAAGGGAACCAGTTCCATTGGCAGCCATACATGCCCACGCCATGACACTACCACCACCATGCTTCACTGATGAGGTGGTATGTTTTGGATCATGAGCAGTTCCTTTCCTTCTCCATACTCTTCTCTTCCCATCACTCTGGTACAAGTTGATCTTTGTCTCATCTGTCCATAGGATGTTGTTCCAGAACTCTAATGGCTTTTTTAGATGTTGTTTGGCAAACTCTAATCTGGTCTTCCTGTTTTTGTGTCTTACCAATGGTTTACATCTTGTGGTGAACCCTCTATATTCACTCTTGTGAAGTCTTCTCTTGATTGTTGACTTTGACACATATACACCTACCTCCTGGAGAGTGTTCTTGATTTGGCCAACTGTTGTGAAGGGGTTTTTCTTCACCATGGAAATAATTCTTCTGTCATCCACCACAGTTGTTTTCCGTGGTCTTCTGGGTCTTATGGTGTTGCTGAGCTCTCTGGTGCGTTCTTTCTTTTTAAGAATGTTCCAAACAGTTGATTTGGCCACACCTAATGTTTTTGCTATCTCTCTGATGGGTTTGTTTTGATTTTTCAGCCTAATGATGGCTTGCTTCACTAATAGTGACAGCTCTTTGGATCTCATATTGAGGGTCGACAGCAACTGATTCCAAATGCAAATGTCACAACTTCAGACCTTTTACCTGCTTAATTGATAATGAAATAACGAGGGACTAGCCCACACCTGTCCATGAAATAGCTTTTGAGTTGATAGTCCCATTACTTTTGGCCCCTTAAAAAGTGGGAGGCACATATAGAAACCATTGTAAGCCCTACACCGTTCACCTGATTTGGATGTAATTACCCTCAAATTGAATCTGAAAGTCTGCAGTTAAGGCACATCTTGTTTGTTTCATTTCAAAGCCATTGTGGTGGTGAATAGAGGCCATAGAAAAAAAAAGCTGCAGGCATTACACTTCCTGCATGTGGTCATGTGGAATGCGCATGCAGTTCCGGTGACGTCACTTCCGGTCAGGTGGCTGATGTGGAACACAGAGGGACTTCCGGTAGTGTCACTTCCCGTTGTGTCACTTCCGGTCAGGTGATCGGAGCCGTTTGTGTGGGAAATCAAGCCTTGCAATTGAGGAAATAGACTGAATAAGGGGGGTATATATGGAGCTACACTAGGAGTGTCACATAGGCTTCTGAGGAAGGATAATAAGATCCAAAACGTGTTAAGCCAGTGACACCAATTTGAGACTGATTCTGTGCAACCTTCTACCCGGGGATACAGAGGACCTTTGATCCGGAGCTCTGGACTTCTTATTCCCTGCACCATCTAAAGCAGTGTAATCGTGTTGTATAGGATCACGGTGATACACCAGTGGGGTGTGATATGCTTTTATATTTCTGTTTTACATGTGAGTGAGATATTGTAATAAAATCTTGTGATTATTTACTTTACAATATTGCACTACGTATTTCCCTGGTCTATTTTTCATGAGGGAAAATACAGTCCATCCCCATATGACATTAAGGGCCAAGAAATAGGAGTGGACACTTCTATCCTTAAAAATAAATAATTCTGGGAAGTGAGAATTCAGCATCTCTCCCCCTTGGTTGTGATGTGCTTGAATTTGTTCGTTCACATGTGAGTGAGATATGTTGGTTCACCCCTTTTTATCATTAGACAATATTATACTATGTGCTGTCACTTTCTTCTGTTTTGAGGAAACCACAAACAAAGTTTCCAAGGAGTGAATAGAAAGGTGAACAGAACTCTTAAAGAAAAGTGAGGATTCTCATATACACATATATCCCTCCTATCTGTTTAAAAAGTAATGACTATTTGTTTTTGGACTTATGGATATATAAAGCGGAAAGTGCCACTGTGGTTCATTTTTTATTATTTAGACTGGATGAAGGCTGGACCTCTCAAACAATGAAGCCACACTATTGTCAGCTACTTTGTTAGTTGACCATTGCATACTTATTGGTGTGACACTGTACTGTAATTTGTTTCTTTTGTGCTTGGGATTGTTTTTTTTAGAAGGAGATTGTAATTCAGTTCATAGTCAGTGAACTTATGAATCTCCTGCACTATTACATAGAGCCCTTCTATGGAGAGTCTTGTGCCCACTGCTCTTTCAGCATAATAATACCCACAAGTCCAAAGTGAGGTCAATCAAAAATAGTTTACCGAGTTTGGTGTAAAAGAACTTAACTTGCCTGCTTATAGCCATCATGTCAACCCCATCAAATGCATTTGAGATGAATTGGAACATGGATTTTAAATCATTGCTTTATCACCCAACATCGAAGCTGGACTTCGCTAATGCTCTTGTGGCTGAATCGATGTGAAGTGGAGTTTGTTATATCAGTAAATGGTAGCCAAACTGCACAGTAATGCTCAAGGGTTTGGAATAAGATGTCCAACATGCACATTAAAATGTGATGTTCAGGTGTCCACATACTTTTGACCATGTCGTGTATATATTATTTTTAAAATAGCTGTATTTGTGATGGAAAAGACTAAATTAGTGGTGCCTACCTATTAATATTTAAATAGCTGTCTATGAATATAAGTCATAAACAAATGATTCTTTTGCATTATATAAGTCAGAACAAAGTCAACATATCAGCTGCAGCATAAGATAACTTAATGGTTAGATACAGTATATTCTGTGTTTTAAGGTCTTGACAACTGGGGGTATATTTACTAATAGCTTTTTACAATTGCAATTTTTGCCCATAGAAACCAATCAGATTCTACTTTTCATTTATCTAGCACCTTCTAGAAGATAGTAGCTATAATTTGATTGGTTGCTAGTGGCAACAACTCCACTTCTAAAAACCTGCAATTTAGGAAATATGGCCCCTGGTGTCTGTTTTTAAAAGACTTAGAATGCTTTTTTAATTTAAATAACTCATAAATGAAGCTATTTAAGATTGATCTATGGAATCAATCGAATATTAAAAAGGGTCAAGCTAGTCTTGCAACTTTCTGGATTATATAACTGTTCGATCATTTAAATATAAAATGCAACCAAAGAGGAAGAAATATTGAACATTGTGGAGTGGTGTAGATGCCTTCTCTTAGACATCCACCTCTGGAGATATTTGCCCATATGGCAAAGTCATTAGCAGCATAATGTCGCAGAGAGTGTATTACGTTTCTTTTCAGTAAATATGACAGTTAATGTTGTGATAATATGTCAAATGAGATAGAGATATTAACTATAAAATGTCACAACATCAGAGGAGTTATGTGTGACATGTCTAGCAAAAACATTTCCATAAGTATGAACTTCTTTCTGTAACAACAAACTTTAATTTGCTATAAGCAGAATAATGCAAACGAACAGATGGTATTTTTGATGTTCACAATATTAATATCAGATGCAAATGTAGGGGGTAATTTAGAGCTGGATGCTAATACATTTGCATGTTATAATTATGTGTGTCGTGTAAAATATGTGTCATTGCGAATGTGCACAACTTGTTCCGGCATTTGCATATGGGTATATAAACTGCATCAACCCATCACTTGCTGTCTCCTGTATGGAGAAGCAGATCAGGGGCAGTCACATAAAAGTGTAGTACATAAAAGTGTAGTACATTTTGGTGCCCTGTGACAGAAAGAGTTTCGGTGCCCCACCCCATTTTCTAAAAAGGACATTAGGTGCGTGCTTTCCTTTCCTTGGTGTCCATCAGATCTCAAATTATTCTCCAAATGGGGAGGGAAGGCGAGAATTCCCAGCATGCCCTGACTAAAAGGGGTAAGCATTTCTCCCCCGGACAGTCAGGGCATGGCTGGTGGATCGCTTCTCTGCCTTTTGGCTAAGATCAAGTATAGTATATGTTCTTACCAATTTATACTGACTGACAGTGTTGCATCTTGCTTTTTGGACTGCAAATGGTCCTTGTAAGGACTAGCCAGAGTTATAAACATCTATTTACCAAGAAGCAAGAAAACTGCAAGAAGGAAGGAATTTGCTTGAAGAGGGGAGAAGCTCTACAAGTAACTTCCCTCTGAAGAATTGACCGACCGTCTGACCTCCCTCAGAGACCTGCTTCACATCCTAGGAAGAGAAGCAGAGAGGATGGCCACAGCTGCACATGCTTTAGAAAATGGCATGCTACTACTCCAACATGGTGACCTGGCAGTCAAGCCAGAGGACGCCCCTTAGACAGGAGCAGTAACAGAATGTTGTACTGTTAGCCTAAACTCTTTTTCTCCCAATTGATGGCATCTTTTTCTGTTTTCACCATTAATGTGAGGAGTATTAAATATAAGTTTAGGAGGAAGTCAGTTTTCAGCTTTTTAGGCAGAAATTTGAAGTGTATATGTTGCAGGAATCTACAGACATCTGGGCAGACAGTGGTCTCATGGGTCCTCCTATTGGTCTGGTGTGAATGAGTGTGATTCTGCAGGGGTAGCCATTTATATTGGGGGAAACCTCTTCATACTAGATTCTGTTCAAGAGGTTGTCTGTGGCAGACTACATATCATAGATGGTTCAGGCAAGCCTATCAGGCTAATCTATGTGTAGGTATCCCTGGTAAGAATAAGCATTTGGAGATTTTCCAAATTCTGTGGCTGCAGCTTGCAACCACCATGGCAGTAGTGATTTTAACTGACCCATAGAGGTGGATGGGTACAGGAACAGCAACTCTGATAAGATGAACATGACATCCAACCTGCCCAAGGAAATGGTACCTGGAGCATCATTGCAGTATGCTGTGGGCTCCATGGGGTCTGGCTCTGTGAATTAGATTTGGAGCCGCCCCAATGGCTCTGTGCATTCCCACACTGACTTTTTGTTTACCTCTAAGGCAGTAGGCATGCCATGGTTCTCAACTTTTTCTCTGACCACAGGGCTATTTTCTTCCAAGGGGTCATGAGCAGTGGTTTTCTTCCTGGCTCCGGCTGCTGGAAGTTGAATTGTGCTTAGTTGGAAAGGGACTAGCAGCTGAAGGATTCCTATATCACATGGAAATATTATAAATGTTATTTTGACTGTATGAGTAACTGGTGGGAATATGTCAAGGTCAACATTTTCAGTTTCTTTCAGCTTAAGGTAAACAGAGAGAGGAACTTCAGAAGGTTGCAGAGACAACTGCAGTCCATGCAGGACCTCCAACTGTGCAGCAAGAACATGATTGATGATCTGGATGAGGCCAAGGGGAGCCTGAAAAAGAACTTCAAGGATGAATCCAGATGCAACATCTTCCATTCCAAGGTGGGAAATCCAGAGAATGGTGAGAAATGTTACTCTTTCTTTTTCAGGAAACTCCACTTCAGCCACATGCTTTCTGAGCTACGAGATGCGAGCAGTATTCCTAGTCAGTTGAAGGAATGTGTAATGGGAGTTGTTAGAGACAACTATAGTGACCTCTACTTCTCTAAGACAACTGACAGTGATGCAGCTGATAAGTTCCTGTCAGGTATCACTAACACTACTGATCCCGCAGGTAAAGCAGTCATGGATGCTCCCTTGGAGGAGGTGCATTCTACTGCTAAATCATTTAGGCAAGACAGAGCCCTGGGCAATGATGGTCTCCTAGGGGAGCTCTATGTAACATAGTGGGACCTCATTAGCCTGGACCTGCTGGAGCTGTATATGGAGATGGTGATGGAGGGCAAGATGCCTCCTTCAGTGAAGGAGGGAATGATCACAATCTTGAATAACCAGAAGAGGGAGAGATGTGACCTTTAAAATTGGCGGCACATCTCTCTCCTGAAGTTGACTACAAGATCCTCACCAAGGTACTCACCAATAAGCTAAAGGCTGTCATCAAACAGATTGTTTACCCAGATAAGACCTGTGGCATTCCTGGCCACAGGATTGCAGATAGCCTTGCCCTCAGAGACATGGTCCATTATGTCAAGGATAAATCACGTACATGTGGCCCTGGTCAACCTTGATCAAGAGAAGGTCTTTGACTCAATTGAGTTTAGGGGTAGGTTTTTGCAGAAATTTGGGCTTGGTGAATTGTTTTGTTTGTATGTTAACCTGATGCACCTTGATAGTCACAGTTCTAGTCATTCTGGACCTACTGCACTGGGTCCAGAATGAATAGACGCCAAGCATTTGCATTGATGACATCACTGTCATCTACACAGACCAGCATTCAGTGACAGCACTTGTCCAGACCTGTGAGAACTTCAGCTGAGCTTCACTGGCAATGATCAACTGCAGGAATTAAGTGATGTTCTTTGGGCAGTGGCATCAGTCTCCCTCTGCCCCATTCCCCTCACTATCAAGCCTGACTTAATCAAAATCTTGGGGGTCTGGTGTGAAGAGGGAGCGGCCCTGAAATGTTAGGATTAGAGACTGGTGACTGCTAAAATTGGACAACGGAGCCTCAGACACCTCAAAGGGAAAACACTTGTGCTGCACACCAAGATCCTTCCTGTTTAGCAGTAAACAGCGCAGGTGTGTCCACCTCTAGTAGTGGTTTGCAGAGCCATCACAAGGGCAGTGTTTAACTTAATCTGGGGCTCAAGGATGGACAGAGTGGTCAGTTATGTACAAAGAGCCCCCCAAAGGTGGGAAGAGAATTTGTGACATTCCAACCATGCTACAAGCCTTCTTCAATTGTAACTGTATCTGCTGGCCTCTTTGCAAAAGACTAACAGCTTTGCAATTCCATATTTAGCTCCTTCTGCCTACCACTTTGGAGGGCCCTCTGCTTGGACAAGTGAGACAGCTCCATCCCGTACAACTGGGACACTCCCTATTTCTACAAGGATGGGTGCCATATGATTGCGCTCGGGATCCCGTTGGTCAGAATGCTGATGCCAGCATCCTGACAGGGTTATAATTAGGGATGTGCAGGCTCGGATAGGTTCGAATCTGCACGCCGAGTTCGGATTTTTCCCTCCAAAAATCTGGTCTCAGAAAGAGGCAAAACGTCATCTTTCATGGATAAACATCTTCCATGGTCTTTTGTCCAGGAATGATGATGTTTGTCCATGAAAGATGATGTTTTGCCTCTTTCTGAGACCTGATTTTTGGAGGGAAAAATCCGAACTCGGCGTGCAGATTCGAACCTATCCGAGCCTGCACATCCCTAGTTATAATACTGACATTTGTTGGTCAGTATTCTAACCCTCTCCCTACCCTAACCCTCCCTCCCTGGTTCCTGACCCTAACCTCCCCCCTAGTGCCTAACCCTAAACCCTAATGTTAACCATCCCCCCAACCTGGCTATTTACCTTCAGGATTCCGGTGGTCGGGATGACAGTGCTGGTATTCTGACAAGTGTCAAGATTCTGGCACCGGAATTCTAAGCCCGGAATCTCTGCAGTCAGAATATTGGCCGCATCCCATTTCTACCTGGGTGTGGCCAAGTTTGTGAGGGAGAACCAACTGGAGGGAATTAAACCTCACTCATTCATAAGTTTATCAGGGTTAAGAACATGATGGACTCTATTTCAGGGCTCCCAGATGCAAGAGCAAAGCATGTTTGGGAGAATGTGGCCTCTAAGAGAAGATATCTACCCAGGACTATCGCAGGCTGATCCACAGCCTACTAGGAGACTACTCCATCATGGACAGTCCTGAGACAAAAGTGGATTAAACTCCCCTTCTTCTCCTTCCCTTCTCCCTACATGTGACTGTTCAACTAAGGCTTGGGCCTGTGCATACCTCACAACTTTTAGGTATCTTGAAGAGGGACATTTCGTATACTCGCACGTCCAAAAGGGAGTAGAGCTTTATGTAAAAGGGGCAGATCTTGGAAAACATAGTGGAGACTCGCTGTAACCCTGTTTACATCACTGTGGGGTGTGCCTAGAACTCTTCAAGATGCTGGGCAGCACACGGGCACTCCCTACACTAGTGAATAGATGCACCCTTCCCTTATGCGTGTGTCCTTCAGTAAAGCTTTGGACATTTTGATTACTCCCTCTCCTTTTTCCCCCACACCAATTGACCTTGTTGACTGTTGTATTGTTCAAGTAATGAGTGAATAATGCAGCACATGATGTATAGTGTAAGATAATTTATGCAATATGTCTAGGAAAGTACTAGAATGAATTCTGTTTTGTGGTGTATGGTGTTTTCGCTGTGCTGCGACACAATGCTCTTGAATGTCATGTCTTATGTAAGTCTTTTGCTATCTTTATGCAAATAAAGAATGCTTTTTTCAAACAAAAAAGGAGGTTGGTTGCCAGAAACCTGGCTCCAGAGTGCAGAGAAGGAGCTGGGCACACCACTAGTAGTACACATCACAGAGGGCGCATGGCAAATAGAGATTGAGGAGACTGGTTCCGACCCCAAAGCATCCTGCACATTGTATGATGGCATCAGCCGCACCACCCTGATTACGGCCCTGAGTACAGTAAGAGCATGGAAAGTCAACCACAAATTCCTCAGTTACAACTGTATTTAGATGTACCATTTTGGTTTACAAATTATGGCTGATTATATATTTAGTAGGTATATTTTCTGAACCATACAGAGTTGGTGAAAGTTCTAATTTATGCATGTCCACATTTGCTCAAATGGCACCAAGTAACCCTATTTGGTGCCATACACATTGCAACTTAGCTGTGCCAAGCATGTTGCCAAAGACTTATTTTTAAAATTTTCATCTTATTTGCATCACTAATATCATAAAAGGACAATGCATGGATACTGAGGCTGGCATTTGTTATACTTCTGTGGGCAATGCAGTCGCTAATCTGGGTAAAAAGGCAAAAGACAGAGGGCCTGATTCAGACCCAGATGCTAAGCCGCGATCGCTCATTATAGGCGATTATCGCCCATCTGCGCATGCGTATGCGACAAAATACGCATGCGCGAACACGTCACTGCGGCCAGGAATCGTGCGCTCATAGTACACAGACTGGACACTACTTTGAGTGACAGATAGTGCCGTTTGTGGGTGGTAACAGGGGAAGGTTCTTGTGAACGGAGGAGTGGGCGGTGTCAGAATGCAGGCATGTCTGGCTGCCAAAACAGCGTTTGATTGGCGTCCATAATTAGCATGGAAGTGTCATTGTACATGTCACTTGGTTGTATTTCAGCTTGCAGTGATTTTGCCTTACTAAATATTGTTACTGCTATAGTAACTCGCTATAATCTGATCAGTTTTAGGAACCTCAAAGTTATTACATTTGACCCATAGTGGGAGCCATTCATTATTATCATAGATTTGTAAGGTGCCTCAATGCTCTGTAGCACTGGACAATAGGGAATAACAAGATATACACATTGTAAAACAGGCAGTTCCATAACAAGACTGCATTGCACCCAGTGCTAGACTCCTTAAGCGCATGAAGTCATGATGTCACGCAGAGGGACAGGGCAGAAGGCTCCCGGAAGTGCAGCACTGCCCGAAGAATCCTCTGAACGCTCAGAGCAGCTGTACAGACAGCAGGGTACATGCCCAGAGCATGCAAAGGATGTTCCAGACAGCACTGTCACAGCTATACTAGCTTCAGGATGCTGTTCCAGACACCCTCTAGCTAGAACCAAGGGCTGTGGGACAGAGATGGTGCCACCCACAGAGCCCTGCACTCTGGGCCTGATTCAGCTGTGGGAATAGAGTGAGAAACAGCATGTAACTGATCATATTGGTGAAACCATGCTGCACTGCAGGTGGGGCAGCTGTAAAATGTGCAGAGAGATTTAGATTTGGGAGGAGTGTGTCCAAACCAGGAGCAGAACTATGGGAGACAATGGAGGCACCTGCCACCGGGTGCCAGCACTGAAGGGGCATGTCCTCCATTGCACACAATATATTCACCCCGCTTAAGGCTATTTTATATTAGTGTTTTTGTGCTTACTGTATTAGATAGATAGATAGATAGATAGATAGATAGATAGATAGATAGATAGATAGATAGATAGATCTGTGATGAATTTACTCCACTGATCTAAACTGACATCTAAATTGCAGTGTAAAAACAAAGCTGTGCAGTATTTGTGGGCTACATGCAAAAGCAGCCAGTATTAACCCTACAGGGAAAATAAAATGTATGTACAGTATTTGCGCCCCTTGCATTGCAACATGGTTTGTCCTGGTTCACAGTTACATGCTTTTTCTCACTCTATTCCCAAAGCTGAAAAAGGCCCAATGTGTGGTGATACCGATTGTGCACCCATAGGCCATTAAAACAAGATCATCAAAGTAGACAAAAAAATTATAGACATGAAAGCAAAGACAAGGGAGGGCCCTGCTTATTAGAAACTTTATTTTCTAATTGGAAGAGGACACATCTGAAAGAAACAAGAGGAGTCGACAAGGTCCAGAGTGGGGATTCTGGCAGAGAGTACATTAGAGTACAGTAAATAGTATAGGTCAAAGTGAAATAAGCTCTAATAAGTAAAAGGATTTTCAGAGAGTGCTTAGGCAAACTTAAATTTGCAGCATACTCAGCCACCTACTAAATAACAGAGCCTGCTGGGGCTTATAGTATCTTAACACCTCTTAGAGAGTCACAGGTTGCCCAGGCCTGGATTAAAGGTTTGAAGGTTGTGTGAGATCAAGTGTGGTAGGGAATTCATTAAGTGGGTAGTGGGTAGTACCAGAGATGAGGCAAGGTATACATCAGAGTTAGATCTAAAGGAGTTAGATGGAGATATTTTGAGAGGAAGGGGAATATCTATAAAGTGTCAGATTTAGTTTTTTTTTGGTTTTCCAGTGGATTTGTGATCCACTGATTTACTAAAACCCAAAATGACGAGAAACTGCAGAGAAACTATACTATAGCAAAGAATAGAACGTCACCTCACCATCAATGTTTTTTTACAAGTATAGAAACCAATATTTACTAAGGGTCAGTTTATGCATTAATTAGTTTATGATGTAGGTACCATTTAGGCAGCCATAAAAAAATAAATGCTTTACCCACCATTAAGTACATTTTTAAAAGCCAAGTAACAATTACTTAATATTGCTCCTTTAATTAATACATAATATTGCTCTCTTAATAAAATTAAACAATAATTGTTCTACTAATATATTAATTAAATAGTATTTTCCTCATAAGAAAAGTTTTAATGTAAAAGTTTCTGATTACTTTTTCAATATTGGGCAGCACTGATGGTGGAATGGTAAGCATTACTGCCTCACAGCACTGAGGTTCTGAGTTAAATTCCCACCACAGGCCTAACAGTGTTGCATTTTTTTATTATCTCTGTGCTTGTGTGAGTTTCCTCTGAGCACTCCTGACAAACATAAACCCTGGTGTGTACTGTATGTGTGCGTATATGTGGTAGGGCTTATAGATAGTAAGCTATACTGGGGCAGGGACCAATGCAGATCCATCGCAGAGTGATTGACAGAATGTACCACTTGTGGGTGGTGATAGGGGGTGATTTGCGAAACGTAGGCTTGCCAGTGCATTTGAATGCTGTTGCAAGGGCATGCATAAATTATCCACTGCAATGCCATACGCAGCCTGAGTACTCATAGTCTGCGACGAGGTTAGCAATTCCTGAGTAAGGTCAGAGCTTGTGCAAGTGTGTGTGAGACTATGATGGTACTCAATGTTACCAATGGTTTTGCAGTCTTGCTAAAGATTACGGATGTGTGTAAGGTAAAGTGGACATCCTTATGTTGTGCTGCGACACATAGCGATCGCAATGGTTTAGCATACTATTGCAGTGAGACTGCATGTGTAATCACTATTGTAATCACAGTTGTGATCTGTAATGAATCAAGCCCTGTGTCCATACGCAGATTAAATACCATTTTCCATGTATGAAGTACATATGGGCAGATGCTTTATAATAGTATTTCCCTAAACTGTTCCTCCCATAACAACTCATGTTTTCAGGTTTAGGGATATATTTACTAAAACTCTGGTTTTAAAAGGTGGAGGTGTTGCCTATTGCAACCAACCGGATCAGGGGTGTAAGTTCATACCAGGAGCCTGGAGATGGGATAGTTGTTGGTGCCCCCCTACACTCTCATTCACCACCAACACCATCCAGTCCCAGCTTCACTCACAAGCACTCCCCCAAAGCCACATTTACTACCAACACGCCAGCAGCACCCAGTCACACACTCTCCTCCCCCTGCATTCTCTTCCAACACACCAGCAGTACCCAGACTCTCACTCTTCTCCCCCTGCATTAACTGCCAACACTACAGCAGCACCAAGGCACTCACTGTTCTCCCCCTGTATTCTCATCCAACACAACAGCAGTACCCAGACACTCACTCTTCTCCCCCTGCATTAACTGCCAACACAACAGCAGTACCCAGACACTCACTCTTCTCCCCCTGCATTAACTGCCAACACTACAGCAGCACCCAGACACTCACTGTTCTCCCCCTGCCTTCACAACTAACACCCCAGTAGCACCCAGTCACATACACTCCTCCCCCTGCATTCACATCCATCACCTCATCAGAACCCACACACTCTCACTCCCTGCATTCACTGCGATGCCAACACCACAGCAGCAGCAACCAGACACCCACTCCTCCCACAATAAACTACCAACACCCAAGCACACATATACTAGCTGTTGTTAATCATTCCATTTTTGCTATTTGCTGCTCCCACAGCAACAGCAGAGATAGCAGGTCCCGCATGTTTGAGAGGAAAGAACTGACAAAGAAGGGAGGGGCCATGCACTCTAGCCTCCACCATGCCCCTTTTGGTGTGGTTCCTTGCTCAAGATCCATTCCTAGAGACCCAACTCCAGGGTGGGGCCCTGGTAGAGGGAGGACCGGTGCACATGCAACCTGGGCTCCCATCTTATTCCTGAACATAAAGCAGAACCTGGGGCATTGGAGCAGGGCAGTGTGCCCACATAAGTAATAACCCACTCAAGTAGACCAAGTCACAGATACAGAACATGATTATAGAAATCCGTAAAACATGAGCTATAGGGGTACGTGAGGCCTGAATAGGGGAAGCACTGCTCTATACCGTCATTTGCAGGACTTTGATCAGCTTTGTAGTATGTCTTAAGCAAATATGTAACTTCAAAGTATTCCCTGCTATCATTTTCATACCTACACCTTAAATTAATCCAGCTTCTCTCTTTTTTTTCTTTTAAACTGCTGCTTGTTGTTCCACTTTTAAACATTATAGCAGTTTAGATATCATTGTGGATGCGGAGCTGCAGTAGATTCATGACTACAGTTTGCCCATGCCTAGCAAGGTACAGTACACCCAGATCCACTCTGTTTTTCTATCAGCAGAAAGAGTAAGTCACGGCCACAATCACACTGAAATAGGTCCATGATGCACAATTAAAATAATAATATTAATAAAAGCTTATTAGCTATGGAACAGGTTTAAAGGAGTTTTATCCCTTTAAGTAATTTTTTATTGGCTTTTACATGTCCTACTGCAACTCTACTAAATAAAGTTAGCTTTTTATTTTTCCCTTATGTTGTTTCTACTTTCGTATTTATATAATCAGACAGAACTGTGTTATATCTCTGGGCAATGGAAATAAACAACTCTGCATAATGATACAAAATTATAGCAAAGAAACCACAGTAGTAAGCTAGAAAGGAAATTCAATGTCTGAGACCCAATGAAAAACAATACATTTACGTTATCTTAAGGTGGATACCTTTTATATACTAGCACCTATAGCTGTTCAAGTGGCATAATAGGACCATACTATTACTAGTGGCACAAATTATGTAGAAACAACAACACACTTGAGCCAATTCAGAGTGCAAGTTCTATAGGAGATGTACTATCTATACATATCCAGTGGGCATGCTCCATCTCGCCTGGACAGATATGCCAAAGGTCCATGAGACTTAAAGAGTATATTCAGTATAAGCACAGTGTGGTTTGATGTAACCCACTCAGAGTAGATGTTCGGTATTGGCTTTAGTTGGACAGAATGTCAAATAGCTTCCACAAGCACAAAAAACAGTGTAGTTGAATAGGGGCAAGTGGGTCAAGAAGCCTCATTAGTCGTTGCTACTTTGTGCACCCTGCAAAAATGGGAACACATTAAGCTTAGGACCTCATTCAAACCCGCTCGCTAAATGTGCTCGCTCAATGCGTATGGAAGTTTGGGAAGGCAGGCGATCGCACGGCAAGGCATTAGCACACCCACTACATTTTGGCGTGCTATAGCTTTGTGTATGCAGATGTCCACCAGCCAGTCTAAAGACGCCCATTTGCGCACATCATCTACGGGAAGTGTATGCAACCATCGGTACATCGGGTACCATCGGATGCAATCGCAGCACTTTTGGTTGACTATACCCTACCGCAAGCACTGCGATCACTTCAGTGTGAAATACAACCAGGTGATGTGTACTATGACGCTGCCTCTTAAGTATGCATGCCTCTGAAATGGCATTAAGACACTCGGGCACGCCTGCGTTCCATCTCCACTCCCCCGTCTCTAGTAGTCAGCCCCTGTCACCACCCACAAACGGCTTCTCCTGTCACTCATTCAGTGGGGCTATCTATGTGCAGCGAGCGTATGCTTCCCGATCGCTCGCACTGGTTCACGCATGCGCACTGCGATGCATACGCATGTGCAGATTGCAAACATCGGCTGTCTGCGTGCGAATGCTTGCTAGCAAGTGGGTCTGAAACAGGTCCTTAGTCCCTACCAATTCTATAGAGGAGTGAACGCGTGGAACAGGATCCAGAATCGTGTTATAAAGTGACGGTGAATAGATGGAGAGGTACTGTATAGAAGTGTGCTTACATTGCAGTGTGGTGAGCCTCTCAGTATTGTCACAATTCTGCGATTATTTTGTGTTGTGTGTTTTTAATACAATACAATACCTACTATACTATTTGCCTAGAAGATCTATTAAACTTAGGTTGAGGTACTTGGAAGACAAAAAGTGGCATATAAGGCTGACCTATATGTAAACCAGTTTTGCTGGCAGAGCAAAAACAAAGCTAAACATTACCCTTATATCCTCACATCATAGTAAATATCACTGTATACTAAATTTTTATTTATGGGTGGAAGAGTTTGTTAATATTACTGCATCTTCCAAACTATATGTTTTGCACAATTAAATTAAATTAAACCTTGCAATGTGTCTAATACAAATAAAATCAATATTGTTCATATGTTTATAGATTTTGCTTCATCTTAATATGCTTTTAATGGCAAGAATATAATTTCTCAATTCCAGCCTGCATGTGTCACTATTTCAACTGCAGCCTATAGCATTGGTTCCCACAACTGTTGTCTGAATCTATCCTACAGTCGGGTGGTTCATAGGGGGGTTTCCTGTTGCCTTTAAAGCCCCCTAGGACCTGTAAACAATTGTATACTTTCCCAGTTATGCAGGAGCTTTGTGTACTGCAGGAGGGTGTAAAGAGAGAAGGGAGGGAGTAGTTTAGGAAGCAATAGAACAGACAAGGGTTGGATATCGAAGATTGATGCATTGAAATCATGGATCTCCTAGCTTTGATATTCCATGATTTCTGGTTTGAGTAATTTCTGCAGTATGTCGACCTCAGGATGCCGGTCCCAGGATCCCAACACAGATGTAATGCTACTTACAGCATTTTATCTGTGTGGTTGTTATAACTTTAATCATGCTGGTAAACACTATAGACCTCCCATACCTATCCTGGGTATTTGAATTGAACGTCACTATTTCTCAGTACAAAGTATCCATGCACAGAGTCTGTTACCTTAGATGAATGAAATTGAACTCACTTTTTTTTCATTCTCCTCTCATAGCACAGCTCCCCTCCTCCACTTCCCCTTCCGTATGATCCAGGTCTCAATATCCCATTTCAAGCCCTTATAAACTGCATGTCTATATCTTAATAAACTATTAAGCCGGTAAACTCTCACCACAAGTGATTCTAGTGCCTACCAGGCTACTCAGATAGAGTCATATTTCTGTTTCACTTCTGTGTGTGAGCCAAGAAACTGTCCGTCTGTGTTTATACGCAGGTAACTGATATTCCAAAAGATCAATTTCAGCCAATCAAGGCAATATTTCCATATTTCCTGTATTCTACCTGTGTCAGTGTAACTGCCTCTCATTCCTGCTTGTGCCTCTGTCTATTCTGTTAGTAAGTCTAGGTCCTAGTCAAGTCTGTATGTTGTCCTGTCAACAACTCCTGCTAGATTGCGTTTATGATGCAGAGTGGCAGTCCACAACCAACATGGGTATTAGATGGAGATGTACTAAGCCTTGAAAAGTGATGAAGTGGAGAGTGATAAAGTACCAGCCAATCAGCTCCAGAGCGAGATGTACTAAGCATCGCATCCGCGATGCCTCCGGACAGAGGGACTTCCGGGTTTAACACCCAGAAGTACTTTTGGCATCCTTCTGTGCATGTGCAGAAGGCTGTGGGCTGCGGGGGGGGGGAGCGTCCCGATTGGAAGCCCATAGGCTTCTATTGGGTAACGCCACCTGAGGGTCAGTGGCAAATGCAGGATTTCTAGAGGGGGGGTTTCCAAATACTTCATTTTAGAGCGAGTGTGGCCAGTCCATGAAGAGGGCACAATCAGCACTTTACCAGCTTTAATATGCGTCATACAAAGTGTATTGTGTGTCATAATTCCAAAATATACAGGACCAGCAATCACAGTTAGCCATTAAACATGGCAGTAGGGCCATCCTACCTGAGCTGAATGTTTTTATTTCAGATGTGGGCTCCATTCCAGAGAACTGGAGCAAGTCTGGGGGAGCAGCAGAAGTACCTAGCACTGCCCTGGACATACTGTATATATACATATTGGTGTCGTCATGCACTGAATAGTGTATTTTTATATGGTATTAATATTTAACCCTATTGATGGTCTATAGCAGTGCACACCTTAACAGTGCATGATTTCCAGATCTCCTAGTGGGTGCACAGGTGTATTTATTACTGGCTGATACGTGTTAAAAGATCCACAGGTGGTGCTAAGTATTTAATTTGTGATATTGAGAAGGACATGCAGCGCTAGAAAAATTATATTTTACTATTTCTATTGTGGTCATGGTGTGGGCTGGGGAGGGGGGTTTCCAGGCAGCCGGAAATGCCCCTGCGTTTGTCTATGCTGAGGGAGGCATTACCCACCTGGACGTCGCACCGGGATGCTTGTACTGTACATATGGGGAATGTGATGAAACCCCCAAAAACGGCATTTTTTCACTTTATCACTTTTCATGGCTTAGTACATCTCCCCCCTAGTATATACATTATTGGCTGTGAATGTATAGTTGTCGTGTTTGTTCTAAGGGCTAAGACACTATAGGAAACCAAGAAAACAAAACAATAGCATTTTAGTTGCAATTCAGTCAGTGAGTCAATAAGAACTTCTAGCTCTATTTTAAACATGTTTAGCTGCATATTTACTGCAGTCCCAAATATACCTGAAATATACAATACATGTTGGGTGGATGTAGCTAACGTCGTTGCAGATATTATGTATATATTTTATAGTGTAAAATAAACTTTTAATTTTTAAATATACTGTTAATCTCATTTTATAAGACTGTGGGTGTAAGCAACACTTTGGGACTCAACCATATGTATTTTGTTCCTGAATCAATCATACAGAAACCCCCTAGAGAAATCCTGCTTTGCCCCTGACAGTGTACAGGTACTGTATGTGTTTTGGAGCTCATCTCAGGAGCAGAGGTTTAATTAGTGTGGTAAACTCTGATATGGGGACAGGTTTCAGAACCTCTACAGTGACTGTTAACAGTGGAAACAGTGAAAGTAGACAAAACATAGTTATAATTTCTCATTGATGCACATACTGATACTGTACTGTATATCTATAATAGTAACCTTGTTTTTTTCATAATAGGGGGTAAATTTACTAAGATTTTGAGATTGGTCAAGATGACAATCTCGAGTGAGCTTAAACATGTTGTTCAACTCGCGAATTTACTAAAGGCAAAGTTGGGTGAGTTTGACAGAGATTTCTCTCTTCTCACTTGTAAAACTCGGATGAGATGGCAAACTCCAATCAACTCACCATCGGGACAACTCGTAAGTACTTTTCATGAAAAAGATGCAACTCGCAAATTTAGAATCAAGATGACAAGCTTGGGTGAGATTGGAGCAAACTCTCTTTCAAATTCAAGTTTCAAACTCTCCACCTCCTGAGCTGCGAGATCAGTGTGATTTGTGTATGTTTCTGCCTGTAAATATTAAAAATAGAGTTAATTTTTTTTTTTAAATGACGTAGGTTCTCCCCCCCCCCAAGAGCATAACCAACCCTGGACTAGTCAGCCAGTCCTGGTTCCAAAAATTACGGGGAACAAAACAAGTACGGTTCCACTGTAATTTAGGAATCATCACCAGGCTGCAGAGCCAGTCCTGGTTTTAAATATAGGGGGGGGAATGCGTAGGGGTCCCCCTATATTTAAAACCAGCACTGGACCCAAACCGACCAGGGAGTAATGCCACAGCCAGGAGACCCTATCACCGGGGCTCCATGGCAAAAGCATTAACACCCCAAGCCAATCAGGCCAAGCCAGGGATCTCAGGGGAGTTGGGGACCCCCCAGAAGGGGTATCCCTTTCCCAAAATCCCCAGACTTGGTCTGAAGCACGGGGCTTTTCCCCGCACCCCTGGGCTGTAGGTACAGTGGTAAGAAAGTGTTAAATAGTAATAAACTATTGTATTTTACAGTGGAACTACAGGTGCCAGCATGCCTGCCCTGCGGCACTTGTGGAACTACAAGTGCCAGTAGGCGGCTGACACCCGTACCTCCACTGTAAAATAAACAGTTATATAAAGACAGTACACACACACCGTATACAGTAAAAGTTTATTACATACACCTATCCCATTCACACATACTTACCTGCTGCCAGATGTTCACATCCCCTTATCCCATGTAGAAATCCATTTGGATGTACCTGAAAAAAAGATCCTATACTCACCTCCATCCTCGCGCTGGCCATGGAGCCCCGGTGATAGGGTCTCCTGGCTGTGTCATTACTCCCCGGTCAGTTTGGGTCCGGTGCTGGTTTTAAATATAGGGGGACCACTACGCATTTCCCCCTCCCTATATTTAAACCAAGGACTGGCCCTGCAGCCTGGTGCTGGTTTCTAAATTATGGTGGAACCATACTTGTTTTGTTCCCCATAATTGTTGGAACCAGGACTGGCTGACCAGTCCGAGGCTGGTTATGCTTTTGGGGGGGGGGGAACCCTACGTAATTTTTTTAAAATAATTTAACCCGTTTTCTACAGGTACAACACAAAAGCAGCCTTAACATATCTCACTGATATGTGCAGGATGCTTGCTTGGGAGAGTTAGGCAGAGAGAAAACCCTGCAATCTCAGGTGAGTAATTGTGCTACTCGGGGGAGATATCTCGTTTTGCTTCACCATCGGCAAACTTGATTTGGCACAAATCGCCTGTTGGTAAATTTGAGAATTAAATAATGAAAAAATCACCCGAGTTCTGGCAAGGTCCAGCGAGATTAATCCCAAAGTAGCTCGACCAAATCTCGATTCTTAGTAAATTTACCCCTAGAAGTCCTACAACATACTGCATTTTTTATTTTATTTTGCTTATTTCCAATCCATTTCACAAATAAATGTTTAATTAAAAAATCTGTAAATTGAAATCTTCACAAAATCTTTTTGAATCTTTTTTGAACAAAACTTTTAAACAAGAATTATATACTTTCTTAAAATATAACATTAAATAAATGTCAATTATATATGACTTTTTACACTTAAAACATTTATGCCTGAGCCTCTAATAAAAGATTGATTTGATGAAAACTATTGCCCCTATACTAAACATCTCTTTATACTAGGTTCAAGTTAAGCAATCTATAATCTCAGTGCTTAGCTCACATGTGTAGTTTGCAATGCTATGTTCTAGTGCAGTCCTTAAGAGGCCAATACCCAAATTAACAAACAAAGCCAACAGGTATACCACAGCAGAATGAGTGTGGAGAAGAGCCCTGGGCTTGTTGTCTTTGGGAAGTGGGGGCACCCTTTTTGGGGGGTCCCCACTCCCCTAGGGATTCCAGCCCTGGGCTGAACAATTTGGGGCTACTTGCCATTATGAAAAGGGGTCTGACGCTGTGTGCCTTCTGCTATAGCGTTAGCCCTCCCAGCTCGTGCTGGTTGTTGGAAAATAGGGGGAACCCCACACAGTTTTTTCCCCTATTCTCCAATACCAGCCTAGGCTCAGAGGTCTAGGGCTTGTTATGGATTGGGGGATATTTCAGTTTACATTTTAACCTAACGAAACCTGCACAGATCAAAGTGATTTAATATGGTAGTGATTTTGTGACACTGAGAAAACATCAGGTACAACTCCTCTGCCATCCCCAAAAATCCTGCATTAGCCCCTAAAACCTTGTACAAGTAAAGATTACAAAGAGCAGAAGATAATTTGTCAAACTGGGTGTCTTTATACACAAGCATCAATAGTATACATTAACATTTTCATATGTAAATTACATAAGTTATACCTACAATGGACCAATATGGTATAAATAAATCTTACATATGGTATGTAAGAATAAAAATATTTTGTCATGTTTACAAATATGTATGTATGGGTGCAATATATATATATATATATATATATATATATATATATATATATATGTTTGCCTATACAATACTGACATGTCTCAATTTAATAAAATAACAGGTTTGTCTCAAATGTGTGTTACAGGAATGTCTTTACATTGCAAAACAGAAGACAACATATTGCATAAGAAGCAGAAATATGATTCACAATTGATTTAAACACACACTGATATTTTTTCAACGTAAAAATAGGGCTCTATTTACCAACCTAAGTAGGTTCCTATGGCAGTACTGTTCAGGGTCAGCATAGACAGGGGTTACTGTTTGTTTTATTTACTCTGAAATGTTATTTACTTTTGCCGCTTGTTTTTATTTTTTACTACTTGGTATTCACCAGTTACCTATTTTATTCAACACAATAATGAATGAGGAGCCATTAGATAGAGGGTCCTGAATATGTGAGCTCAGAATCTTCATAGAATAATACAAAAACTGAGAAGATGCTTGCAGTGCTAAATTATTTTTGTAGAATTACAGGAAATATGTATGTACTATAACTCAGCACCAGTTTGGAGAATTAGCATCTGATTCAGAGTTTCAGGCAACTTTGTTTTGAGTATAGATCCTGTAAACTGTTGCACTACACATACAGCCAAGAATATGGAACTTTAAGCAACTACGAGAGATTCAGACTCATATGCATCTAAGGGGTCTATGTACTGTACTAAGCCTTGGACAGAGATAAAGTGGATGGACATAAAGTACCAACCAATCAACTTCTAACTGTCACTTTACAGGCTGTGTTTGAAAAATGACAGTTAGGAGCTGATTGGTTGGTACTATGGGGTCTAGTTACTAAGCTTTGGATGGAGATAAAGTGAATGGAGATAAAGTCCCAACCAATCAGCTCCTAACTGTCATTTTTCAAACACAGCCTGTGACATGGCAGTTAGGAGCGGATTGGTTGGGACTTTATTTCCGTTCACTTTATCTCCATCCAAGGCTTAGTAAATAGACCCCTAAATCTCCATCCACTTTATCTCTCTCCAAGGCTTAGAACATAGACCCCTAAGTATTTTCTCCACTAGCGGCTGCTCAGTCTGTGTAACTGGAAGGCAGCTGAGTGTATCATGGGGGTGTAACAGAATTGTGTGCTATGCAGTGTTGAGCATATGCAGAAAGTCATCTAATTTTAAACAAATTCCTGGGACCAAGGACATGGCTGGTGCACATGCACACTAATAGTTATAATGGCTAGTTTTAGAAGTGGATGCATAGGGGCAATAGAGCCAGGGTGGCTGTATAGATGCAATCAATGATATACAAATGAAGATCTTCAAAACTCTATATTAAATTGAGCTATAAGATAGCAAGTGGTGTTCCCATGGTGCCTGTGCAGCTCTAAATGCTTATTACTGCTGCCTTTGTGCTGCAAATAAATGTAATATATTTTCCCATTGTACTATTTATTTGCAATGGGAGAATACTTTACATGGATTTCCAGTACACACTGATCCTTCTGAGGAAACTGCCTAAAATAGCAGTGAAGTGCATTAAGGGCTGCACACAATGAGAAACCACTGACTACTCTATAGCTCAACTCAAGCAACTTCACTAGTTCCAGAATAGTCACATCAATGTTACAGTACATTGTTGCAGGGAACCTGATATGAACTCTCAACAAGTCAATTTAGGAAGTCAGATCACATTTTTATGCATGGAACCATAACTCAATATAACACAGATAAGTAAGAGAGCGATCACACTACAGGATCCCAACAACAGTCTGCTCAGATGAGATACACAGGGGATTGATTCTGCTGGAGATAAGCCAATGGGATAATCAGTAATAAGCCAGACCTGCAGTTTGATATAACCATATTGTCCAGTTTTGGAATTTAGGTGCTGGCACGTAACAGTATTATTGACTGTAACAGAGTTTGTATAGTGGACAGTAGAAGTATATATCTAGTGGACAGTAGAAGTATATATCTTATTATGATTTAATAGTGTGATGTTTTTATGGATTTTCAAGGAATTTTATGAATTGATGCTGGTGCTGTTTTCTAGTACATAGGTTTTATTTCAGTTCTCAGCAAAATCTCAAATCCTTTTTTGCTGAGAACTATAATTATTGCCCTGCTTAAAGGTTAATACACTTAGTTTAAAGTTGCCTCGAATCATATGAAATTTAACACCTTAAAATGAAAAAAGGTTTCATATATAAAGGATTCAATTACAAATTTGCAAAGCGCAGTGTTCAAGGACCACAGACAATCAATAGTCATGAGAGATTTATCTCAATGGCATATACAGTAGTATCTCTTTTTGTATTACGTTTAGGTTTACCATATATTACAAGGATTCTGACCTATAACACTCCAAAAATATGAGGTGCCTCACCACATTATAGATTTCACTTTGCCTAAAAGAATATCTAAGCAGCCAGACCAGAGGAGGCCACTCTGCAGTAACATTGATAATTATTCTGATGCTGCTTTGCACCACATCCACCTGACATTCCTAATTAGAATAGTAACACCTGAGGCATTTGTGCATCCCAAAACAGTTTCCCCATACACCAGTACAGTACTTCAGTGATGAAGAAAGCAAAATAAACGCTCCATGAAAAAAATTAGTTATGCCAGGGGTAGGCAACCCTCAGCACTAGTGCCACTAGGTCACACAGGAGTATGTGATCACCCTTCCCAATTGCATAAACTAGTTCCACCTCTTTGGTTGTTAGGGTCAATGAGCCCAAATGGGCATACTTTCAGCTCAGCATTAGTCACAGGTAATAAAATAGCCTAATTCCTCATTATTTCCTGAATTGTTTACATATACTGATGTGGATGTTGTAGAAGCTCTTTTAATGTAAACTAACTTGCAGTTTAAGTTTAGTTGGCCGTTTATTAAGTTATGGATATCTATCTACATATGCATTAAAATGCAAGCTTAACTTGTGTGTGTGTTTCTGTCATTTTCCTCAAACGTAATGTGGTCTTATGACCTTGTATTAATGTCTACACAAACATTTTATAAATATGCTTGAGTAGTTTATAACGTTATATAGAAAAACACATAACTTGCTAATATTAGCTGTATTTTAGCTAAAAGTACATACTTGTGTTTATCTTCATACATTTGTGCTCAAATCACAGATAGCTCTATGTGAACTCAAAATCAGGGCTAATGATACCCTTAGGCGAACCAAGGCGTTTGCATTGGGCACCAACATTTTAAGTTAACTGAAAATATTTTTACTCATTTAGGGATCCATTTAAGAATGATCCATAATGCCTTATTCTGATGCTAAAAAGGGTTTGTAAGTGATACAGTCCACATACCTGGCAATGGGGACCCAGCTTCTGCCTCCCTGGGGATTTAAGTGAATCCTATGCACTTCTACATTGAGTTGTGATGCCGCCGGCTGTTGTTTCTCTGTGTCGGTGATAGTGTAGGAGTGTGGCACCGCATTGTGGTATCACGTCCACAATCCCAGCCTGTCACTGACACAGAGGAGCAACAGCTGGCTACATCAGAGGCAGCACTTAGACTTACATCCACCTTCTCTCCCTGCTCCCCAAATGGTAAGAGGCTGTGAGAGGAGGTTCGAGCAGTGCTTAATAAGGGGTGACACCTAGGAACCCTAGACCCACTCATAATCACTATTTACTGTCTTTTAAGAAGCTGGATGCAGTCATATTGCACTTCAGTTTTTCTTTTTGATTGTAACTAAGTGCAGCAAAAACGAAGTGTAAAAACTGAGTTAATGAAGCATCCAAACTCTTTCTGTCATTTATACTAAAATATCATTATTGGAGAGCGTTCGACTTACAAATGTTACATTGAAAATAAATAATTTCATTTTCATTTTTAAGGTGTTAATTCTTCAACAATTTCAAAGCATAACTATAAACAAGAAGCATACCCTGATATATAAGTAAATACACAAAGGCACAAATAAAAACAACTCCATTTTATGGGATATGCCTTTGATATACTGTATAAGTATTCTACGTATTTCATGTTCATTTGAAAGCTCTATGAGAATGTTCTCTGCTTCTGTGCAGTGAGATTGTTTTCTAAGCACATGATTGGCAGCTGACACTCAATGGTTAAACTATTAAAGTCTATGGCAACAATTGCATGTTTGATTCAGGAATCACTAAAAATGGTAAACATTGGCAGTTCTTGGGACTTGTAGCTGCCAAACGATTGTGCCAATTTTATGTTACATTTTTTTTACTAACTATTACTCCTATATGTTGTCAGAAATGTAGCTTATTACCAGTTTATTTGCAGCAATGATTAACTTTCTGTAAAAGTAATGTAACATTTGATATCACACTGTGCTTAATATATACATAATACAGACAATGAAATTGACAATAATATCTAAAGCTTCTTGTAATTCATATTGTTTCTCAGAATACATATATTCTATTGCACCGTAAGATATTGGTATGCAATTGTATGTGGTTGTGTATTTAATGTGCTTGAATATACATACATGCATGAATAGATACTCTTTGAATAGACAGATATCCATGTATCGCTCATACATATATTTTAAAATTACATCAGTATAACCAATCTCTTTGCAAAGGTAATACAATCCTGAATTGAAAGTGTCATAAAAATCACCCATTTGTTTATTCTATTAGTAAACATAGTATTTTTTTCTCTGTACATCTGTACCAACTTTCAAGAGACATTAATAATTATCGACTAGGGTGTTTGGGAGTGCATATTAATGTATGTTTTATCAGTGTTCTCATATACCCATGCACTCATATACACATACTGTATGTACTGTATGTACATTTTATATACATATGTAAATATATATATACACATCGATTTATATACATTCCGTAGAGCTTATACAGTCGCTTATATCTACAGACAAATCAAATCATGTGTCAGTAGATGCCGTTATTTATTTATTTTTGACTAACGTAACGCCCTCTTTCTTGTGACCTTTTCTTTGCCAGCGTCATTGTGGATATTTAGTTATTACTTATTATTTGAATACAGTACATATATTTTCAAGCGTGACAAAGTTTCCCTGAAACATAAACACAATCCTTGGTGCCAGTATATTTTACCTACAGTTTGAACCTTATTTTAAAATGTACAATCAGTGTGTCCCTTTTCCTGATTTAACTTCTGTATTCCTATAAGGAAATTATTAAAAGGATACAATTCTAGAATAAATACTATTAACACTGATACAGCTACATAGATAGTTGGTTATTTTCTACTAAGAAGAAACTGTGTGTGTATTTGGCTATATATATTGATAGCTAGTGTGTGCATGCAATAATTATCCATGCATAATCCCTAGCTCACAGTTATCAATTCATGAATGGAATGTAGGCAGATTATAATAGTGTGACAGAATATTAGAATTTCTAACACAACACCTGAAACCTCCAACACAAGAGGAGACCTATTACGCTTTATCCTGCAAGGCGTATCTCTCCAATGATCTGATACAGCAACACAGTATAAAGTTAGGGGGTCCCACCAGTAGGATATCTACAGGCCTACAGTACAAAAGATTTAAGGCTGACATTATCCACATTACAGAGAACTGTTGATAAACCAGATTGCTAGGAACTGTTAAAGAACACTTAACATATGCATGCAGTTATTTTACATACAGAAGTGGTATGTGTGGGTTACCCTAATCAACCATGGTCTCATTGCAGTCTCATGTGATCTTATTTAACTTCAGAAACATTTGCAGCATGTTGCCTTGACATCCAAGTGTAAAGGCTTCTTTTACATTTTCATACACCAATTGGTCAACCTTCACCCCTGTTCAGGACATCTAACCTTGATCAATAATGAAGTGGTCCCATAGCTAAGGAACAGTAATATATTTCCTGTTTCAGTGATGATAGCAATAACTATGTATACACTGTGTCTGCAGATCATAGTACATATTGACTTCCTGTTTAGTCGTGTCATACATCCCAGCATAGACACATTACAGTGGCAGCAAAGTAGCTTATTAAATTATTTTAAAAATAAAATATCAGCACTTAGATATACAAATAACAGAACATTAACACAAAAATATATGTTCTTTGTTAAAATATGGAAGGTCTTTTTTTTTTAGAAAACAGCTATTTAATTATTAAAGCATGAAATGTTAGCCTATACATATGTGCATTGATCATTTAAGTGCATTTTATGTTTACATAACTACAGGATATGCTGGGCATATCCAATAGAATACATTTTATAGCTATGGTAATATCTGTCAGTAATTATCAAGTTAATTTCTTTGGAAACCATCATCTTTTCAGTTTAATCGACAGGGGCAGTTTGACCCCTCAGCAAACCAATAATTGTTTGTATCACTATAAAAGGTTACTGTCCTGTGCATTGCAGCCTGCTGCTGCTGCAGAACCCCTTGTGAAACAGTACCAGCAATGGTGTTCTTCATGAAGTTATGCCTGTTTGTTTAGTGACAAGCTAAACATTAATTGGACACCTGTGTGTCAAAAAAGATTGTACAGCGAGTTCTTTCACTTCTTTCATCTATCCAGGCTGAGATGCCTAAGTGTGTATACAGAATGAGGCCTAGTGGTTGCCTCAATCTTAGATCATTTCATTTTTTATACCCTCTAGACAAATATGCTACCAGATTGCTTTGTCCTACCAATGTTGTCAATAGATGTGAATTAGAATTCAGTTGCAGATGCATTAAAACATCACTTACACAACTATTGCTTTCCATGCAAAATTGACACATCTAGAAAAGTATTACCAAGCAGATTATTGCATTACACAAATTCTGCGGCTGCCCCATACCCTTTTGCAAGGAGCAAGCCAGTCAAACGTCAGTGAGCATTTTGGTTATATTTACATAGTTTGTATTTCCTAAGGTGCAATTTGCAGTTTGTAAGTTCTTCTCTCTAAAGTCTTCATTGCTATGATTAACTCCTTCTTGGATCTCCATGTATTCAGACTTACTCAGCGTGGAGGCACTTCTACTTTTTTGAAGGTCAGGGGAAGATGGGATCTTTGGACAGCTGGTTACTTGCAAATATTGTGCTTGTTCTTCACCTTCTGTCTCTCTGTGATAGAAGTAATTGAAGTTGGATACTATAACAGGGACTGGTAAGGCAATGGTTAACACGCCTGCAATTGCACAGAGGGAGCCTACTATTTTGCCACCTATTGTTGTAGGGACCATGTCTCCATATCCTACTGTTGTCATGGAAACCACAGCCCACCAGAAGGCATCTGGGATGCTGGGAAACTGAGAGTCTCTCTCATCAGCTTCTGCAAAATACACAGCACTGGAGAAAAGAATTACACCAATGAAGAGGAAAAATATTAAAAGGCCTAATTCCCTCATGCTCGCTTTCAGTGTCTGACCTAAAATCTGCAGGCCCTTTGAATGTCTGGAAAGTTTGAAGATCCTAAATACTCTAACCAGTCTTATAACCCTAAGAATTGCTAAAGACATTGCTTGCTGACCCTGTTGTGCATCTTCAGTTTTTTCTGCCAGTTCTGTACCTAGGGTTATAAAGTAAGGAATAATAGCCACTATATCAATGATGTTCATAATATTGGTAAAAAATCCAGCTTTACTTGGGCAGGCAAAAAAACGAACCAAGAACTCAAATGAGAACCATATAATGCAAAGCGTCTCAACAATAAAGAACGGGTCTGTGAATGTATTAGACTGTTGGTATCGAACTGTACTGTTGGAGTATGGATAATAATTGACAGCACTCCCATGCATGTCCTCATTTTCATCTCTAAAAACAGGCAGTGTTTCAAGGCAAAAACTCACAATTGAAATCAATATCACCATAACGGATATAATTGCTATAATCCTGGCTGGGCCAGAGCTTTCTGGATATTCAAAGAGAAGCCACACTTGTTTCTGGTATTCATTATCAGGTAAAGGGCGTTCCTCTTCCTTAATAAATCCTTCATCCTCTCTAAAGATCTCCATGGCTTCTTCACCGAGTTCATAGAACCGTATTTCCTCTGAGAAGATATCCAAGGGCACATTGACAGGTCTCCTTAACCTTCCACCAGACTGATAATAGTACAGGATGGCATCAAAACTTGGTCTATTTCTGTCAAAAAAATATTCATTCCTCAATGGATCAAAGTATCTCATCCTCTTTTTAGGATCCCCCAGTAATGTTTCTGGAAACTGAGATAAGGTTTTCAGCTGAGTCTCAAATCGAAGTCCTGAAATGTTAATAACGACTCTCTCACAACATTCATGATCAGGGTCAGGATCATAACTGTCTTGTGGGTGTTCTGGCAAAGCTGATGCTTCATCTGTGGGATCTCCAGTGGCAACTGTCATAGTTGTGGACCAAATAAGTGTACAGCCTGTTTCTTCTGTTTGGCTGTTGGAAAGTAACCACAGTAAAGCAATGGGGATATTTTTGCTCTCAGGATAGGAATGGATTTCTGGAAATGAGAGGTGTATAACCTCTCACCTAGAATAGAGGAGAACATAGTTACAAGAGTCATTTCTTTCCATGCTACCACACCTGATAAACTGCTAGAGATGCTTTGCACAAAAAAGGAGACATGTGGCACTAAGAATATTAAGGGGCTAAGATGCTCCATAAATCAATGCATATACCTCAGGGGTGTTGTAGGTATTAAAGGTATGCATCCTCATCAGGTATATGGCAAAAAATATGCAGCATTTTAGGGCAGGGTTTTACTGCTCTCCAATTGCTCTTAACTCATATGAGATCCCAGGAGCATCCCAAGTAATCTATATTACAAGGACAGAAAAGTGATACTAAATATGCTTCCTGCATGCAGCACTAATTAGTCTTGTCTAAACTGTCAGCAACATAAGATCATCTGAAGCCTTTAGTCATAATGCACATGTTCTAAAATAATAAACAAAAGTGTACTGGTGTAAATTCTTAATTCAAACTAGGAACAAACAAACATACACACACACACACACACACACACACACACACACACACACACACACATATATATATATTATAGCATTGCATACTGGGGTTCTTCATTTCTTCATCAAGAAATGTTTGCACCTCACAGAGTGATGACAGACATTAAGAATGTTCACATAATACAAGATAAGGATGATACAGTTGTGTTTGTATATTCATGTATATATGAGAAGCTACACCAACAAGTGAAAGATGTAGCAAATTCCTGAAGGTCTTTGAGGAGTTAAACATGCAACACAGTGATAATAAAATGTCTGAGACTAACAAAATACAGTATGTGAGTTAAATTAGAAGCCGTGCCAACCTGTGTGAAAGCAATGATACTAGACATTACCTTGAGAAGCAATGCTCCAGGTTTCTTAGTAACCAGTCTAGGTAGAATCAGTCCTCCAGGGAATATAATGAAGAATAACAGGTTTTCTGGCATCCTATACATTTGTTTGTCCTAATAGTTCAAAAATATTTTATCAGCTGACGCTAAAACGGGGGATTTCTTGATAAGAGAAGCTCATTGTTCTTGAAGTGAAAGGGCAGGATTAGTCTGGCAGGTTCTCTTACTTGAAAGCCTCTGTTTAAAGCATATAATGTAATGGATGGAAGATGCTAAGCTCAGCACAAAAAAAAATCTGGAGTCCTCAGGAGGTGTGACGTTGTCTGGTGGTGAGGACTGAAATAATAAGAGCTAGGTAAGGCTGGTACATCATGAAACATCTGCAGAGACCTAGTTTCCAGATGCAGTAGTCACACAGCCACCCCCCTTGTCAGCCTGCGTTATGATGCTTCGCTATTCTGCACTGCAACAAAATAAGAGGCAGCATTCACAGCACATCCCACATTACAGGGAGAGCTGAATAGATGCAACATAGGAATTCACATAGCATGAAACATCTCAGAATGTATGCACATGTACAGAAGACATGTGCATAAGTGTGTATGTGTGCGTGTGTGCATGTGTGTATACATACAGTATATCTACATTAAAATCTGTATGCTATTTTTTTTTTTAGTAAATTCATTCATTATAATGCTATAATTTATGTTAATTGATAGCCTGGATCCAGGAAATTTTCCAAAACCTTATAAAAACAGAGATCAGCGCACAAGTAATGAGAAATTGACCCTTTGAATGAGGATTCAAACTAATATCCCCTTTAAGAATCCATTTCTCTATGACTACAATGTAACCTTGGTAGCAGGATGCAGCCCTGCAGTATGGAGTTTTCATTATTAATCCTTTAACTTTTACATGTCCGGTGTGCAGAAAGTGCTCTACAAGTGCAAACAGTATATAATAAGACAGACATGCATAGTGTCCTTCATTGTCAGCAGCCATTCATAATAAGTCATAATAAGTTACATTTAGCAACGTAAGTATTTGTGGGTGCAGCTCCCAAGGAGAAAACACTGTTAATTTTAACATGCCATACCTCAATGCAGGGGCAATGCATGCCATATATCTAATCGCCCACTGTTCTCTGAGGATGCTGCTGATCCCCACCCTTACCAGCAATAAAAGGTTTTTTGTCTCCTGCCCAGGTCACACAGCTCATAAAAAAGACAAATGAAATGTGTATTCAAGTGTATTCCGCATAACAAATGAGCTGCCTGGGTATTGAGCCTTGACTCAACTGGATAGGTTTACTAAGAGTAGACTGCAAGCTGACACTTGCAAAAGGAATCTTAGCAAATCTAATACTCTGCCTAGTGTATGTTCAAGATACACCCTGCTGTACAGTATGTTATTGGCTAGAGCACCTTAACTATAGTGCTGATACGTTTACTGTCAGATGCTATGTTACACTATGTATAGATCATTGTGAAGCCTTTTCCCACAAAAGTCTCAATGCTGACGTTGGAATAGGGAGATCCCAAGTTCAACCCCTTTTTTTCTACCATTTCACTGCTGGGGATGCCGGTAAATGCATTGATTTAACATGCAGTCACTGTTATGTATTGACCTTTTGCACAATTCAGAGATCCAGTAGTTCAGGGGTTAAAGGAAATCTCTCTAGTCTCCTACCTACAGCATCCATACAGCTATTTCTTCACAGCAACAGGGATTACAGAAGTAGTCTGGGGACAGGTGGGGCTCCACGCAATTTCTTTACTCACTGCACTTTCAGAAACAGCTTCTACCTTTTATTTACTTAGTATTATTTTGGGTATATTATTTAGAAGAAAACAAAAACAATAGGTCACAATCTCTCTATTCAGTGGGCACCCCAGCAATCCATTTTCTTATATATCACCTCCCTTTCCTAAACATCAGAGAAATAGTACATTCCTTACAGTCCTCTACACAGAAGACTGGAATTCCCCTATTAAGTATAGTCTACAGATCATATTAATGAGCTGTGTTTTTATCATTCAAGAGCAGCCTGAATAAGCAACCTGAATGCCATAACCTAAAGCTGGAATGTAAGTTGCTGTATTTAAATACATTTTCAAGGTATTCAAATGGCAAATAAGTGTGATACAATACAATGTATGTATACATATATAGGGGCATATTTATTATAATTTGCGGTCCGCACCTAATAATTAGGATTCCTTATTGCCGCAATTTGCAGTAATAAGGAATCCTTAGTTGCCAGGATGTATAATTTCTGAGTCATTTGGACGCTACTGGGCAAGTGCCAACATCTTTCGGATCCCTCTCCCGAAAAATCTAGGCTACTACAGGTGAAGTGTTAGAGGCTGGGGCTCGAATTTCGAAGCTTGATAAATCCAGGAGCACAGCAGCCCCCATATAACCCTTTATAAGTATCTGCTGCAGTCCCTCCTTGCTACATTTTGGGGAGGCGTAGTATTTGCAGGTATCCCCACAAAATGGGTTTTTTGGGGGAATATGCCGCAAATAGATTTTAATAAATAGGCCCCATAATGACATGTGCATAAGTGAAATCATCATAAATCTCCACTGGAATTTTAAATGCAACAGTTATTTTAGATAACAAAATGATGTGTGCAGTACTTACAATTGGCAAAAGATGTTGCAGCTGTTTTCATCATCCAGCTTCCACCTGTAAGCAATGTTCACCTTTGTCAGAGTATCCGTATGTTGCAAAAAATAGTTGTTTTTTTGCATTGAATATATACACAGAAATAGCAGTTGTACCCATAATTTGGCTTCTTCTATGTAAATTGCTTTAATTGGTGTTTCATTACAGCAGCATGCACAGTGTTGATGATAATGAGCCACATTGCAGACAGTTGGCATCCCATATTATACATGCTATTACAAATTATTTCTTATAGACTGGAATGGGTCACAATCTGCATGCAATGAGGTAATTACCATGTTTGATTTACCCTTTTCATTCGAAATCTGAAGCATCCATTTTCCCAGTTTGTGGTAAACCTTTATTTAATGGGGGGAGCAGAAGCTTACAATTGGTTCTGCAGTAAGACATGCAGTGCATGCATAAAGACTTCACTGCACTGTATTATCTCGCCTCTACCTGACAGTTTGACTAAATGAAAGCAGCTCTCCTATCAATATAATAACATAAAATACCCGCAAGCTGTTTGTGTTGCAAAGTAATGTACAGTATCTTTGCCTTATTAGTAAATGTCCTATGGTATTGCAGGAAAAACTAAAATAATCGTAAATAATTGTAAATGTGAAGGATTTAGAGCCAAAATGTTTTTAATATGCAGCTTTTTGATAACAAATTTATTAGTGTGAATTTATTACAGCAATATTTTTTTGTAATAGAGACAAATCTTCAATGTTTGAACAGTCATATCTTCACTTGCAGCTGAAGGTGTATAACTGGGAAGTAAAGGTGTGTTCACGACTTCACGCCTAGGCAACGTTTAGGCTGGGTCAAATGCATTCACATAAATACATTTCACAATTTATCAGATGTGTCTTTTGCGGCAAGGATAGAGCTGATAATCGTTCAGAAAATCGTTCAGAAAATCGTTCAGAAAATCGTTGGTAACAAAATCGTTGTGTGTGTATGCAGCTTAAAACATGATGACAACTTTGAAATAAAGCGTACAGATAGGGGCAGTCACATAGATGAGTACAACTCTGCGTAAGGGCCAATACATACATTTAGCTCTGTGCATGCAGTGTTAATGCATTCATGGCTGACTTGTGTTTACTCTGCATCAGCTCCAAAGACTATGAATCCTTATAATCACCTTTTGTACAAAGAAGTACGGAATGAACTATTTAAAAAATACAGAGAAGATAAAAAGTTGTTTTATGAATGATTGTAGCCAGGGGCGTCCTCAGAGAGGAGGGGGCCCGTGTGCACTCCCCGTGCGGGGCCTGCTGCTCTCACCCCGGTGGCCGGCAGCCAACTGACGTGGCTAGCCAGCCAGCAGAGCCTTAGAAGAGTACGGGCACTAGAGTGTTCCTGGAGTCTACTGCGCGGCGGGCATTTTTCTGGCATTCTCCGCATGCGCAGCAGACTTCGGGCACACTCTAGGGCAGAAAACCGGAAACATGGCGGCGGTGGCAATTTTCCATTGTTCTGAGTAATGGATGAGTATAATGCTCATCCATGTCAATTCTACATAAAAAATTGTCTGTGTTTTCTTGCTTTTTTAAAGATTTGTATATATTACTTATCAACATATTTTTTTCTTTAATTTTCTTTACTAATGAATAGAAGAAAAGTCTGACATATGTACTGTATATATGACCAGTCAGCATGTTGTCATCTTTGTAAAGAAAATATCTGAATACTCAACAGTGAATATTTTATAAACAAAAAGTATAAAAAGAAAAATAAAGTCCAGCAACTCAATTCTTTTTATTGCATTAAAATATACTTGTTTTAGGATATACTTCTTTAACTTATTGCACTTTATTTTGATGCACTAAATTACAATAAAACATTGACCAGGGAATTTCAGAAAAATTACATCTCGACATGAATCTGACCCTGCATGAGAAGCGTGTGCATCAGATTTAGGTCATTTTATTATAAGAAGCGTATGAACAAATGGAGTATTTATGTCTATATGCAGAGTATATAAGAGTAATATGCCTCTGCTTGTGTCTTGTATACATGATGATTACTTACACTTAAAGCAACCCAGTACAAAACTCCTCGTCTACTGTAATCTTAAATGGCTCATTAATGAATAACCATTACTCACACTTCATAATGGACTCATATTGACCTTTGTTAGATGAACACTGTGAATTTATGGTGTACAGCCACATCTCCATCACTATCTTATTGTGTACAACAACCATTACTGAACACAATTTTTAATGTTTTCATCTTGCATTTAACCATAAAATAACAATTGTATCAGATGTACATTCTTATTGTTTATGTACAGTAAGAACGCTACAATCTATTTGCTGAGGATTCATTAACAAGTGATGTTAGTCTTGTTCTCAGGAAAAACCACATTAATAAAATTCCAATAGTGTTGGTAATTACAATACACTAATATTAAAATATGAGAGAAATATATTTTGTTTATTTTGTAATGCTGATATTGCTTCTGTCTTACATCATATCCTCTATATATTTACAGTATCAATCTCTCTTTCACTCCATGTACTCCACAGAAACTGCCCTTAAGGTCACCAATGGCATTGTCACTGCTAAATCTAAGGCTCATTTTTCCATTCTTATCCTACTTAACCTATGATCTACTTTTAAAACAGCCGACCACCCTCTTATTCTTCAAACTATTGACTCTCTTGGGGACTGAGACACTTCATTTTCATGGCTGTCCTAACTTTCTAGCCAAACATTTTATTTCTACCTCCAATTCCACCCCCCCCACTTTTCCTCATCTTGTCCCACAAACCTCTATTATTTGCCCCCTTCTCTTCTTTGTCTACACCTCCTTGGGACTCCATTACCACCTATATGTTCATGATACACAGATCTACTTCTCCTCCCCTGATCACTCCCTTTCCACCATCTCTCTCACTACTCCAACTTTCTCTCTTCCATCTGCTCCTGGATGTCTCAGCACTTCTATAAACTCCACATGTTTAAGCCCTTCGATGCGGTTGATGACTGGGACTCATCCTCTGCATGCAGATCCTCATACACCTAGGGGTATAATTACTTTAGGTAAATTTCATCGTTTTTGGATCTTTGGTGTATTTATAGGTGATTTTCTGTTTGATTTGCAAATCGAGGTTATACTAAAGGCAAAATCGACTATAAGATCAACTATAAAACCGAATCCCAACCAAAATCGACCATCAACCAAACATCAATACTTTCACATAGACCACTACAGGATTCTCTCATTACTAACAGTCAGATTGAAAATCAACTTATAATCGACTACAAAATCAACAGAAAAATCTCCATACAAATAGACTATTAAAAACCAGATGATTTTAGTTTCTAAACACCATTCTATTGGTATGAACTTAATTATGGTGCCTATAAAAGGAGACACAAGCATATGGTGACATGTACGTTATCTCCTTACACCAGTTCCTGCAGCATAATTCCTCGACCCATTCCTCATACTCCATTATAATCAACCTATACGGATGTCCTCCAGTGCTGCATAAAGAGCATTTTACCAGGGCCATCTGGATTTTACACAGCATTGGATGTCTGAAAAACGCTTCACAAATTGGCGCTTGTCATGTTTTATATAACCAATAGAATTCACTGCATCAACTTCTGGCTGCCACATAGCCTGCTTTCTTCTTGCAGATGTGCATTGGGCCCAGCAACCAAATAACTTCTCAAAGTTAGACAAGAAGTTTACCATGGCACAATTCTTCTTAAAGATAAACCCAACATTGCGGCCAGATTTAGTTTATCCAAGTTGAGGCTCCTCCCCCAAAAAGGAGTCCTGGCCTTCTGCTTCCTCCATCACAATATCCTCACCAACTGAATTCCTCTTCTCCACCTCCCTACTCCTGGCAACCTCCATACCAATTGAAAAATAAATACACAAACTACACTTAAAAATGAATACAAAAGTTAAACACTCACACTTACCAGGCACTGACAAAGACTAAAAAAAAAATTATAGAAGACAAACTTCAAAATGATGATAACAATACAGAAATTGACCATTTTTACACTCTTGAAAATCATCACCCCATCGCATTAGGGCCCTCATTCAGAGCCACTCGCTAGCGGCAGTACGCTCGTTCCGAGCGATGTTCGCACATCTGCGCATGCGTACGGATCGTTATACGCATGCGCGAACCAGTCAGTGCGGCCGAAATTCATGTGCTCGCAATATAGCGAATGCCTGCTATTTTGAGTGACAGAATGAGGCGTATGTGGGTGGTAACAGGGGAAGGTGCTTGAAAATGGGGAGTGGAGATCCGAACGCAGGCGTGCTTAAAGGTCAAAACGGGCGTTTTATGGGTGTGCATAATTAATACAGCAGCGTCATTGACCACGTCACTGGGTTATTTTATAGCCAGAACTGCTCGCAAGATTGTGGTAGCAAAAACCAACCACAAGAATAGCGAGCAGTTCATACGCTGGTCGATGTACTCGATTAATCTAATAAATAGCGGACATGACGTACGGTGCGAGCGGCCAGGGGGCGTTTTTAACAAATAAACGAGCGTATGTTTTGCTCGCTCGTTCAGACTTAGAGGTGTGAACAGACTGCAATTTGCGAACGGATCATTTGAATAGCCACCCCTTGTTTTTGAACGAACGACCGCAAATAGCGAACGGCTCTGAATCAGGCCCTAGAATTTGAAACCGATTTTGAATTGAATGTTAGTAAAGGAGAGATTTGCCCAGTGATTTATACTGTCGATTTTGAGTCTACTTCATTAGATTAAATCAACATAAAAATTACCTCAAAAACCGATCTTTAGTAAATATACCCCGAAGCCTCAATACTCCACGTGGTGTGAGCCACGCTAAGCAGTGTAACAGCAGCTTTTTCTTTAAATTTGCATCTCACTCACACTACAGATGCAGTGAAACACCACTCACTCTGTACCAGAGATGTCCGGCTGTGAGTTTATCCACACAGGAATTAGTTTTAAATATGTACAAAGTCACAGATGAAGCGGAACTTGGCGTGAAAAAAAGCTGCAGACACTGCATTGTAGCCCTTCATATACAGAATCAGTATTGACTTTCAAATTAATTAGTGCGGCCTCTTTATGCGGGTTTGTCATATCACATTGTGACTAAAACACAAATTTGGGTGAGAAAAAACAGGACTCTCTGCGCAAGCCAAGTCGCATGGGATTTGGAGCACGACAAGGGCTGTTTGGTGCAATTGCAATAATAATGTATTAGGACACATCTGTTGCACATACAGTGGATGATGAGTAATCCACATGTCATCATCCACATCGAGGGGGTTACGCTGTCACAAAGAAAATGACCTTCTCCACCAGACAGGATGACCGGTGGGGACTGTCTGCTAACTGGAAAGCTGAGGGGGCTGGTTTCTGGGCACTGATGCCAGCACAACAAGTCTAAATACTAAGGGTGAGTGGGTTCGGATTTCTGAAATCCGAACCCCCCCGAGCCCCCCTGGTCTGAGGCCGATCCGAGTCAGGCTCGACTTTTCCCGCCTGACTCGGATCTGAAATCGAGGCAAAACGTCATCATCCCGCCTGCCGGGTCTCGCGGGTTTTGGATTCTATATAAGGTACCCACGTCGGCGCCATTTTCTCACTCGGCTGTGGACAGTGAAGAGGGAGGGTGGGAATTAGGGCTGGCTGGGCTGTATAGTTAGTGTAGTGCAGTGTAGTGTTGTGCTGTGCTGTGCTGTGCTGCGCTGTGCTGCGCTGTGCTGCTGTTGTCCATAGGAGCTGTGTCCACTCCTCCAAAGTCTATAGGGGCTGGCTGTGTTGTGTTGTGCTGCTGTTGTCCATAGGGGCTGTGTCCACTCCTCCAAAGTCCATAGGGGCTGGCTGGACTGTGTTGTGCAGTCAGTTGTCCATAGGGGCTGTGTCCACTTCAAAGTCCTGTGCAGTGTCCCAGTCCTAAAAAGGGGTGCTGTAGTGTTGTCCAGGGGGTGCTCTGTCCATCAGCGGTGCTCCCCCCAAGTGCAAAAAAATAAATATTTTTTCTGTGTTTGTGAATTGTGTGCGCAGTAGCCGCACGTGCATCAACAAAGTAGTGCCAAGCGTGCGCCTGTGTCATAAGTAAAGGGCCGGCTGGCTTGACCGTTAAAGGGTGCTGTAACCCCCAAAGTGCACTCCAAACCAAATTAAAAAATATTTTCTGTGTTTGTGAATTGTGTGCACTGTGGCTGCACGTGCATCAACAAAGGAGCAGCGCCAAGCGTGCGCCTGTGTCCCATAAGTAAAGGGCCTGCTGGCTTGTCTGTTAAAGGGTGCTGTAAAAACCAAAGGGCACAACAAAAAAATAAAAAAAAACATTTTTTTGTGTTTGTGAATTGTGTGCGCAGTAGCCGCATGTGCATCAACAAAGTAGCACCAAGCGTGCACCTGTGTCATAAGTAAAGGGCCGGCTGGCTTGACCATTAAAGGGTGCTGTAACCCCCAAAGAGCACTCCTAAAAAATAAAAAAAAACATTTTTTTGTGTTTGTGAATTGTGTGCGCAGTAGCCGCACGTGCATCAACAAAGTAGCACCAAGCGTGCGCCTGTGTCATAGGTAAAGGGCCGGCTGGCTTGACCATTAAAGGGTGCTGTAATCCCCAAAGTGCAATCCCAAAAAAATAAAAATAAATATTTTTTGTGTTTGTGAATTGTGTGCGCAGTAGCAGCAAGCGCATCAACAAAGTGCGCCATGCGTGCGCCTGTGTCATAGGTAAAGGGCCGGCTGGCTTGACCGTTAAAGGGTGCTGTAACTCCCAAAGTGCAATCCAAACCAAATAAAAAAATATTTTCTGTGTTTGTGAATTGTGTGCACTGTGGCTGCACGTGCATCAATAAAGGAGCAGCGCCAAGCGTGCGCCTGTGTCCCATAAGTAAAGGGCCGGCTGGCTTGTCCATTAAAGGGTGCTGTAACCCCCAAAGGGCACTCCAAACAAAATAAAAAAATATATTCTGTGTTTGTGAATTGTGTGCACTATGGCTCCACGTGCATCAACAAAGGAGCAGCGCCAAGCGTGCGCCTGTGTCCCATAAGTAAAGGGCCAGGTGGCTGGTCTGCTAAAGGGTGCTGTAACCCCCAAAGGGCACTCCAAACAACATAAAAAAATATTTTCTGTGTTTGTGAATTGTGTGCACTGTGGCTGCACGTGCATCAACAAAGGAGCAGCGCCAAGTGTGCGCCTGTGTCCCATAAGGGATTTAGACAATTGTTGGAGGTAGTGTGTCCCCGGTTCCAAATCACATCTAGATTCCACTTCACTAGGCAGGCGATACCGAGACTGTACAGAAATGTCAGAAAAAGTGTCGTCAGTGTCCTGAAAAATGCGGTTGTACCCAATGTCCACTTAACCACGGACATGTGGACAAGTGGAATAGGGCAGACTAAGGACTATGTGACTGTGACAGCCCACTGGGTAGATGTATCACCTTATGCAGCAACAACAGCAGCGTCACCAATAATAGCATCTCAGAAACGCCAGCTCGTTCCAAGGCAGGCTACGCTGTGTATCACCGGTTTCAGTAAGAGGCACACCGCCGACAACCTCTTAGAGAAACTGAGGGAAATCATTGCCCAGTGGCTTACCCCACTTAGACTCTCCTGGGGATTTGTAATATCTGACAACGCCACCAATATTGTGCGGGCAGTACATCTGGGCAAATTCCAGCACGTCCCATGTTTTGCTCACACAATAAACTTGGTGGTGCAGAATTTTCTGAACAGCGACAGGTGCGTGCAGGAGACGCTTTGGGTGGCCCAAAAAATTTCTGGCCACTTTCGCCATTCAGCGACTGCGTGCCGAAGACTGGAGCACCAGCAAACACTCTTGAACCTGCCCCGCCATCACCTGTAGCAAGAGGTTGTGACGCGGTGGAACTCAACCCTCTATATGCTTCAGAGGATGGAGGAGCAGCAAAAGGCCATTCAAGCCTATACATCCACCTATGACATAGGCAAAGGAGGGGGTATGCACCTGACTCAAGCGCAGTGGAGAATGATTTCCATGTTGTGCAAGGTTGTCAAGCCCTTTGAACTTGCCACATGTGAAGTCAGTTCAGACACTGTCAGCTTGAGTCAGGTCATTCCCCTCATCAGGCTTTTGCAGAAGCAGCTGGAGAAAGTGAAGGAGGAGCTAAGACAGAGCGATTCTGCTCGGCTTGTGGGACTTGTGGCTGAAGCCCTTCATTCGCTTTGCCAGGATTCCAGGGTGGTCAATCTGTTGAAATCAGACCACTACATTTTGGCCACCGTGCTCGATCCTATGTTTAAATGTGGTGTCTCTCTTTCCGGCCGACACAAGCCTGCAGAGGTGCAAAGACCTGCTGGTGAAAACACTGTCAGCTGAAGCGGAACGTGACACGCTCCGTAGAGCAAATTTGTGCAGGGACAGGTTAATTGCCAGCTTGTTTTGTGGGGGCCCAAATGAACCAATCATTTCAGCCTCAGTCGTGTGGCTGACCCTGGCGCTGAAATGATTGGTTTGTTAAAGTGTGCATGTCCTGTTTATACAACATAAGGGTCGGTGGGAGGGCCCAAGGACAATTCCATCTTGCACCTCTTTTTTTTCTTTGCATTATGTACTGTTTGGGGCCTAGTTTTTCAAACTGCCATCCTGTCTGCCACTGCAGTGTCACTCCTAGATGTGCCACATGTTTGTGCCGCCCACTCGTATCTCTTAGCATAGTCATCCAGCTACCTCGGTGCAACCTTTTGGACATAAAAACACTATTGTGAGGTGTGAGGTGTTCAGAATAGACTGGAAATGAGTGGAAATTAAGGTTATTGAGGGTAATAATAGCATAGGAGCAGAAAAACCCACAAATTCTGTGAGTTTAGCTGTTTTTATGCTTTTTTAAAAAAAAATACAGATCCAAAACACAAAACCCAGAACCCAAAAGATGGAAGGGTGGTTTTGGCAAAACCAATCCAGATCCAAAACACGAAGAAAGATCCAGATCCACACCCCTAGTAAATACCAGGCTAAATCACTTAATTGATGAAAAATGAAGGAATCCTGGGAAAGGAAAGCCTCCCTTCCCTAACCTGGCATCCAAAGAAACATGGGCACCAACATTTGAAAGAGGGTGGGTACCAGCGTCGGCTCCTTACCTGTCTGGCTGGGGGGTCTGCACATCACAGGCCATAGGCCCTAGTCTATGCAGCCCTCTCCTCCCAGCCATTCTGGTGATTGACAGCCAATGTCACTGGGAGGCAGGGCTTATGAGGTGGAGCCTAAATGAGAGGCGTGGCTTAATCCCGGAGCTCCCAGCAAAAAGGCTGGCTCATAGGGGCTGCATGAGTTGCAGCCCCTAGAAGCCAGAGAGGGCTGCCCATAATAGTAGCGGAGTGACTTTCCATAGGATACATAGTGTCTTCCCCCATATATGTAAAACAAACTTTTTGTATCACAGGGAAATATTGTCAGGCGTTCACATTTAGTCACCGGAACATAACTAATAAAGGGCCACATAATTTTATAGAGGGTACCCACCAGTAGCGGATTTTACCTAGGGGCAGCCCCCCCAGTAAAATCTACCACTTGCAGGGACTACCTAGCAGTGGTAGTGACTTCTCATTGTAAAACACTGCACTACCACCTACAGGGTCACAGGATTTTTTATGAATAAGAAAAGAATAACACATCGCACTACCACTTGCAGTGTCACAATATTTTTTATGACTAATAATAACACACTGCGCTATGATTTATAGTGTCACAATAAATGGATGATAAACTGCGGTCTGGCCGGCAGTGTTATCAAACAATAATAGCATAGCTAGCACGCACAAAAAAAAAAATGAAAACAAGATTTACATTTTTACATTTTTTGTGGAATGCTAATTTTATTTAACATTTATTTTTTTACACTGGGAAGAGCATCCCTGGACGAGGCAGCAGCCCCTTGATGAACAACACAGCACCCCTTATGGACAACAAAGCACCCCTGCTGTACTGTGGACAGACCACCTGCAGAGTCACAAATACGTGTATGATAAACTGCGGTCTGGACGGCAGTGTCACCGAACAATAATAGCGTAGCTAACACACACACACAAAAAAAGAAGAAAAAGGATCTTTTTATTTTTTGTAGAATGATAATTATTAATTTTAACTTTTATATTTTTACACAGGGGAAAGAGCACCCCTGGATAGACAGAGCACCCCTGGACGACACAGCAGCACCCCCCACTTTATGTACTGCAGCCCCAGGCCGACAACACTGCACCCATCACCACGTCTGTTCTGTACACTCTCCACAGCCGTAGTGAAAATAGCGCTGATTACCGGGACGTTTATAGAATCCAAAACCTGCAAGAATCCGACAGCGGGATGATGACGTTTTGCCTCGTTTTGGATTCTGAGTTAGGCGGGAAAACCCGAGCCGGACTTGGATCCTACGCGGATCCCCTCATCTCTACTAATTTCCTTCAAGTACATATCAATGGATGGATGGATAGATAGATAGATAGCTATGAGATAAATAGATAGATAGATAAATAGATAGCTATGAGATAGATAGATAGATAGATAGATAGATAGATAGATAGATAGATAGATAGATAGATAGATAGATAGATAGATAGATAGCTATGAGATAAATAGATAGATAGATAGATAAATAGATAGATAGATAGATCCTTTTCAGGCCTAAAACCATGTTAGCAGTGTCAGGATCAATAGAATGGGTTTATAGAAGAGGATAATGTAAAAAATGAAGGCTACAGATGTACTTCAAGGCCCATTCTTAGACCCAGGCAATCCCAGATAGTTTAATATAAGATGTTAACCTTTTCCTGACCACTATTATGTATATGAAATAAATATGTTTGATACAAAAAGTTTATTTTTTAGACTTCAGCCTAATACGTATATGACCAGGGACAGTGCTAGGTTTTTCTACCTCTCCCTAAGACTCCCAGGGGTATATTTACTAAAGTGGAGATGTTACCCATAGCAACCAATCAGATTCTACTTAACCTTTAACTAGCACCTTCTAGCAAATTTACCCCCCCCCCCCCACCCAGACTTGCACCAATGCACTGTAGACCAGGGGACTTGGATTGTGGAATTATGTCTACATCGATTAAACCAGGGGTGAAGAATCTTTTTTCTGCCAAGAGCCATGTGGATACTTATTAAAATCATTTGCAGGCCAAAATTAAAAATGTGCCTGATATATATATATACATACATACATACACACACACTGTATAGCATTACTGAAGCAGATTAAATATTCCATTATCTCAAATACGTGGATAATAAACTGCGGTCTGGCCTGCAGTGTCACCGAACAATAATAGCGTAGCTAGCACACACACACACAAAAAAAAGAAGAAAAAGGATCTTTTTATTTTTTGTGGAATGATAATTATTAATTTTAACTTTTATATTTTTACACAGGGGAAGAGCACCCTTGGATTGACAGAGCACCCCTGGATTGACAGAGCACCCCTGGATGACACAGCACACCTTTATGAACTGCAGCCCTAGCCCCTTGATTGACAGCACAACAGTGTTGCATTGCTGTGCATGGATCAAGGTAAACAAGTTATACATCAAACAGAAGAAATGTTTTACTTCTAACAGAGCTTAATGAATGTGAATAACAGCACTGATGTTAGACCTAAATTGTTGGCAGTTCATAACATTATAAATAATGTAATGTGAACCTAAATGACAACCCAGCTAGGTGATAACCACACACACTGCCCCATTTAAAACACTGGACATGGCTTAACACAAGATGTGGCCTACTCACAGTCCAGGTGCTTCTTCTTAGGGGCCCATGATCTCGTCAGTGGTGGTTTTGCAGTTCACTATGTTCTGGCTTGACATTGCGGCTCCGAGCAGAGGTCTGACATGAAGAGGATCGGGCCCGGCAGGAGAGGGGGAGGATCTGGGGTCACCTAGCTGCAGACCTCAGCATGGAGGCCGGGGCACATTGTCTGCCTGTGCGGCGCATGGTACGGCAGCTGCTGGAGGAAGTTAGAAGCTCAGCTCTGCCTCAGTGATCCGTGAAGAGATCCTACACTTAACCGGGAGGCGGAGGTCATGCTGATAGGTTGAGGAGACGCTGACGCGCACATTCATTGGTTGGGAGATGCTGAGGGATGTTACTGGGCTGGCAGATGCAGCGCACACAGTGCGTCCTGCAGAACCTGGTCATTTTTAAAAACTGGGTCCCTTAGTGCCTGAAGTGCTATAGCGCATATTTTGTGGTCACTGTGAAGAGAGCCACAGCTCGCCGGGTCTGATAAAATTATCATGCCGGAGGTTCCCCATCCCTGCATTAGACCATTCAGCTCAGGGTAACAGGCCTTCGTGCCATATCTAACAGCTTACTTCTATGATGATCGCGTAATTTTTGCCCCACTCCTTTTTCATACAGCCACTATTCACAGCTTTTTGCTGTGAGATGGTGGACCTTAATTATGCAAATAATCAGGCCACACCCCCATCAGCTGCCAGCTGTATCTACACTCTCGGCTTCTCCCGAAAAGGAGATCAATGAAGTCTGTATGTATGTTTTAAAATATATTTTGATTCATTAATTTGAAAACTGGATGTTCAAAATTCAAAACCAAAAAATCTGAGGGGACAGATAAGCAGAGTAGTATTTTTATGTTTGTTTTAATGTTAGTGAAAGTTACAGTACAATACACATAAAAAGTAGTCATAGTAGAGAAACATTAACATTGTCAGATGCAACAATTTGTTCACTTTTATGTTAGAAAAATACTAAAGAGAGATGTGTTCCGACCCCTTGACCCCTGAGATTTGGTTTTGGCTTTGATTCTAATTCGTCATCGGATTTTGGGTTTGGTAAAACTACCCTCGCATGTTTTGGTTTTGGATCTGTATATTTTCTAAAATTGCTAAAAACATTTAAAATCACATAATTTGGGCATGTTTTTGTTCATACAGTATTATTAACCTCAATAACATTAATGTCTAGTCATTTCCAGTCAGTTTTGGCCACCTCACAGCTCACAATATAGTTTTTGCCAACATTGGCCAAAGAAGGCTGCAGTGAGTTGGCTGGCTACTCTTCACTAATATAGGCCAAAGGCTGCAGTGAGACAGAGTAGCAGCACAACACATGGCAGTTTAAATAAAATATAGGACATCTATAATACATTACCACACAGCAGTGGCAGACAGGATGTCAGTTTAATAAACTATAAAAATGTCAGTCAGCAATGCCCCAAACAGTGCATAATGCAAAGAAAAGAGGTGTAAGATGGAATTGTCCTTGGGAACTCCCATCCAGTCTTATGCTATATATTAAACAAGACATGCACAGTTTAACAAACCAATCACTTCAGCAACATGGACTACCACTCGTGCTTGAAGTGATTGGTTTGTATGGACCTCCACAAACAAGTTACCAATGGGCAGTTGACAGTGCTGGCAAAGAACTGTACATACAAATTGCTGGAATCCACCATTACAGGTGCCTCTATGGTTTTATTTAATTGCAGGTAATGGTGTTCCTCATTGAATTTGTTGTTCATTTGATGAACAACATCTTTTCCACATTTTGAGGAAGTAGTCTCCTATGCCAATTACTGATAAGGTTCCCAGCTTTGAAAACTCTTTGAGTACACACAGGAGGGTGGGCAGCTTAAGTAAAGCGAAGCCAGGTCAATTGCCTTTTTTTCCTCCCAGTAGTCAAACGGACTGTCTGCTATGCCTGTTTGGACTCTATCATTAAAATAATCCTCAATCATTCAGTGGTGAACATATCAGTTGGAGTCGCAGTAAAGGTGTCACTAATTATAGGCAATTCTTTACTAAGGGGCATACAGTACCTGTGTCAATTTCTTAGATCAACTCAGGGAAGTCATTGCAATATGGATTACCTTGCTTGGACTGTCCTTGGGACTATGATTTCTGACAATGCCACAAATATAGTGAGAGCATTACAGCTGGGTGATTTTGAACACCTCCCATGTTTCACTTACACAGTCAATTTGGTGGTGCAAATTTTTTATAAGATTTTGTAGAATATTACAGCATCTGCAAGAACAGTTTCATTTGCTTTACCACTGGCCGATTGTTGCGTACTGCGCATGCGTATGCATCGCAGTGTGCGTGAGGGAACCAGCCACTGTGATCAGGACTGCAATCGTAGTGACTATGCAGACCCATCACAGAGTGATTGACAGGAAGTGCTTTTGTGGTTGGTGACGGAGGGGGGTGGTCGGCGAAATCCATGTGTGCCAGTGCATTTGAACGCTGTTGCAGGGGCGTGCATAAATTGTCCACTACGATGCCCTATGCAGCCTGAGGACTGACCTTGTAGGTGTAGGTGTGCATGAGGCTGCGATGGTACTGTTTTCGCAGTCTTGCTAAATATTATGGATGTGTGTAAGTTAAAGTGGGCATCCTTATGTAGTGCTATGGAGGCAAAGCGATCTCAATGGTTTAGTATCGCAGATTAATAGGATGGCGATTATTTGGAATGCGCTAGTCACCATCCTATTAATCTGTTGATTAAGGTTTTGGAGACCACTGATTAAGTTTTTTAACATCCATGTAAAGGCAGGCAATTGCTTTTCAAGGGAAGTGGAAACTAGGTGGGATTTGGTAATGGGGACACAGGACCTCAATCAACTGTTTAAAACCCACTGCATTAATGGTGGATATTGGACACAGATCTAATACTAGCATGGCTGTTATGGCATCAGTGATCCGCTGTGCAACTAGGTGACAGCTGTCATACTTGTTTCCTTTATCAAAGGATTGTTTAACAGTCAATAGTTTTTCTGCTAGTAGCAGTCTTCTTGGTCCCCTTCTGGGATAAAGATCCATCCCCAGCAACAGCAGGCCTAGAGCTTAAGGATTCTTCTGAGGAATCCTGGATAGGGGAGGACTGAGCCATATCAAATTGGATGAAGTACTACTTTCGATCATGATTGAGGATATTGATGATAAAGGTGTTGGTGGTGGAGATTGCAGATGTTTGGATCTAGCAGAGAGAATAAGAGGTGGATTTTTTGTCTTATGCCAAGTCATAACAATGGCCTTCTACTTATCATGCGCAAGAACTGCTTGCACTGGTGCCTCACTTACACAAACAACATACTTGTCATCAACATCCTCATTAGCTGTTGCACTTCTAAAGTAGCATCCTCAACTTCTTGACTTGTGCTGCTCATGCCCACATTGGCAGAGGGTGCAGAAATCGAGGACGGAGGTTTCTCTACTAGTACAGAAAGGTTAGACTCACACATATTACTAGCAGGCACACTTAGAATCTCCTGAGGTATTTTTGACATTTCTGACAAGCACACAGTTTGTTCTATAGCCTTAGTGGTTTTTATAACCATTGATTTTACGGGTTTTCATTTTTTTGACACCTCTTCTAGAGCAAGACGTTCTTGCATCGTTATGTGTGGAAAATGCAAATGCCTGACTGACAGCAGCTGCAGAAACACCACTCAGAAAAAAAGGACAAGGCCTGAGCCATTCCTTGCTATTGAGTGTGGTGTATGTCATGTTGCCAATTTTATGTTTTTCTGCCTAAAACTTTCCCTTTATTAAAGGTGTTTTTTCTTTAACAATGTAGTAGTAAAATATGTTTTTTTTTTAGATGCCCTGACCGAAAGCCTCTATACCCTTGAGCATCTGCTTTGAAGGGGTATCAACATGATGACTGGTGGTGGCAGCAGCTTCAGCGCTAGTGCTTGGTTGTTGCTCCTGCTGTTCTATTGATTGAACCTTGTGTTTCATATAAGCAACATTTTTATCACAAAAAAATATACATCTTTTTTTCCCAAAAAAAATTGTGCTCACCGAGTGTTACACAATGCACGATCACCCATAACCTACTGCCCGTTACCCGCTCATCTCTAAAATTAACCTTTATAGAAAATGTTCATAGGTCTAGCAAGCACCTTACTGTAATTGGCCATGTTACAACACAACATTCCTGCCATGGTGTCAGAATCATGCAAATCTGCATAAGAGTACTATATGTGCCTGATCCAGAGGTGGATGCAGTTGCAGTTGTGACTGCATCTTTTTACGCAACAGCATCTGCTACTTCATCCAAATACCATGACTGTTACTAAGATGCCCACTGGCAGTGGTGGTATTCTATTGCCGCATGTACTAAGGGCCTGATTCAGAGATGCGCCGTAATGCATTTGCAGTTGCGATCCCGCACTCAGCTGCTTTGGAAAAATATGCAAATTCTGTAGCCGGTTGGAAATTTATTGAGATGCCTACCGGCAGCTTTGCAATCAAAGAAAGTACATACAAATACGGAGCCGTCGTCACAGAACATTCAATAATTGATCATCTGAGTAGCCCTATGGTCCTGTAGAATGGCCACCTGAACTGAGATGTCAGAACCACTTTATCTGCATACGGGATTGCAGATCCAGGCTACGACACTCCCTGTTTTCTTTGCCACCACTTCACATTTCCTCACCCAAATTGCCACTGACTGTCCGTCACTTTCAAAGAAATCCTCTCTGCGAGCAGCATCGCAAAAGTATCTTTTCACATGCACAAAGCGACCATGACACATGTACAATCAACCGATAATCGATGAACTGTGTAAATATCGTAATATTTACATCTCTTAATCAGGCCCTCAGACCACCAATGACACAACAGCAAAGACTGCACAGGTGCACTTTCGCCATCTGAATATTGCCACCAGTCAGGGCCACCATCAGGGGGGACTTTCAGGCCTGGAGTCTCAGGTCCAAACACTCGGGGAGCCCGCTATCCTACCACCCGCCCACTACTTTGCCCCTGCCAAACTTATGGTCACTGACAGGCTTGGCCATAAACACAACAGCAGTGGCAGGCATTGGAGAGATAGGGAGGGGATATAGTAGTGGGCGCGGGCGGCCGCTGCACACTGGTAGCAGCGGACCCCCGGCCGAGCCTGTCAGTGACCATAAGTTTGGCTGGGTGGAAGTAGTGGGCTGGCTGTAGGAGCGGATGGGCTCCCCGATCTCTGCTTCCCTAGAAATATCAACAGGAGCGCATGTCACATCAGGGCAGGCTGCTGCATGGGAGAAAGCCACCATCAAAACACAAGAGTTGGCCTCAGGACAGAACGGGAAACCTGAGACCATCACCAAAGTAAAGAAGGTCAGTTTTCTGGGAAAAGGGGTTGAGCCTGGTGATTACTGAACGAGGGAGAGAGCTGTGGTGTGATTATAGAAGGGGGGACTTGTTGTGAGGAGATTACTGAAGGGGGGGTTGTTGTGAGGTGGATACTGTGGGGGGGAGTTGCTGTGAGGCGATTACAGAAGGGGGGTGCTGTGAGGTGATTTCTGAAGGGGGGTGCTGTGAAGCTATTAACTGTAATATGTTTCCATTGTGTATTGAATATTCAGCATTTTCTATACCAACAGTAAAGCCACACCTCCAGTCACAATTCAGTTTAATCTCAGTCAGGTACCACAAAGAGAATCGCTTTAGCCAAGAGAAGGAAGTCGTAGTCAAGAGGTGGGAGCCGCAGCCAATTGGAGGAAGCTTCATTCAAGGGAAGAGATTTGCATCTGAGTCTGACTCTGAATAGGTCGCAGAGATGCAACATTCAGATGCATTTTGAGATTCCATTTATGTCCAACTCTAAATAATGTCTTTTGTGTGTTCATGCAAAATCTAAGCTATGGTTATGCTAGACAATTGCAAGTGACTTAACTTTCAGATTTGTAGAGGAATCATCTAAAAACAGCATACACTGAACCCTTGGGTATTCATTACTGCCAGCAATGTGCACAAATTGCATACACATGGTTTTTGTAAGTAAGTTATGTTGACGTTCAACTCCTTACATATGTAACACACTGTTCACATTTATCTACTGTATACTTTTGTTTACCAAAACATTTTGATTTTCACTTAAGTTTCACAAAAGTTAAAAAGATTAATAGTAAAGATGAGCACAATTTTCAAACTGTTTAACAAAATTGGTTCATATGGATTCCAAACAGATGTTTTTCCTAAATATTTTGCTGCAGTTGGGATATTTTGTTATGATCTGCATCATGAGGTATTACGTTCTGCTTGGGGAAACAAACAGAACACACTATGGACCAAGGGTCTGATTCAGCAGAGGACGAAGACAATTTTTGGACTCTAATTTAGCGGTGTTTGGGAATTTGCACAGGATCTATTCTGCTCATGTGCAGTACGGTCTGTGTTTTTGCTTGTAGTTCGGCAGCAGACTGTCAGCGATTGACAGTTTGTTGCCATTTTGTAGCGGGGAGGGGGCAGTGATGACCTCCATTCTCCAAAATGGAGGCGTGATGCCACCGTTGTGGGGGAGTGAGAAGACCAAGATCTCAGTCAGCTAATGGAGATTTCCTGGCCTCTTTTTAGCATCAGCAATGATCAGCTTGCATGAACCCATGGGTCACTAAGCCGGCTGACGGTCTTGCAGATGATCTGATGTTGTGGTCTAGAATGCAAATCAGATCAGTAATGCATGCAGGAGGCATAATATCTCCTCCTGCTTTACCAGAGAGCTATTGCAACTGCTACAAGTGTAAGTAGCTGCGATAACTCCTGCGTCTTCTGCTGAATCAGGCCCCAAGTGTAATATCCTGCGAGTTGTGGCAAGTAGAGAGAACTTGACAAGTTAGTTATTTAAAGGCAAAGAAACCTGTATTTGCTTTTAAAAATTGCTGATTCAAATATTGCAGCTAAGACCTGTATTCAATTTGGAGCGAAAAGCCGAGATTGGCGAAAAAGTTTTGCGGGTGCGAAACATATTGAATATGGCCCTAAATTGCTGAAATCTCAGGTGGGTTGTAAATTAATATTGTATGGGGTTGTGATTTCAACTACAGCTGCTCTTAGGTCTAGTACAGTAGAAGCCTTCCTTTGAATTTGACTACTTACATTTGAGTAGATGACTTTGCCTAACAGCCATGTTTTTTCTCAGTATTTTTTTTATCATATGCTTATTCTGTTTTGTAATATTTTATTAATATTGTTAGTAACAGGTGTGCTAGAAGCACTGGTAAAGTGCTAAATGGCATATATGTTTGTCCAAGGTTTCTGACCTATGTATTTTAAACCCCCAGGAAATGTCTGTGTCTGCTTGATTAGAGTTTGGGATTTAAGTAAAAGCTGCACAATGGGTCCTGGGGGTGTGGATGTGAGAGAGAAGGCAGGGCTTCATCCACAAAGCCATTTCAGGTGTTGAGGCCTTCAGACTGAGAACAGGCTAATTAGTGACTACAGCTGTGAGCGGTTAATAAAGGCTGTGTCAGAGTTTGGCTCAGTGTCTCATACCTGGAGAGAGCAGGCAGTCAGGCTTCTTTCCATTTTATACTGCACAATAAAAACTAACTAGCTTGCATGAAAACCCTGAGCTGGTGTGCTGTTTTTTGGCTGCTGTGTGTTTGGAGGTGTCCATCTACCCCAGGAGAGGGACCTCCTAACCAGATCATATTACAAGTGGTAGAGAATACGGGCAACACACTGAGAATTTCAGCAATAGGAAACGTTTTGCATTTGAAATTTAAAGCGACAGACACCAATCTGTTGTTTGGACATCAACTTGTGAACGGTGAAATCCATGGTGGTGGCATCGGCAGATGCTTAGGGAAGCCAGATTCTGTTTCAACCCTACTGCCCAAAGATAACATGGAGGACATTGTTAAGGCCTTGCTCCAGGCTATGGCAGCTCAGCAGGAAACTATCAAAATTCAGCAGGAAGCTACCAGGGCTCAGCAGGAATCCATCAGGGCTCAGTAAGAATCCACCAGGGCACAACTATTTGTGTTTTAGGCTTCCCAGAGGCAACAACAAGTGGCCATAGAAGAAACTTGCCAGGCCTTAAGAGAGGTTGTACAGTAGCTTGTAGCCCAGTCTGGGGATGATTCCACTGATGTTCCAACTAAAACTTGCTCCATACGGGTCAGTCACTTTCTGCAAAAGATGCCCCAGAGTGATTATGTTGAAGCATATCTTACTGCTTTTGAAAGAACAGCCGAGAGAGAGAACTGCCTTAAAGACCAGTGGGCAAGTATTGTGGCACCGTTCCTGTCTGGAGAACCACAAAAAGCCTATTTTGACTTGTGCATGACTGATGCCAAAGACTATGACAAGTTAAAACAAGAAATCATAACTCAGTTGGGAGTCACAGTGTTTGTTCACGCCACTACTGGGAATACCAAACAGAAAATCCTCAAATGCATGACCTGGTCCATCTGACCACAAAATGGATACAGCCAGAGTCTCTATCAGGACCACAGATTGTGGAAAGGGTCATTATGGATGGATACATGTGGTCTCGACCTACAACTCTGCGCAAGTGGGTGAGACATGCGGACCCTAACACAGCAGACCAATTGGTTGAAATGGTGGAGAGATGTGGCAGCTGAGGAACTTTTAGGTGTACCCCACCGAGCCCTAATTCCGCAATGGCGATCTCATGTGACAACTGGTAAGACTGTTCCAGGGAAGAAGGGTACTGGGCAATGGACTGAACCTAAGATTGTGGGTTTGGAACCTGGAAGTAGGCCAGCAGGGCCAGAAAGGTTCCTACCCCATAAAAGACTTGCTAATAATCTGATACAATGTTTTTGATGTGGTGGTTTGGGCCATTTTGCTGCTAATTGTTCACTTACCTATTTACCTATGCAATGTGATACTGTTTATGTCATTCACAGAGTGGCTTTCTTTGCTCAGCCAGCCTGTACTGCTGACCAACGGACTGAGACAGATAAGCAAATGTGTATAGTCACTATAGAAGGCAACTGGGTAGAGGCTCTGTTAGATTCTGGTAGCCTGGTTACTCTTATGGAAGCTGAAATGGTGAACCCCTTCAATCGTAAGGGAAAAATTGTTGGTGTGACTTGCATATATGGGGATACTTGGTATTATGTTACTGCAGAAGTGAACATAGAAATGCAGTGTGGTTCCGCTGAAGTCTCTGTGGGTTTGGTTCTTTGCTTGATGTATGATGCAATACTGGGGAGAGACTTTGCCCACTTCTGGAAGTTATGGGAATGGGAATGGGATTTGTTACAGAAGTAAATAACCCAGACCCATTTGAGAAGGTTACTGATACAGTAGCAATGGGTGTGTCTTCCGAGTCCGAAATGTTCCCTTTTTCTAGCAAGATTGGTGACCCAGAAAATGCTGAGAGTAGTAGTGGGTCACCAAATGATGTACCTTCCACTGATATTGGAAATGTTATTGAACCAGTTGATTGCCTGATATTGAAATCAGAAAAGAGATCTTTGCCATAGAGCAGTTAAATGACCCTACTCTGGTAAAAGCTAGGGATAATGTAAAAGTGATTGATGGTAAACCCTTAGAGTTGGTTGTCATATCCTCACTTGGCAGTACACCAGGATTCTTTGTATCAAGTGACTAAGAAAGGGGAAGATATTGTGGAACACTTGGTAATTCCCAAGCATATAGAAGAACAGTGTTAGACCTTGCTCATGGTCACATAACTGCATGTCACCTAGGGGTAGAAAAAACAACTGAGCAAATTTTACAGGGTTTTTTCTGGCTTGGGGTCCATAAAGAGGTATCTGAATATTGTTCATCCTGCCCTGAATGTCAGTATCATGCTCCAAGTCCACTGGTCCCATTAGTCCATTATTGAGGTTCCATTTGAAAGAATAGCTATGTATTTGGTTGGACCTTTAATGAAATCTGCCTGGAGCCATCAATATATTTTGGTGATAATCAGTGGTGGCTCCAGAGGTGGGGTTGCAGCACAATACAAAATTCAAATATGGGAGCCATACCAACTGCCTTTTCAAATGCTTCCAAATATCACTGACCAGGACTCACTGGCAGTTGGTGTAGCTCCCCTATTTGAATCTTGGTCTGTGATGCAGCCCCACCTCTAGAGGCTCCACTGGTGATAATGGATTATGCTACCAGGTACCCGGAAGCGATACCATTGCGCAATACATCAATAAAGACCATTGGTAGAGCATTAGTCTTTAGCAGGTTGGGAATACCTAAGGAAATCCTGACTGTCTAAGGTATCCTATTTATGTAAAAAATCATAAAAGAGTTATGCAGCTGTTTAAAATTACTCAGTTAAGAACCTCTGCCTATCACCCCCAGAGTGATGGGTTAGTAGAGAGGTTTAACAAAACTTAAAAAAAACAAGTTAAAGAAAGTGATGGATAAAAATGGAAGAGATTGGGATTACTTATTACCTTATTTATTGATGGCCATAAGAGGGGTTCCCCAATCCTCCAAATGGTTTTACCTTTGATTTGTTGTACGGGAGACACCCAAGGAGATTACTGGACATTGCCAAAGAGACATGGGAGGGGCAGTCCAGTCCGTATAAAACTGTTAATAAGCATGTTTCCCAAATACAGGAAAGAATTGCTGCAGTGGTACCAATAGTGAGAGAGCACTTGGAACAGGCACAGCAGTGGGTGTACAATTACAATGCCCAGTTACGTATCTTTGCTCCTAGGGACAGAGTGCTTGTTTTGGTTGCCACAGTAGAAAGTAAACTTTTGGATAAATGGCAAGGACCCTTTGATATCCTAGAAAAAGTGGTGGAGGTTAATTATAAAGTGTACCAGCCTGGGAAGAGAAAGCCAGAACAGATCTACCATGTAAATGTTATAAAATCTTGGAAGGATAGAGCAGATATGTCAGCCATCCCAGCCCCTCCAGTAAACCCAGGGCCTTTGGTTCAGCAATAACTAAAACCCTAGGAAGGACAGAATGGGAAGAATAGGAGGAGGAGTGGCAATGTATGTCAAGGAAAGCATAAATATTATGTTAATACATAGTATTGAAGAAAAACCAAGTCCCTTTGGGTGACTATAGAAACAGGGGAGAAAGTGATTCTTCGTATTTACAGGCCACCAGGTCAGGAAGATGAACTGGACAATAAACTATTGCAGGACATCACTAAAATGGCATAAAAAGGAGAGGTTATAATCATGGGAGATTTTAATCTACCCGATATAAACTGGGATGTGTCTGTGGCAAGTTCCACTAGAAGTAGGGACATTCTGAATTCATTGAAGGGAGCCTCCTTCCAGCAGTTGGTGAGGGAGCCCACTCAGAAAGACATAATGTTAGACTTAATACTTACAAATGGAGACAGAATATCTGATGTAAAAGTGGGTGGAAACCTGGGATCCAGTGATCATCAAGCAGTATGGTTCAGAATAAAGACAGATACTGACTCCATACAAAAACAAAGGTGTTAGATGTTAGGAAGACTGATTTTTCAGCGATGGGAAGATGTGTAAGTGAATATTTGGCAGAGTGGAGGAATTTGAAAGCAGTGCAGGAGAGGTGGGAAAAATGCAATAATAAAGGCAACAGACCTTTGTATCAAAAGGGTTAGGAAAACCACAAGGAAAAGGAAGCCAGTGTAGTTTGGGAAAGAGGTAGCAAGTATTGTGAAAGCAAAAAAAATGGCCTTTAGGAAATACAAGCAGACGCAAGATAATGAAGACAAAGTGGAGGCTAAGAAAGTAATCAGATGTGCAAAGGCAAAAGCTGAGGAGAAAATAGCACAGTCAGTGGGTAAATGGGACAAAACTTTTTTTAAGTATATAAGCGAAAGGAGAAAAACAAAAGGTGGAATTAAAAGACTAAAGACAGAAAGAGGGAGTCTTGTTGAGGGAGACAATGTAATAGCTGATCATCTTAATAATTAATAATTATTTTTGTTCAGTATTCACTACTGAAAGACAGGACAAGGGGCCACAGTTAAGTTGCAGGAGTAATCAGAAAAATGACATAAGAACAAGCACATTTACAGAGGAGAAGATCCTAACAGGACTCTCAAAACTGAAAGTGGATAAATCAATGGGGTCAAATGGGATACATCCAAGGATACTTAAAAAGCTTAAAGGGGTGCTGGTAACACCATTAACAGAATTATTCAACTAGTCACTAGCTTCTGGAGTAATTGTAGAGGACTGGAAAAGAGCAAATGTTGTTCCACTGCACAAAAGTGGAAGCAAGGAAGAGGCAAGAAACTACCGACCAGTGAGCCTTAATTCTGTAGTAGGGAAATTGATGGAAACACTCTTCAAAGAAAGAGTTGTAGATTATCTCAAATACAGCAATTTGCAGGATCCCAAACAGCATGGATTTACTGGGGGAAGATCATTCCAAACAAATTGTATTAACTTTTTTGACTGGGTGGCTAAGGAAATAGATAAAGGGGGGGGCATAGATAAAGCTTATCTAGACTTTAGAAAGGTTTTTGAAAGTGTTCCACATCGCAGATTGTTAAATAAACTGGAAAGCATGGGATTGGATACAAAGGTAGTTGAATGGATAAGATCATGGCTGCAGGATTGGAAACAGAGAATTGTAGTAAATGGAGTGCTGTCTCAAGAGGGAAATATTACCAGTGGAGTACCTCAGGGATCTGTACTTGGACCAGTGCTTTTTAATCTTTTTATTTGTGACATTGCAAATGGTAATGAAGGGAAACTATGCCTTTTTGCAGATGACACAAAGGTATGGAACAGGGTAGACACACCAGGAGGAGTAAAACAAATGATTGATGATCTAAGTAGACTAGAGGAATGGTCAAGAACATGGCAACTACAGTTTAATGCCAAAAAATGCAAGAACATGCACTTGGGTCACAAAAATCCAAAGGCTAAATATAGTATTAATGGCACTAAACTGGAAACTGCTGAAGAGGAAAGGGATCTAGGATTCACTATTTCAGGTGACTTAAAGGCAAGCAAACATTGTAACAAAGCAATGAGGAAGGCAAGTCAGATGCTTGGCTACATAAGGAGAGGAAACAGTAGCAAAAAGAAAGAAAGAAGTGATAATACCACTGTATAGGTCATTGGTACTTCCTCATCTTGAATACTGTGTTCAGTTCTGGAGGCCATATATCCATAAGGATATTAATACATTAGAGACTGTACAAAGAAGGGCAACTAAAATGGTGCAAGGCCTACACCAGAAAACATACCAGGAAATACTAAAAGATCTTAATATGTATAGTTTGGAGCAGAGAAGGGAAAGGGGGGCATGATAGAAACTTTCAAATATATAAAGGGTTTTAACAAGGTAAAGGAAGGAGACATTCTTCAAAGAAAGAGAAGTATTAGAACAAGAGGATGTTCTGAAACTGGAGGGTGGTGGGTTCAGGGGAAATTTGAGGAAAAATTACTTCACAGAAAGGGTAGTGGACAAGTGGAATAGCCTCCAATCAGAGGTGATAGAGGCTAAGACAGTAGAGCAATTTAAACATGCGTGGAATAGACATAAGGATATCCTTCAGAAGAAGTAAGGATCAATAAGGGTTGAAGTAACAATATGTTTAAAAATGGGGCAGTTTAGAAGGGCCAAGTGGTTCTTATCTGCCATCAAATTGTTTCTACGTTTATCAACTGTTCAGCAGCAGGAGGCTAAAGAATTTCTTATAACAAATATGGTTTTGTTTTCAGACATACCGGGTAAAACCACAATCATTAAACATGACATAATCACTGACCCAAGAGTTAAGATTAACATAAAGCCCTATAGATTACCAGAAACCCAACTGGAATCATTGTCCACAGAAATTAAAATTATGTTGGAGTTGTGCTTATTCCAAAGCTTGATGGGAGTTTACGCTTCTGCAATGATTTCTGTAAGTTGAATAATGTGTCAAAGTTCAATGCCTATCCAATGCCTAGGATGGATGAACTTATTGAAAGATTAGGAACAGCAAGGTATTTAACCACTCTAGACTTAACCAAAGGGTGTTGGCAAGTGCCATTAACTGAGAATGCCAAAGAAAAGACAGCTTTTTCTTCACCAGAAGGGTTGTTCCAATACAAGATGTTGCCAATTTGGGTTACATGGGGCACCTGCTAACTTTCAAAGGATGATGGATACAATTCTGAGGCCCCATATACAGTATGCAGCTGCTTATCTGGATGATTTAATCATCTATATTCCTGATTGGCAGTCTCACTTATACAGAGAACAAGCAGTGTTGGACTCAATCTATAAGGCAGGATTGACAGCCAAACCAATAAAATGTTGTCCGTAAGGATGAAAGAAGTAAAGAATCTTGGATACACCATTAGCAGAGTTTTGATAAAGCCCCAACTTAATAAAATTGAGGCAATACAAAATTGACCATGACTCCTTTAAGAAACAGGTGAGTGCATTCTTGGGAATCACGTGGTATTATAGGAGATTTATACCGAAACCATTGCAGTCCCACTGACAGACCTTACCAAAGGCAAACAGAAAGTTATGGTTAAATTGAGTCCTATAACAGAAAAGGCTTTTCATGAGTTAAAGATAGCATTATCTACCAGTGGCCTAACTGGAGAGTAGTGGGCCCAGGTGCAAGAATATGTTTTGGGCCCCCTATTCAGTGCCCCCAGTAGTGGTCTGCCCATGCAGTGCCCCCTGTAGTTCCCCATATACAGTGCCCCAGTAGGGGTCCCCCTATGCAGGACCCCCAGTAGTGCCCCTTATACAGTGCCCCCAGAAGTGGCCCCCCTATGCAGTGCCCCCAGTAGTAGTCCCCCCCTATACAGTGGCCCCAGTAGCAGCCACCCTTTCCATAAAGTGCCCCCAGTAGCAGCCCCCCTATACAGTGTTCCTAGTAGTGGCCACCCCCCCATACAGTGCCCCCAGTAGTGTCCCCCTATGCTGTGCCAGTTCCTGAGTCCCCTTACACACAATAAAACCCCCACAACTTACCTGGATCCCCGCTCCTGCTGTGACCACTGCTGTCTGCTCCTCCCAGCCTGCTCTTCTGCACGATGGGAGAGACATCATGATGTCTCTCCCATCACCCGCTGCTGGGGGGAGCCGGTAGGCGGAGCTCATGAGTGAGCTCCAGCCCACCCTACATGGATGCAGCAGCCAATGAGAGTCTGACTGACTCTCATTGGCTGCTATAACAAGCACACAGCCACTGCTGGTGGCTGTGTGTTTGTTACTGTGTAGTTCTGACCGCATTCAATGCGGTAGGTACTACACTTGTGGGGACACTAGTGGCAGGTGCAGTGGCGGCTATGGGCCCCTGCACCACAGCAGGCACCAGTGCAAGCCACCGGCTGCACCGCCGCTAGTTCCACCACTGTTGTGTACCCAACCAGTTCTGATGACACCTGACTTTAACAGGGAATTTGTTGTGCAAACTGATACATCGGATAGGAGTGGTCCTGTCCCACAACAAAGAAGGAGAATAACATCCTATTATTTACTTAAGCAGAAAGTTAAATGTACATGAGAGATACTATGCTTCTGTTGAGATAGAAGCATTGGCAATAAAGTGGGATTTAGAAACTCTCAGGTACTACTTGCTGGGATGGAAATTCAGGTTGATCACTGATCATGTCCCTTTGAAATGGATGTTTGAGAATAAAGAGAGCAATGGGAGAATAACGAGCAGGTTCTTGGCATTGCAAAACTTAACATTTTCAGTAGAGCATAGGCCAGGAAGCCAGCTGGCCTTTGTCTCATGTGTTTTGTTTTTGGGGCTGCAGTAGTTCTGCCCCACAGCTCAAAACAAGGGGGAGATATGTCATAGGAGCACCAGTAAAGTGCTAAATGGCATATATGTTTGTCCGAGGTTTCTTACCTATGTATTTTAAACTCCCAGGAAATGTCTGTGTCTGGTTGATTAGAGTTTGGGCTTTAAGTAAAAGCTGGATAATGGGTCCTGGGGATGTGGATGTGAGAGAGAAAGGAGGGCTCTATCCACAAGGACGTTTCAGGTGTTGAGGCCTTCAGTCTGAGAGCAGGCTAATTAGTGACTGCAGCTGTGAGAGGTTAATAAAGGCTGTGTCAGGGTTTGGCTCATTGTCTCATACCTGGGGAAAGCAGGCATTCACTGTCAATGTCTTGTTCAGAGACATTGTGATGTACTACTTGTAAGTACTGTGCATATGCCTATGTTTGTGATGTGGGCAGTAGGCATTTAGTTAGTGGCCAGATGGGCTAGGATATATTTTGATGTTTTCCATTTACACTGTTCAATAATATCTAGCTGCGGGTAGCTTGCACAAAAACCCTGGACTGGTGTGCAGTTTCCTGGCTGCTGTGTGTTTGAGGTGACCATCTACCCCAGGAGAGGGACCTCCTATCCCGATCATATTACAAGTGGTGGAGAATGCGGGCAACACACTGAAAATTGCAGCAATAGGAGAAGTTTTGCATTTGAAATTTAAAGTGACAGACACCAATCTGTTGTTTTGGAGAGGCACCTCCTATCCCGATCATATTACACAGGATAAACAACACAATATATTCAAAGGGAGAGTTGGACAACGATAAATGACTGATATTATACAATAATTTCAAATGAAAAAATTACAAAACCTCAGACAAAAGAATGCTCACAGTACACAATAGTGTTAGGCACTAGTGAGTGGGCAGAAATAAGTAACCAGTTGTAATACTTATTCTGGTATATTAAACCAAGATCAATAATGTTATGAATTTGAGCTTCTATTGCCTTACAGCAATGTTGTTTTATTGCAGTACTTTGCATAATTGCCGTATTGGAAAATGACAGACACATCAATACCCAGTGCAGCTAAAACTTAACATTAACTTATCTAAATTAAAAACACGGACACAGATGTGGCATTAAAAACTTGTCAGCATTTCTATTTAAAATATCAATGATGAACTATATATGGTGGTGACCAAAAGAGATGGGCAGCCGTCAGGGCCAATATCTACAATCAGATGACAACAAAATACTTGCAGGCCCAATTGCTCAATTCAAAGGCAAGTACATAGGTCACCAAATCCCCAACCAATACTCCAAGGCACATTTAGAAAACTGAGGCCACTGACCAATTGGTCTAAAGGTACATTACAGGGGATTAGACCATTCTCACCTATTACACAAAAAAAAGGTCGACAAACAGGAAAGAAAAAACAGGGAGGGAGTGGAAATCACTGAAAAGAGCAGATCCAAGGGCAGTTTAAGAGAGGAGGAGGCCCGTGTGTAGCCTTTGTGCAGGCCCCCTCCTCTCCAGCAGTGCAGAAGACTTCTGGCTTTGCGCCAGAGTCTACTGTGCACGCGCAGGTCTCCGGGAACTTGACACCTGCACTATGTTATTGGAGACAGCTCTAGTGCGCATGCGCAAATCACCAGGTAGAAGGCTGCAACGGCCATTGTCCTGGTGATTTTAGCCTGCAGCACTGGCTGGCGTGGGACTCTGGAGAGGTAATTATACTAATTATATGGGTGTAGGGTATGCGGTATGGGCACGTGTGCACTGCACACCCTGCACCCATTACAGATACTCCTCTGGGCAGAACCCTGTCTGTAAAGTCTAACCTCACCCCTAAACCCACCCATACCATAACTATTGGCTGCAGTCAAATTAAAATATGTAACCCCTTAAAACACCTTCATTACCAGCTCTATCTGTGGGGGGCATGGTGTGGCATGAGGGGGCGTGACGGGGACTTGACGCAATATTGGAGGCAGAGAGGGGGCGTGACGGGGACTTGATATGACATTGGAGGCATAGAGGGGGCGTGACAGTGGCCCCGCCCCGCTACACAATGCCGAGATTACCACCACTGTGAAGCAGGGGGCGGGGCAACGATGATGTGATTCAGCATGAATCACATCATTCCCCCCCTTCCCCGCTGTGGCAGTACATGCAAGTGGTGTGAGGTGGGCCAGGGTAGGCGACCACCTGGTAGAATTGCCCAACTTTGCAGGCGGCCAGGAGCGACACCCAATATTCGGGAGCCTCTCGGACATTCTGGGAGAGTAGGCAAGTATGTATCTGCATCACAACATAACTTATAATGACCAGCAAATACACCTGATTTTAGAAAACCCCATTACAAGTTTGTAAAAATATAAGTATTATAAATAACAGGAAAATACAATTCTCACAGTGATCAACATATTTGTTGGTCATGAGTAAGTGAAAATAAAGCATTAATTATGTTACACCAGATCGAGATCAATTGCATGAAAGTCAGCCGATGTACAGCTGTGCTCAGGGCCGGACTGGGACTAAAAATAAGAGGGATTCAAATATGTGCCATAGTCAAACATTTGGTATTGTGTTGGTTCTGTTATTAAGCTGTGTACACACCTATAGATATATCTGTCCAATCCGTTTAGTGGGACGGAAAATCTGGTAATGCATGGGAGCAAATAACAATAGAAATTTGCTCCCAGATGCTGGAAAATGGACCAGATTTTCCTTCCCACCAGACAGATTGGACAGATATCTATAGGTGTGTACACAGCCTTAGGTTAAGTTGGCACTTCACTGGTGTAGATCACACACAAAGAAATGGGAAGGCATTTTCCCAATTCACCAAGCCCTAGTTTAGCAGTTGTAGAAGATTAGATAGTGTTCAATGTAGGACTTTTTTAGGGCAGGGGTGCTGAATGCAGAGGACACATCTGTACACACCAAAGCAGAGCCCTAACCACACATTTTGACAAAAGAGCGTTTGAGCTGCCATCCACAGGCGAAGTAGGGAGATGCGTGGAGCAGGCACGCGCAAAAAAATCTAGGTGTGGTCTCACCGGGAAGGGGTGTAACCACATAATAGTACCCCCAATTCAAATTATGCCACACAGTTCCGCAGCGCCTTTCAATGTACATAAACAAATACAGTAAGTGAACAAGAAACCAGTGACTTACAGTACAATACAGGACAAGAATATGCTGCATTAGCGATCATAACGCTCAAAATAAGCATCAGGGAGTCAGCAATCAAGTGTTACTGTAGATGCCCTTATGAGGAGTAGGGAGTAGAAGAAAAGTATTAGGAGAAGCATATGAGGAATGAGGGCCTTGCTAATGAGAGCTTACATCTAAAGAAATTACACCGCACAGTAGTGTCCCTTCATCACATTACACCACACAGAAGTGACCCTTATTCACATTACGTCACACAGTAGTGTCCCTTAGTCACATTACACCATACAGTAGTGTCCCTTCACAACAGTACACAGTGGCGTCCCTTATTCACGTTACGTCACACAGTAGTGTCCTTTAGTCACGTTACATCACAGTAGTGTTCCTTTTTCATGTTACGTCACATAGTAGTGTCCCTTATTCATATAACATCAGACAGTAGTGTTCCCTAGTCACATTACACCACACGGTAGTGTCCCTTCATCACACTACACAGTAGTGTCCCTTTTTCACGTTATGTCACACAGTAGAGCACATTCACATTATGCCACCCAGAACCTATTCACGTTATGCCACATTAGTAGTGCCCCTTATACATTATGCTACACAGCAATGCCCCTTATACATTATGACACACAATATTGCCCCTTATAACACATTATGTCACACACACAGTAACACCCTGGCGTCTGCAGTTGGTTTCTGTCAGCAGATCTTGAGGTGTCCGAAGATGGCGTCCAGTCAGCTTCCCACTCGCAGCTGCCATGCTTTTCATCCCTGGGCCAGCAGCATAATGAAGTCAACGCCACCGCATGTGACACTCCAGTGACTCCACCCTGTCCTCAGCACGGTGCCGCCAGGCAGTCCTGCAGGCAGCTCACAGGAGCTGTCAAAATGCCATCCAGCCCCACTCCCGGGCCCAGCCCCCACCGAGCATCTCATACCCGACCGTGTCATGACCATAAGCAAAACTAGACATTTGGTAATGGGTGGTCCCAGTTCCAACCCCTCGCCAGAACTTTTCTTTAGAAGTCTGACACTTTGTTTCTTGGCTATTAGTTAGGCAGCAAAGATTTCTAGCCTAATCCCTATTACCAGGTCATACTAATTGACTTCTTGTTGTGGTGAATGGCCAAGGTCAATACAGCCTACTGTTCACTCTAGGGTGAACAGCAGACAGGGCAAAATCTGGGAGAAGGGGCTCTTCTGCTCGCTCCCAAAAGTGGGATGTGGACATTCAGGGAGGGGACGTGCCTTCATTGCACTTACTCGTGAGAGCGAAAACATCGCAGCTAATGGGATTCAGCCCTGAGTGTGAGTTTTAGGGAGGGTAAAGGCAGGGAAATTTAGGAAGTACATGGAGGCTGAGGACAGGACACTGAGAGCTGGGATACTGAGGGGGAATTACAGGGAGGCTAAGGGCAGGGACACTGAGGGGGAATTTATAGGGAGGCTGAGGGCAGGGACACTGAGGGTGAGTTACATTGCGGCTGAAGGCAGGGACACTGATGGGACATTACAGGGAGGCTGAAGGCAAGTAGACTGAGGGTGAGTTACAAGGATACTGAGGGTGAATTACAGGGAGTCTGAGGGCTGGGACACTGAGGGGGAATTACAGGGAGGCTGAGGGCAGGGACACTGAGGGGGAATTATAGGGTAGCTGAGGGCAGTGACACTAAGGGGGCATTACAGAGAGGCTGAGGGCAGTAACACTAAGGGTGAGTTACAGGGAGGCTGAGGGCAGGGATACTGAGGGGGAATTACAGAGAAACTGAGGGCAGGGATACTGAGGGGGAATTATAGGGAAGCTGAGGGCAGTAACACTAAGGGAGAATTACAGGGAGGCTGAAGGCAAGGACACTGAGGGGAAATTACAAGGAGGCTGAGGGAAGGGAGATTAAGGGGGGATTACATAGCGTTGCCAGCTCACAGGCGCTGTCTGCATAACGCTCGACCGGATTCACATTAACGGGAGGCTTGGCTGCATCATGATGCTTCATGACGCTCCTGCATTATGACGTCATTGCACAATGACACGGCCGCGCATTAGTGAAACCTGAACATGGCGCCGCCCGGGTGGTTGTGTGCTGCAGTGTAAGCCTGAGTTCAGCCAAACTGGCCCATCTGGCCATCGGCCCTTCTGGCATTTGCCAGAAGTGCCCAATGGCCAGTCCGGCCCTGGCTGTGCTATGTCTCGTGTACATACTGTATGCTGCCTTGAACTGTCTGTTCTAAATAACATGACTACATTGCAGTACACTGTGCATTCAGTCTGACTGATGACGATACTGACCTCGGATACCATTTTAAAAGTTTGTGAGAGAAAATTGATACACACAGCAGGGTATTAGTGTCTTAGTGATCAATAGATGTGTTTGTCACTAGCTAGTAGGCAAGGAAATGCATTATTAATGAAAATAATATAAATTTTTCTTATAGCAAACATTGGGTATTTATCAGATTTACTAATGGCAGCAGTAAAAATATGTGCAATATAAGTAATGTTGTAGTTGCTTGTTTGATACATGCTACAGTTGGAGCAGAATTTAGAAACAAATCCAATTACTGGAGACAAATCCTGCACCTGGAAAAAACATGTTGTGCTGCAAAGCAAGACATGTACAATTCAGAGGCTGATTTACATTTCTGAGGGTGGTGCTGCCTAGTTAGGGGGTAGCTGCTAGATTTGTCACGCAGAGAAATACTCTGGGTTTCACTCCAGGAGCTATTCAATAAAACTGCCTTTTCCCCATGTAGTAAACCCCTGGGCTAATGGGCTCTAACCCATTGATTCTGTGTAAAATGCGAAATCAGGGTGCCTTTAATATCTGACTTTTCATCACAACTCCTGAAGCTGCAAGGAGACGTCAGCCTCTGAGTATTAACACAGGGTAAACCTGTGGCTAATAGAATCTAAAATCAATGTAAAAATTGAGTTTGCCAGTATATATGCGTGGCATCATGGAATGGAAGAGCCGGCAGTATTCAACCTGCATACAAAACAAGCTTGCATTTGCAGTGCAGCATAGTCTGCATCTAGAAAAAATATGCACCTAACTAAATCAGCACATAAAACATAATTTGATTGTTGTTCACGTAATCCTTTGCCCAGGGGTGTAGGAACAGGAGGGTGGGGGACAGAGGAGACAGTTGACCCCTCCCATGATTTCTGTTGGGTGAGAAATACTGTGTTTTGCCCCCCCCATGAACTTCTACACAAAAGCAAATGGGAATGAATGAAATGAAAATGGGGATTAAGCGATAATAGCTTTATTTGAATTCGCCAAGTGTCGTTTCTTTTTACCATAAATTAAGTTATTTTCATATTTGTTCTGCATACATTTTCTTCTTGCAAAGACTTTTTTTTTTTTCTTAGATGCCCCACTCATTTTGCTATCACAATTTGCGGTAAGCATAAGCAGACACACGAGACAGGGAAGCTGCACTTCCCATTGACTGTTCTTGTAAGTTGTACGACAGTGGAACAGAGAGAGCAAATGATTGTGACCTGTGGACGGTCTAAAACATTAGCAGTAGTCTCATTGTCGTAGCACATACCAGATAGTATAGCATATACCATAACCAGTGAGGCAGTGACTATAGATTTAAAAATACTCTCAATCAAATGAAATTAGGCCATCAACGAAATCTGAATAAAACCAGGTTAATGACTATGAAAAATTTTACTTTTAAGATGAACAATTTAATTTATCTATGTTTCTAACAGCTTTTGTACTAATTGGAAGTTAATATTAATAATAATATTTAATAATGTGTAAATAAATTTTTATAGTAAAACTTTGAAACTGGTGTTGACCAACCCCAGAAACACTGACAAAAATTAACATAGCATTGGGAGTCTTTGTATATCTACAGTCAGTGTTACAACTGCTGTAAAACAAGATACCTAACAAAAGAAAAAGGGGCTCCAGGGTCTATAGTAGTCCTTGGCCTTTTGCCCTCCCATGAAAATGTTCTAGATATTAACCACTACCCCCCAATACCTGCTGCTAATAATAGTAATTAAATGATTAAAGCAGCAATACACCCAAATAGCTTGTGAGAGCTGACATTAACAGCAATAGATTAAAACAAAAAATGGTGATGCGCTAATCAAAACTTTATTAGATTCTAGATATTCTGTACCATGTCTAAAAAAAGCAGTGTAAACATACTAAAGCTATTGTACAGTACTTACAGGACTGAGATTGTTGATCAGTCCAAAAAGCTATATAATATAATATACACATATAGGATGCAAACAGCTAATCAGAGATAATAATTTAAGAAACATTTAAAATTTCTCACATGCTCTAAAAGCAAGCTAACTATTGCAATGCTACAATTATATTAGCCTTTAAAGCAATGTTAAGGGAGACTTATTAAAAATCAATGTGATAGGAAGTAAAGAATGACACTTTACTTACAATTACTGGTATCCTGTTATCAAGGTGTTGCAGTGCTGATCTATTTGTTTGTACAACATTCAGTAAATCTGTGCACTTGATTATTGGCAATGCTAATTTATGTCCCCTAGGAATCTCTGTTCTATTTTACTATTACACTGCATGTCCCGTGTCAATAAAGCAAAGTCCACGAGCAAATGGCTAAATTAGATATACAACGCCAGTAACAGCAATAATAATAATTCATAATTTTTAGTTGTCCCTCAAATATTGCTTAGAAACAGCCTTATTTTGACCGAACCTATTACTCAACCAATGTCCCCGATCTTGATTTCATCTAGTTAATTGCAATAAAAAAAAGAATATATGAATAAACGGAAAATATTAAATATGACTTGTTTAACACCTTTAGGGCTGTTGAAGAGTTGTACATAAAATGGGTGCACCTTGCATAAAAAGTGAATGCAAATATTGTTTAGATACAGTATACACAGAGGGGAATGCAGCTCAGAATTGAGACTCACCATTATTTACTTTTTACCTTTTACAGGAAATAAGGTTTTATTTGTCTACTGCCATATACCTTTTTAACAATTTCACATCTCTTTATTGTATTAAAAACCCATTATAAAGGTTTTAATATGCACAAATATTAATTTAACCCTCATTAGCCTCTATTACAGAAACATTGTACCTTACAGCTGACATTTTTTCAATAACATGTTCAGAATTGTACGTTTAATATAGTTATATTAATGTATATGGGTTAATATGCAGTGGCGTTCATGTCCAGTTGTTTTCATTTATTTTATTGCCATTAGAAGTATATGTGTATCCCACTGACGCTCCAATATTAACATTTTCCCTACACCTTTACAAATATCCTCATTAGCATGCCAGCAAAGCTGATGTGGGCTGCTCGGGTTCCTGTGCAACTATAGAGAAAAATACACAGAACATATAGTTATGTAGATATGATGATATTATATCAACAAAATATTATTGCACACTACATACATCACCTGCCTCAATCATGATTGGCCTATGCTTATGGATTTAGAGCTAATTGATTATAGACTTACAGAATGTCACATGATTTCAATGTAAAAATAGGGGCTTCTGTCATAGTTTGAGAGGGTTTGTGTTTCCAAATGGAGGACACGTAAAAAAATAAATTGCAATACTACAAATACCTACACACTGAATTAAGTCACACCAACTACATAGCTGGCATTGACCAATATGGTCTCATCCCACTGACTACACTTTTATCCATAACAAATTGAACAAAACATAACTCAAAAGAAAATAAATCTACCCATTTACTTACCATCAATGGCATAAAAAGGAGCTTCCTTGAGGTCTTCCTGTAGCCCCTCCTCCACTGCTTCAGCCTCTTATAGGGCCAGTGACAATAGTGCCCCATGCAATATTGCTATCTCTGATAGTGGTCCCTATGATAATGCTTGCTTTGGTAGTGACCCTACTGATGGTCCCACATCAGACTTCTAATGTAGCTCGTCCTCCAATGGCTTATTTTCCACAGAAACCTCCTCCTGTTCTTTCTTTCATGAAATATTCATGTGAAACCCACAAGGAAATGTGTAGTTTTTGATTGTTATGCTCAGGAACAAGTAGCAACACAACTTTAAGGCTAAATGATGTCCAAGGATGTAAAATTACAGTACATCAAGCTATGAAAGACTGGTTAGATACACCCTTCAAATAGTGGATGTCAGTGTCAGCATCTTCTGAAAGATATGACATGACACTTGTTGCTCAGTAATGAAAGGCTTGGGCACTTCAAGATGGTGGAACATTTCTTGTAGCTTAGTAGTGGATGACACATTTTAAACTCATTCATTGACATAACTAGGACACAAAGGGCTCTATTTACTACAATCCGCATATTGAATGCAGATTGTAGTGTGATATTATCGACTGAATTCGCATTTGCAAATTCAGGCAATATCACAGGGATTTACTACAAATCTCTTGCAGGGACAGAGCTTGCGATAAAGCTCTGTCCCTGCGAATCCCCTCCGCACACTAGTCACGGTATTTTCGCAAAAAATACCGCGACAAAGTGCCCGCGGATGCACCAACCGGCCGCCACTTCTACCCCCCGCGGTGCTAAGCTTCACCCCCTAGTGCTAAGCCCTGCCCCCCGCGATCGCAGACCCCCATGAACCCCCACTCTCCCTTAATTACACTTACCTGCATGATCCGGGCCTCCGGTGATGTCTTCCATGCCTCCGATCAGGTGATCTCCCATACTGCACTGGGACCCGATCACCTGATGACTGGGCCGCAGTGCACTATGGGATACCAGATGACCGGAGGGGAGTCATCACCGGAGGCCCGATCACCGGTCCCTGGAGTCAGGTAAGTAAAAAAAATGTTGATATTTTTTTTTCTTTTTTTTTTTTTTACAGTAATCAGCTTGCGGTCTGTTTAGACCACACAGCTGATTACTGGGACCGACTCCCAGCTCTCCTCTGCCCGTTAGAGCAGAGTAGGAGTCCGGTAACCGGGGAAGACCGTGGATAATGCCACCTCCAGGTGGCGTTATTATCACAGGGCTTTCCCCGATATTTTTTTACAATTTATTTTTAGTAACATTGGTCGGATCACATTTCCCATTACAATTATGGGCAATGCAATCTGCTTACTAAAAATAAGTGATACTTAGGAGTTGGAGTAGAATTTTACGAATTCTACTCCAATTGCTCTGTAATAACTATAGGTGATACTAAAATAATGTGAAAAGGGTGTGAAACCACCCTTTTTTACTATATTTTAGTAAAAATAATGTTAATAAATAGAGCCCAAAACCTCTTTGGAGTGTGTTCTCTACGCTACATCACTCAAATCACTATAAACTATGTACTAGTGATAAAAGCAAATGAAACTCTACATTTATCTGCATAATTACACTGGTGAATATTTTTGTGGTTCTCTCTGTCCATGAAATGGGCATTTCTGCGCGTCAGTTGAGTGGCTACCTTATGAAGGCACACAAAACATCCATTTCATGGGAGTTTCATTGGAATGTTAAAGACGTGTAGCAAGAGTTCTGTGGCATTATAAGGTACATGTATGACGAAGGAATGCATGTTGCAACAAATCATTGGTACCTTTGGATGGAAAAACAGTGGGCAGTTTGACTATATGCCTACTTTATTATCTTTGCCCAGATCAGGCTATATCACTGGTGCTGGTTATGTTTAAATAAATAAAAAAAAATAAGTTATTTTATTTATTTTTTAAACATTTTAGATATTCCAGCAATCACTCTTTTAGTATTTCAGGTTGGATCACTAGTTTGTGGTTTCCTGTTTTAGGTTTGAGATAAAAAAAAATGTTTTTATTTTTACATCTAACATAAGCAAAATAAGATTTTGAATTCATATTGAAACAGTTTTTTTATTGAACTGTTTGCTGTTTAATAGTCACCATTCAAGTTTGAGGATTGTCATTTGCTGTTTGCAATAAAAAAAGCCAAATTTATTCAAACTTAATTTAAACATACAGTATTTGAAAGAGTTCTCACATGGGCAAACTATCTGGAACATGTGTAAACTAGGGGTGAGCGGGTTCGGATTTCTGAAATCCAAACCCCCCTGAGCCCCCCGATCCGAGGCCGATACGAGTCAGGCTCAACTTCTCCCGCCTGACTCGGATCTGAAATCGAGGCAAAACGTCATCATCCCGCCTTCCAGGTCTTGCGGGTTTTGGATCCTATATAAGGTACCCGCTTGCTTTCCATACGGTTGTCTGCAGAAGATTTAACTGTGTGGATACAACTCTTTTCTTTTCCTTGCTGATATTTAATGTTTGTTTTATTGTTTCGAATTTTCATCTGCAAGGTTTACATGTATTAATGTTGAGAAAATAAGGAAAACGTATAGATTTCATATCACTATTACTTGATATAACAAGATGTTTTTCTCTGAAAATAAAGAATTTATAATAAAAAATAAATAAATAAGGTACCCGCTTCGGCGCCATTTTATCACTCGGCTGTGGACAGTGAAGAGGGAGGGTGGGAGTTAGGGCTGGCTGGGCTGTGTAGTGTAGTGTAGTGCAGAGTAGTGTTGTGCTGTGCTGTGCTGTGCTGCGCTGTGCTGCTGTTGTCCATAGGGGCTGTGTCCACTACTTCAAAGTAGGGATGAGCGGGTTCGGTTCCATGAGAACCGAACCCACCCGAACTTCGGGGATCCGGGGCGATCCGAGCCCAAGCTCGGATCTCCCTGTCTGCCCCGGATCCCTCTCCCGAGGCAAAACCTCGAGATCTGCTGTCGGATCTCGAGGTTTTGCCTCGAGCGGCCATTTTAAAAAAAATGCCTTTGCCTTTAATGGGCAAAGTGCTGATTGGCTGACAGAGCCGTCTGTCATGGCTCTCAGCCAATCAGCATTATGGTGCTCATTTGCATGTAGCACGGACTCGTGAGATCCGTGCTACATGCATCTGTGTGATTGACAGTGACACAGAGCACAGATGGGTCAGTGAGACCCGTCTGTGCTGCTGTGTATTTCAATGACACAGATGCACGCACGGACCAGGAGATCTGTGCTACTTGCATCTGTGTCATTGAAACAGAGTACTGATGGATCCGTGAGACCCGTCTGTGCTGCTGTGGTAAAAAAAAAAAAAAAAACCTGTGTAAAAAAAGAAAAAAATGGCGTGCACGCCCCCAAAAAAGAGCAACCAGCCCCGGGCATTAGTGAGCCAGTGCTGGGTGTGCTTAAATACAGGGGTCAAACGACGTAGGGGTCCCCTGTACTTAAGCACAACCAGCACCGGGCTAGTCAGAACCAGAGCTGGTTGCCAAAATATGGGGGACAAACGACGTAGGGGTCCCCCGTATTCTGCGCAACCAGCTCTGGGCTCTGATCCGGTCCTGGTTCTGGAAATACAGGGGAAAAAAATGAGTAGGGTTCCCCTGTATGTTCCAGAACCAGCACTGGACTTTTTCTAGCGGGGGGCTGATGCCACAGCTAGGGGAGCCCTTTCACCGGGCCCCCCAGCCGCAGCATCAGCCCTGACCGCTAGTCAGCCAGGCCGGGGATCCCTGGAGAGCTGGGGACCCCCCCAATAAAGGAGTCACCCTCTCCAGGGCACCACAGTTGATTGTGTGGTGTGGTGTAAATAAAGAATATCAAACATTGTCTTTACAAGTAGAACTGCAAGTCCCAGCAAGCCTGCCCCGCATGCTGGTACTTGGAGAACCACAAGTACCAGCATGCAGGGCATTAAGGGCCCACTAGTACCTGTAGTTCACCTGTAAAAAAAAAAAAAAAAAAAACACAGGACACACACACCGTGACAGTATAAGTTTATTAAACATACATACACACATGTATACATACTCACCTATGTAACCTGTAGCATCGGTCCACTTGTCCGGTAAAGTATCCATAGGGGACCTGTGAAAAAAAACATACTCACCATCTCCTATGCGAGGTTCTGTCCTCTTCGTTCCAAAGTAGGCAGGTGGGAGCCGCAAGGTTATTAAAGTTCACCCTGCGGTTCCCACCATTGACTACAATGGAGGGAGCCGTTCATTGGCTGAGAGACGGGAGATGACCTCTCTCAGCCAATGAACGCTTAGCAGCGGGGTTTCCATGGTGATACCCCGCCGCTAAGCTCTCATTCGGGAAGTACCGTTCTACAGAACGGTACTAAGTTCGTGGATCGGGTTTTCGTTTTTCTTTTTTTGCCAAGTCCGGGGATGCCTACTTTGGAACGAAGAGGACAGAACCTCGCATAGGAGATGGTGAGTATGTTTTTTTTCACTGGTCCCCTATGGATACTTTACCGGACAAGTGGACCGATGCTACAGGTTACATAGGTGAGTATGTGTACATGTGTGTGTGTGTGTATGTTTAATAAACTTATACTGTCACGGTGTGTGTGTCCTGTGTTTTTTTAAACATTTTTTTTACCGGTGAACTACAGGTACTAGTGGGCCCTTAATGCCCTGCATGCTGGTACCTGTGGTTCTCCAAGTACCAGCATGCGGGGCAGGCTTGCTGGGATTTGCAGTTCTACTTGTAAAGACAATGTTTGATATTCTTTATTTACACCACACCACACAATCAACCCGCCACCCACCGCCACCAGGGGTGGCGGGGATAGCCCCGGGCTATCAGCCTGGGCCTGGGGTGCCCTGGAGAGGGTGACCCCTTTATTGGGGGAGTCCCCAGCTCTCCAATGATCCCCGGCCTGGGCTGACTAGCGGTCAGGACTGATGCTGCGGCTGGGGGGCCTGGTGAAAGGGCTCCCCTGGCTGTGGCATCAGCCCCCCGCTAGAAAAAGTCCAGTGCTGGTTCTGGAACATACAGGGGAACCCTACTAATTTTTTGTCCCCTGTATTTCCAGAACCAGGACCGGATCAGAGCCCAGAGCCGGTTGCGCAGAATACGGGGGACCCCTACGTCGTTTGTCCCCCGTATTTTGGCAACCAGTGCTGGTTCTGACTAGCCCGGTGTGGTTGTGCTTAAGTACAGGGGACCCCTACGTCGTTTGTCCCCTGTATTTAAGCACACCCAGCACTGGGGACCTAATGCCCAGGGCTGGTTGCTCTTTTTTGGGGGGGTGCACGCCATTTTTTTCTTTTTTTACACAGGTTTTTTTTTTTTTTTTACCACAGCAGCACAGACGGGTCTCACGGACCTGTCATTGCTCTGTGCCAATCACACAGATGCATGTAGCACGGATCTCCCGGGTTCATGCTACATGCAAATGGGCACCATAACGCTGATTGGCTTCCTGTCTGCCACTGCAGTGCCACTCCTAGATGGGCCACGTGTTTGTGCCGCCCACTTGTGTCGCTTAGCATAGTCATCCAGCTACCTCGGTGCAACCTTTTGGCCTAAAAACAATATTGTGAGGTGTGAGGTGTTCAGAATAGAGTGGAAATGAGTGGAAATTAATGTTATTGGGGTTATTAATAGCGTAGGAACAAAAAAAGGCCCATTTTATGTGATATTAGCATTTTTTTTTATTTTTTAAGAAAAAATCCAGATCCAAAACACAAAACCCAGAACCCAAAACACGGAAGGGTGGTTTTGGCAAAACCAATCCAGATCCAAAACACGAAGAAAGATCCAGATCCAAAACCAAAACACAAAACACGAAAAGTGGCCGGTGCACACCCCTACTTCAAAGTCCATAGGGGCTGGCTGGACTGTGTTGTGCAGTCAGTTGTCCATAGGGGCTGTGTCCACTCCAAAGTCCTGTGCAGTGTCCTAGTCCTAAAGTGGTGCTGTAGTGTTGTCCAGGGGGTGCTCTGTCCGTCAGGGGTGCTCTCCCCAAGTGCTAAAAAAAATAATATTTTTTTCTGTGTTTGTGAATTGTTTGCGCAGTAGCCGCACGTGCATCAACAAAGTAGTGCCAAGCGTGCGCCTGTGTCATAAGTAATGGGCCGGCTTGCTTGACCGTTAAAGGGTGCTGTAACCCCCAAAGTACACTCCAAACCAAATTAAAAAACATTTTCTATGTTTGTGAATTGTGCGCGCAGTAGCCGCACGTGCATCAACAAAGTAGTGCCAAGCGTGCACCTGTGTCATAAGTAAAGGTCTGGCTGGCTTGACCGTTAAAGGGTGCTGTAACCACCAAAGTACACTCCAAACCAAATAAAAAAATATTTTCTGTGTTTGTGAATTGTGTGCACAGTAGCCGCTTGTGCATCAACAAAGTAGGGCCAAGCGTGCGCCTGTGTCATAAGTAAAGGGCCGGCTGTCTTGACCATTAAAGGGTGCTGTAACCCCCAAAGTACACTCCAAACCAAATAAAAAAATATTTTCTGTGTTTGTGAATTGTGTGCACTGTGGCTGCACGTGCATCAACAAAGGAGCAGCGCCAAGCGTGCGCCTGTGTCCCATAAGTAAAGATCCGGCTGGCTCATTTCTTAAAGGGTGGTGTAACCCACAAAGTGCACTACTCTCCAGCAAAAATAAAAAAATATTTTCTGTGTTTGTGTGCGCCTTAGCCGCACGTATATATCAATATAACCTAAATGGAGGACCAAACTTTCTCCGATAAAAATAAAATAGGGAAAGATCAAGAACCACTTCCTCCTAGTGCTGTTGCTGCTGCTGGGAGTTGTTCATCATCCCAGAGAGGAAGTAGGAACACCACTACTTTTACTAAACAATTGACCCTCCAACAGTCCCTTGCGATGAGGATGAAGTACGACAGCAGTCATCCTGAAGCAAAACGTATAACTGAGGCCTTGACAGCTATGTTCGTGTTAGACGTGCGTCCGGTATCCGCCATTAGTGCGCTGGGATTTAGACAATTGATGGAGGTAGTGTGTCCCCAGTTCCAAATCCCGTCTAGATTCCACCTGCATCCTCAAAGCAGCAGCGACAAGCGTGCGTCTGTCTGTTAAAGGGTGGTGTAACTCTGAAAGTGCGCTCCACAAACAATAAAATTATTCTTTTTTCTTCTGTCTTTGTGAAATGTGTGGGCTGTAGCCGCACCTGCATCCTTAAAGCAGCAGCGACAAGCGTGCGTCTGTCTGTTAAAGGGTGGTGACACCCTCAAAGTGAGCTCCACAAACAATAAAAATATTCTTCTTTTTTTGTCTGTCTTTGTGAATTGTGTGGGCTGTAGCCGCACTTGCATCCTCAAAGCAGCAGCGACAAGCGTGCGTCTGTTTGTTAAAGGGTGGTGTAACCCTCAAAGTGCGCTCCACAAACAATAAAAATATTCTTCTTTTTTTTCTGTCTTTGTGAAATGTGTGGGCTGTAGCCGCACCTGCATCCTTAAAGCAGCAGCGACAAGCGTGCGTCTGTCTGTTAAAGGGTGGTGACACCCTCAAAGTGTGCTCCACAAACAATAAAAATATTCTTCTATTTTTTTCTGTCTTTGTGAATTGTGTGGGCTATAGCCGCACTTGCATCCTCAAAGCAGCAGCGACAAGCATGCGTCTGTCTGTTAAAGGGTGGTGTAACCCTCAAAGTGCTCCAAAAAATAAAAAACTGGTGTAACCCTCAAAGTGCTCCAAAAAATAAAAAACTATTTGTTTTATGTGTTTGTGACTTGTGTGCGATGTAGCCGCACGTGCATCAACACAGTAGCAGCGCCAAGCGTGCGCCTGTGTCATAAGTCAAGGGCCGGTTTGGACCTCTGGTCCAGACTGAAGGACATGCCAACAATTTCTGACAAGTCTACTGTCACTGCATATGATACTGTCCTCAAAGCAGCAGCGACAAGCGTGCGTCTGTCTGTTAAAGGGTGGTGTAACCCTCAAAGTGCGCTCCACAAACAATAAAAATATTCTTCTTTTTTTTTAACAAAACCAATCCAGATCCAAAACACGAAGAAAGATCCAGATCCAAAACCAAAACACAAAAAGTGGCCGGTGCACACCCCTAGTGTAAACCATCTCACACTAAAGAGAAATAGCTTGAGCAATGAAGAACAAGCTCAACCATGGTCAGACTGACAGAAACATGTACATATCTGTATATATTAACCAATTCTAAAATTTGAAAAATCACAACGAATTTTGACTTTTACTACTGATTCGTCAAACCAGCTTGATAATTTAGTTGAAACCACTTTCAACATCTACTTAAGAGATACGATGTTAGACTTTGACATGATATTTACACTTTTGCATAAAACACTTACAGAATAAAGATTTATTTAATCTCTTTGCATTGAGGTACCAATTAAAGGGCACGTTTACTTTGTGGAGGCTTCTCCCTAGTGCAAAATGGAGGTGTGAGTGATGTGTACAATTTCAAGGTGCAATGGAATAATAAAAGGAAATGCTTATAAATGAAGTCCATGCAAATTGGTCTTCTATATACCTTGTTCTTTTTCTTCCTCTCTTTATGTGTGCATATTGAAATTAGTTTAGTGAACATTTACTCCCGTTGTCTTGTGACTTCTGCTGGGCCTTTTTGCAAAAATATGGATATATATATATATATATATATGGTAAAATATGTGGGTGTAACATGTCAGTGAATTACAGGCATTCAGGGAATAATTGATGTGCAGAATTCATCTCTGAATATGCTGACTACTGCGGGCATTGGGTCTATCCTGTGTAGCTGTACATGAGAAGGACTCGCTGTGGTTGAGTGTGGCAGTGAGGTTTCACAAGCCTGCTTGCAATCTGTGCATGTGCCAGAGTTGGGAACAGAGAAAACAGCCAGAGTTAATTTGGTAATGTGCTCCATATCCTGCATTATCAGTCCGAAACTGTGCATTACTATAGATTCAAAAACATACCTTTCTTTTTGACTTTTAGTTCCACATAACCTGTTTTATAAGTGACTTGATTGTTTAGCTCATATATGCCAGGGGTTGGGACTTTGTGGATAGCAATCTAATCAGGTAAAATAGAACCAGTTTGAACAGGGGCCTCCAAATTGCCTCTTTTTCCTGCCAGTACAGGTACGGACTGTCTGACATGCCTACGTGGATGCTGTCACCGATGTAATCCTCCACCATTCTGTCAATGGTGACAGTATCATATGCAGTGACAGTAGACATGTCAGAAACTGTTGCCAGGTCCTTCAGTCTGGACCAGATGTCCAAACTTGGTCCTGCCTGCCCTGCATCACGTTCTGCTTCAGCTGACAGTGTTTTCACCAGCAGGTCTTTGCACCTATGCAGGCTTGTGTTGGCCGGAAATAGAGACACCACATAGGCTTTAAAACTAGGATCGAGCATGGTGGCCAAAATGTAGTGGTCTGATTTCAACAGATTGACTACCCTGGAATCCTGGCAAAGCGAATGAAGGGCTTCATCCACAAGTCCCACATGCCGAGCGGAATCGCTCCATCTTAGCTCCTCCTTCACTTTCTCTAGCTGCTTCTGCAAAAGCCTGATGAGGGGAACGACCTGACTCAAGCTGGCAGTGTCTGTACTAACTTCACGTGTGGCAAGTTCGAAGGGCTGGAGAACCTTGCACAACACGGAAATCATTCTCCACTGCGCTTGAGTCAGGTGCATACCCCCTCCTTTGCCTATGTCATAGGTGTATGTATAGGCTTGAATGGCCTTTTGCTGCTCCTCCATCCTCTGAAGCATATAGAGGGTTGAGTTCCACCGCGTCACAACCTTTTGCTTCAGGTGATGGCGGGGCAGGTTCAAGAGTGTTTGCTGGCACTCCAGTCTTCGGCACGCAGTTGCTGAATTGTGAAAGTAGCCAGAAATGTTTCGGGCCACCCAAAGCGTCTCCTGCACGCCCCTGTCGCTTTTCAGAAAATTCTGCACCACCAAGTTTATTGTGTGAGCAAAACATGGGACATGCTGGAATTTGCCCAGATGTAATGCCCGCACAATATTGGTGGCATTGTCAGATATCACAAATCCCCAGGAGAGTCTAAGTGCCTCTTACTGAAACCGGTGATACACAGCGTAGCCTGCCTTGGAACGAACTGGCGTTTCTGAGATGCTGCTACTGGTGACGCTGCTATTGCTGCGTAAGGTGATACATCTACCCAGTGGGCTGTCACAGTCATATAGTCCTTAGTCTGCCCTGTTCCACTTGTCCACATGTCCAAGGTTAATTGGACATTGGGTACAACCGCATTTTTCAGGACACTGAGGACACTTTTTCTGACGTTTCTGTACTGTCTCGGTATCACCTGCCTAGTGAAGTAGAACCTAGACGGGATTTGGAACCGGGGACACACTACCTCCATCAATTGTCTAAATCCCAGCGCACTAATGGCGGATACCGGATGCACATCTAACACCAACATAGCAGTCAAGGCCTCAGTTATACTTTTTGCTTCAGGATGACTGCTTTCGTACTTCATCCTCCTCGATAAGTACTGTTGGAGGGTCAATTGTTTAGTAAAAGTAGTGGTGTTCCTACTTCCTCTCTGGGATTATGAACAACTCCCAGCAGCAACAGCAGCAGCGGCAGCAGTAGGCATAGCAATGCAGGATCCCAGATAGGAGAGTCAGTCATGCCAGTGACATGGCCTGCAGGACTACTTCCGATCCTGACTAAGGAGGAAATTGACGAGGAGTGAGTTGACGGTGTGTTTTACAAGCACTTGGATACAACAGGACAACAGGATTTAGGTGTCCCTGGACTGCTTACGGTCTTAGCCAAAGTTTCTGAACTTGACAGTAACTTTTTATGAACGCACTGCAGGTGCCGTATATGGTAAGTAGTTCCTAGGTGGTTAACGTCCCTACCCCTACTTATTTCACCTTTACATATGGTACATATGGCAAGACAGTTGTTGTCTGGATTTGGATAGAATTATTGCCAGACCAAAGAGGTGGACTGTGGGTGCTCCTTTCAGCACTTGCAGGGGGTGTGCAAATGGTGGAAAGAGCCACCTCTTCCCGTCCAGTGCTGGGAAGGTCAGGCATCGCAACAGCCACCACACTTGGATTCTCCTTGGGGATTTGTGATATCTTCTTAGAACGCACAGTTCTTCGCTGTGCTTTTGCCAGCTTAACTCATTTGAATTTTTTAAGCGGGAGGAGGGCTTCCATCGTCATGTGAAGCTGAACCACTAGTTATGAACATAGGGAAAGACCTTAGCCGTACCTTGCCACTCCGTGTTGTAAATGGCATATTGGCAAGTTTACGTTTCTCTTCATATGATTTAAATGTTTTTTTAAGGTCATTTTCCTGAACTTTGACATTTGGGATTGTATGTGCCCTCTACTATGACATTGGGAATCGGCCTTGGCAGACGATGTTGATGGCATGTTATCGTCTATGTCATGACTAGTGGCAGCAGCTTCAGCACTAGGAGGAAGTGGTTCTTGATCTTTCCCTATTTTACTTTTATCGGAGAAAGTTTGGTCCTCCATTTATGTTATATTGATAGATACGTGCGGTTAAGGCGCACACAATCACAGAAAATATTTTTTTATTTTTGTTGGAGACTAGTGAACTTTGTGGGTTACACCACCCTTTAATAAATGAGCCAGCCGGCCCTTTACTTATGGGACACAGGCGCACGCTTGGCGCTGCTCCTTTGTTGATGCACGTGCAGCCACAGTGCACACAATTCACAAACACAGAAAATATATTTTCATTTGGTTTGGAGTGCACTTTGGGAGTTACAGGACACATTAACAGTCAAGCCAGCTGGCCCTTTACTTATGATACAGGCGCACGCTTGTCGCTGCTCCTTTGTTGATGCACATGCATGCACAGTGCACACAATTCACAAACACAGAAAATATTTTTTTATTTGGTTAGGAGTGCACTTTGGGGGTTACAGCACCTTTTAATGGTCAAGCCAGTCGGCCCTTTACTTATGACACAGGCGCACTCTTGGCGCTACTTTGTTGATGAACGTGCGGCTACTGCGCACACAATTCACAAACACAGAAAAAATATTTTTTTTTATTTTTTTTGGAGTGCACTTTGGGGGTTACAGCACTCTTTAACGGTCAAGCCAGCAGGCCCTTTAATTATGACACAGGCGCACGCTTGGCGCTACTTTGTTGATGCACATGCGGCTACTGTGCACAATATTCACAAACACAAAAAAATATATTTTTTAATTTTTTTTGGAGTGCATTTTGGTGGTTACAGCACCCTTTAACAGACAAGCCAGCCGGCCCTTTATTTATGGGACACAGGCGCACGCTTGTCGCTGCTCCTTTGTTGATGCACGTGCAGCCACAGTGCACACAATTCACAAACACAGAAAATATTTTTTTATTTGGTTTGGAGTGCACCTTTGGGGTTACAGCACCCTTTAACGGTCAAGCCAGCCGGCACTTTACTTATGACACAGGCGCGCGCTTGGCGCTACTTTGTTGATGCACGTGCGGCTACTGCACACACAATTCACAAACACAGAAAAAATATTTATTTTTTTGCACTTGGGGAGAGCACCCCTGATGGACAGAGCACCCCCTGGACAACACTACAGCACCCCTTTAGGACTAGGACACTGCACAGGACTTTGGAGTGGACACAGCCCCTATGGACAACTGACTGCACAACACAGTCCAGCCAGCCCCTATGGACTTTGGAGGAGTGGACATAGCCCCTATGGACAACAGCAGCACAGCACAACACAGCCAGCCCCTATGGACTTTGGAGGAGTGGACACAGCCTCTATGGACAATAGCAGCACAGCACAACACAGCCAGCCCTATGGACTTTGGAGGAGTGGACACAGCCCCTATGGACAACAGCAGCACAGCACAACACAGCCAGCCCCTATGGACTTTGGAGGAGTGGACACAGCCCCTATGGACAATAGCAGCACAGCACAACACAGCCAGCTCCTATGGACTTTGGAGGAGTGGACACAGCCCCTATGGACAACAGCAGCACAGCACAACACAGCCAGCCCCTATGGACTTTGGAGGAGTGGACACAGCCCCTATGGACAACAGCAGCACAGCACAACACTACTCTGCACTACACTACACTACACAGCCCAGCCAGCCCTAACTTCCACCCTACCTCTTCACTGTCCACAGCCGAGTGAGAAAATGGCGCCGACACGGGTACCTTATATAGAATCTAAAACCCGCAAGACCCGGAAGGCGGGATGATGAAGTTTTTCCTCGATTTCAGATCCGAGTCAGGCAGGAAAATTCGAGCCTGACTCGGATCGGCCTCGGATCGGGGGGGCTCGTGGGGGTTCGGATTCCAGAAATCCGTACCCGCTCACCCCTAATAATAATCTGTTGTTGCAATCATTGTGTATTTTATATTTTTTCTTATATGAATCCTTTTTGTATTAAATATTGAATTTTTCACTTAATATGTCTTGACAATATTTTGCTGCAATATTAGGTTTATATATTTTTTATTAGCGCAGTTCCTTATATTGTTATTAAAATTGTTAACTTTTAATACATTGTTATTTAGTTCTGCAATTTAATTTAATCCTCTATGTATATTTCTTATTTAATTTAAATTTAAATTATACTTTGAAAGAATATGATACGCATAGAAGCAGTTAATAGTGTATTCTCTCTGGGCAATATATTTAACTGTATCCAGAGCATTGAAATGACTGATATATTTAATCTACATAAAATTATAACTTTTTTTCCTAAATATATAATGACAATTTTACTGCAGAATAACAAAAATAATTAACATTACCGATGCATATCATCGAACAAACATTATGAAGTATTAAGAAAACAATAAAGTTTATTAAAAAAAAATATAAGCGAGCCCATCAGAAGACAACACAATTTAATTCCTACTGAAATTGCATTATGCCATCTCTGGTTTAACAAACAATGCATCAACAACAAATCTTTTCAAACGGTTTTATTTATACAAATTTGAAAAATATCACAAATTGTACAATTCCTTAAATTAACAGCCCTATTACAAACAAGTTGAATAACAACAAAACACAAAGAGTAGTGCAGTGGACAACCATGGCAAAATTAAAAGTTAAATTTCCCATGATTTTGAAATTCTTCAAAATTACTAAACCAAAACCACGCCCACACACCTAATTTAAGCAATGCATTTAAAAAGCAGTTTCCTCTGAAATTCATGCAATTTGTAGCAATTTCTGTTGCTTTAAAAATATATATATATATTTAATGAATCATTTTGTGATCAAATTTTCTCATGCACCCCTTTTTACCTGTTTAATCTTGCTTGTGTCAGCTGTTTTCCTAGGTGTTTTTGCAACAGGTGTGCTAGGTGACAGTCTCACGTTTAAAAGCAAAGTTGCTGTGAGCTTTAAACCTTGACAGTATACCCTGAGTTTAACACTAATGTGATGCTATTTCCATTTTAGAATTCTGAGTAAAAGAATAGGGACTTTCAGTAAAGTGGGGTCCCTTAATGGGGGCTGCAAGCCTAAAAGCATTAATCAATTCATGAATCAAAACCCCACTCTTTATTATTATTTTTAGCTATTATGGTTGCTGCAGTGCCCCTGTGATATATATAAATCCTCTATACGAAATTTCTCACGTATGCTTGATCAAGACACCAGCCAAGTCCTTAAAAACCTTCCAATCCAGAGACACAACTTAAATGCAGATGAAAGACAAACACTTACAAAATTGTCTAAAAATTACAATCTGATATTCCGCCCGGCGGACAAGAGAGAAGGTCTTGTAATCCAGGACTTAGCTACATATAGGGAGGCAATCACAAGACAATTGTCTGATATATTGACATACCATCCATTGAAATAAAGATCCTTTTCCAATATATAGAAAAGAACTGCAGGACATACTTCTTAAAGCTGTAGATGAAGGCAGAATCTCTAAAAAATAAATGGAGGCACTTATACCAGAACACCCAGCAGTTCCTGTCCTATATACTACTTCAAAAGTGCATAAATCACTAATTAACCCTCCAGGGCACCCCATCATAGCTGCTGTTAAATCTTTATTTCAGCTGATTGTGATTTATTTAGATACCCTATTTCAGCCATGTATCCAGGTAAATCCTACATTTCTGCTGGACACTACTGCATTATTAAATAAGTTGAATAGTTTACCTAATTTAGAAGAGGATATATGCTTATGTAGTATCGATGTAAATAGTTTATATACTATTATTCCCTATGAGATGGGCATGTCAGCGGGGAGATGATTCCTGATAAATCACCGATTATACAAGGGCCCTGATTTGGAACTACATATGGATCTACTGCATATGATACTTACTAAAAACTACTTTCAATATGATGGGGAATTCTTTTTACAGAATGTTGGCTGTGCGATGGGGTCCAGTGTGACCCCATTGTACGCCAACATATTTATGTTTGACCGATAATTTTTTTCTGATCGGATAATTGCAGATAATATAATTTTTTATTATCACTATATAGATGATCTTTTGATATTTTGGAGGGGTAACAGAGAGTCTATTGCTTCAGTTATTGATAATCATAACTCTAGGACACATCCTGTTAAATTTACATACAACATTGATAAAGAGTCGATTACATTTTTGAATGTTAAGATCTGTCTAATAGATGGTAAAATAGAAACTTCGGTCTTCAGTAAACCGACAGATCGCAATAACCTATTGCATATGACTAGCTTCCATCCTACAGCATTGAAAAGGGGATTACCCTATTCCCAAATGATCTGTGTCAAACAGATTACATCTAAACCCATTATAGTTGAGCAACAACTTGATGATCTAATAGACAAGTTTTTGACAAGAGGATACAAATTGAGTTTATTACGCCAGGCAAAAACTAAGGTTATGAGTTTAGATAGAGATTTTCTACTTGCTAGAAAGAACATAATTGATAAAAAACCAATGATTCCATGGGTCACCGAATATAGTCCAGTAAGTAGTGAAATCAATAAACGTGCAAAAAAGTTATGGCCAATCATCCAAACGGATAAAGAATTACATTTTCAAGATACAAGATTGATGTCCTATTACACCCGTAATCGGAATCTAAGAGATATCTTGGTATAAACCGATATCACTAAAAGGGGCAGTAGCACCACCAATTTTTTTAATATGAAAAAGGGATGCATTAAATGTATGTGCATGACTTGCAGATATCTATTACCAGGTGATACATTCTACTATCCTCTCACAGGAAAAGCTTATAAAATATGACATCGTTTGACATGTAATACCAAATACGTAGTGTACCAAATTATATGCCCATGTGGTTTATCATATATTGGTAAGACTGAATGTGCTTTCAAGGAGAGGATAGCAGCACACCGATCTGCTATAAGAGCGGCCATTGGTAGTGGCATTAGTGATCAGCCAGTAACTAGGCACTTTTTTGCCAAATTCACATTCCTTAACGTCATTACACTATCGGATGATTGATCATGTTCCTAGTTCCATCAGAGGTGGTAATCGACCACTAAAACAATTACGGTGTGAGACCGAATGGATCCATAGATTAGGAACATTGGCCCCGAAGGGGCTCAATGAACATCTGGGCCTTAACAGTTTTATATAATAATAAAAAAATATAAGTAGCATAGTTCTCTAATGTACTCTGTAATATTAGCATAATTTCAACTATTTAGGTTAGCCAATTGCTAATGCTCCAATTGGGACGCATTGGTCCCTCTCATGATGATGTCACACACTCAGCATCGCCGACCGGGTGGGAGGTCCCGAGTCTGGCTGACGGCGTCCACATTGTGTATTTAAGGTGAGATTTTTGTTATATTTATTAGACCTGATGAAAGTGCCATAATAATAAAAAGGCACTGAAACATTCTCAATCACGCTGAGATCATTCTGGGCCTTGAGTGCCGCATCAACCGGAGTAGTATATTATTAATATTTTTACGGGCACCCGGCATATTGCTATTTTAAAAGGAGACCCAGACCTCTGTGAATTTGTCTATATATATATATATATATATATATATATATATATATGTATATATATATATATGTATATATATATATATATATGTATATATATATATGTATATATATATATATATATATATGTATATATATATATATATATATATTACAGATGTACGCAGCCCATCATTTGATTTTGGATTTCTTAAAAAAATTATAATAACAGCTAAAGTCATGTAATATATACCAAATTTTGATCCTACAGAATTATTGCCATTAATAACATTCATTTTTGGTAAATTTTGACCACCTCACAGCTCACAATATTGTTTTTTCCAACATTGGCCAATGAAGGCTGCAATGAGCTGGCTGGCTAAAGTAAGTTATAGAGCACCAGCACAAACACATTGCATTTTAAAAGACTATAAGACACATAGAAAACATAGTAGTACAGCAGTGGCAGACAGGATGGAAGCTTAATATAAACTATACAACCCTATAGAATGTTTTTATTAATCAAAAACTTATAGCCTAAAAGCCTAGTAGAGAATATAGTATATTTCCAACACACTTCTCCAAACAGCAAATCACAGGCCTCAGACCATTGCAAGTGAGTAGAGGTGGAGTACAAAACATTTAGTGGCATGGAAAAAAACTATTAAAAAACAAGCACCTAAATGTGAATACACAAACACACTGAATCCAAACAGCAAATCAGAGGTCCAATCAAATCAAATGAAATAATACAGATACAATATATAAGATACAATATACAGAATAGCAATACCTGTGACTAGTGGGTGTCCAAAATGAGATGTACGCTGCTGCTGTGACCTCTAGAAGACAGTAGAGAAGCATATACTGAAGAGGGGAAAGCAAAAATGAGCAACACGGACAATATGTACTCTTCGTAGTCTAGTAGACTAACCATTATGTTGTATATTAAAAAGGACATACACAGTTTAACAAATGAAGCAATTCAGTGACAGGGACTGCCACTTTTGTGGCTGAAGTGCATGGTATGTTTGGGCCCCAACAAAGGAAAACATTTTGGTGGGTTGTTTAAACCAAGCTACCAAAGGAGTTAATGCTAACAGTGTTAATCATCCATAAAGTTAAATATGTAATCATCCTCATCAGCACCCCTATCAATGCTGTCATTGTTATCATTGTTGTTAATACAGTATCCACCATTATAGTCTCTATTGTAATTGGTGGCCAAGTTATTCCTCATAGATTTTGTAGTTCATTTTAATGAACATCAGTTTTCTCCCCAATTCATACCGGCAGCACATACACTTTGGAGTCCCGGCCGGCAGAGACAGATCTGAGCAGGGGTGGTAAATGTCATTTAGGGCTCTATTTATCACAATCCGCATTTTCATTGCAGTTGTGATGCAATTATAATGATTGAACTCGCATTGCGAATTATCCTCTTTTCACCTGCATTTATTAAAATTGTGAAGCCGGGACAGAGCTTGCAAATAAGCTGTGTCCCGGCGAATCCTCTCCCGAAGCGTCTCCTTTCATTATCGCAATCGCGATAATGACACATCTTTGCTGTGCATGCACTTCCAGTAGAAATCCCTATGCGTAGCTGCAGTGCAAGGAGGAGAGGAGCCATTTTAAACCTCCGTAGTTGCCACACGGGACGCTGCTCAGAGTTGAACCTAGCACTGCTTGCTATAATTTACCTGGGGACTGGAGTGAGACCCGGCTGCAGTGAGAGACCCTTGCTGGAGGAAGACCCAACGCTGGAGGGAGAGAGACCCGGCTCTGGAGGAAGACCCGATGCTGAGGGAGAGAGACCCGGCTCAAGAGGAAGAGACTCGGCGCTGGACAGTGTTGACCTGGCCTCTGGACAGATGCACCTGGTGCTGGAGGGAGAGTCTGGACCCTGGACTGAGGTAAATAGAATGTCACATGCAGCAGCCAGGCTGAAACCTACACCCCTGCGCTATATGGATGATGGGATGGGGTCTTGGCTAGCAACTAAACCCACTTACTGTACCTATAACATAAATGTGCTACATCATTGTACTGTAATGGTGCAGGCAAGCAAGCCAGTGGGCTAGAATTAATTTCACTGGCATGAGACACATTTGTGTATGTGTATGTATATATATATATATATATTTATATATATATATATATATATACTGTATAGACTGTATATATATATATATATATATATAATGTATCACCTTTAATACAATAATTTTTTTCATCTTCTGGAGTGCCGCTCATTGTTTGCTTTGTGGCTAACTTAACCACTAAGGAAATATTTCATTCTATTACCAGTTTTGAGAAGGCACCCAGTCACTTACACTTACAGAGTGCCAACCCAAACATCATCTATATATATATATATATATATATATATATATATATATATATGTGTGTGTGTGCATCTGTATACATATATATACAGGGCCGGACTGGGACTAAAAATAGGCCCTGACATTTAAAACACACAGGCCCACCTCGCGTCAGGATCTGGCTCCTGGCATAGACTCCTCCCCTTACTATTCCTGGCCCCTCCCACTTCAGTATATGCAATGACAGAAATAATATTAGAAAATAGAAGTGTACGTCATTCTAAGTATTTTCTCCTGCACTGCCAGGCTCAATGTCGTTAACAACATTGAGCATACACACTGAATGATATCGTTAACGATATCGTTCAGTGATGTCACCAGCTATATCCACGAATTTGAAGGAGCTGACGATATCGTCAGATTGTCCTGCAAGTTCGGCCGATGAAAGATACAATGAGAGCGCACATCGTCAACGATGTCTTGCATATACACTGGACAATATGAACGATAATGATCTCATTAAAAAATCATCTAGTGTGTACACGGCTTAATTCTAGCACTGCCCTAACTGTAGCCTAACCCTACCCTAACTACGGGATAACCCTAACTGCAGCCAAATTTTAACCCCACTCAACAACAGGCTAACTGCAGACTTTTCCTAACCCTACCCTAACTACAATCTTACCCTAATGGCAACCTAACCCTAACCTCAGCCTTATCGTTACCCTAAATGCATGTGTTGACATTCTGACTGTCAACATTCACAATGACGACAATATGTCAATATTGACATTATGGTGTTGACATCCTAAATGCCAACATGATGATTATATAACCTCCAGTACTCTTAATTTCTAATATAGGGCCTCATTTCTCAACAGGTGACATTCTTGTTATCACTCATTACTAATCTTAAATGATGCTCCAACCAATCAGCTCTTTTTTTCAAAAACTTGAGTTAGGAGCGGATTGGTTGGAGCACAATTTAAGATTAGTAATGAGTGATAACAAGAATATCACTCGTTGATAATTATGGCCCATAGTTACTACATATAATCAATACATTATAATAAGTGTAACATATACAGTAAATGACTTACCTTCAAGGTGGAGGAACCGGTTTCAGTGGTACTGTAGCTCCCACGAGGCTGAGTCGGTGCCTGTAAGGTCAAAATAACTCTTGGCTCTGCTGTAAGGGGCGAGAGCACAGAAGAGAGAGTCTGTGTGGGGAAGGGGATCAGGGGTGTAGCAGGTGGGCGAGGGAGTTGGGAGTTTGGCGCTCTAGGAGGAGAGAGGAGAGGGGAACCTGTGTGGGAAAGGGGGGGGCAGGGGTTCTGCGGATGGGGAGGATTTGGAGTTGTGAGGGGAGAGTAAGCAGGAGAGGGGAGGGGGGCGTGGGTGCCACAGATAGGAGAAGTTTGGAGCTGTGATGAGAAACAGAGCAGAAGAGAGGAACCTGTGTGGGGGAAGGAGAGGAGTGCCGAGGATGTGGGAGGGGTTGGATCTGTGAGGGGAGTGAGCTGAAGAAGAGAACCTGTGTGGGGGAAAGGGGGGTTGGATCTGTGAGGTGAGAGATAGCTGAAAGAGAGAACCTGTGTGGGGAAGGGGCGGAGGGGTCAGGGGGTACTGTGGATGGGGGAGGGGTTGGACCTGTGAGGGGAGAGAGAGCTGAAGAGGAGAACTTGTGTGGGGGAAGGGGGGGGCTAGGGGGGTACTGGAGATGGGGGAGGGGTTGGATCTGTGAGAGAGAGCTGAAGAAGAGAACCTGTGTGAGGGAAGGAGGGGGGCTTGGGGGGTACTGGAGATGGGGGAGGGGCTGGATCTGTGTGGTGAGAGAGCTGAAGAAGCAAACCTGTGTGGGGGAAGGGGGGGTTCGGGGGGTACCGCGGATGTGGGAGGGGTTGGATCTGTGAGGGGAGAGAGAGCTTAAGAGGAGAACCTGTGTGGGGGAATGGGGGGGTCGGGAGGTGCCGCGAATGAGGAAGGGTTTGGATCTGTGAGGGGAGAGAGAGCTGAAGAGGAGAACCTGTGTGGGGGAAGGGGGGAGGGGTCAGGAGGTGCCTCAAATGGGGGAGAGTAGCAAAGCTACGGGCCTCTGACAGGATGGGATGTAGTGTAGCCGGCGCATGCAAGAGGACCTGAAGGAACACTGTTAGGAGCCCTGGGGTGGATATGAGGAGGAGTGGACCTTTGCTGTGCGGCTTACCTGGCTTCCAACAGTGACCAGAGCCAAGTGCGGAGTGAGTATAGCGCTGTCTGGTGACGCGTTGTGCGGAGCTGCAGGGACCCGGTGACTGGCAGTCCATGTGACAGGAGGTAGACTAAGGGGATGGAGACCATCGGGCTGGCTGTAAGGTTTGCTGGAGCCCTGAGGCAGTGCATAGTGCAGACTGCTTAAAGAACAGTTCCACTGACATCACAGAAGGGGTGTGGCTTATTTTCTCTGCTCCCTACTACTGTTTCTTCTAGAGGTAACTGCTGCTGCTCTGCTGGACGGGCCCATGTGGCCATCGGCCCTTCTGGCATTTGCCAGAACTGCCCGATGGCCAGTCCTGCCCTGCCCCTCTTCCTACCCTAACCCTCCATCCCCAGTGCCTGAACCAAACCCAGCTACTTGCCTTCGGGATTCCAGCGGTCTGGATGCTGGCGTTGGGGTTCTGACAGGTGTTGGAATTCTGGCACCGGCATTTTGACCACCGCAATCCCATGTGCTGGGATATTTAACGTATCTTATTTATTTATCACTATTCTATGCCCCTGCAGCCACAGGTATAATCTGCCCCCTTTTCAGGATCAGTGACAGCCGCTGCTTTTCCAAAGACCTGAGATGCTGGTTGCTGGTTGGAGAGACCCTGTGTTGATCAAACTTGATAGTTATGGGATGCCGGCGTTCTGGATCTCATCGTTCAAAATCCCTACACCAGCATCCCGACAGAGTTAGGATACCGACACCTTTTGGTCTGTGTTCTAACCCTCCCCCACTCCCTGCCCTAACCCTTCCTCCCTGGGGCCTGAACCTAACCTCCCCCTACTCGTACCCTAAACTTAACCCTCCCCCTATTGCCTAACTCTCACCCTAACCCAGCTGCTTACCTTCTGGATTCCAGCGGGCGGGATGCTCCAGCACTGGGATTGTGACAGGTTTCAGGGTTCTGGCACCTGCTTTCTGACCGCCATTATCCCATGCGCAAAATATTGAACGTATCCCATTTATTTATTTAAGTCTTTTACAACTATTATATGCCACTGCAGCCACAAGTAAAATCTGTCCCCCATTTCAGGATCAGTGATAGCCGTTGCATTTCCAGAGATCTGAGACGTTCGGTGCTGGTTGCTGTAGGGAGAGACCCCGCACTGATCCCACTTGTAAGTATCTATATCTTATGTATTTATTTGGGATGGGTATGGGATCCCAGCATCCCAACAGGTTTAGGATAACGACACCTTTCGCCAGAGTCCTAACCCTCCCTCCCCAGTGCCTGAACCTAACCTCCCCCCCTGCACCCAAAACCTAACCCTCTCCCTAGTGCCTAACTCTAACCCATAACCCTCCCCCTATCACTGCTACTTACTTGCAGGATTCCTACGGTCAGGATGCTGGGTCCAGGATTATGACAGGTTTCGGGATTCTTGCATCAGCATTCTGACCGCCGGAATCCTATGTGCCATGATATTGAACGTATCCCATTTATTTAAGTCTTTTATAATTTTTAAGTAAAACCTGTCCCCAATTCAATATCAGTGACACAGTCGCTGCTTTACCAGGGACCTGAGATGCCCGGCACTAGTTGCTGGAGGAAGAGACCCTGCACTGATCCCACTTGTAAGTATATATAAGTAAAACCGCCCACCCCCCTGCATATTGAATGCACAGTGTGCATAGCAGTTGATAGATAGATAAAATTAAACTATGTTGGTATACACTGAAAGTTCAGCAAATACTGATGGATATTATAACCAATTTATCAATCAGTATTTGCTGAACTTTTGGTGTATACCCACATAGTATCCCCTATATGTATGAAGAATTTTCTACTTTTAACTCCAGTATTGGCCGTAGTCCCTCCATTTTCTACACAATCAGAGCTGAAAGCATTCTGATAGTGTAACACTACTGTTGTCTCGTGTCCTACTCCAGGATGGTTTTGTATTCCGAACCTTTGAAAATTCTTAAGCACTGCAGCCCCTATCAAAAAATATAGGGGATGCTTTTGTTGTTGTTAATTGATAGACCGTGGAATATCTTGTATATATTTTCTGATATCCATTCATAGTACATCCTCTTGATACTTGGGGGCCTATGTAATCATAATGGAAGCAACTGCTACGATTATTAAGGATTCATATCGCGGTAGATATTTTCATTTTAATTTAAAAAATATCCCCGCTATGTAGAAAGGGGAACTGGCAGTGTGATGCTCCAATACAGTCTGTCTGGCCCTAATGGAAGGTCTTGTTTACGTGAAAGAACACTGGCATTGAGGGGGTTAATCATTCCCCTTACATTGTGACATCAGTGGGTAGCAGGAGGGCTTTAGGACTCAGGGGACTCAAACAGAGTGAGTGAGGAGCACGAAGAGTCCTGAGAGAAAAGAGCAGCCTGACCTGTGAACTGAGGAGGCGGAGCCTGTTAGGAGGGAAAAGAGAGCTGTGAGGAGAGCTGGGCTGACAGGAGAAGGCACAGAGTTTGTCAGGATCCAGGGTGAGCTGCAAGCAGGGGCTGGCTGGCAACTTTTAGCCTGGGGGGCAAATGCATGCAGGCGGCCCTGGCAGCGGAGTAGCGTGTAGCCAGGGTGCCCGAAGAACGTGCGTGCTACGGCGACCCCCCTCAAGTGTTCCAGGGAGGAGGCGGGTCCATTTGGGATTAATGTAAAGTGAAAATAAAGATTAGGGATAGCCCCGTCGTGGTGCCCATATGCAGTGCCCCCCTGTGCCCAAGGAGAGGACCCCCTTATGCAGGCCTCCAGTAGTGCCCCCAGTAGTGATCCCCCCTATGCAGTGCCCCTTATACAGTGCCCCCAGTAGTGGTCCCCCCTGTGCAGTGCCCCTTGTGCCCCCAATAGTAAGACCCTTAAATAGTGCCCCCAGTAGTGGTACCCCCTATGCATTGCTCCTTATATAGTGCCCCCAGTAGCAGTCCACACCCCATGCAGTGCCCCCAATAGTGGCAACCCTTAAATAGTGGCCCCAGTTGTAGTCTCCCCCCTTTGCTGTACTCCCAGTATTGCCCTTTCTATAGAGCCGCCAGCAGTGATCCCTTGATGCAGTGCCCCCAGTGGTAGTCCCCTCCCCCCTATGTAGTGCCCCTAGTAGTAGTCCCCTTCCCCTATGCAGTGCCCATAGTAGTTGTCCCCTCCCCCTATGCAGTGCCCATAGTAGTTGTTGTCCCCTCCCCTTGTAGTGCCCCTAGTAGTAGTAGTCGCCCCTTGTAGTGCCCCAGTAGTAGTCCCCCCTTGCAGTAGTAGTCCCCCCATGTAGTGCCCCCAGTAGTAGTCCCCCCAGTTGTAGTCCCCCCCTTGAAGTGCCCCCAGTTATAATCCCCAGTAGTGGTCCCCCCTTGTAGTGCCCCCCTGTAGTGCCCCCAGTAGTGATCTCCCCCTTGTAGTACCCCCAGTAGTGGTCTCCCTCTTGTAGTGCCCCCAGTAGTAGTCCCTCCCTCTTATAGTTCCCCCAGTAGTGGTTCCCCCTTCGTAGTGCCCCCAGTAGTAGTCCCTCCCTCTTGCAGTGCCCCCAGTAGTGGTTCCCCCTTTTTAGTGCCCCCAGTAGTCCCGCTCTTGTAGTGTCCCCAGTAGTAGTAGTCCCCCCCTTGTAGTGCCCCCAGTAGTAGTAGTTCCCCCCTTGTATTGCCCCCATTAGTAGTAGTACCCCCTTGCAGTGCCTCCTGTAGTGGTCTCCCCCTTGTGGTGCCCCCAGTAGTGGTCTCCCCCTTGTAGTGCCAGCCTACCCCCAGTAGACACTTGTAGTAAAAAAAAAAAAAAACACTTACCTGAATCCCTGCTCCCGCCGTCGCCATCCACTCCTCCATCTGTCCTTCCAGGGCCAGGCCGCTCTGCATTATGGGAGAGACGTCATGACGCCTCTCCCATTGCCCACTGTGGGAGCCGGAAGATGGAGCGGCTCCTGCAGTGGGTGCAGCAGCAGCTAATGAGAGTCTGACAGACTCTCATTGGCTGATGATCAAAACAAATACACAGCTGCCGGTGCTGGTGGCTGTGTTTGTCACTTGTGTAGCGCTGACCGAACTCCGTCTGGTCAGCGCTACACACACGGTGCAGTCTGTGTACTGTGTCACAGTGACACAGACTGCCCGCGGCCTGCATGACAATGTGGCCTGGGGGGCACATGGCACCCTGCCCCCCGGCCCAGCCCGCCAATGGCTGCAAGAATCTGCGAAGAGCGAAGGCTGAAGGGGCTGCTGAGTGAGAGCCATGCTGCAGGTGTCAGTCACTCAGATAAGGGGAGCAGACAGCGAATGAACATGCAACAGGCAGGAGCCGTGCCTGTAATACTGCCACAGGTCTGGAACTGACGGCGGGCCAGGACACCAGTTTTAACCAGGAGCCGCAGACATCCGAGACAGCTGATCATCCGGGTAAGCCACTGGGGAGACCAGCGGAAGGGGGTGACCAGATAAAACAGAGATATCACAAATGGACAGGTCAAGAGCCCTCAGTGCTCATCACTAATTGTCAGCCCACTAGTTTGTTCCTCACTGAGGAGTGATCTAGCCAACCCTGCACCCAAGGGAAAGGACTTTCAGTAACTAGGTAGCCAGTATAAGCTAGCTGCAGTATTCAGCCTCCCCACTGTAAGGAAGTGAAAACTGAACTCATACTCACTACTCTAATGCTACAAGGAGATTTGCATAACTTGCTACCCTAATTCTACAAGAAGATTTGCATAACTGGCTATCCTAATTCTATAGGGAGATTGCCATAACTGGCTATCCTAATTCTACAAGGAGATTTGCATAACTTGCTGTCCTAATGCTACAGGAAAAACAGCAATAATTGCTATCACATACTTTGAGAACTGTGTTGTCTGCTACCAATACTAGCAGGGAGGACTGCTATATCTGTTTCACAGTTAGCTAAGAGTACTGTCTTGAAGGGCTATCTGAATATGTAATGCATGTAATGTGATCCTGAAATTGTAGTTGCATTTGTGAATTCTGTTTTACTCTGAAATGCAGTTATAGCCAACAGTAATTCCAATACTGTATGTTGATTTGCATAACTGACCTTTTATTCACCAAAGTACCGTGACACAGTGTTCCAGTTAAATAAAATTCATAGTCACTGTGCAAATGAGTAGTAACTTTGCTGGGGGGTTCTCTGGGGGGTCCTTGTGTCTCTGCACACCAACTAAGGGATTCCAGGAGTGGAGCGTGGTCCAAAAGCTGACGGAAGGTCAGGACCAATTACAAGTACAGAAGGAAGTAGGTACGACACACACACCGCTCATCAACGTTCACCCCTTAGGCTGCTATTACAGCAGGGACAGTAGTTGCAGTAACCGCTGTCCCTGTGAGTTGTATCCCCAGCATTTTGTGAAAGTATTAAATGTTTGTGATAGACTCCCCTGGAGGAGATGACACTGCTCCTGCACAGACTGTTTGTTTCCACAGTCGGATGGAGAGTGCAGGAGATTGGAAGATCTCTCTCATGCGAGGAAGCCGTTGATGCCATCTGAAGATGGTTTAAAGTAACTGTTCCAAATTATATATATGGGTCAGATCTCAGTTCCTATTGATTATAATAGGGACTGCCATCTGTGTAAGAGGGGTGTGGTGCAGTGCCTGCTGCCGTGCAGGTGTACTTCCGTTCCTTACCTTGCGTTGCACCCTCTCACCTTCAGGCCGTGTGTTGAACAGACAGTCCTGGAACTCCCAAACTGAACACGGACACAATGACTTAGGAGGAAGGAGATGATGTGAGTGCCGTCCCTCTTCACGTCGACCGACATGCCCTACCGAACCAATGGATAAATTCAGGTTTTAAGTGAAGATCATCATTGGCACTTTTGGCCACTTGATCCCAGCACGGCTCTCCACATTCCCCCCCCCCTTTTTCCTTTGTAGTCCCTACAAAGTCTTCTTCCATCTCCATTGTTCGTGGGTCAGGGTATTCCAGTGAGGATCTGTTCGAGGGCCCAGCCGGGACCGACTATGACCCCACATTCCTTCTTCACTGGCTCCGGGCTCTCCATCTTCGTACCTCCTGACTTCAGTCTGCGGATCCTCTGTGGGAGTGGCAACTCGGAAGTGCCACTCACAATGGGCCACCATGGGGAATTTACTTCTAAGGGTGCTGCAGCCACCCACTCTTCTTTAAACTTGTCTGGGACATCTTCACTATATTCAGGGTGTGGCACTAACCACCACCCAATAATCGATTCCTCTGGGACATTCTCATCTTCCAGGGTATCCGGGTCGTGGACCCTTCCAGCATGGGGAGATCCTGGACTTCTTTGCTGCTGGGTCTTTGCGCTCTTCCTTATAGCGCGGCATCTTCACCTCCCAGTCATCCACATCTGTCCTCTGTGGGCAAGGATTCTTCTTCACTGGGGCCTCTTCGGGGCATAACAGTGCAACTGTATCCTCCCAGGGTCACTCATGGGCCAAGTGTCCCTGCTGCCGACACTTCCAGCACGGGGGTGCTGTTGCTACCTTCTTCACAAAGGGATCTCTACCCTTCGGCTCCTGCTCAGGAACAATGGGCACCTGCAAATGTACTTCCAGCATTCTCTTCTGCTCCACTTCCCTGGCTTCTTCTATCCACTTCAGGGCTCGGCCATCCAAGATCATCCGGTCTTCATCCCACGGACAATCTTGAAGCTCATGTCCCTTCTCCTTACAGAGCTCACACGCTGGCTCCTTAGTCATCTGGTGCCGGAGTTCTTGGTGTTGATCCACCTGCCACAACACAGAAGATATTTCTGCTTTCTTCGTTGTTTCCATCCAGGGACAATCCGGGAGATCATGTTCTGGATCTCCACATCCTTCACACCGGAATTCTTCATCCTCCTGATGCCACTCTTCATCACGTGGACAGCTATTATGCTCATACTCCGTTCCAGAGCCGGCCACCAGCCGCTTCTTTGCTGCCGGGCTCCAAGCTCCGCTGAGCTTGCGCCCGGAGCCAAGCTTCTCCCGTTGTCACAGCACCGCCAGCACTGGTGAAAGGGACCAGGCGGTCCCTTCACCAGGTGCCCGTGGCATCTGCACCGACGCCGGGGACATCACTGTTCCAGCACCGGCAATGGATATGTCCCGCAGAGGACACATCCCCTCTGCCTGTGCCGATGCTGGGATCAGCCACTTGATCCCAGCATGGCTCTCCACATCTGCATATCCACATTAGCACTTCTGTCTCTCTCTTCACTCACACCACTTTCTAGTTCCTCACTGGCTCTATAAATTCCTTCTGTCTCTCTTCTCATCTTCATTCCCTCATGTCTGTGTGTCTCTCATCTTCCACCCTCCTGTTTATCCCCTCTATCTGCATGTCTTCCTCTATTCCTTTGTTTTTTACATCCTCCTCTCTTTCCTCAACCACACCACTTCATTTACATCATGACTCTAAAGGGGCACAGACACTGGAAGACTCGCAAACAATTCGATGTTGTTAACGATTTCCCTTGAACTCTCCCCGGCAGTTCTCCACCACTCCAGGACACGATATGCAGCAAAAACTGCAGGCACAAGATTTATCGTGATTTACATATCATTAGATCATGCGCAATAGCACACAGTTACAAACACAGATCAGGGAGATCCGTGATGAATGCATCTGTGTTTAAAAAAAAATCAATAAGACACAGATGCATGGACGGATTAGTGAGATCCATCCATGCATCTGTGTGTTAAAAAAATATATATATATTGTGCCCCCCCAAAGCACAACCAGACCCGGGCTTTTCACAGCCAGTTCTGATTGCGAAAATACAGGGGACAAACAACATAGGGCTCTCCTGTATATCGCACAACCAGCACCGGGCTTTTCAGAGAGAGTCCTGGTTGTCAAAATACAGGGGACTAAAGACTTCAATGGTGAGAACTGCTAAGGTAACTTAAGGTTACTTTAGCGGTTCCCACCATTGACTTTGATGGAGGGAACTGCTCATTGGCTGAGAGGCGGAATGCTCACCTCTCCCAGCCAATGAGCACTCAGCACCGGATATAAAAAAATTTAATTTTAACAATTGATGCTTGCATCACAGATCTCCCTGATCTCTGCATGCAAGTGCCATCAGCACTGGGCAGGTCCGAACGACATGTCATTCAGGCATAAACACTGAACGATATGCCATGGATCATGTACAAGATTGCTATAGCTTACCTGCTGTAGATAAGAACTGAAGATACGATGGACGACCCGCTGGTACGTGCATCGTCATCATTATCGTGAACTCAAGATTTGCACAAATTATGCACGATCTGTAAGTCCAATACGTCGAAATCGGGCAGATCATGCATAATATCATCTAGTCTGGGGGCACCTTCCTTCTGTCTCTCTCTTCATGCTCATTTCTCCATGTCTCTCTCTCTCTGTATTTGGTATTCCAGCCACCTGTTTTTCCCCTCTATCCTCATGTCTCCTGTATAATAAGGGTCCTTATACCCCCTTTCTCTCCTCAGCCACACTACTTCATGCCCCTCATTGGCTCTAATAACTTCCTTCTTACACCCGCTTCTGTCTCCCTCCTCACCAACACTACCTCATGCACCTCACCAGCTCTGACTTTTTACTGTCCCTTTCTGCATCCTCAGTGTCTCTGTCTCTCTCTGGTATTCCACCCATCTGTTTATCCACTCTATCCCCATGTCTAACTAAATTCCTTGGTGCTAATATCGCCATCTTTCTATCTTCATGCTCTGACTTCCTTATCTCTCTCTTCCTCCCCATATCTACATTAATTCCTTCACCCTTATACACCATCTGTCTCTATTATCATCCACACTACTTCTTGAATCACACCGGCTCTATTGCTCTCTTCTTATACCTCCCTCTGTCTCTTTCCTCACCCACACTGTTTCATGGACCTCAAGGGTTCTATTGCTATGTTTTTATACCCACTTTTGTCTCTCTCCTCACCCACACTACTGAACACAGCTCACTGACTTTGTAACTTCCTTCTGTCTCTCTCCTCACCCACACTACTGCACGCAGGTCACTGACTCTATAACTTCCTTCTGTCTCTCTCCTCACCCACACTACTGCACGCAGCTCACTGACTATATAACTTCCTTCTGTCTCTCTCCTCACCCACACTACTGCACGCAGGTCACTGACTCTATAACTTCCTTCTGTCTCTCTCCTCACCCACACTACTGCACGCAGCTCACTAACTCTATAACTTCCTTCTATCTCTCTCTTCACCCACACCACTGAATGCAGCTCACTGACTCTATAACTTCCTTCTGTCTCTTCACCCACACTACTGCACACAGCTCACTTACTCTATAACTTCCTTCTGTCTCTCTCCTCACCCACACTACTGCACACAGCTCACTGACTGCAACTTCCTTCTGTCTCTCTCCTCACCCACACTACTGCATGCAGGTCACTGACTCTATAACTACCTTCTGTCTCCTCACCCACACTACTGATTGCAGCTCACTGACTCTATAACTTCCTTCTGTCTCTCTCCTCACCCACACTACTGAATGCAGCTCACTGACTCTATAAATACCTTCTGTCTCCTCACCCACACTACTGCATGCAGCTCACTGACTCTATAACTTCCTTCTGTCTCTCTCCTCACCCACACTACTGCACGCAGCTCACTGACTCTATAACTTCCTTCTCTCTCCTCACCCACACTACTGCACATAGCTCACTGACTCTATAACTTCCTTCTCTCTCCTCACCCACACTACTGCACATAGCTCACTGACTCAATAACTTCCTGTTGTCTCTCTCCTCACCCACACTACTGCACGCAGCTCACTGACTCTATAACTTCCTTCTGTCTCTCACCTCACCCACACTACTGCACGCAGCTCACTGACTCTATAACTTCCTTCTGTCTCTCTCCTCACCCACACTTCTGCACGCAGCTCACTGACTCTATAACTTCCTTCTGTCTCTCTCCTCACCCACACTACTGCATGCAGCTCACTGACTCTATAACTTCCTTCTGTCTCTCTCCTCACCCACACTTCTGCATGCAGCTCACTGACTCTATAACTTCCTTCTGTCTCTCTCCTCACCCACACTACTGCATGCAGCTCACTGACTCTATAACTTCCTTCTGTCTCTCTCCTCACCCACACTACTGCATGCAGCTCACTGACTCTATAACTTCCTTCTGTCTCTCTCCTCACCCACACTACTGCATGCAGCTCACTGACTCTATAACTTCCTTCTGTCTCTCTCCTTACCCACACTATTGCATGCAGCTCACTGACTATATTACTTTATTTTGTCTCTCTCCTCACCCACACTACTGCACGCAGCTCACTGACTCTATAAATTCCTTCTATCTCTCTCTTCACCCACACTACTGCACACAGCTCACTGACTCTATAACTTCCTTCTGTCTCTCTCCTCACCCACACTACTGCACATAGCTCACTGACTGCAACTTCCTTCTATCTCTCTCCTCACCCACACTACTGCATGCAGCTCACTGACTCTATAACTTCCTTCTATCTCCTCTTCCACACTACAGCACACAGCTCACTGACTCTATAACTTCCTTCTGTCTCTCTCTTCACCCACACTACTGCACACTGCTCACTGACTCTATAACTTCCTTCTGTCTCTCTCCTCACCCACACTACTGCATGCAGCTCACTGACTATATAACTTCCCTCTGTCTCTCTCCTCACCCACACTTCTGCATGCAGCTCACAGACTCTATAACTTCCTTCTATCTCTCTCTTCACCCACACTACTGCACGCAGCTCACTGACTCTATAACTTCCTTTTGTCTCTCTCCTCACCCACACTACTGCACGTAGCTCACTGAATGCAACTTCCTTCTATCTTTCTCCTCACCCACACTACTGCACGCAGCTCACTGACTCTATATCTTCCTTCTGTCTCTCTCTTCACCCACACTACTGCACACAGCTCACTGACTCTATAACTTCCTTTTGTCTCTCCTCACCCAAACTACTGCAAATTGCTCACTGACTGCAACATCCTTCTATCTCTCTTCTCACCCACACTACTGCACGCAGCTCACTGTCTCTATAACTTTCTTTTATCTCTCTCCTCACCCACACTACTGCACGCAGCTCACTGGCTATATAACTTCCTTCTGTCTCTCTCCTCAGCCACACTACTGCACGCAGCTCACTGGCTATATAACTTCCTTCTGTCTCTCTCCTCACCCACACTACTGCATGCAGCTCACTGACTCTATAACTTCCTTCTGTCTCTCTCCTCACCCACACTACTGCATGCAGCTCACTGACTATATAACTTCCTTCTGTCTCTCTCCTCACCCACACTACTGCATGCAGCTCACTGACTCTATAACTTCCTTCTGTCTCTCTCCTTACCCACACTATTGCATGCAGCTCACTGACTATATAACTTTATTTTGTCTCTCTCCTCACCCACACTACTGCACGCTGCTCACTGACTCTATAAATTCCTTCTATCTCTCTCTTCACCCACACTACTGCACACAGCTCACTGACTCTATAACTTCCTTCTGTCTCTCTCCTCACCCACACTACTGCACATAGCTCACTGACTGCAACTTCCTTCTATCTCTCTCCTCAACCACACTACTGCATGCAGCTCACTGACTCTATAACTTCCTTCTATCTCCTCTTCCACAGTACAGCACACAGCTCACTGACTCTATAACTTCCTTCTGTCTCTCTCTTCACCCACACTACTGCACACTGCTCACTGGCTATATAACTTCCTTCTGTCTCTCTCCTCAGCCACACTACTGCACGCAGCTCACTGGCTATATAACTTCCTTCTGTCTCTCCCCTCACCCACACTACTGCATGCAGCTCACTGACTCTATAACTTCCTTCTGTCTCCTCACCCACACTACTGCATGCAGCTCACTGACTATATAACTTCCTTCTGTCTCTCTCCTCACCCACACTACTGCATGCAGCTCACTGACTCTATAACTTCCTTCTGTCTCTCTCCTCACCCACACTATTGCATGCAGCTCACTGACTATATAACTTTATTTTGTCTCTCTCCTCACCCACGCTACTGCACGCAGCTCACTGACTCTATAAATTCCTTCTATCTCTCTCTTCACCCACACTACTGCACACAGCTGACTGACTCTATAACTTCCTTCTGTCTCTCTCCTCACCCACACTACTGCACATAGCTCACTGACTGCAACTTCCTTCTATCTCTCTCCTCACCCACACTTCTGCATGCAGCTCACTGACTCTATAACTTCCTTCTATCTCTCTCTTCACCCACACTACTGCACGCAGCTCACTGACTCTATAACTTCCTTTTGCTCTCTCCTCACCCACACTACTGCACGTAGCTCACTGACTGCAACTTCCTTCTATCTTTCTCCTCACCCACACTACTGCATGCAGCTCACTGACTCTATAACTTCCTTCTGTCTCTCTCTTCACCCACACTACTGCACACAGCTCACTGACTCTATAACTTCCTTTTGTCTCTCCTCACCCAAACTACTGCAAATTGCTCACTGACTGCAACATCCTTCTATCTCTCTTCTCACCCACACTACTGCACGCAGCTCACTGTCTCTATAACATTCTTTTATCTCTCTCCTCACCCACACTACTGCACGCAGCTCACTGGCTATATAACTTCCTTCTGTCTCTCTCCTCACCCACACTACTGCACGCAGCTCACTGGCTATATAACTTCCTTCTATCTCTCCTCTCACCCACACTACTGCATGCAGCTCACTGACTCTATAACTTCCTTCTGTCTCTCTCCTCACCCACACTACTGCATGCAGCTCACTGACTCTATAACTTCCTTCTGTCTCTCTCCTCAAACACACTACTGCATGCAGCTCACTGACTCTATAACTTCCTTCTGTCTCTCTCCTCACCCACACTATTGCATGCAGCTCACTGACTATATAACTTTATTTTGTCTCTCTCCTCACCCACACTACTGCACGCAGCTCACTGACTCTATAACTTCCTTCTATCTCCTCTTCCACACTACAGCACACAGCTCACTGACTCTATAACTTCCTTCTGTCTCTCTCTTCACCCACACTACTGCACACAGCTCACTGATTCTATAACTTCCTTCTGTCTCTCTCCTCACCCACACTACTGCATGCAGCTCACTGACTCTATAACTTCCTTCTGTCTCTCTCCTCACCTACACTTCTGCATGCAGCTCACAGACTCTATAACTTCCTTCTATCTCTCTCTTCACCCACACTACTGCACGCAGCTCACTGACTCTATAACTTCCTTTTGTTTCTCTCCTCACCCACACTACTGCACGTAGCTCACTGACTGCAACTTCCTTCTATCTTTCTCCTCACCCACACTACTGCACGCAGCTCACTGACTCTATAACTTCCTTCTGTCTCTCTCTTCACCCACACTACTGCACACAGCTCACTGACTCTATAACTTCCTTTTGTCTCTCCTCACCCAAACTACTGCAAATTGCTCACTGACTGCAACATCCTTCTATCTCTCTTCTCACCCACACTATTGCACGCAGCTCACTGTCTCTTTAACTTTCTTTTATCTCTCTCCTCACCCACACTACTGCACGCAGCTCACTGGCTATATAACTTCCTTCTGTCTCTCTCCTCACCCACACTACTGCACGCAGCTCACTGGCTATATAACTTCCTTCTGTCTCTCTCCTCACCCACACTACTGCATGCAGCTCACTGACTCTATAACTTCCTTCTGTCTCTCTCCTCACCCACACTACTGCATGCAGCTCACTGACTATATAACTTCCTTCTGTCTCTCTCCTCACCCACACTACTGCTTGCAGCTCACTGACTCTATAACTTCCTTCTGTCTCTCTCCTCACCCACACTATTGCATGCAGCTCACTGACTATATTACTTTATTTTGTCTCTCTCCTCACCCACACTACTGCACGCAGCTCACTGACTCTATAAATTCCTTCTATCTCTCTCTTCACCCACACTACTGCACACAGCTCACTGACTCTATAACTTCCTTCTGTCTCTCTCCTCACCCACACTACTGCACATAGCTCACTGACTGCAACTTCCTTCTATCTCTCTCCTCACCCACACTACTGCATGCAGCTCACTGACTCTATAACTTCCTTCTATCTCCTCTTCCACACTACAGCACACAGCTCACTGACTCTATAACTTCCTTCTGTCTCTCTCTTCACCCACACTACTGCACACTGCTCACTGACTCTATAACTTCCTTCTGTCTCTCTCCTCACCCACACTACTGCATGCAGCTCACTGACTATATAACTTCCTTCTGTCTCTCTCCTCACCCACACTTCTGCATGCAGCTCACAGACTCTATAACTTCCTTCTATCTCTCTCTTCACCCACACTACTGCACGCAGCTCACTGACTCTATAACTTCCTTTTGTCTCTCTCCTCACCCACACTACTGCACGTAGCTCACTGAATGCAACTTCCTTCTATCTTTCTCCTCACCCACACTACTGCACGCAGCTCACTGACTCTATAACTTCCTTCTGTCTCTCTCTTCACCCACACTACTGCACACAGCTCACTGACTCTATAACTTCCTTTTGTCTCTCCTCACCCAAACTACTGCAAATTGCTCACTGACTGCAACATCCTTCTATCTCTCTTCTCACCCACACTACTGCACGCAGCTCACTGTCTCTATAACTTTCTTTTATCTCTCTCCTCACCCACACTACTGCACGCAGCTCACTGGCTATATAACTTCCTTCTGTCTCTCTCCTCAGCCACACTACTGCACGCAGCTCACTGGCTATATAACTTCCTTCTGTCTCTCTCCTCACCCACACTACTGCATGCAGCTCACTGACTCTATAACTTCCTTCTGTCTCTCTCCTCACCCACACTACTGCATGCAGCTCACTGACTATATAACTTCCTTCTGTTTCTCTCCTCACCCACACTACTGCATGCAGCTCACTGACTCTATAACTTCCTTCTGTCTCTCTCCTTACCCACACTATTGCATGCAGCTCACTGACTATATAACTTTATTTTGTCTCTCTCCTCACCCACACTACTGCACGCTGCTCACTGACTCTATAAATTCCTTCTATCTCTCTCTTCACCCACACTACTGCACACAGCTCACTGACTCTATAACTTCCTTCTGTCTCTCTCCTCACCCACACTACTGCACATAGCTCACTGACTGCAACTTCCTTCTATCTCTCTCCTCAACCACACTACTGCATGCAGCTCACTGACTCTATAACTTCCTTCTATCTCCTCTTCCACAGTACAGCACACAGCTCACTGACTCTATAACTTCCTTCTGTCTCTCTCTTCACCCACACTACTGCACACTGCTCACTGGCTATATAACTTCCTTCTGTCTCTCTCCTCAGCCACACTACTGCACGCAGCTCACTGGCTATATAACTTCCTTCTGTCTCTCCCCTCACCCACACTACTGCATGCAGCTCACTGACTCTATAACTTCCTTCTGTCTCCTCACCCACACTACTGCATGCAGCTCACTGACTATATAACTTCCTTCTGTCTCTCTCCTCACCCACACTACTGCATGCAGCTCACTGACTCTATAACTTCCTTCTGTCTCTCTCCTCACCCACACTATTGCATGCAGCTCACTGACTATATAACTTTATTTTGTCTCTCTCCTCACCCACGCTACTGCACGCAGCTCACTGACTCTATAAATTCCTTCTATCTCTCTCTTCACCCACACTACTGCACACAGCTGACTGACTCTATAACTTCCTTCTGTCTCTCTCCTCACCCACACTACTGCACATAGCTCACTGACTGCAACTTCCTTCTATCTCTCTCCTCACCCACACTTCTGCATGCAGCTCACTGACTCTATAACTTCCTTCTATCTCTCTCTTCACCCACACTACTGCACGCAGCTCACTGACTCTATAACTTCCTTTTGCTCTCTCCTCACCCACACTACTGCACGTAGCTCACTGACTGCAACTTCCTTCTATCTTTCTCCTCACCCACACTACTGCACACAGCTCACTGACTATAACTTCCTTTTGTCTCTCCTCACCCAAACTACTGCAAATTGCTCACTGACTGCAACATCCTTCTATCTCTCTTCTCACCCACACTACTGCACGCAGCTCACTGTCTCTATAACATTCTTTTATCTCTCTCCTCACCCACACTACTGCACGCAGCTCACTGGCTATATAGCTTCCTTCTGTCTCTCTCCTCACCCACACTACTGCACGCAGCTCACTGGCTATATAACTTCCTTCTATCTCTCCTCTCACCCACACTACTGCATGCAGCTCACTGACTCTATAACTTCCTTCTGTCTCTCTCCTCACCCACACTACTGCATGCAGCTCACTGACTCTATAACTTCCTTCTGTCTCTCTCCTCAAACACACTACTGCATGCAGCTCACTGACTCTATAACTTCCTTCTGTCTCTCTCCTCACCCACACTATTGCATGCAGCTCACTGACTATATAACTTTATTTTGTCTCTCTCCTCACCCACACTACTGCACGCAGCTCACTGACTCTATAAATTCCTTCTATCTCTCTCTTCACCCACACTACTGCACACAGCTCACTGACTCTATAACTTCCTTCTGTCTCTCTCCTCACCCACACTACTGCACATAGCTCACTGACTGCAACTTCCTTCTATCTCTCTCCTCACCCACACTACTGCATGCAGCTCACTGACTCTATAACTTCCTTCTATCTCCTCTTCCACACTACAGCACACAGCTCACTGACTCTATAACTTCCTTCTGTCTCTCTGTTCACCCACACTACTGCACACAGCTCACTGATTCTATAACTTCCTTCTGTCTCTCTCCTCACCCACACTACTGCATGCAGCTCACTGACTCTATAACTTCCTTCTGTCTCTCTCCTCACCCACACTTCTGCATGCAGCTCACAGACTCTATAACTTCCTTCTATCTCTCTCTTCACCCACACTACTGCACGCAGCTCACTGACTCTATAACTTCCTTTTGTTTCTCTCCTCACCCACACTACTGCACGTAGCTCACTGACTGCAACTTCCTTCTATCTTTCTCCTCACCCACACTACTGCACGCAGCTCACTGACTCTATAACTTCCTTCTGTCTCTCTCTTCACCCACACTACTGCACACAGCTCACTGACTCTATAACTTCCTTTTGTCTCTCCTCACCCAAACTACTGCAAATTGCTCACTGACTGCAACATCCTTCTATCTCTCTTCTCACCCACACTATTGCACGCAGCTCACTGTCTCTTTAACTTTCTTTTATCTCTCTCCTCACCCACACTACTGCACGCAGCTCACTGGCTATATAACTTCCTTCTGTCTCTCTCCTCACCCACACTACTGCACGCAGCTCACTGGCTATATAACTTCCTTCTGTCTCTCTCCTCACCCACACTACTGCATGCAGCTCACTGACTCTATAACTTCCTTCTGTCTCTCTCCTCACCCACACTACTGCATGCAGCTCACTGACTATATAACTTCCTTCTGTCTCTCTCCTCACCCACACTACTGCTTGCAGCTCAGTGACTCTATAACTTCCTTCTGTCTCTCTCCTCACCCACACTATTGCATGCAGCTCACTGACTATATAACTTTATTTTGTCTCTCTCCTCACCCACACTACTGCACGCAGCTCACTGACTCTATAAATTCCTTCTATCTCTCTCTTCACCCACACTATTGCACACAGCTCACTGACTCTATAACTTCCTTCTGTCTCTCTCCTCACCCACACTACTGCACATAGCTCACTGACTGCAACTTCCTTCTATCTCTCTCCTCACCCACACTACTGCATTCAGCTCACTGACTCTATAACTTCCTTCTATCTCCTCTTCCACACTACAGCACACAGCTCACTGACTCTATAACTTCCTTCTGTCTCTCTCTTCACCCACACTACTGCACACAGCTCACTGACTCTATAACTTCCTTCTGTCTCTCTCCTCACCCACACTACTGCATGCAGCTCACTGACTATATAACTTCCTTCTGTCTCTCTCCTCACCCACACTTCTGCATGCAGCTCACTGACTCTATAACTTCCTTCTATCTCTATCTTCACCCACACTACTGCACGCAGCTCACTGACTCTATAACTTCCTTTTGTCTCTCTCCTCACCCACACTACTGCACGTAGCTCACTGACTGCAACTTCCTTCTATCTTTCTCCTCACCCACACTACTGCACGCAGCTCACTGACTCTATAACTTCCTTCTGTCTCTCTCCTCACCCACACTTCTGCATGCAGCTCACTGACTATAACTTCCTTCTGTCTCTCTCCTCACCCACACTACTGCACGCAGCTCACTGACTCTATAACTTCCTTCTGTCTCTCTCCTCACCCACACTACTGCACGCAGCTCACTGGCTCTATATTATCCTTCTCTCTCTCTCCTCACCCACACTACTGCATGCAGCTCACTGACTCTATAACTTCCTCCTGCCTCTCTCCTCACCCACACTACTGCATGCAGCTCACTGACTCTATAACTTCCTTCTGTCTCTCTCCTCACCCACACAACTGCATGCTGCTCACTGAATATGTAACTTCCTTCTGTCTCTCTCCTTATCCACACTTCTGCACGCAGCTCACTGACTTTATAACTTTTTTCTGTCTCCTCTCCCACACTACAGCACACAGCTCACTGACTCTATAACTTCCTTTTGTCTCTCCTCACCCAAACTACAGCAAATTGCTCACTGCCTGCAACATCCTTCTATCTCTCTTCTCACCCACACTACTGCACGCAGCTCACTGTCTCTATAACTTTCTTCTATCTCTCTCCTCACCCACACTACTGCACGCAGCTCACTGGCTATATAACTTCCTTCTGTCTCTCTCCTCACCCACACTACTGCACGCAGCTCACTGGCTATATTACTTCCTTCTGTCTCTCTCCTCACCCACACTACTGCATTCAGCTCACTGACTCTATAACTTCCTTCTGTCTCTCTCCTCACCCACACTACTGCATGCAGCTCACTGACTATATAACTTCCTTCTGTCTCTCTCCTCACCCACACTACTGCATGCAGCTCACTGACTCTATAACTTCCTTCTGTCTCTCTCCTCACCCACATTATTGCATGCAGCTCACTGACTATATAACTTTATTTTGTCTCTCTCCTCACCCACACTTCTGCACGCAGCTCACTGACTCTATAAATTCCTTCTATCTCTCTCTTCACCCACACTACTGCACACAGCTCACTGACTCTATCACTTCCTTCTGTCTCTCTCCTCACCCACACTACTGCACATAGCTCACTGACTGCAACTTCCTTCTATCTCTCTCCTCACCCACACTACTGCATGCAGCTCACTGACTCTATAACTTCCTTCTATCTCCTCTTCCACACTACAGCACACAGCTCACTGACTCTATAACTTCCTTCTGTCTCTCTCTTCACCCACACTACTGCACACAGCTCACTGACTATATAACTTCCTTCTGTCTCTCTCCTCACCCACACTTCTGCATGCAGCTCACTGACTCTATAACTTCCTTCTATCTCTCTCTTCACCCACACTACTGCACTCAGCTCACTGACTCTATAACGTCCTTTTGTCTCTCTCCTCACCCACACTACTGCACATAGCTCACTGACTGCAACTTCCTTCTATCTTTCTCCTCACCCACACTACTGCACGCAGCTCACTGACTCTATAACTTCCTTCTGTCTCCTCTCCCACACCACTGCACACAGCTCACTGACTGTATAACTTCCTTCTCTCTCCTCACCCACACTACTACACACAGCTCAGTGACTCTATAACTTCCTTCTGTCTCTCTCCTTACCCACAATACTGCACGCAGCACACTGACTCTATAACTTTCTTCTGTCTCCTCTCCCACACTACTGCACACAGCTCACTAACTCTATAACTTCCTTCAGTCTCTCTCCTCACCCACACTACTGCACGCAGCTCACTGACTCTATAACTTTCTTCTGTCTCCTCTCCAACACCACTGCACACAGCTCACTGACTGTATAACTTCCTTCTGTCTCTGTCTTCACCCACACTACTGCACATAGCTCACTGACTCTATAACTTCCTTCTGTCTCTCTCCTCACCCACACTACTGCACACAGCTCACTCACTGCAACTTTCTTCTATCTATATCCTCATCCACACTACTGCACGCAGCTCACTGACTCTATAACTTCCTTCTATCTCTCTCTTCACCCACACCACTGAATGCAGCTCACTGACTCTATAACTTCCTTCTGTCTCCTCTCCCAAACTACTGCACACAGCTCTCTGACTCTATAACTTCCTTCTGTCTCTCTTCTCACCCGCACTACTGCATGCAGCTCACTGACTCTATAACTTCCTTCTGTCTCTCTCTTCACCCACACTACTGCATGCAGCTCACTGGCTCTATAACTTCCTTTTGTCTCTCCTCACCCAAACTACAGCAAATTGCTCACTGACTGCAACATCCTTCTATCTCTCTTCTCACCCACACTACTGCACGCAGCTCACTGTCTCTATAACTTTCTTCTATCTCTCTCCTCACCCACACTACTGCACGCAGCTCACTGGCTATATAACTTCCTTCTGTCTCTCTCCTCACCCACACTACTGCACGCAGCTCACTGGCTATATAACTTCCTTCTGTCTCTCTCCTCACCCACACTACTGCATGCAGCTCACTGACTCTATAACTTCTTTCTGTCTCTCTCCACACCCACACTACTGCATGCAGCTCACTGACTATATAACTTCCTTCGGTCTCTCTCCTCACCCACACTACTGCATGCAGCTCACTGACTCTATAACTTCCTTCTGTCTCTCTCCTCACCCACATTATTGCATGCAGCTCACTGACTATATAACTTTATTTTGTCTCTCTCCTCACCCACACTACTGCACGCAGCTCACTGACTCTATAAATTCCTTCTATCTCTCTCTTCACCCACACTACTGCACACAGCTCACTGACTCTATAACTTCCTTCTGTCTCTCTCCTCACCCACACTACTGCACATAGCTCACTGACTGCAACTTCCTTCTATCTCTCTCCTCAACCACACTACTGCATGCAGCTCACTGACTCTATAACTTCCTTCTGTCTCTCTCCTCACCCACACTACTGCACATAGCTCACTGACTGCAACTTCCTTCTATCTCTCTCCTCACCCACACTACTGCATGCAGCTCACTGACTCTATAACTTCCTTCTATCTCCTCTTCCACACTACAGCACACAGCTCACTGACTCTATAACTTCCTTCTGTCTCCCTCTTCACCCACACTACTGCACACAGCTCACTGACTCTATAACTTCCTTCTGTCTCTCTCCTCACCCACACTACTGCATGCAGCTCACTGACTATATAACTTCCTTCTGTCTCTCTCCTCACCCACACTTCTGCATGCAGCTCACTGACTCTATAACTTCCTTCTATCACTCTCTTCACCCACACTACTGCACGCAGCTCACTGACTCTATAACTTCCTTTTGTCTCTCTCCTCACCCACACTACTGCACGTAGCTCACTGAATGCAACTTCCTTCTATCTTTCTCCTCACCCACACTACTGCACGCAGCTCACTGACTCTATAACTTCCTTCTGTCTCTCTCTTCACCCACACTACTGCACACAGCTCACTGACTCTATAACTTTCTTTTGTCTCTCCTCACCCAAACTACTGCAAATTGCTCACTGACTGCAACATCCTTCTATCTCTCTTCTCACCCACACTACTGCACGCAGCTCACTGTCTCTATAACTTTCTTTTATCTCTTTCCTCACCCACACTACTGCACGCAGCTCACTGACTATATAACTTCCTTCTGTCTCTCTCCTCACCCACACTACTGCACGCAGCTCACTGGCTATATAACTTCTTCTGTCTCTCTCCTCACCCACACTACTGCATGCAGCTCACTGACTCTATAACTTCCTTCTGTCTCTCTCCTCACCCACACTACTGCATGCAGCTCACTGACTATATAACTTCCTTCTGTCTCTCTCCTCACCCACACTACTGCATGCAGCTCACTGACTCTATAACTTCCTTCTGTCTCTCTCCTCACCCACACTATTGCATGCAGCTCACTGACTATATAACTTTATTTTGTCTCTCTCCTCACCCACACTACTGCACGCAGCTCACTGACTCTATAAATTCCTTCTATCTCTCTCTTCACCCACACTACTGCACACAGCTCACTGACTCTATAACTTCCTTCTGTCTCTCTCCTCACCCACACTACTGCACATAGCTCACTGACTGCAACTTCCTTCTATCTCTCTCCTCAACCACACTACTGCATTCAGCCCACTGACTCTATAACTTCCTTCTATCTCCTCTTCCACAGTACAGCACACATCTCACTGACTCTATAACTTCCTTCTGTCTCTCTCTTCACCCACACTACTGCACACTGCTCACTGGCTATATAACTTCCTTCTGTCTCTCTCCTCAGCCACACTACTGCACGCAGCTCACTGGCTATATAACTTCCTTCTGTCTCTCTCCTCACCCACACTACTGCATGCAGCTCACTGACTCTATAACTTCCTTCTGTCTCTCTCCTCACCCACACTACTGCATGCAGCTCACTGACTATATAACTTCCTTCTGTCTCTCTCCTCACCCACACTACTGCATGCAGCTCACTGACTCTATAACTTCCTTCTGTCTCTCTCCTCACCCACACTATTGCATGCAGCTCACTGACTATATAACTTTATTTTGTCTCTCTCCTCACCCACGCTACTGCACGCAGCTCACTGACTCTATAAATTCCTTCTATCTCTCTCTTCACCCACACTACTGCACACAGCTGACTGACTCTATAACTTCCTTCTGTCTCTCTCCTCACCCACACTACTGCACATAGCTCACTGACTGCAACTTCCTTCTATCTCTCTCCTCAACCACACTACTGCATGCAGCTCACTGACTCTATAACTTCCTTCTATCTCCTCTTCCACACTACAGCACACAGCTCACTGACTCTATAACTTCCTTCTGTCTCTCTCTTCACCCACACTACTGCACACTGCTCACTGACTATAACTTCCTTCTGTCTCTCTCCTCACCCACACTACTGCACGCAGCTCACTGACTCTATAACTTCCTTCTGTCTCTCTCCTCACCCACACTACTGCACGCAGCTCACTGGCTCTATATCATCCTTCTCTCTCTCTCCTCACCCACACTACTGCATGCAGCTCACTGACTCTATAACTTCCTCCTGCCTCTCTCCTCACCCACACTACTGCATGCAGCTCACTGACTCTATAACTTCCTTCTGTCTCTCTCCTCACCCACACAACTGCATGCTGCTCACTGAATATGTAACTTCCTTCTGTCTCTCTCCTTATCCACACTTCTGCACGCAGCTCACTGACTTTATAACTTTTTTCTGTCTCCTCTCCCACACTACAGCACACAGCTCACTGACTCTATAACTTCCTTTTGTCTCTCCTCACCCAAACTACAGCAAATTGCTCACTGCCTGCAACATCCTTCTATCTCTCTTCTCACCCACACTACTGCACGCAGCTCACTGTCTCTATAACTTTCTTCTATCTCTCTCCTCACCCACACTACTGCACGCAGCTCACTGGCTATATAACTTCCTTCTGTCTCTCTCCTCACCCACACTACTGCATGCAGCTCACTGGCTATATAACTTCCTTCTGTCTCTCTCCTCACCCACACTACTGCATGCAGCTCACTGACTCTATAACTTCCTTCTGTCTCTCTCCTCACCCACACTACTGCATGCAGCTCACTGACTATATAACTTCCTTCTGTCTCTCTCCTCACCCACACTACTGCATGCAGCTCACTGACTCTATAACTTCCTTCTGTCTCTCTCCTCACCCACATTATTGCATGCAGCTCACTGACTATATAACTTTATTTTGTCTCTCTCCTCACCCACACTACTGCACGCAGCTCACTGACTCTATAAATTCCTTCTATCTCTCTCTTCACCCACACTACTGCACACAGCTCACTGACTCTATCACTTCCTTCTGTCTCTCTCCTCACCCACACTACTGCACATAGCTCACTGACTGCAACTTCCTTCTATCTCTCTCCTCACCCACACTACTGCATGCAGCTCACTGACTCTATAACTTCCTTCTATCTCCTCTTCCACACTACAGCACACAGCTCACTGACTCTATAACTTCCTTCTGTCTCTCTCTTCACCCACACTACTGCACACAGCTCACTGACTATATAACTTCCTTCTGTCTCTCTCCTCACCCACACTTCTGCATGCAGCTCACTGACTCTATAACTTCCTTCTATCTCTCTCTTCACCCACACTACTGCACGCAGCTCACTGACTCTATAACGTCCTTTTGTCTCTCTCCTCACCCACACTACTGCACATAGCTCACTGACTGCAACTTCCTTCTATCTTTCTCCTCACCCACACTACTGCACGCAGCTCACTGACTCTATAACTTCCTTCTGTCTCCTCTCCAACACCACTGCACACAGCTCACTGACTGTATAACTTCCTTCTCTCTCCTCACCCACACTACTACACACAGCTCAGTGACTCTATAACTTCCTTCTGTCTCTCTCCTTACCCACAATACTGCACGCAGCACACTGACTCTATAACTTTCTTCTGTCTCCTCTCCCACACTACTGCACACAGCTCACTAACTCTATAACTTTCTTCAGTCTCTCTCCTCACCCACACTACTGCACGCAGCTCACTGACTCTATAACTTTCTTCTGTCTCCTCTCCAACACCACTGCACACAGCTCACTGACTGTATAACTTCCTTCTGTCTCTCTCTTCACCCACACTACTGCACATAGCTCACTGACTATATAACTTCCTTCTGTCTCTCTCCTCACCCACACTACTGCATGCAGCTCACTGACTCTATAACTTCCTTCTGTCTCTCTCCTCACCCACACTACTGCATGCAGCTCACTGACTATATAACTTTATTTTGTCTCTCTCCTCACCCACACTACTGCACGCAGCTCACTGACTCTATAAATTCCTTCTATCTCTCTCTTCACCCACACTACTGCACACAGCTCACTGACTCTATCACTTCCTTCTGTCTCTCTCCTCACCCACACTACTGCACATAGCTCACTGACTGCAACTTCCTTCTATCTCTCTCCTCACCCACACTACTGCATGCAGCTCACTGACTCTATAACTTCCTTCTATCTCCTCTTCCACACTACAGCACACAGCTCACTGACTCTATAACTTCCTTCTGTCTCTCTCCTCACCCACACTACTGCATGCAGCTCACTGACTATATAACTTCCTTCTGTCTCTCTCCTCACCCACACTACTGCATGCAGCTCACTGACTCTATAACTTCCTTCTGTCTCTCTCCTCACCCACATTATTGCATGCAGCTCACTGACTATATAACTTTATTTTGTCTCTCTCCTCACCCACACTACTGCACGCAGCTCACTGACTCTATAAATTCCTTCTATCTCTCTCTTCACCCACACTACTGCACACAGCTCACTGACTCTATCACTTCCTTCTGTCTCTCTCCTCACCCACACTACTGCACATAGCTCACTGACTGCAACTTCCTTCTATCTCTCTCCTCACCCACACTACTGCATGCAGCTCACTGACTCTATAACTTCCTTCTATCTCCTCTTCCACACTACAGCACACAGCTCACTGACTCTATAACTTCCTTCTGTCTCTCTCTTCACCCACACTACTGCACACAGCTCACTGACTATATAACTTCCTTCTGTCTCTCTCCTCACCCACACTTCTGCATGCAGCTCACTGACTCTATAACTTCCTTCTATCTCTCTCTTCACCCACACTACTGCACGCAGCTCACTGACTCTATAACGTCCTTTTGTCTCTCTCCTCACCCACACTACTGCACATAGCTCACTGACTGCAACTTCCTTCTATCTTTCTCCTCACCCACACTACTGCACGCAGCTCACTGACTCTATAACTTCCTTCTGTCTCCTCTCCCACACCACTGCACACAGCTCACTGACTGTATAACTTCCTTCTCTCTCCTCACCCACACTACTATACACAGCTCAGTGACTCTATAACTTCCTTCTGTCTCTCTCCTTACCCACAATACTGCACGCAGCACACTGACTCTATAACTTTCTTCTGTCTCCTCTCCCACACTACTGCACACAGCTCACTAACTCTATAACTTCCTTCAGTCTCTCTCCTCACCCACACTACTGCACGCAGCTCACTGACTCTATAACTTTCTTCTATCTCCTCTCGAACACCACTGCACACAGCTCACTGACTGTATAACTTCCTTCTGTCTCTCTCTTCACCCACACTACTGCACATAGCTCACTGACTCTATAACTTCCTTCTGTCTCTCTCCTCACCCACACTACTGCACACAGCTCACTCACTGCAACTTTCTTCTATCTATATCCTCATCCACACTACTGCACGCAGCTCACTGACTCTATAACTTCCTTCTATCTCTCTCTTCACCCACACCACTGAATGCAGCTCACTGACTCTATAACTTCCTTCTGTCTCCTCTCCCAAACTACTGCACACAGCTCTCTGACTCTATAACTTCCTTCTGTCTCTCTTCTCACCCGCACTACTGCCTGCAGCTCACTGACTCTATAACTTCCTTCTGTCTCTCTCTTCACCCACACTACTGCATGCAGCTCACTGGCTCTATAACTTCCTTTTGTCTCTCCTCACCCAAACTACAGCAAATTGCTCACTGACTGCAACATCCTTCTATCTCTCTTCTCACCCACACTACTGCACGCAGCTCACTGGCTATATAACTTCCTTCTGTCTCTCTCCTCACCCACACTACTGCACGCAGCTCACTGGCTATATAACTTCCTTCTGTCTCTCTCCTCACCCACACTACTGCATGCAGCTCACTGACTCTATAACTTCTTTCTGTCTCTCTCCACACCCACACTACTGCATGCAGCTCACTGACTATATAACTTCCTTCGGTCTCTCTCCTCACCCACACTACTGCATGCAGCTCACTGACTCTATAACTTCCTTTTGTCTCTCCTCACCCAAACTACAGCAAATTGCTCACTGACTGCAACATCCTTCTATCTCTCTTCTCACCCACACTACTGCACATAGCTCACTGACTATATAACTTCCTTCTGTCTCTCTCCTCACCCACACTACTGCATGCAGCTCACTGACTCTATAACTTCCTTCTGTCTCTCTCCTCACCCACACTACTGCATGCAGCTCACTGACTATATAACTTTATTTTGTCTCTCTCCTCACCCACACTACTGCACGCAGCTCACTGACTCTATAAATTCCTTCTATCTCTCTCTTCACCCACACTACTGCACACAGCTCACTGACTCTATCACTTCCTTCTGTCTCTCTCCTCACCCACACTACTGCACATAGCTCACTGACTGCAACTTCCTTCTATCTCTCTCCTCACCCACACTACTGCATGCAGCTCACTGACTCTATAACTTCCTTCTATCTCCTCTTCCACACTACAGCACACAGCTCACTGACTCTATAACTTCCTTCTGTCTCTCTCCTCACCCACACTACTGCATGCAGCTCACTGACTATATAACTTCCTTCTGTCTCTCTCCTCACCCACACTACTGCATGCAGCTCACTGACTCTATAACTTCCTTCTGTCTCTCTCCTCACCCACATTATTGCATGCAGCTCACTGACTATATAACTTTATTTTGTCTCTCTCCTCACCCACACTACTGCACGCAGCTCACTGACTCTATAAATTCCTTCTATCTCTCTCTTCACCCACACTACTGCACACAGCTCACTGACTCTATCACTTCCTTCTGTCTCTCTCCTCACCCACACTACTGCACATAGCTCACTGACTGCAACTTCCTTCTATCTCTCTCCTCACCCACACTACTGCATGCAGCTCACTGACTCTATAACTTCCTTCTATCTCCTCTTCCACACTACAGCACACAGCTCACTGACTCTATAACTTCCTTCTGTCTCTCTCTTCACCCACACTACTGCACACAGCTCACTGACTATATAACTTCCTTCTGTCTCTCTCCTCACCCACACTTCTGCATGCAGCTCACTGACTCTATAACTTCCTTCTATCTCTCTCTTCACCCACACTACTGCACGCAGCTCACTGACTCTATAACGTCCTTTTGTTTCTCTCCTCACCCACACTACTGCACATAGCTCACTGACTGCAACTTCCTTCTATCTTTCTCCTCACCCACACTACTGCACGCAGCTCACTGACTCTATAACTTCCTTCTGTCTCCTCTCCCACACCACTGCACACAGCTCACTGACTGTATAACTTCCTTCTCTCTCCTCACCCACACTACTATACACAGCTCAGTGACTCTATAACTTCCTTCTGTCTCTCTCCTTACCCACAATACTGCACGCAGCACACTGACTCTATAACTTTCTTCTGTCTCCTCTCCCACACTACTGCAAACAGCTCACTAACTCTATAACTTCCTTCAGTCTCTCTCCTCACCCACACTACTGCACGCAGCTCACTGACTCTATAACTTTCTTCTATCTCCTCTCCAACACCACTGCACACAGCTCACTGACTGTATAACTTCCTTCTGTCTCTCTCTTCACCCACACTACTGCACATAGCTCACTGACTCTATAACTTCCTTCTGTCTCTCTCCTCACCCACACTACTGCACACAGCTCACTCACTGCAACTTTCTTCTATCTATATCCTCATCCACACTACTGCACGCAGCTCACTGACTCTATAACTTCCTTCTATCTCTCTCTTCACCCACACCACTGAATGCAGCTCACTGACTCTATAACTTCCTTCTGTCTCCTCTCCCAAACTACTGCACACAGCTCTCTGACTCTATAACTTCCTTCTGTCTCTCTTCTCACCCGCACTACTGCCTGCAGCTCACTGACTCTATAACTTCCTTCTGTCTCTCTCTTCACCCACACTACTGCATGCAGCTCACTGGCTCTATAACTTCCTTTTGTCTCTCCTCACCCAAACTACAGCAAATTGCTCACTGACTGCAACATCCTTCTATCTCTCTTCTCACCCACACTACTGCACGCAGCTCACTGGCTATATAACTTCCTTCTGTCTCTCTCCTCACCCACACTACTGCACGCAGCTCACTGGCTATATAACTTCCTTCTGTCTCTCTCCTCACCCACACTACTGCATGCAGCTCACTGACTCTATAACTTCTTTCTGTCTCTCTCCACACCCACACTACTGCATGCAGCTCACTGACTATATAACTTCCTTCGGTCTCTCTCCTCACCCACACTACTGCATGCAGCTCACTGACTCTATAACTTCCTTCTGTCTCTCTCCTCACCCACATTATTGCATGCAGCTCACTGACTATATAACTTTATTTTGTCTCTCTCCTCACCCACACTACTGCACGCAGCTCACTGACTCTATAAATTCCTTCTATCTCTCTCTTCACCCACACTACTGCACACAGCTCACTGACTCTATAACTTCCTTCTGTCTCTCTCCTCACCCACACTACTGCACATAGCTCACTGACTGCAACTTCCTTCTATCTCTCTCCTCAACCACACTACTGCATGCAGCTCACTGACTCTATAACTTCCTTCTGTCTCTCTCCTCACCCACACTACTGCACATAGCTCACTGACTGCAACTTCCTTCTATCTCTCTCCTCACCCACACTACTGCATGCAGCTCACTGACTCTATAACTTCCTTCTATCTCCTCTTCCACACTACAGCACACAGCTCACTGACTCTATAACTTCCTTCTGTCTCTCTCTTCACCCACACTACTGCACACAGCTCACTGACTCTATAACTTCCTTCTGTCTCTCTCCTCACCCACACTACTGCATGCAGCTCACTGACTATATAACTTCCTTCTGTCTCTCTCCTCACCCACACTTCTGCATGCAGCTCACTGACTCTATAACTTCCTTCTATCACTCTCTTCACCCACACTACTGCACGCAGCTCACTGACTCTATAACTTCCTTTTGTCTCTCTCCTCACCCACACTACTGCACGTAGCTCACTGAATGCAACTTCCTTCTATCTTTCTCCTCACCCACACTACTGCATGCAGCTCACTGACTCTATAACTTCCTTCTGTCTCTCTCTTCACCCACACTACTGCACACAGCTCACTGACTCTATAACTTCCTTTTGTCTCTCCTCACCCAAACTACTGCAAATTGCTCACTGACTGCAACATCCTTCTATCTCTCTTCTCACCCACACTACTGCACGCAGCTCACTGTCTCTATAACTTTCTTTTATCTCTTTCCTCACCCACACTACTGCACGCAGCTCACTGACTCTATAACGTCCTTTTGTCTCTCTCCTCACCCACACTACTGCATGCAGCTCACTGACTATATAACTTCCTTCTGTCTCTCTCCTCACCCACACTACTGCATGCAGCTCACTGACTCTATAACTTCCTTCTGTCTCTCTCCTCACCCACACTACTGCATGCAGCTCACTGACTATATAACTTCCTTCTGTCTCTCTCCTCACCCACACTACTGCATGCAGCTCACTGACTCTATAACTTCCTTCTGTCTCTCTCCTCACCCACACTATTGCATGCAGCTCACTGACTATATAACTTTATTTTGTCTCTCTCCTCAGCCACACTACTGCACGCAGCTCACTGACTCTATAAATTCCTTCTATCTCTCTCTTCACCCACACTACTGCACACAGCTCACTGACTCTATAACTTCCTTCTGTCTCTCTCCTCACCCACACTACTGCACATAGCTCACTGACTGCAACTTCCTTCTATCTCTCTCCTCAACCACACTACTGCATTCAGCCCACTGACTCTATAACTTCCTTCTATCTCCTCTTCCACAGTACAGCACACATCTCACTGACTCTATAACTTCCTTCTGTCTCTCTCTTCACCCACACTACTGCACACTGCTCACTGGCTATATAACTTCCTTCTGTCTCTCTCCTCAGCCACACTACTGCACGCAGCTCACTGGCTATATAACTTCCTTCTGTCTCTCTCCTCACCCACACTACTGCATGCAGCTCACTGACTCTATAACTTCCTTCTGTCTCTCTCCTCACCCACACTACTGCATGCAGCTCACTGACTATATAACTTCCTTCTGTCTCTCTCCTCACCCACACTACTGCATGCAGCTCACTGACTCTATAACTTCCTTCTGTCTCTCTCCTCACCCACACTATTGCATGCAGCTCACTGACTATATAACTTTATTTTGTCTCTCTCCTCACCCACGCTACTGCACGCAGCTCACTGACTCTATAAATTCCTTCTATCTCTCTCTTCACCCACACTACTGCACACAGCTGACTGACTCTATAACTTCCTTCTGTCTCTCTCCTCACCCACACTACTGCACATAGCTCACTGACTGCAACTTCCTTCTATCTCTCTCCTCAACCACACTACTGCATGCAGCTCACTGACTCTATAACTTCCTTCTATCTCCTCTTCCACACTACAGCACACAGCTCACTGACTCTATAACTTCCTTCTGTCTCTCTCTTCACCCACACTACTGCACACTGCTCACTGACTCTATAACTTCCATCTGTCTCTCTCCTCACCCACACTACTGCATGCAGCTCACTGACTATATAACTTCCTTCTGTCTCTCTCCTCACCCACACTTCTGCATGCAGCTCACTGACTCTATAACTTCCTTCTATCTCTCTCTTCATCCACACTACTGCACGCAGCTCACTGACTCTATAACTTCCTTTTGTCTCTCTCCTCACCCACACTACTGCACGTAGCTCACTGACTGCAACTTCCTTCTATCTTTCTCCTCACCCACACTACTGCACGCAGCTCACTGACTCTATAACTTCCTTCTGTCTCTCTCTTCACCCACACTACTGCACACAGCTCACTGACTCTATAACTTCCTTTTGTCTCTCCTCACCCAAACTACTGCAAATTGCTCACTGACTGCAACATCCTTCTATCTCTCTTCTCACCCACACTACTGCACGCAGCTCACTGTCTCTATAACTTTCTTTTATCTCTCTCCTCACCCACACTACTGCACGCAGCTCACTGGCTATATAACTTCCTTCTGTCTCTCTCCTCACCCACACTACTGCACGCAGCTCACTGGCTATATAACTTCCTTCTGTCTCTCTCCTCACCCACACTACTGCATGCAGCTCACTGACTCTATAACTTCCTTCTGTCTCTCTCCTCACCCACACTACTGCATGCAGCTCACTGACTCTATAACTTCCTTCTATCTCTCTCCTCAAACACACTACTGCATGCAGCTCACTGACTCTATAACTTCCTTCTGTCTCTCTCCTCACCCACACTATTGCATGCAGCTCACTGACTATATAACTTTATATTGTCTCTCTCCTCACCCACACTACTGCACGCAGCTCACTGACTCTATAAATTCCTTCTATCTCTCTCTTCACCCACACTACTGCACACAGCTCACTGACTCTATAACTTCCTTCTGTCTCTCTCCTCACCCACACTACTGCATATAGCTCACTGACTGCAACTTCCTTCTATCTCTCTCCTCACCCACACTACTGCATGCAGCTCACTGACTCTATAACTTCCTTCTATCTCCTCTTCCACACTACAGCATACAGCTCACTGACTCTATAACTTCCTTCTGTCTCTCTCTTCACACACACTACTGCACACAGCTCACTGACTCTATAACTTCCTTCTGTCTCTCTCCTCACCCACACTACTGCATGCAGCTCACTGACTCTATAACTTCCTTCTGTCTCTCTCCTCACCCACACTTCTGCATGCAGCTCACAGACTCTATAACTTCCTTCTATCTCTCTCTTCACCCACACTACTGCACGCAGCTCACTGACTCTATAACTTCCTTTTGTCTCTCTCCTCACCCACACTACTGCACGTAGCTCACTGACTGCAACTTCCTTCTATCTTTCTCCTCACCCACACTACTGCACGCAGCTCACTGACTCTATAACTTCCTTCTGTCTCTCTCTTCACCCACACTACTGCACACAGCTCACTGACTCTATAACTTCCTTTTGTCTCTCCTCACCCAAACTACTGCAAATTGCTCACTGACTGCAACATCCTTCTATCTCTCTTCTCACCCACACTATTGCACGCAGCTCACTGTCTCTTTAACTTTCTTTTATCTCTCTCCTCACCCACACTACTGCACGCAGCTCACTGGCTATATAACTCCCTTCTGTCTCTCTCCTCACCCACACTACTGCACGCAGCTCACTGGCTATATAACTTCCTTCTGTCTCTCTCCTCACCCACACTACTGCATGCAGCTCACTGACTCTATAACTTCCTTCTGTCTCTCTCCTCACCCACACTACTGCATGCAGCTCACTGACTATATAACTTCCTTCTGTCTCTCTCCTCACCCACACTACTGCTTGCAGCTCACTGACTCTATAACTTCCTTCTGTCTCTCTCCTCACCCACACTATTGCATGCAGCTCACTGACTATATAACTTTTTTTTGTCTCTCTCCTCACCCACACTACTGCACGCAGCTCACTGACTCTATAAATTCCTTCTATCTCTCTTTTCACCCACACTACTGCACACAGCTCACTGACTCTATAACTTCCTTCTGTCTCTACTGCTTGCAGCTCACTGACTCTATAACTTCCTTCTGTCTCTCTCCTCACCCACACTATTGCATGCAGCTCACTGACTATATAACTTTATTTTGTCTCTCTCCTCACCCACACTACTGCACGCAGCTCACTGACTCTATAAATTCCTTCTATCTCTCTCTTCACCCACACTACTGCACACAGCTCACTGACTCTATAACTTCCTTCTGTCTCTCTCCTCACCCACACTACTGCACATAGCTCACTGACTGCAACTTCCTTCTATCTCTCTCCTCACCCACACTACTGCATTCAGCTCACTGACTCTATAACTTCCTTCTATCTCCTCTTCCACACTACAGCACACAGCTCACTGACTCTATAACTTCCTTCTGTCTCTCTCTTCACCCACACTACTGCACACAGCTCACTGACTCTATAACTTCCTTCTGTCTCTCTCCTCACCCACACTACTGCATGCAGCTCACTGACTATATAACTTCCTTTTGTCTCTCTCCTCACCCACACTTCTGCATGCAGCTCACTGACTCTATAACTTCCTTCTATCTATCTCTTCACCCACACTACTGCACGCAGCTCACTGACTCTATAACTTCCTTTTGTCTCTCTCCTCACCCACACTACTGCACGTAGCTCACTGACTGCAACTTCCTTCTATCTTTCTCCTCACCCACACTACTGCACGCAGCTCACTGACTCTATAACTTCCTTCTGTCTCTCTCTTCACCCACACTACTGCACACAGCTCACTGACTCTATAACTTCCTTCTGTCTCTCTCCTCACCCACACTACTGCATGCAGCTCACTGACTCTATAACTTCCTTCTATCTCTCTCTTCACCCACACTACTGCACGCAGCTCACTGACTCAATAACTTCCTTCTGTCTCTCTCCTCACCCACACTACTGCACGCAGCTCACTGACTCTATAACTTCCTTCTGTCTCGCTCCTCACCCACACTACTGCACGCAGCTCACTGACTCTATAACTTCCTTCTGTCTCTCTCCTCACCCACACTTCTGCATGCAGCTCACTGACTATAACTTCCTTCTGTCTCTCTCCTCACCCACACTACTGCACGCAGCTCACTGACTCTATAACTTCCTTCTGTCTCTCTCCTCACCCACACTACTGCACGCAGCTCACTGGCTCTATATCATACTTCTCTCTCTCTCCTCACCCACACTACTGCATGCAGCTCACTGACTCTATAACTTCCTCCTGCCTCTCTCCTCACCCACACTACTGCATGCAGCTCACTGACTATATAACTTCCTTCTGTCTCTTCACCCACACAACTGCATGCTGCTCACTGAATATGTAACTTCCTTCTGTCTCTCTCCTTATCCACACTTCTGCACGCAGCTCACTGACTTTATAACTTTTTTCTGTCTCCTCTCCCACACTACAGCACACAGCTCACTGACTCTATAACTTCCTTTTGTCTCTCCTCACCCAAACTACAGCAAATTGCTCACTGCCTGCAACATCCTTCTATCTCTCTTCTCACCCACACTACTGCACGCAGCTCACTGTCTCTATAACTTTCTTCTATCTCTCTCCTCACCCACACTACTGCACGCAGCTCACTGGCTATATAACTTCCTTCTGTCTCTCTCCTCACCCACACTACTGCACGCAGCTCACTGGCTATATAACTTCCTTCTGTCTCTCTCCTCACCCACACTACTGCACGCAGCTCACTGACTCTATAACTTCCTTCTGTCTCTCTCCTCACCCACACTACTGCATGCAGCTCACTGACTATATAACTTCCTTCTGTCTCTCTCCTCACCCACACTACTGCATGCAGCTCACTGACTCTATAACTTCCTTCTATCTCCTCTTCCACACTACAGCACACAGCTCACTGACTCTATAACTTCCTTCTGTCTCTCTCTTCACCCACACTACTGCACACAGCTCACTGACTCTATAACTTCCTTCTGTCTCTCTCCTCACCCACACTACTGCATGCAGCTCACTGACTATATAACTTCCTTCTGTCTCTCTCCTCACCCACACTTCTGCATGCAGCTCACTGACTCTATAACTTCCTTCTATCACTCTCTTCACCCACACTACTGCACGCAGCTCACTGACTCTATAACTTCCTTTTGTCTCTCTCCTCACCCACACTACTGCACGTAGCTCACTGAATGCAACTTCCTTCTATCTTTCTCCTCACCCACACTACTGCATGCAGCTCACTGACTCTATAACTTCCTTCTGTCTCTCTCTTCACCCACACTACTGCACACAGCTCACTGACTCTATAACTTCCTTTTGTCTCTCCTCACCCAAACTACTGCAAATTGCTCACTGACTGCAACATCCTTCTATCTCTCTTCTCACCCACACTACTGCACGCAGCTCACTGTCTCTATAACTTTCTTTTATCTCTTTCCTCACCCACACTACTGCACGCAGCTCACTGACTCTATAACGTCCTTTTGTCTCTCTCCTCACCCACACTACTGCATGCAGCTCACTGACTATATAACTTCCTTCTGTCTCTCTCCTCACCCACACTACTGCATGCAGCTCACTGACTCTATAACTTCCTTCTGTCTCTCTCCTCACCCACACTACTGCATGCAGCTCACTGACTATATAACTTCCTTCTGTCTCTCTCCTCACCCACACTACTGCATGCAGCTCACTGACTCTATAACTTCCTTCTGTCTCTCTCCTCACCCACACTATTGCATGCAGCTCACTGACTATATAACTTTATTTTGTCTCTCTCCTCAGCCACACTACTGCACGCAGCTCACTGACTCTATAAATTCCTTCTATCTCTCTCTTCACCCACACTACTGCACACAGCTCACTGACTCTATAACTTCCTTCTGTCTCTCTCCTCACCCACACTACTGCACATAGCTCACTGACTGCAACTTCCTTCTATCTCTCTCCTCAACCACACTACTGCATTCAGCCCACTGACTCTATAACTTCCTTCTATCTCCTCTTCCACAGTACAGCACACATCTCACTGACTCTATAACTTCCTTCTGTCTCTCTCTTCACCCACACTACTGCACACTGCTCACTGGCTATATAACTTCCTTCTGTCTCTCTCCTCAGCCACACTACTGCACGCAGCTCACTGGCTATATAACTTCCTTCTGTCTCTCTCCTCACCCACACTACTGCATGCAGCTCACTGACTCTATAACTTCCTTCTGTCTCTCTCCTCACCCACACTACTGCATGCAGCTCACTGACTATATAACTTCCTTCTGTCTCTCTCCTCACCCACACTACTGCATGCAGCTCACTGACTCTATAACTTCCTTCTGTCTCTCTCCTCACCCACACTATTGCATGCAGCTCACTGACTATATAACTTTATTTTGTCTCTCTCCTCACCCACGCTACTGCACGCAGCTCACTGACTCTATAAATTCCTTCTATCTCTCTCTTCACCCACACTACTGCACACAGCTGACTGACTCTATAACTTCCTTCTGTCTCTCTCCTCACCCACACTACTGCACATAGCTCACTGACTGCAACTTCCTTCTATCTCTCTCCTCAACCACACTACTGCATGCAGCTCACTGACTCTATAACTTCCTTCTATCTCCTCTTCCACACTACAGCACACAGCTCACTGACTCTATAACTTCCTTCTGTCTCTCTCTTCACCCACACTACTGCACACAGCTCACTGACTCTATAACTTCCATCTGTCTCTCTCCTCACCCACACTACTGCATGCAGCTCACTGACTATATAACTTCCTTCTGTCTCTCTCCTCACCCACACTTCTGCATGCAGCTCACTGACTCTATAACTTCCTTCTATCTCTCTCTTCATCCACACTACTGCACGCAGCTCACTGACTCTATAACTTCCTTTTGTCTCTCTCCTCACCCACACTACTGCACGTAGCTCACTGACTGCAACTTCCTTCTATCTTTCTCCTCACCCACACTACTGCACGCAGCTCACTGACTCTATAACTTCCTTCTGTCTCTCTCTTCACCCACACTACTGCACACAGCTCACTGACTCTATAACTTCCTTTTGTCTCTCCTCACCCAAACTACTGCAAATTGCTCACTGACTGCAACATCCTTCTATCTCTCTTCTCACCCACACTACTGCACGCAGCTCACTGTCTCTATAACTTTCTTTTATCTCTCTCCTCACCCACACTACTGCACGCAGCTCACTGGCTATATAACTTCCTTCTGTCTCTCTCCTCACCCACACTACTGCACGCAGCTCACTGGCTATATAACTTCCTTCTGTCTCTCTCCTCACCCACACTACTGCATGCAGCTCACTGACTCTATAACTTCCTTCTGTCTCTCTCCTCACCCACACTACTGCATGCAGCTCACTGACTCTATAACTTCCTTCTATCTCTCTCCTCAAACACACTACTGCATGCAGCTCACTGACTCTATAACTTCCTTCTGTCTCTCTCCTCACCCACACTATTGCATGCAGCTCACTGACTATATAACTTTATATTGTCTCTCTCCTCACCCACACTACTGCACGCAGCTCACTGACTCTATAAATTCCTTCTATCTCTCTCTTCACCCACACTACTGCACACAGCTCACTGACTCTATAACTTCCTTCTGTCTCTCTCCTCACCCACACTACTGCATATAGCTCACTGACTGCAACTTCCTTCTATCTCTCTCCTCACCCACACTACTGCATGCAGCTCACTGACTCTATAACTTCCTTCTATCTCCTCTTCCACACTACAGCATACAGCTCACTGACTCTATAACTTCCTTCTGTCTCTCTCTTCACACACACTACTGCACACAGCTCACTGACTCTATAACTTCCTTCTGTCTCTCTCTTCACCCACACTACTGCACACTGCTCACTGGCTATATAACTTCCTTCTGTCTCTCTCCTCAGCCACACTACTGCACGCAGCTCACTGGCTATATAACTTCCTTCTGTCTCTCTCCTCACCCACACTACTGCATGCAGCTCACTGACTCTATAACTTCCTTCTGTCTCTCTCCTCACCCACACTACTGCATGCAGCTCACTGACTATATAACTTCCTTCTGTCTCTCTCCTCACCCACACTACTGCATGCAGCTCACTGACTCTATAACTTCCTTCTGTCTCTCTCCTCACCCACACTATTGCATGCAGCTCACTGACTATATAACTTTATTTTGTCTCTCTCCTCACCCACGCTACTGCACGCAGCTCACTGACTCTATAAATTCCTTCTATCTCTCTCTTCACCCACACTACTGCACACAGCTGACTGACTCTATAACTTCCTTCTGTCTCTCTCCTCACCCACACTACTGCACATAGCTCACTGACTGCAACTTCCTTCTATCTCTCTCCTCAACCACACTACTGCATGCAGCTCACTGACTCTATAACTTCCTTCTATCTCCTCTTCCACACTACAGCACACAGCTCACTGACTCTATAACTTCCTTCTGTCTCTCTCTTCACCCACACTACTGCACACTGCTCACTGACTCTATAACTTCCATCTGTCTCTCTCCTCACCCACACTACTGCATGCAGCTCACTGACTATATAACTTCCTTCTGTCTCTCTCCTCACCCACACTTCTGCATGCAGCTCACTGACTCTATAACTTCCTTCTATCTCTCTCTTCATCCACACTACTGCACGCAGCTCACTGACTCTATAACTTCCTTTTGTCTCTCTCCTCACCCACACTACTGCACGTAGCTCACTGACTGCAACTTCCTTCTATCTTTCTCCTCACCCACACTACTGCACGCAGCTCACTGACTCTATAACTTCCTTCTGTCTCTCTCTTCACCCACACTACTGCACACAGCTCACTGACTCTATAACTTCCTTTTGTCTCTCCTCACCCAAACTACTGCAAATTGCTCACTGACTGCAACATCCTTCTATCTCTCTTCTCACCCACACTACTGCACGCAGCTCACTGTCTCTATAACTTTCTTTTATCTCTCTCCTCACCCACACTACTGCACGCAGCTCACTGGCTATATAACTTCCTTCTGTCTCTCTCCTCACCCACACTACTGCACGCAGCTCACTGGCTATATAACTTCCTTCTGTCTCTCTCCTCACCCACACTACTGCATGCAGCTCACTGACTCTATAACTTCCTTCTGTCTCTCTCCTCACCCACACTACTGCATGCAGCTCACTGACTCTATAACTTCCTTCTATCTCTCTCCTCAAACACACTACTGCATGCAGCTCACTGACTCTATAACTTCCTTCTGTCTCTCTCCTCACCCACACTATTGCATGCAGCTCACTGACTATATAACTTTATATTGTCTCTCTCCTCACCCACACTACTGCACGCAGCTCACTGACTCTATAAATTCCTTCTATCTCTCTCTTCACCCACACTACTGCACACAGCTCACTGACTCTATAACTTCCTTCTGTCTCTCTCCTCACCCACACTACTGCATATAGCTCACTGACTGCAACTTCCTTCTATCTCTCTCCTCACCCACACTACTGCATGCAGCTCACTGACTCTATAACTTCCTTCTATCTCCTCTTCCACACTACAGCATACAGCTCACTGACTCTATAACTTCCTTCTGTCTCTCTCTTCACACACACTACTGCACACAGCTCACTGACTCTATAACTTCCTTCTGTCTCTCTCCTCACCCACACTACTGCATGCAGCTCACTGACTCTATAACTTCCTTCTGTCTCTCTCCTCACCCACACTTCTGCATGCAGCTCACAGACTCTATAACTTCCTTCTATCTCTCTCTTCACCCACACTACTGCACGCAGCTCACTGACTCTATAACTTCCTTTTGTCTCTCTCCTCACCCACACTACTGCACGTAGCTCACTGACTGCAACTTCCTTCTATCTTTCTCCTCACCCACACTACTGCACGCAGCTCACTGACTCTATAACTTCCTTCTGTCTCTCTCTTCACCCACACTACTGCACACAGCTCACTGACTCTATAACTTCCTTTTGTCTCTCCTCACCCAAACTACTGCAAATTGCTCACTGACTGCAACATCCTTCTATCTCTCTTCTCACCCACACTATTGCACGGAGCTCACTGTCTCTTTAACTTTCTTTTATCTCTCTCCTCACCCACACTACTGCACGCAGCTCACTGGCTATATAACTCCCTTCTGTCTCTCTCCTCACCCACACTACTGCACGCAGCTCACTGGCTATATAACTTCCTTCTGTCTCTCTCCTCACCCACACTACTGCATGCAGCTCACTGACTCTATAACTTCCTTCTGTCTCTCTCCTCACCCACACTACTGCATGCAGCTCACTGACTATATAACTTCCTTCTGTCTCTCTCCTCACCCACACTACTGCTTGCAGCTCACTGACTCTATAACTTCCTTCTGTCTCTCTCCTCACCCACACTATTGCATGCAGCTCACTGACTATATAACTTTATTTTGTCTCTCTCCTCACCCACACTACTGCACGCAGCTCACTGACTCTATAAATTCCTTCTATCTCTCTTTTCACCCACACTACTGCACACAGCTCACTGACTCTATAACTTCCTTCTGTCTCTACTGCTTGCAGCTCACTGACTCTATAACTTCCTTCTGTCTCTCTCCTCACCCACACTATTGCATGCAGCTCACTGACTATATAACTTTATTTTGTCTCTCTCCTCACCCACACTACTGCACGCAGCTCACTGACTCTATAAATTCCTTCTATCTCTCTCTTCACCCACACTACTGCACACAGCTCACTGACTCTATAACTTCCTTCTGTCTCTCTCCTCACCCACACTACTGCACATAGCTCACTGACTGCAACTTCCTTCTATCTCTCTCCTCACCCACACTACTGCATTCAGCTCACTGACTCTATAACTTCCTTCTATCTCCTCTTCCACACTACAGCACACAGCTCACTGACTCTATAACTTCCTTCTGTCTCTCTCTTCACCCACACTACTGCACACAGCTCACTGACTCTATAACTTCCTTCTGTCTCTCTCCTCACCCACACTACTGCATGCAGCTCACTGACTATATAACTTCCTTTTGTCTCTCTCCTCACCCACACTTCTGCATGCAGCTCACTGACTCTATAACTTCCTTCTATCTATCTCTTCACCCACACTACTGCACGCAGCTCACTGACTCTATAACTTCCTTTTGTCTCTCTCCTCACCCACACTACTGCACGTAGCTCACTGACTGCAACTTCCTTCTATCTTTCTCCTCACCCACACTACTGCACGCAGCTCACTGACTCTATAACTTCCTTCTGTCTCTCTCTTCACCCACACTACTGCACACAGCTCACTGACTCTATAACTTCCTTCTGTCTCTCTCCTCACCCACACTACTGCATGCAGCTCACTGACTCTATAACTTCCTTCTATCTCTCTCTTCACCCACACTACTGCACGCAGCTCACTGACTCAATAACTTCCTTCTGTCTCTCTCCTCACCCACACTACTGCACGCAGCTCACTGACTCTATAACTTCCTTCTGTCTCGCTCCTCACCCACACTACTGCACGCAGCTCACTGACTCTATAACTTCCTTCTGTCTCTCTCCTCACCCACACTTCTGCATGCAGCTCACTGACTATAACTTCCTTCTGTCTCTCTCCTCACCCACACTACTGCACGCAGCTCACTGACTCTATAACTTCCTTCTGTCTCTCTCCTCACCCACACTACTGCACGCAGCTCACTGGCTCTATATCATACTTCTCTCTCTCTCCTCACCCACACTACTGCATGCAGCTCACTGACTCTATAACTTCCTCCTGCCTCTCTCCTCACCCACACTACTGCATGCAGCTCACTGACTATATAACTTCCTTCTGTCTCTTCACCCACACAACTGCATGCTGCTCACTGAATATGTAACTTCCTTCTGTCTCTCTCCTTATCCACACTTCTGCACGCAGCTCACTGACTTTATAACTTTTTTCTGTCTCCTCTCCCACACTACAGCACACAGCTCACTGACTCTATAACTTCCTTTTGTCTCTCCTCACCCAAACTACAGCAAATTGCTCACTGCCTGCAACATCCTTCTATCTCTCTTCTCACCCACACTACTGCACGCAGCTCACTGTCTCTATAACTTTCTTCTATCTCTCTCCTCACCCACACTACTGCACGCAGCTCACTGGCTATATAACTTCCTTCTGTCTCTCTCCTCACCCACACTACTGCACGCAGCTCACTGGCTATATAACTTCCTTCTGTCTCTCTCCTCACCCACACTACTGCACGCAGCTCACTGACTCTATAACTTCCTTCTGTCTCTCTCCTCACCCACACTACTGCATGCAGCTCACTGACTATATAACTTCCTTCTGTCTCTCTCCTCACCCACACTACTGCATGCAGCTCACTGACTCTATAACTTCCTTCTGTCTCTCTCCTCACCCACATTATTGCATGCAGCTCACTGACTATATAACTTTATTTTGTCTCTCTCCTCACCCACACTACTGCACGCAGCTCACTGACTCTATAAATTCCTTCTATCTCTCTCTTCACCCACACTACTGCACACAGCTCACTGACTCTATCACTTCCTTCTGTCTCTCTCCTCACCCACACTACTGCACATAGCTCACTGACTGCAACTTCCTTCTATCTCTCTCCTCACCCACACTACTGCATGCAGCTCACTAACTCTATAACTTCCTTCTATCTCCTCTTCCACACTACAGCACACAGCTCACTGACTCTATAACTTCCTTCTGTCTCTCTCTTCACCCACACTACTGCACACAGCTCACTGACTATATAACTTCCTTCTGTCTCTCTCCTCACCCACACTTCTGCATGCAGCTCACTGACTCTATAACTTCCTTCTATCTCTCTCTTCACCCACACTACTGCACGCAGCTCACTGACTCTATAACTTCCTTTTGTCTCTCTCCTCACCCACACTACTGCACGTAGCTCACTGACTGCAACTTCCTTCTATCTTTCTCTTCACCCACACTACTGCACGCAGCTCACTGACTCTATAACTTCCTTCTGTCTCCTCTCCCACACCACTGCACGCAGCTCACTGACTGTATAACTTCCTTCTCTCTCCTCACCCACACTACTACACACAGCTCAGTGACTCTATAACTTCCTTCTGTCTCTCTCCTTACCCACAATACTGCACGCAGCACACTGACTCTATAACTTTCTTCTGTCTCCTCTCCCACACTACTGCACACAGCTCACTAACTCTATAACTTCCTTCAGTCTCTCTCCTCACCCACACTACTGCACGCTGCTCACTGACTCTATAACTTTCTTCTGTCTCCTCTCCAACACCACTGCACACAGCTCACTGACTGTATAACTTCCTTCTGTCTCTCTCTTCACCCACACTACTGCACATAGCTCACTGACTCTATAACTTCCTTCTGTCTCTCTTCTCACCCACACTACTGCACACAGCTCACTCACTGCAACTTTCTTCTATCTATATCCTCATCCACACTACTGCACGCAGCTCACTGACTCTATAACTTCCTTCTATCTCTCTCTTCACCTACACCACTGAATGCAGCTCACTGACTCTATAACTTCCTTCTGTCTCCTCTCCCAAACTACTGCACACAGCTCTCTGACTCTATAACTTCCTTCTGTCTCTCTTCTCACCCGCACTACTGCATGCAGCTCACTGACTCTATAACTTCCTTCTGTCTCTCTCTTCACCCACACTACTGCATGCAGCTCACTGGCTCTATATCTTCCTTCTCTCTCTCTCTCCTCACCCACACTACTGCACATAGCTCACTGACTGCAACTTCCTTCTATCTCTCTCCTCAACCACACTACTGCATGCAGCTCACTGACTCTATAACTTCCTTCTATCTCCTCTTCCACACTACAGCACACAGCTCACTGACTCTATAACTTCCTTCTGTCTCTCTCTTCACCCACACTACTGCACACTGCTCACTGACTCTATAACTTCCATCTCTCTCTCTCCTCACCCACACTACTGCATGCAGCTCACTGACTATATAACTTCCTTCTGTCTCTCTCCTCACCCACACTTCTGCATGCAGCTCACTGACTCTATAACTTCCTTCTATCTCTTCACCCACACTACTGCACGCAGCTCACTGACTCTATAACTTCCTTTTGTCTCTCTCCTCACCCACACTACTGCACGTAGCTCACTGACTGCAACTTCCTTCTATCTTTCTCCTCACCCACACTACTGCACGCAGCTCACTGACTCTATTACTTCCTTCTGTCTCTCTCTTCACCCACACTACTGCACACAGCTCACTGACTCTATAACTTCCTTTTGTCTCTCCTCACCCAAACTACTGCAAATTGCTCACTGACTGCAACATCCTTCTATCTCTCTTCTCACCCACACTACTGCACGCAGCTCACTGTCTCTATAACTTTCTTTTATCTCTCTCCTCACCCACACTACTGCACGCAGCTCACTGGCTATATAACTTCCTTCTGTCTCTCTCCTCACCCACACTACTGCACGCAGCTCACTGGCTATATAACTTCCTTCTGTCTCTCTCCTCACCCACACTACTGCATGCAGATCACTGACTCTATAACTTCCTTCTGTCTCTCTCCTCACCCACACTACTGCATGCAGCTCACTGACTCTATAACTTCCTTCTGTCTCTCTCCTCAAACACACTACTGCATGCAGCTCACTGACTCTATAACTTCCTTCTGTCTCTCTCCTCACCCACACTATTGCATGCAGCTCACTGACTATATAACTTTATTTTGTATCTCTCCTCACCCACACTACTGCACGCAGCTCACTGACTCTATAAATTCCTTCTATCTCTCTCTTCACCCACACTACTGCACACAGCTCACTGACTCTATAACTTCCTTCTGTCTCTCTCCTCACCCACACTACTGCACATAGCTCACTGACTGCAACTTCCTTCTATCTCTCTCCTCACCCACACTACTGCATGCAGCTCACTGACTCTATAACTTCCTTCTATCTCCTCTTTCACACTACAGCACATAGCTCACTGACTCTATAACTTCCTTCTGTCTCTCTCTTCACCCACACTACTGCACACAGCTCACTGACTCTATAACTTCCTTCTGTCTCTCTCCTCACCCACACTATTGCATGCAGCTCACTGACTATATAACTTTATTTTGTATCTCTCCTCACCCACACTACTGCACGCAGCTCACTGACTCTATAAATTCCTTCTATCTCTCTCTTCACCCGCACTACTGCACACAGCTCACTGACTCTATAACTTCCTTCTGTCTCTCTCCTCACCCACACTACTGCACATAGCTCACTGACTGCAACTTCCTTCTATCTCTCTCCTCACCCACACTACTGCATGCAGCTCACTGACTCTATAACTTCCTTCTATCTCCTCTTTCACACTACAGCACATAGCTCACTGACTCTATAACTTCCTTCTGTCTCTCTCTTCACCCACACTACTGCACACAGCTCACTGACTCTATAACTTCCTTCTGTCTCTCTCCTCACCCACACTACTGCATGCAGCTCACTGACTCTATAACTTCCTTCTGTCTCTCTCCTCACCCACACTTCTGCATGCAGCTCACAGACTCTATAACTTCCTTCTATCTCTTTCTTCACCCACACTACTGCACGCAGCTCACTGACTCTATAACTTTCTTCTGTCTCCTCTCCCACACTACTGCACACAGCTCACTAACTCTATAACTTCCTTCAGTCTCTCTCCTCACCCACACTACTGCACGCTGCTCACTGACTCTATAACTTTCTTCTGTCTCCTCTCCAACACCACTGCACACAGCTCACTGACTGTATAACTTCCTTCTGTCTCTCTCTTCACCCACACTACTTCACATAGCTCACTGACTCTATAACTTCCTTCTGTCTCTCTCCTCACCCACACTACTGCACACAGCTCACTCACTGCAACTTTCTTCTATCTATATCCTCATCCACACTACTGCACGCAGCTCACTGACTCTATAACTTCCTTCTATCTCTCTCTTCACCTACACCACTGAATGCAGCTCACTGACTCTATAACTTCCTTCTGTCTCCTCTCCCAAACTACTGCACACAGCTCTCTGACTCTATAACTTCCTTCTGTCTCTCTTCTCACCCGCACTACTGCATGCAGCTCACTGACTCTATAACTTCCTTCTGTCTCTCTCTTCACCCACACTACTGCATGCAGCTCACTGGCTCTATATCTTCCTTCTCTCTCTCTCTCCTCACCCACACTACTGCACATAGCTCACTGACTGCAACTTCCTTCTATCTCTCTCCTCAACCACACTACTGCATGCAGCTCACTGACTCTATAACTTCCTTCTATCTCCTCTTCCACACTACAGCACACAGCTCACTGACTCTATAACTTCCTTCTGTCTCTCTCTTCACCCACACTACTGCACACTGCTCACTGACTCTATAACTTCCATCTGTCTCTCTCCTCACCCACACTACTGCATGCAGCTCACTGACTATATAACTTCCTTCTGTCTCTCTCCTCACCCACACTTCTGCATGCAGCTCACTGACTCTATAACTTCCTTCTATCTCTCTCTTCACCCACACTACTGCACGCAGCTCACTGACTCTATAACTTCCTTTTGTCTCTCTCCTCACCCACACTACTGCACGTAGCTCACTGACTGCAACTTCCTTCTATCTTTCTCCTCACCCACACTACTGCACGCAGCTCACTGACTCTATAACTTCCTTCTGTCTCTCTCTTCACCCACACTACTGCACACAGCTCACTGACTCTATAACTTCCTTTTGTCTCTCCTCACCCAAACTACTGCAAATTGCTCACTGACTGCAACATCCTTCTATCTCTCTTCTCACCCACACTACTGCACGCAGCTCACTGTCTCTATAACTTTCTTTTATCTCTCTCCTCACCCACACTACTGCACGCAGCTCACTGGCTATATAACTTCCTTCTGTCTCTCTCCTCACCCACACTACTGCACGCAGCTCACTGGCTATATAACTTCGTTCTGTCTCTCTCCTCACCCACACTACTGCATGCAGCTCACTGACTCTAGAACTTCCTTCTGTCTCTCTCCTCACCCACACTACTGCATGCAGCTCACTGACTCTATAACTTCCTTCTGTCTCTCTCCTCAAACACACTACTGCATGCAGCTCACTGACTCTATAACTTCCTTCTGTCTCTCTCCTCACCCACACTATTGCATGCAGCTCACTGACTATATAACTTTATTTTGTATCTCTCCTCACCCACACTACTGCACGCAGCTCACTGACTCTATAAATTCCTTCTATCTCTCTCTTCACCCACACTACTGCACACAGCTCACTGACTCTATAACTTCCTTCTGTCTCTCTCCTCACCCACACTACTGCACATAGCTCACTGACTGCAACTTCCTTCTATCTCTCTCCTCACCCACACTACTGCATGCAGCTCACTGACTCTATAACTTCCTTCTATCTCCTCTTTCACACTACTGCACACAGCTCACTGACTCTATAACTTCCTTCTGTCTCTCTCCTCACCCACACTATTGCATGCAGCTCACTGACTATATAACTTTATTTTGTATCTCTCCTCACCCACACTACTGCACGCAGCTCACTGACTCTATAAATTCCTTCTATCTCTCTCTTCACCCACACTACTGCACACAGCTCACTGACTCTATAACTTCCTTCTGTCTCTCTCCTCACCCACACTACTGCACATAGCTCACTGACTGCAACTTCCTTCTATCTCTCTCCTCACCCACACTACTGCATGCAGCTCACTGACTCTATAACTTCCTTCTATCTCCTCTTTCACACTACAGCACATAGCTCACTGACTCTATAACTTCCTTCTGTCTCTCTCTTCACCCACACTACTGCACACAGCTCACTGACTCTATAACTTCCTTCTGTCTCTCTCCTCACCCACATTACTGCATGCAGCTCACTGACTCTATAACTTCCTTCTGTCTCTCTCCTCACCCACACTTCTGCATGCAGCTCACAGACTCTATAACTTCCTTCTATCTCTTTCTTCACCCACACTACTGCACGCAGCTCACTGACTCTATAACTTCCTTTTGTCTCTCTCCTCACCCACACTACTGCATGTAGCTCACTGTCTGCAACTTCCTTCTATCTTTCTACTCACCCACACTACTGCACGCAGCTCACTGACTCTATAACTTCCTTCTGTCTCTCTCATCACCCACACTACTGCACACAGCTCACTGACTCTATAACTTCCTTCTGTCTCTCTCCTCACCCACACTACTGCATGCAGCTCACTGACTCTATAACTTCCTTCTGTCTCGCTCCTCACCCACACTACTGCACGCAGCTCACTGACTCTATAACTTCCTTCTGTCTCACTCCTCACCCACACTTCTGCATGCAGCTCACTGACTATAACTTCCTTCTGTCTCTCTCCTCACCCACACTACTGCACGCAGCTCACTGACTCTATAACTTCCTTCTGTCTCTCTCCTCACCCACACTACTGCACGCAGCTCACTGGCTCTATATCATCCTTCTCTCTCTCTCCTCACCCACACTACTGCATGCAGCTCACGGACTCTATAACTTCCTCCTGCCTCTCTCCTCACCCACACTACTGCATGCAGCTCACTGACTATATAACTTCCTTATGTCTCTTCACCCACACAACTGCATGCTGCTCACTGAATATGTAACTTCCTTCTGTCTCTCTCCTTATCCACACTTCTGCACGCAGCTCACTGACTTTATAACTTTTTTCTGTCTCCTCTCCCACACTACAGCACACAGCTCACTGACTCTATAACTTCCTTTTGTCTCTCCTCACCCAAACTACAGCAAATTGCTCACTGACTGCAACATCCTTCTATCTCTCTTCTCACCCACACTACTGCACGCAGCTCACTGTCTCTATAACTTTCTTTTATCTCTCTCCTCATCCACACTACTGCACGCAGCTCACTGGCTGTATAACTTCCTTCTGTCTCTCTCCTCACCCACACTACTGCACGCAGCTCACTGGCTATATAACTTCCTTCTGTCTCTCTCCTCACCCACACTACTGCATGCAGCTCACTGACTCTATAACTTCTTTCTGTCTCTCTCCTCACCCACACTACTGCATGCAGCTCACTGACTATATAACTTCCTTCTGTCTCTCTCCTCACCCACACTACTGCATGCAGCTCACTGACTCTATAACTTCCTTCTGTCTCTCTCCTCACCCACATTATTGCATGCAGCTCACTGACTATATAACTTTATTTTGTCTCTCTCCTCACCCACACTACTGCACGCAGCTCACTGACTCTATAAATTCCTTCTATCTCTCTCTTCACCCACACTACTGCACACAGCTCACTGACTCTATAACTTCCTTCTGTCTCTCTCCTCACCCACACTACTGCACATAGCTCACTGACTGCAACTTCCTTCTATCTCTCTCCTCAACCACACTACTGCATGCAGCTCACTGACTCTATAACTTCCTTCTGTCTCTCTCCTCACCCACACTACTGCACATAGCTCACTGACTGCAACTTCCTTCTATCTCTCTCCTCACCCACACTACTGCATGCTGCTCACTGACTCTATAACTTCCTTCTATCTCCTCTTCCACACTACAGCACACAGCTCACTGACTCTATAACTTCCTTCTGTCTCTCTCTTCACCCACACTACTGCACACAGCTCACTGACTCTATAACTTCCTTCTGTCTCTCTCCTCACCCACACTACTGCATGCAGCTCACTGACTATATAACTTCCTTCTGTCTCTCTCCTCACCCACACTTCTGCATGCAGCTCACTGACTCTATAACTTCCTTCTATCTCTCTCTTCACCCACACTACTGCACGCAGCTCACTGACTCTATAACTTCCTTTTGTCTCTCTCCTCACCCACACTACTGCACGTAGCTCACTGACTGCAACTTCCTTCTATCTTTCTCCTCACCCACACTACAGCACGCAGCTCACTGACTCTACAACTTCCTTCTGTCTCTCTCTTCACCCACACTACTGCACACAGCTCACTGACTCTATAACTTCCTTCTGTCTCTCTCCTCACCCACACTACTGCATTCAGCTCACTGACTCTATAACTTCCTTCTATCTCTCTCTTCACCCACACTACTGCACGCAGCTCACTGACTCAATAACTTCCTTCTGTGTCTCTCCTCACCCCCACTACTGCACGCAGCTCACTGACTCTATAACTTCCTTCTGTCTCGCTCCTCGCCCACACTACTGCACGGAGCTCACTGACTCTATAACTTCTGTCTCTCTCCTCACCCACACTTCTGCATGCAGCTCATTGACTATAACTTCCTTCTGTCTCTCTCCTCACCCACACTACTGCACGCAGCTCACTGACTCTATAACTTCCTTCTGTCTCTCTCCTCACCCACACTACTGCACGCAGCTCACTGGCTCTATATCATCCTTCTCTCTCTCTCCTCACACTCACTACTGCATGCAGCTCACTGACTCTATAACTTCCTCCTGCCTCTCTCCTCACCCACACTACTGCATGCAGCTCACTGACTATATAACTTCCTTCTGTCTCTACACCCACACAACTGCATGCTGCTCACTGAATATGTAACTTCCTTCTGTCTCTCTCCTTATCCACACTTCTGCACGCAGCTCACTGACTTTATAACTTCCTTTTGTCTCTCCTCACCCAAACTACAGCAAATTGCTCACTGACTGCAACATCCTTCTATCTCTCTTCTCACCCACACTACTGCATGCAGCACACTGTCTCTATAACTTTCTTCTATCTCTCTCCTCACCCACACTACTGCATGCAGCTCACTGGCTATATAACTTCCTTCTGTCTCTCTCCTCACCCACACTACTGCACGCAGCTCACTGGCTATATAACTTCCTTCTGTCTCTCTCCTCACCCACACTACTGCATGCAGCTCACTGACTCTATCACTTCCTTCTGTCTCTCTCCTCACCCACACTACTGCACATAGCTCACTGACTGCAACTTCCATCTATCTCTCTCCTCACCCACACTACTGCATGCAGCTCACTGACTCTATAACTTCCTTCTGTCTCTCTCTTCACCCACACTACTGCACACAGCTCACTGACTCTATAACTTCCTTCTGTCTCTCTCCTCACCCACACTACTGCATGCAGCTCACTGACTATATAACTTCCTTCTGTCTCTCTCCTCACCCACACTTCTGCATGCAGCTCACTGACTCTATAACTTCCTTCTATCTCTCTCTTCACCCACACTACTGCACGCAGCTCACTGACTCTTTAACTTCCTTTTGTCTCTCTCCTCACCCACACTACTGCACGTAGCTCACTGACTGCAACTTCCTTCTATCTTTCTCCTCACCCACACTACTGCACGCAGCTCACTGACTCTATAACTTCCTTCTGTCTCCTCTCCCACACCACTGCACACAGCTCACTGACTGTATAACTTCCTTCTCTCTCCTCATCCACACTACTACACACAGCTCAGTGACTCTATAACTTCCTTCTGTCTCTCTCCTTACCCACAATACTGCACGCAGCACACTGACTCTATAACTTTCTTCTGTCTCCTCTCCCACACTACTGCACACAGCTCACTAACTCTAAAACTTCCTTCAGTCTCTCTCCTCACCCACACTACTGCACGCAGCTCACTGACTCTATAACTTTCTTCTGTCACCTCTCCAACACCACTGCACACAGCTTACTGACTGTATAACTTCCTTCTGTCTCTCTCTTCACCCACACTACTGCACATAGCTCACTGACTCTATAACTTCCTTCTGTCTCTCTCCTCACCCACACTACTGCACACAGCTCACTCACTACAACTTTCTTCTATCTATATCCTCAACCACACTACTGCACGCAGCTCACTGACTCTATAACTTCCTTCTATCTCTCTCTTCACCCACACCACTGAATGCAGCTCACTGACTCTATAACTTCTTTCTGTCTCCTCTCCCAAACTACTGCACACAGCTCTCTGACTCTATAACTTCCTTCTGTCTCTCTTCTCACCCGCACTACTGCATGCAGCTCACTGACTGTATAACTTCCTTCTGTCTCTCTCCTCACCCACACTACTGCATGCAGCTCACTGGCTCTATATCTTCCTTCTCTCTCTCTCTCCTCTTCCACACTACAGCACACAGCTCACTGACTCTATAACTTCCTTCTGTCTCTCTCTTCACCCACACTACTGCACACTGCTCACTGACTCTATAACTTCCATCTGTCTCTCTCCTCACCCACACTACTGCATGCAGCTCACTGACTCTATAACTTCCTTCTGTCTCTCTCCTCACCCACACTACTGCACGCAGCTCACTGGCTCTATATCATCCTTCTCTCTCTCTCCTCACACTCACTACTGCATGCAGCTCACTGACTCTATAACTTCCTCCTGCCTCTCTCCTCACCCACACTACTGCATGCAGCTCACTGACTATATAACTTCCTTCTGTCTCTACACCCACACAACTGCATGCTGCTCACTGAATATGTAACTTCCTTCTGTCTCTCTCCTTATCCACACTTCTGCACGCAGCTCACTGACTTTATAACTTTTTTCTGTCTCCTCTCCCACAATACAGCACACAGCTCACTGACTCTATAACTTCCTTTTGTCTCTCCTCACCCAAACTACAGCAAATTGCTCACTGACTGCAACATCCTTCTATCTCTCTTCTCACCCACACTACTGCATGCAGCACACTGTCTCTATAACTTTCTTCTATCTCTCTCCTCACCCACACTACTGCATGCAGCTCACTGGCTATATAACTTCCTTCTGTCTCTCTCCTCACCCACACTACTGCACGCAGCTCACTGGCTATATAACTTCCTTCTGTCTCTCTCCTCACCCACACTACTGCATGCAGCTCACTGATTCTATCACTTCCTTCTGTCTCTCTCCTCACCCACACTACTGCACATAGCTCACTGACTGCAACTTCCATCTATCTCTCTCCTCACCCACACTACTGCATGCAGCTCACTGACTCTATAACTTCCTTCTGTCTCTCTCCTCACCCACACTACTGCACATAGCTCACTGACTGCAACTTCCATCTATCTCTCTCCTCACCCACACTACTGCATGCAGCTCACTGACTCTACAACTTCCTTCTGTCTCTCTCTTCACCCACACTACTGCACACAGCTCAATGACTCTATAACTTCCTTCTGTCTCTCTCCTCACCCACACTAATGCATGCAGCTCACTGACTATATAACTTCCTTCTGTCTCTCTCCTCACCCACACTTCTGCATGCAGCTCACTGACTCTATAACTTCCTTCTATCTCTCTCTTCACCCACACTACTGCACGCAGCTCACTGACTCTATAACTTCCTTTTGTCTCTCTCCTCACCCACACTACTGCACGTAGCTCACTGACTGCAACTTCCTTCTATCTTTCTCCTCACCCACACTACTGCACGCAGCTCACTGACTCTATAACTTCCTTCTGTCTCCTCTCCCACACCACTGCACACAGCTCACTGACTGTATAACTTCCTTCTCTCTCCTCACCCACACTACTACACACAGCTCAGTGACTCTATAACTTCCTTCTGTCTCTCTCCTTACCCACAATACTGCACGCAGCACACTGACTCTATAACTTTCTTCTGTCTCCTCTCCCACACTACTGCACACAGCTCACTAACTCTAAAACTTCCTTCAGTCTCTCTCCTCACCCACACTACTGCACGCAGCTCACTGACTCTATAACTTTCTTCTGTCACCTCTCCAACACCACTGCACACAGCTCACTGACTGTATAACTTCCTTCTGTCTCTCTCTTCACCCACACTACTGCACATAGCTCACTGACTCTATAACTTCCTTCTGTCTCTCTCCTCACCCACACTACTGCACACTGCTCACTCACTGCAACTTTCTTCTATCTATATCCTCAACCACACTACTGCACGCAGCTCACTGACTCTATAACTTCCTTCTATCTCTCTCTTCACCCACACCACTGAATGCAGCTCACTGACTCTATAACTTCCTTCTGTCTCCTCTCCCAAACTACTGCACACAGCTCTCTGACTCTATAACTACCTTCTGTCTCTCTTCTCACCCGCACTACTGCATGCAGCTCACTGACTCTATAACTTCCTTCTGTCTCTCTCCTCACCCACACTACTGCATGCAGCTCACTGGCTCTATATCTTCCTTCTCTCTCTCTCTCCTCTTCCACACTACAGCACACAGCTCACTGACTCTATAACTTCCTTCTGTCTCTCTCTCCACCCACACTACTGCACACTGCTCACTGACTCTATAACTTCCATCTGTCTCTCTCCTCACCCACACTACTGCATGCAGCTCACTGACTATATAACTTCCTTCTGTCTCTCTCCTCACCCACACTTCTGCATGCAGCTCACTGACTCTATAACTTCCTTCTATCTCTCTCTTCACCCACACTACTGCACGCAGCTCACTGACTCTATAACTTCCTTTTGTCTCTCTCCTCACCCACACTACTGCACGTAGCTCACTGACTGCAACTTCCTTCTATCTTTCTCCTCACCCACGCTACTGCACGCAGCTCACTGACTCTATAACTTCCTTCTGTCTCTCTCTTCACCCACACTACTGCACACAGCTCACTGACTCTATAACTTCCTTTTGTCTCTCCTCACCCAAACTACTGCAAATTGCTCACTGACTGCAACATCCTTCTATCTCTCTTCTCACCCACACTACTGCATGCAGCTCACTGTCTCTATAACTTTCTTTTATCTCTCTCCTCACCCACACTACTGCACGCAGCTCACTGGCTATATAACTTCCTTCTGTCTCTCTCCTCACCCACACTACTGCACGCAGCTCACTGGCTATATAACTTCCTTCTGTCTCTCTCCTCACCCACACTACTGCATGCAGCTCACTGACTCTATAACTTCCTTCTGTCTCTCTCCTCACCCACACTACTGCATGCAGCTCACTGACTCTATAACTTCCTTCTGTCTCTCTCCTCAAACACACTACTGCATGCAGCTCACTGACTCTATAACTTCCTTCTGTCTCTCTCCTCACCCACACTATTGCATGCAGCTCACTGACTATATAACTTTATTTTGTCTCTCTCCTCACCCACACTACTGCACGCAGCTCACTGACTCTATAAATTCCTTCTATCTCTCTCTTCACCCACACTACTGCACACAGCTCACTGACTCTATAACTTCCTTCTGTCTCTCTCCTCACCCACACTACTGCACATAGCTCACTGACTGCAACTTCCTTCTCTCTCCTCACCCAAACTTTCTTCTGTCTCCTCTCCCACACCACTGCACACAGCTCACTGACTGTATAACTTCCTTCTCTCTCCTCACCCACACTAATGCACATAGCTCACTTACTCTATAACTTCCTTCTGTCTCTCTCCTTACCCACACTACTGCATGCAGCTCACTGACTCTATAACTTCCTTCTTTCTCTTCACCCACACTACTACACACAGCTCACTGACTCTATAACTTCCTTCTGTCTCTCTCCTCACCCACACTACTGCATGCAGCAACTGACTATATAACTTTCTTCAGTCTCTCTCCTTACCCACACTACAGCACACAGCTCACTGACTCTATAACTTCCTTCTGTCTCTCTCCTCACCCACACTACTGCATGCAGCTCACTGACTATATGACTTCCTTCTGTCTCTCTCCATATCCACACTTCTGCACGCAGCTCACTGACTCTATAACTTTTTTCTGTCTCCTCTCCCACACTTCTGCACGCAGCTCACTGTCTCTATAACTTCCTTTTGTCTCTCTCCTCACCCACACTACTGAACGCAGCTCACTGACTTTATAACTTCCTTCTGTCTCTCTCCTCACCCACACTACTGCACGCAGCTCACTGACACTATAACTTCCTTCTGTCTCTCTCCTCACCCACACTACTGCACGCAGCTCACTGACTCTATAACTTCCTTCTATCTCTCTCTTCACCCACACCACTGATTGCAGCTCACTGACTCTATAACTTCCTTCTGTCTCCTCTCCCACACTACAGCACACAGCTCACTGATTCTATAACTTCCTTCTGTCTCTCTCTTCACCCACACTACTGCACACAGCTCACTGACTCTATAACTTCCTTCTGTCTCTCTTCTCACCCACACTACAACACACAGCTCACTCACTGCAACTTTCTTCTATCTCTCTCCTCACCCACACTACTGCACGAAGCTCACTGACTCTATAACTTCCTTCTATCTCTTTCTTCACCCAAACCACTGAATGCAGCTCATTGACTCTATAACTTCCTTCTGTCTCATCACCCACACTACTGCACACATCTCACTGACTCTATAGCTTCCTTCTGTCTCTTCACCCACACTACTGCATGCAGCTCACTGACTTTACAACTTCCTTCTGTCTCTATCCTCACCCACACTACTGCATACAGCTCACTGACTGCAACTTCCTTCTGTCTCTCTCCTCACCCACACTACTGCATGCTGCTCACTGACTCTATAACTTCCTTCTATCTCTCTCTTCACCCACACCACTGAATGCAGCTCACTGACTCAATAACGACCTTCTGTCTCCTTACCCACACTACTGCATGCAGCTCACTGACTCTATAACTTCCTTCTGTCTCTTCACCCACACTACTGCATGCAGCTCACTGACTCTATAACTTCCTTCTATCTCTCTCCTCACCCACACTATTGCATGCAGCTCACTGACTATATAACTTTTTTTCGTCTCTCTCCTCACCCACACTACTGCACACAGTTCACTGACTCTATAACTTCCTTCTGTCTCTCTCTTCCCCCACACTACTGCACACAGCTCACTGACTCTATAACTTCCTTCTGTCTCTCTCCTCACCCACACTACTGCACACAGCTCACTCACTGCAACTTCCTTCTATCTCTCTCCTCACCCACACTACTGCACGCAGTTCACTGACTCTATAACTTCCTTCTATCACTCTCTTCACCCACACCACTGACTGCAGCTCACTGACTCTATAACTTCCTTCTGTCTCCTCTCCCACACTACTGCACACAGCTCACTGACTCTATAAATTCCTTCTGTCTCTCTCCTCACCCACACTACTGCATGCTGCTCACTGACTATATAACTTCCTTCTGTCTCTCTTCACCCACACTACTGCACACAGCTCACTGTTTCTTTAACTTCCTTCTGTCTCTCTCCTCACCCACACTACTGCACGCATGTCACTGACTCTATAACTTCCTTCTATCTTTCTCTTCACCCACACCACTGAATGCAGCTCACTGACTCTATAACTTCCTTCTGTCTCCTCTTCCACACCACTGCACACAGCTCACTGACTGTATAACTTCCTTCTCTCTCCTCACCCACACTACTGCACACAGCTCACTGACTCTATAACTTCCTTCTGTCTCTCTCCTTACCCACACTACTGCACGCAGCTCACTGACTCTATAACTTCCTTCTGTCTCCTCTCCCACACTACTGCACACAGCTCACTGACTCTATAACTTCGTTCAGTCTCTCTCCTCACCCACACTACTGCACTCAGCTTACTGACTCTAAAACTTTCTTCTGTCTCCTCTCCCACACCACTGCACACAGCTCACTGACTGTATAACTTCCTTCTCTCTCCTCACCCACACTAATGCACATAGCTCACTTACTCTATAACTTCCTTCTGTCTCTCTCCTTACCCACACTACTGCATGCAGCTCACTGACTCTATAACTTCCTTCTGTCTCTTCACCCACACTACTACACACAGCTCACTGACTCTATAACTTCCTTCTGTCTCTCTCCTCACCCACACTACTGCATGCAGCAACTGACTATATAACTTTCTTCAGTCTCTCTCCTTACCCACACTACAGCACACAGCTCACTGACTCTATAACTTCCTTCTGTCTCTCTCCTCACCCACACTACTGCATGCAGCTCACTGACTATATGACTTCCTTCTGTCTCTCTCCATATCCACACTTCTGCACGCAGCTCACTGACTCTATAACTTTTTTCTGTCTCCTCTCCCACACTTCTGCACGCAGCTCACTGAATCTATAACTTCCTTCTATCTCTCTCCTCACCCACACTACTGCATGCAGCTCACTGACTATATGACTTCCTTCTGTCTCTCTCCATATCCACACTTCTGCACGCAGCTCACTGACTCTATAACTTTTTTCTGTCTCCTCTCCCACACTATTGCACGCAGCTCACTGACTCTATAACTTTTTTCTGTCTCCTCACCCACACTACTGCATTCAGCTCACTGACTCTTATAACTTCCTTCTGTCTCTTCACCCACACTACTGCACATAGCTCACTGACTGCAACTTCCTTCTATCTCTCTCCTCACCCACACTACTGCATGCTGCTCACTGACTCTATAACTTCCTTCTATCTCCTCTTCCACACTACAGCACACAGCTCACTGACTCTATAACTTCCTTCTGTCTCTCTCTTCACCCACACTACTGCACACAGCTCACTGACTCTATAACTTCCTTCTGTCTCTCTCCTCACCCACACTACTGCATGCAGCTCACTGACTATATAACTTCCTTCTGTCTCTCTCCTCACCCACACTTCTGCATGCAGCTCACTGACTCTATAACTTCAGTCTATCTCTCTCTTCACCCACACTACTGCACGCAGCTCACTGACTCTATAACTTCCTTTTGTCTCTCTCCTCACCCACACTACTGCACGTAGCTCACTGACTGCAACTTCCTTCTATCTTTCTCCTCACCCACACTACAGCACGCAGCTCACTGACTCTACAACTTCCTTCTGTCTCTCACTTCACCCACACTACTGCACACAGCTCACTGACTCTATAACTTCCTTCTGTCTCTCTCCTCACCCACACTACTGCATTCAGCTCACTGACTCTATAACTTCCTTCTATCTCTCTCTTCACCCACACTACTGCACGCAGCTCACTGACTCAATAACTTCCTTCTGTGTCTCTCCTCACCCCCACTACTGCACGCAGCTCATTGACTCTATAACTTCCTTCTGTCTCGCTCCTCGCCCACACTACTGCACGCAGCTCACTGACTCTATAACTTCTGTCTCTCTCCTCACCCACACTTCTGCATGCAGCTCACTGACTATAACTTCCTTCTGTCTCTCTCCTCACCAACACTACTGCACGCAGCTCACTGACTCTATAACTTCCTTCTGTCTCTCTCCTCACCCACACTACTGCACGCAGCTCACTGGCTCTATATCATCCTTCTCTCTCTCTCCTCACACTCACTACTGCATGCAGCTCACTGACTCTATAACTTCCTCCTGCCTCTCTCCTCACCCACACTACTGCATGCAGCTCACTGACTATATAACTTCCTTCTGTCTCTACACCCACACAACTGCATGCTGCTCACTGAATATGTAACTTCCTTCTGTCTCTCTCCTTATCCACACTTCTGCACGCAGCTCACTGACTATAACTTTTTTCTGTCTCCTCTCCCACAATACAGCACACAGCTCACTGACTCTATAACTTCCTTTTGTCTCTCCTCACCCAAACTACAGCAAATTTGCTCACTGACTGCAACATCCTTCTATCTCTCTTCTCACCCACACTACTGCATGCAGCACACTGTCTCTATAACTTTCTTCTATCTCTCTCCTCACCCACACTACTGCATGCAGCTCACTGGCTATATAACTTCCTTCTGTCTCTCTCCTCACCCACACTACTGCACGCAGCTCACTGACACTATAACTTCCTTCTGTCTCTCTCCTCACCCACACTACTGCACGCAGCTCACTGACTCTATAACTTCCTTCTATCTCTCTCTTCACCCACACCACTGATTGCAGCTCACTGACTCTATAACTTCCTTCTGTCTCCTCTCCCACACTACAGCACACAGCTCACTGATTCTATAACTTCCTTCTGTCTCTCTCTTCACCCACACTACTGCACACAGCTCACTGACTCTATAACTTCCTTCTGTCTCTCTTCTCACCCACACTACAACACACAGCTCACTCACTGCAACTTTCTTCTATCTCTCTCCTCACCCACACTACTGCACGAAGCTCACTGACTCTATAACTTCCTTCTATCTCTTTCTTCACCCAAACCACTGAATGCAGCTCATTGACTCTATAACTTCCTTCTGTCTCATCAACCACACTACTGCACACAGCTCACTGACTCTATAGCTTCCTTCTGTCTCTTCACCCACACTACTGCATGCAGCTCACTGACTTTACAACTTCCTTCTGTCTCTATCCTCACCCACACTACTGCATACAGCTCACTGACTGCAACTTCCTTCTGTCTCTCTCCTCACCCACACTACTGCATGCTGCTCACTGACTCTATAACTTCCTTCTATCTCTCTCTTCACCCACACCACTGAATGCAGCTCACTGACTCAATAACGACCTTCTGTCTCCTTACCCACACTACTGCATGCAGCTCACTGACTCTATAACTTCCTTCTGTCTCTTCACCCACACTACTGCATGCAGCTCACTGACTCTATAACTTCCTTCTATCTCTCTCCTCACCCACACTATTGCATGCAGCTCACTGACTATATAACTTTTTTTCGTCTCTCTCCTCACCCACACTACTGCACACAGCTCACTGACTCTATAACTTCCTTCTGTCTCTCTCTTCCCCCACACTACTGCACACAGCTCACTGACTCTATAACTTCCTTCTGTCTCTCTCCTCACCCACACTACTGCACACAGCTCACTCACTGCAACTTCCTTCTATCTCTCTCCTCACCCACACTACTGCACGCAGTTCACTGACTCTATAACTTCCTTCTATCACTCTCTTCACCCACACCACTGACTGCAGCTCACTGACTCTATAACTTCCTTCTGTCTCCTCTCCCACACTACTGCACACAGCTCACTGACTCTATAAATTCCTTCTGTCTCTCTCCTCACCCACACTACTGCATGCTGCTCACTGACTATATAACTTCCTTCTGTCTCTCTCTTCACCCACACTACTGCACACAGCTCACTGTTTCTTTAACTTCCTTCTGTCTCTCTCCTCACCCACACTACTGCACGCATGTCACTGACTCTATAACTTCCTTCTATCTTTCTCTTCACCCACACCACTGAATGCAGCTCACTGACTCTATAACTTCCTTCTGTCTCCTCTTCCACACCACTGCACACAGCTCACTGACTGTATAACTTCCTTCTCTCTCCTCACCCACACTACTGCACACAGCTCACTGACTCTATAACTTCCTTCTGTCTCTCTCCTTACCCACACTACTGCACGCAGCTCACTGACTCTATAACTTCCTTCTGTCTCCTCTCCCACACTACTGCACACAGCTCACTGACTCTATAACTTCGTTCAGTCTCTCTCCTCACCCACACTACTGCACTCAGCTTACTGACTCTAAAACTTTCTTCTGTCTCCTCTCCCACACCACTGCACACAGCTCACTGACTGTATAACTTCCTTCTCTCTCCTCACCCACACTAATGCACATAGCTCACTTACTCTATAACTTCCTTCTGTCTCTCTCCTTACCCACACTACTGCATGCAGCTCACTGACTCTATAACTTCCTTCTGTCTCTTCACCCACACTACTACACACAGCTCACTGACTCTATAACTTCCTTCTGTCTCTCTCCTCACCCACACTACTGCATGCAGCAACTGACTATATAACTTTCTTCAGTCTCTCTCCTTACCCACACTACAGCACACAGCTCACTGACTCTATAACTTCCTTCTGTCTCTCTCCTCACCCACACTACTGCATGCAGCTCACTGACTATATGACTTCCTTCTGTCTCTCTCCATATCCACACTTCTGCACGCAGCTCACTGACTCTATAACTTTTTTCTGTCTCCTCTCCCACACTTCTGCACGCAGCTCACTGAATCTATAACTTCCTTCTGTCTCTCTCCTCACCCACACTACTGCATGCAGCTCACTGACTATATGACTTCCTTCTGTCTCTCTCCATATCCACACTTCTGCATGCAGCTCACTGACTCTATAACTTTTTTCTGTCTCCTCTCCCACACTATTGCACGCAGCTCACTGACTCTATAACTTTTTTCTGTCTCCTCTCCCACACTACTGCATTCAGCTCACTGACTCTTATAACTTCCTTCTGTCTCTTCACCCACACTACTGCACATAGCTCACTGACTGCAACTTCCTTCTATCTCTCTCCTCACCCACACTACTGCATGCTGCTCACTGACTCTATAACTTCCTTCTATCTCCTCTTCCACACTACAGCACACAGCTCACTGACTCTATAACTTCCTTCTGTCTCTCTCTTCACCCACACTACTGCACACAGCTCACTGACTCTATAACTTCCTTCTGTCTCTCTCCTCACCCACACTACTGCATGCAGCTCACTGACTATATAACTTCCTTCTGTCTCTCTCCTCACCCACACTTCTGCATGCAGCTCACTGACTCTATAACTTCAGTCTATCTCTCTCTTCACCCACACTACTGCACGCAGCTCACTGACTCTATAACTTCCTTTTGTCTCTCTCCTCACCCACACTACTGCACGTAGCTCACTGACTGCAACTTCCTTCTATCTTTCTCCTCACCCACACTACAGCACGCAGCTCACTGACTCTACAACTTCCTTCTGTCTCTCACTTCACCCACACTACTGCACACAGCTCACTGACTCTATAACTTCCTTCTGTCTCTCTCCTCACCCACACTACTGCATTCAGCTCACTGACTCTATAACTTCCTTCTATCTCTCTCTTCACCCACACTACTGCACGCAGCTCACTGACTCAATAACTTCCTTCTGTGTCTCTCCTCACCCCCACTACTGCACGCAGCTCATTGACTCTATAACTTCCTTCTGTCTCGCTCCTCGCCCACACTACTGCACGCAGCTCACTGACTCTATAACTTCTGTCTCTCTCCTCACCCACACTTCTGCATGCAGCTCACTGACTATAACTTCCTTCTGTCTCTCTCCTCACCAACACTACTGCACGCAGCTCACTGACTCTATAACTTCCTTCTGTCTCTCTCCTCACCCACACTACTGCACGCAGCTCACTGGCTCTATATCATCCTTCTCTCTCTCTCCTCACACTCACTACTGCATGCAGCTCACTGACTCTATAACTTCCTCCTGCCTCTCTCCTCACCCACACTACTGCATGCAGCTCACTGACTATATAACTTCCTTCTGTCTCTACACCCACACAACTGCATGCTGCTCACTGAATATGTAACTTCCTTCTGTCTCTCTCCTTATCCACACTTCTGCACGCAGCTCACTGACTATAACTTTTTTCTGTCTCCTCTCCCACAATACAGCACACAGCTCACTGACTCTATAACTTCCTTTTGTCTCTCCTCACCCAAACTACAGCAAATTGCTCACTGACTGCAACATCCTTCTATCTCTCTTCTCACCCACACTACTGCATGCAGCACACTGTCTCTATAACTTTCTTCTATCTCTCTCCTCACCCACACTACTGCATGCAGCTCACTGGCTATATAACTTCCTTCTGTCTCTCTCCTCACCCACACTACTGCACGCAGCTCACTGGCTATATAACTTCCTTCTGTCTCTCTCCTCACCCACACTACTGCATGCAGCTCACTGACTCTATCACTTCCTTCTGTCTCTCTCCTCACCCACACTACTGCACATAGCTCACTGACTGCAACTTCCATCTATCTCTCTCCTCACCCACACTACTGCATGCAGCTCACTGACTCTATAACTTCCTTCTGTCTCTCTCTTCACCCACACTACTGCACACAGCTCACTGACTCTATAACTTCCTTCTGTCTCTCTCCTCACCCACACTACTGCATGCAGCTCACTGACTATATAACTTCCTTCTGTCTCTCTCCTCACACACACTTCTGCATGCAGCTCACTGACTCTATAACTTCCTTCTATCTCTCTCTTCACCCACACTACTGCACGCAGCTCACTGACTCTATAACTTCCTTTTGTCTCTATCCTCACCCACACTACTGCACGTAGCTCACTGACTGCAACTTCCTTCTATCTTTCTCCTCACCCACACTACTGCACGCAGCTCACTGACTCTATAACTTCCTTCTGTCTCCTCTCCCACACCACTGCACACAGCTCACTGACTGTATAACTTCCTTCTCTCTCCTCACCCACACTACTACACACAGCTCAGTGACTCTATAACTTCCTTCTGTCTCTCTCCTTACCCATAATACTGAACGCAGCACACTGACTCTATAACTTTCTTCTGTCTCCTCTCCCACACTACTGCACACAGCTCACTAACTCTAAAACTTCCTTCAGTCTCTCTCCTCACCCACACTACTGCACGCAGCTCACTGACTCTATAACTTTCTTCTGTCACCTCTCCAACACCACTGCACACAGCTTACTGACTGTATAACTTCCTTCTGTCTCTCTCTTCACCCACACTACTGCACATAGCTCACTGACTCTATAACTTCCTTCTGTCTCTCTCCTCACCCACACTACTGCACACAGCTCACTCACTGCAACTTTCTTCTATCTATATCCTCAACCACACTACTGCACGCAGCTCACTGACTCTATAACTTCCTTCTATCTCTCTCTTCACCCACACCACTGAATGCAGCTCACTGACTCTATAACTTCCTTCTGTCTCCTCTCCCAAACTACTGCACACAGCTCTCTGACTCTATAACTTCCTTCTGTCTCTCTTCTCACCCGCACTACTGCATGCAGCTCACTGACTCTATAACTTCCTTCTGTCTCTCTCCTCACCCACACTACTGCATGCAGCTCACTGGCTCTATATCTTCCTTCTCTCTCTCTCTCCTCTTCCACACTACAGCACACAGCTCACTGACTCTATAACTTCCTTCTGTCTCTCTCTTCACCCACACTACTGCACACTGCTCACTGACTCTATAACTTCCATCTGTCTCTCTCCTCACCCACACTACTGCATGCAGCTCACTGACTATATAACTTCCTTCTGTCTCTCTCCTCACCCACACTTCTGCATGCAGCTCACTGACTCTATAACTTCCTTCTATCTCTCTCTTCACCCACACTACTGCACGCAGCTCACTGACTCTATAACTTCCTTTTGTCTCTCTCCTCACCCACACTACTGCACGTAGCTCACTGACTGCAACTTCCTTCTATCTTTCTCCTCACCCACGCTACTGCACGCAGCTCACTGACTCTATAACTTCCTTCTGTCTCTCTCTTCACCCACACTACTGCACACAGCTCACTGACTCTATAACTTCCTTTTGTCTCTCCTCACCCAAACTACTGCAAATTGCTCACTGACTGCAACATCCTTCTATCTCTCTTCTCACCCACACTACTGCATGCAGCTCACTGTCTCTATAACTTTCTTTTATCTCTCTCCTCACCCACACTACTGCACGCAGCTCACTGGCTATATAACTTCCTTCTGTCTCTCTCCTCACCCACACTACTGCACGCAGCTCACTGGCTATATAACTTCCTTCTGTCTCTCTCCTCACCCACACTACTGCATGCAGCTCACTGACTCTATAACTTTCTTCTGTCTCTCTCCTCACCCACACTACTGCATGCAGCTCACTGACTCTATAACTTCCTTCTGTCTCTCTCCTCAAACACACTACTGCATGCAGCTCACTGACTCTATAAGTTCCTTCTGTCTCTCTCCTCACCCACACTATTGCATGCAGCTCACTGACTATATAACTTTATTTTGTCTCTCTCCTCACCCACACTACTGCACGCAGCTCACTGACTCTATAGATTCCTTCTATCTCTTTCTTCACCCACACTACTGCACACAGCTCACTGACTCTATAACTTCCTTCTGTCTCTCTCCTCACCCACACTACTGCACATAGCTCACTGACTGCAACTTCCTTCTCTCTCCTCACCCAAACTTTCTTCTGTCTCCTCTCCCACACCACTGCACACAGCTCACTGACTGTATAACTTCCTTCTCTCTCCTCACCCACACTAATGCACATAGCTCACTTACTCTATAACTTCCTTCTGTCTCTCTCCTTACTCACACTACTGCATGCAGCTCACTGACTCTATAACTTCCTTCTTTCTCTTCACCCACACTACTACACACAGCTCACTGACTCTATAACTTCCTTCTGTCTCTCTCCTCACCCACACTACTGCATGCAGCAACTGACTAGATAACTTTCTTCAGTCTCTCTCCTTACCCACACTACAGCACACAGCTCACTGACTCTATAACTTCCTTCTGTCTCTCTCCTCACCCACACTACTGCATGCAGCTCACTGACTATATGACTTCCTTCTGTCTCTCTCCATATCCACACTTCTGCACGCAGCTCACTGACTCTATAACTTTTTTCTGTCTCCTCTCCCACACTTCTGCACGCAGCTCACTGTCTCTATAACTTCCTTTTGTCTCTCTCCTCACCCACACTACTGAACGCAGCTCACTGACTTTATAACTTCCTTCTGTCTCTCTCCTCACCCACACTACTGCACGCAGCTCACTGACACTATAACTTCCTTCTGTCTCTCTCCTCACCCACACTACTGCACGCAGCTCACTGACTCTATAACTTCCTTCTATCTCTCTCTTCACCCACACCACTGATTGCAGCTCACTGACTCTATAACTTCCTTCTGTCTCCTCTCCCACACTACAGCACACAGCTCACTGATTCTATAACTTCCTTCTGTCTCTCTCTTCACCCACACTACTGCACACAGCTCACTGACTCTATAACTTCCTTCTGTCTCTCTTCTCACCCACACTACAACACACAGCTCACTCACTGCAACTTTCTTCTATCTCTCTCCTCACCCACACTACTGCACGAAGCTCACTGACTCTATAACTTCCTTCTATCTCTTTCTTCACCCAAACCACTGAATGCAGCTCATTGACTCTATAACTTCCTTCTGTCTCATCACCCACACTACTGCACACAGCTCACTGACTCTATAGCTTCCTTCTGTCTCTTCACCCACACTACTGCATGCAGCTCACTGACTTTACAACTTCCTTCTGTCTCTATCCTCACCCACACTACTGCATACAGCTCACTGACTGCAACTTCCTTCTGTCTCTCTCCTCACCCACACTACTGCATGCTGCTCACTGACTCTATAACTTCCTTCTATCTCTCTCTTCACCCACACCACTGAATGCAGCTCACTGACTCAATAACGACCTTCTGTCTCCTTACCCACACTACTGCATGCAGCTCACTGACTCTATAACTTCCTTCTGTCTCTTCACCCACACTACTGCATGCAGCTCACTGACTCTATAACTTCCTTCTATCTCTCTCCTCACCCACACTATTGCATGCAGCTCACTGACTATATAACTTTTTTTCGTCTCTCTCCTCACCCACACTACTGCACACAGCTCACTGACTCTATAACTTCCTTCTGTCTCTCTCTTCCCCCACACTACTGCACACAGCTCACTGACTCTATAACTTCCTTCTGTCTCTCTCCTCACCCACACTACTGCACACAGCTCACTCACTGCAACTTCCTTCTATCTCTCTCCTCACCCACACTACTGCATGCTGCTCACTGACTATATAACTTCCTTCTGTCTCTCTCTTCACCCACACTACTGCACACAGCTCACTGTTTCTTTAACTTCCTTCTGTCTCTCTCCTCACCCACACTACTGCACGCATGTCACTGACTCTATAACTTCCTTCTATCTTTCTCTTCACCCACACCACTGAATGCAGCTCACTGACTCTATAACTTCCTTCTGTCTCCTCTCCCACACCACTGCACACAGCTCACTGACTGTATAACTTCCTTCTCTCTCCTCACCCACACTACTGCACACAGCTCACTGACTCTATAACTTCCTTCTGTCTCTCTCCTTACCCACACTACTGCACGCAGCTCACTGACTCTATAACTTCCTTCTGTCTCCTCTCCCACACTACTGCACACAGCTCACTGACTCTATAACTTCGTTCAGTCTCTCTCCTCACCCACACTACTGCACTCAGCTTACTGACTCTAAAACTTTCTTCTGTCTCCTCTCCCACACCACTGCACACAGCTCACTGACTGTATAACTTCCTTCTCTCTCCTCACCCACACTAATGCACATAGCTCACTTACTCTATAACTTCCTTCTGTCTCTCTCCTTACCCACACTACTGCATGCAGCTCACTGACTCTATAACTTCCTTCTGTCTCTTCACCCACACTACTACACACAGCTCACTGACTCTATAACTTCCTTCTGTCTCTCTCCTCACCCACACTACTGCATGCAGCAACTGACTATATAACTTTCTTCAGTCTCTCTCCTTACCCACACTACAGCACACAGCTCACTGACTCTATAACTTCCTTCTGTCTCTCTCCTCACCCACACTACTGCATGCAGCTCACTGACTATATGACTTCCTTCTGTCTCTCTCCATATCCACACTTCTGCACGCAGCTCACTGACTCTATAACTTTTTTCTGTCTCCTCTCCCACACTTCTGCACGCAGCTCACTGAATCTATAACTTCCTTCTGTCTCTCTCCTCACCCACACTACTGCATGCAGCTCACTGACTATATGACTTCCTTCTGTCTCTCTCCATATCCACACTTCTGCACGCAGCTCACTGACTCTATAACTTTTTTCTGTCTCCTCTCCCACACTATTGCACGCAGCTCACTGACTCTATAACTTTTTTCTGTCTCCTCACCCACACTACTGCATTCAGCTCACTGACTCTTATAACTTCCTTCTGTCTCTTCACCCACACTACTGCACACAGCTCACTGGCTCTACATCTTCCTTCTCTCTCTCTCCTCACCCACACTACTGCATGCAGCTCACTAACTCTATAACTTCCTTCTGTCTCCTCTCCACACCCACACTACTGCACGCAGCTCACTGACTCTATAACTTTTTTCTGTCTCCTCTCCCACACTACAGCACACAGCTCACTGTCTCTATAACTTCCTTTTGTCTCTCTCCTCACCCACACTACTGAACGCAGCTCACTGACTCTATAACTTCCTTCTGTCTCTTCACCCACACTACTGCACACAGCTCACTGTCTCTATAACTTCCTTCTGTCTCTCTCCTCACCCACACTACTGCACGCAGCTCACTGACTCTATAACTTCCTTCTGTCTCTTCACCCACACTACTGCACACAGCTCACTGACTCTATAACTTCCTTCTGTCTCTCTCCTCACCCACACTACTGTACACAGCTCACTCACTGCAACTTCCTTCTATCTCTCTCCACACCCACACTACTGCACACAGCTCAGTGACTCTATAACTTTCTTCTGTCTCTCTCCTCACCCACACTGCTGCATACAGCTCACTGACTTTATAACTTCCTTCTGTCTCCTCACCCACACTACTGCATGCTGCTCACTGAATCTATAACTTCCTTCTGTCTCTTCACCCACACTACTGCACGCAGCACACTGACTCTATAACTTCCTTATGTCTCCTCACCCACACTACTGCACATAGCTCACTGACTCTATAACTTCCTTCTGTCTCTTCACCCACACTATTACACGCAGCTCACTGACTCTATAACTACCTTCTGTCTCCTCACCCACACTACTGCACACATCTCACTAACTCTATAACTTCCTTCTGTCTCTCTCCTCACCCACACTACTGCATGCAGCTCACTGACTGTATAACTTCCTTCTGTCTCTTCACCCACACTACTGCATGCAGCTCACTGACTATATAACTTACTTCTGTCTCTCTCCTTATCCACACTACTGCATGCTGCTCAATGACTCTATAACTTCCTTCTGTCTCCTCTCCCACACTACAGCACACAGCTCACTGACTCTATAACTTCCTTCTGTCTCTCTCCTTACCCACACTACTGCACACAGCTCACTGACTCTATAACTTCCTTCTGTCTCCTCTCCCACACTACTGCATGCAGCTCACTGAGTCTATAACTTCCTTCTGTCTCCTCTCCCACACTACTGCAGACAGCTCACCGACTCTATAACTTCCTTCTGTCTCTTTCCTCACCCACACTACTGTATGCAGCTCACTGACTATATAACTTCCTTCTGTCTCTCTCCTTATCCACACTACTGCATGCAGCTCACTGATTATATAACTTACTTCTGTCTCACTCCTCACCCACACTTTTGCATGCAGCTCACTGACTCTATAACTTTTTTCTGTCTCCTCTACCACACTACAGCACACAGCTCACTGACTCTATAACTTCCTTGTGTCTCTCTCCTCACCCACACTACTGCACGCAGCTCACTGACTCTATTACTTCCTTCTATCTCTCTCTTCACCCACACTAGTGCACACAGCTCACTGACTATAACTTCCTTCTGTCTCTCTCCTCACCCACACTACTGCACATAGCTCACTGACTGCAACATCCTTCAATCTTTCTCCTCACCCACACTTCTGCAAACAGCTTACTGACTCTATAACTTCCTTCTGTCTCTCTCCTCACCCACACTACTGCACGCAGCTCACTGACTCTATAACTTCCTTCTATCTCTCTCTTCACCCACACTATTGCACATAGCTCACTGATTTTATAACTTCCTTCTGTCTCTCTCCTCACCCACACTACTGCACATAGCTCACTGATTGCAACATCCTTCTATCTCTCTCCTCACCCACACTCCTGCACGCAGCTCAATGACTCTATCACTTCCTTCTATCTCTCTCTTCAGCCACACCACTGAATGTAGCTCACTGACTCTATAACTTCCTTCTGTCTCTTCACCCACACTACTGCATGCAGCTCACTGACTCTATAACTTCCTTCTGTCTTTCTCCTCGCCCACACTACTGCACACAGCTCACTGACTACAACTTCCTTCTGTCTCTCTCCTCACCCACACTACTGCATGCAGCTCACCGACTCTATAACTTCCTTCTATCTCTCTCTTCACCCACACCACTGAATGCAGCTCACTGACTCTATAACTACCTTCTGTCTACTCACCCACACAACTGCATGCAGCTCACTGATCTTCCTTCAGTCTCTTTCCTCACCCACACTACTGCATGCAGTTCACTGACTCTATAACTTCCTTCTGTCTCTCTCCTCACCCATACTACTGCATGCAGCTCACTGACTATATAACTTCCTTCTGTCTCTCTCCTTATCCACACTACAGCATGCAGCTCACTGACTCTATAACTTCCTTCTGTCTCTCTCCTCACCCACACTACTGCACACAGCTCACTGACTCTATAACTTCCTTGTGTCTCTCTCCTCACCCACACTACTGCACATAGCTCACTGACTGCAACTTCCTTCTATCTCTCTCCTCACCCACACTACTGCACGCAGCTCACTGACTCTATAACTTCCTTTTATCTCCTCTCCCACACAACTGCACACAGCTCACTGACTTTATAACTTCCATCTATCTCTCTCTTCACCCACACCACTGAATGCAGCTCACTGACTCTATAACTTTCTTCTGTTTTTCTCTTTACCCACACTACTGCACAAAGCTCACTGACTCTATAAATTCCTTCTGTCTCTCTCCTCACCCACACTACTGCTCACAGCTCACTCACTGCAACTTCCTTCTATCTCTCTCCTCACCCACACTACTGCACACAGCTCACTGACTTTATAACTTCCTTCTATCTCTCTCTTCACCCACACCACTGAATGCTGCTCACTGACTCTATAACTTCCTTCTGTTCCTCACCAACACTACTGCACTCAGCTCACTGACTCTATAACTTCCTTCTCTCTCCTCACCCACACTACTGCATGCAGCTCACTGACTATATAACTTCCTTCTGTCTCTCTCCTTACCCACACTACTGCACGCAGCTCACTGACTCTATAACTTCCTTCTGTCTCTTTTCTCACCCACACTACTGCTTGCAGCTCACTGACTCTATAACTTCCTTCTGTCTCTTTCCTCACCCACACCACTGCCTGGAGCTCACTGACTCTATAACTTCCTTTTGTCTCCTCACCCACACTACTGCACACAGCTCACTGACTTTATAACTTCCTTCTCTCTCTCTCCTCACCCATACTACTGCATGCAGCTCACTGACTCTATAATATGAGATATGGTAAGATCTTACCCTTGTTATCTCTATTTCAATGAAGTCCATAGGGTACCACAGGATACCTTGGGGTATAGGTGGAACCCTATGGAGTTAAGCTTAACCATAGATTTAAGCTTTTCATCCTTCCAGGATGCACTAGGGTCCCCCTCCTATACCCCGCCCCCGAGCCAAGGCACCTCAGTTAGTTATCAAGCCATAGGCCGGAGGAGAAGAAGAAAGAGAGAGAAAAAAGATCTGGACACATACAAGAATCACATTCTCACCAGAGGGTGACAGAAAACTGGTGACCAGAGCAAAGCCCATCTGCAGCACAGGTGCGATAGGGCAGGAGTCCTGTGGAACCCTATGGACTTCGTAGAAATAGAGATAACAAGGGTAATTTCTTACCATATCTCATATTTTCAACTTCAGGGTCCATAGGGTATCCACAGGATACCTTGGGGATGTCCCAAAGCAGTATCCTTTAAGGGTGGGGACGCTCTTGTGCAGAAAGGAGAATCCACCGCCCGAAGGAAGCATCCTGAGAGGCGAAGGTGTCAAACCTGTAATACCTCATGAAGGTATGGACAGTAGACCACGTAGCAGCCTTGCAGATCTGGACTGCAGAGGCACCACGTCGAGCTGCCCACGAAGGACCCACAGACCTAGTGGAATGAGCCTTCAGAGAAGGAGGAACCGGTAGGCCTTCATGAAGATAAGCTTCAGAAATAGCCATATGGATCCAGGCTGCCAAAGTTTGCTTTGAAGCAGGCCAACCCTTTTTACGGAAGCCATAGAGGACAAACAAAGTGTCCAACTTCCTAAACGAAGAAGTGCGGTCAACATAAGTCCTTAAGGCCCGCACAACATCCAAAGAGGCCTCACCCACGGAAAGACCCGGTGAGTTAAAGGCCGGAACAGCGATTTCCTCGTTAACATGAAACTGGGAAACAACTTTGGGAAGAAACTCGGGTCGAGTGCGGAGCACTGCCCTGTTCCCATGAAAAACCAAGAAAGGGGGTTTACAAGAAAGAGCCCCTAAATCAGAAACACGTCTGGCCGAAGCAATAGCCAGAAGGAAAACAGTCTTAGCTGTTAGCCATTTAAGATCCACTGAGCCCAGTGGTTCAAACGGCGGTCCTTGGAGAGCCCTCAGGACCACAGCCAAATCCCAAGGTGCCACAGGTGGAACAAAGGGCGGCTGAATGCGGAGAACACCTTGCATAAAGGTGCGCACATCCGGGATTGTAGCAATCCTACGGTGAAACCAGACAGATAGGGCCGAACTCTGTACCTTAAAAGAAGCAAGGCGAAGCCCATGATCTAGTCCCGCTTGCAGGAAGGCGAGAATCCGAGACAGACAAAACTCCCGCGGTGCATAACCTCTCGGTCGACACCACTGGAAGAACGTATGCCACGGACAGACCCTGAAGGTCTGAGAACCAGTGCCATCTGGGCCACGCAGGAGCTATCAACAGGAGCGTCCCTCCTTCCTGTTTGAATTTCCGGATTACCCGTGGAAGAAGGGAGACCGGAGGGAACAGGTATGCGAACCGGAACGTCCACCAGACGGACAGAGCATCCACCAGAGACGCCCCTTCGTCTCTTGTGCGAGACCCGTACACCGGCAACTTGTTGTTGTGCTGGGTCGCCATGAGGTCGATCTCTGGAAGACCCCACCTGTCCACCAGCAGTTGAAAAACGTCCGGGTGCAGGGACCATTCCCCCGGATGAACGTCCTGGCGACTTAGAAAGTCCGCCTCCCAATTTAGCACTCCCGGGATGAAGACCGCTGATATGGCTGGAAGATTGCGCTCCGCCCAAACCAGGATCTGAGAGACCTCTACGAGAGCCGCCCGACTTGCCTGTTTATGTAGGCCACGGTGGTAGCGTTGTCCGACTGGACCTGCACCGGGTGACCCTGGAGAAACCGATGTGCCTGCTGGAGAGCATTGAAGACCGCACGGAGTTCCAAGATATTTATTGGAAGCTCCGCTTCTGTCGGCATCCACCTGCCCTGGAACAAGTGTGGACCCGAAACTGCTCCCCAGCCCTGAAGACTGGCATCCGTTGTCAACAGGACCCAATTTGGAACCCAGAATGGACGTCCCTTGTTGAGGTGGGTCGTCTGTAACCACCAAGCAAGGGACAGGCGAACCTCCGGGGTGATCAAAATCGTCTGGGACTTTAGAGACTGAGGCAGCCCGTTCCACTTGGACAGGATCAGGTGCTGCAGAGGTCTGGAGTGAAACTGGGTGAATTCCACCATGTCGAACACTGACACCATGGAGCCCAGTAACCTCATCGCCGAGTGTAGGGACACCCGGCGGCTGTGCAGACAACTGCGCACCCTTGACTGTAAAGCAGAGATCTTGTCCTCCGTCACGAAGATCCTTTGCTGTCCCGAGTCCAATAAGGCTCCCAGATGCAGAATCCTCTGAGATGGGATTAGAGTGGACTTCTGCCAGTTGATTAGCCAGCCATGCCATTGCAGCAGTGCAATGGTCAGGTCCAAGTGGCGTAACAGGAGCTCTGGAGATCCTGCCACCAATAACAGGTCGTCCAAGTACGGCAACATGCGGACTCCCTGCAGCCGCAGAGAAGCCACCATGACGGCCATCACCTTGGTGAAAACACATGGTGCTGTCGCCAGGCCAAAAGGTAACGCCCGAAACTGGAAGTGGTCACTGCGGATTGCAAACCTGAGGAACTGTTGATGGCACAAAAGAATAGGGACATGCAGGTAAGCATCCTGTATGTATAATGACACCATGTAGTCCCCAGGTTCCAGCGCCAGAATGATGGACCGTAGGGTCTCCATCCAAAACTTCGGAACCCGCAAAGACTTGTTAAGTGCTTTGAGGTTGAGAATCGGACGATACGACCCATTGGGTTTCTGTACCAAAAAAAGATTTGAATAGAAATCCAGCCTGGAGCATAGTGTGCAATACCTTCCGCAGCTCCGTAGCCTTGTTCCGGTCTGATGGTAGACCCGTGGTGAAGAATCACGCCAGGGGTCTGTGCCGGAAGGAGAGGGCGTACCCGTTGGAGACCACCTCGAGAACCCAAGTGTCTGTCGTAGTGGCCGACCAACACTGGGCGAACTGCAGCAGGCGGCCTCCCACCCTGGGATCCCCCAAAGGGAGGCCCGGATCGTCAGGCCGCAGGCTTGTCATCTGGCTTGGGGGCCGGACGTCTGGTACTCCATGCCTGCTTCCGGGGCTTGGCCGATTTCTTAGGGCCAGCCTGTCGAGGAAACAACTGTGGTTTGGGCCTGCCCTGGGCCCTAGATGACCGAAAGGATGATGGTCAAGAACCAGAAGGAGCAGCGGCCGACGGGAGACAAGCCGATTTGGCTGCCGCCAGCGTGGCCACAATCTTATCCAGATCCGGACCAAAGAGAACTTCTCCGGTAAACTGCAACGCCTCCAGACCCTTTTTGGAATCTGCGTCCGCCTTCCAGGATCGCAGCCACAAGGTGCGACGAGCAGCCACCGCTGCTGAAGAAATTCTAGACACCAGAGTACTAATGTCTAGGGCCGCCTCGTTGATATAAGTGGCCGAATCACGGAGATTACCAATCAACTCCGCCTGTTCGGCCGGACAGTCGGAATCAAAAGAAGGCTCTAATGAATCCGCACAGCGCTCCATCACTCTGGCAACCCAGCAAATGGCCATAGCCGGCCGTGCTGCCCCCCCCCCGCAAGGGAATAAGTGGACTTCAGGCAGATCTCCACCTTGCGGTCCGTAGCATCCTTAAGGGAGGACATGGATGGCATCGGCAATGTGGCACTACGGACAAGACGGGTCACGTGAGAATCCACCTGTGGAGGGGATTCCCACTTTGCAAAATAATTATCCGCGAACGGATAAGCCACCGCCAGTCGTCTCTGCGGCTGGTATCTTTTGCCAGGCTGTTTCCACGCCTCCTCTAAATGGTCCACTAACTGACCCGACAGAGGAAAGACTGTGGCATTGCCTTTCACATCTTTGAAAAAGGCATACTTAGATTTAGCCGCTGGGGGAACTTCGTCCTCAATCACCAAGGCTGTGCGGACCGCCCAAATAAGTCCAGGAATATATACTTTGGACTTAGCATCAGCGTCCTTAGTTTGGAGAGGTTCCTGATCATAAGGATCCAGAATCTCCCCATCATCAGACGTCCCCTCGTCATCCTCATAAGGAGCCGACAGAGACACAACCGGCCGTTTATGCGGCCGCATCACAGACTCCCCTTGCAACACATCTGACAAGTGCTGTACAGAACTCGTCAGGGAGTTAACCCACGCTGGCTCCTGAGAAACCGGGAGCGGGGAGATAGGGAGACTGTGGGGTACCACCAATAGTCGTGGGAAACCCTGCATGGGTGACGACACCACTGACTGCTGGGACAAACCCATCTGTGTAAATGTGGGCTGCGGAGCTAACTGGCCCACTAAGGCTGTAAGCGCCTGAGCGAAACAAGCCCAGGGCGGCTCCTGTACCGGTGCTGTAACCATAAGCGGCCGCGCCATGGACAAACACTGCTGGCAAAGGCCCTCCGTGCTACCCTCCCCCTCCGCTAACGGTACTTTACACGTAGTACACTGTAGCCGGAGAGGAAAATCACTTTCAGACATGATGGCACCAGGTATGTGACCCCTCTCACCAATTATATAGTAAATAGGCGAGAGACCACCCTGCAGCACCGTACCGCAAGGGCATAGCAGAAAGAACAGGGACAGAATAAAGCTGACAGTTTAGAAGAAAAGTTACAGGCAGCAGCGCTAGCACAGTCACATACAATGCAAAGAAAATCAATTCCTGCACTAACAGTGCTGATCACTCAACTACGCAGACACAGGGCCTAGTAGGACACAGCGCTGCATACACAGACCTGACCACAGCGGAGGAGAGGTATGCAGGGGGACCCAGACCACGATGCTTCCTTCCAGGCTTCCAGCAGCGTTCACCATGCGTTCAGAAGAAGATGGCCGCCGAGGAGCAGAGAGGAGGCTGGCCTGGGGGAGGAGCGCTGCCACAGAGCCAGTCGGCAGCATGCAGAGAGGGCTGTGTGCAGCGGGGGAGGCGCCAGCTGTGAGACAGGGAAGGCATGCACCCCTGGCATGAATTTAACCCCTGGGACGCCGCAGCACTACCGCTCTGCTGTGGTCCGCTGTCCCAGGGGGTAGTGGAAGCGCAGGTTGGTCACCTGGCTCCACGCTGCAGCCAGTCCCCAGGGAGCCCCCTGCCTGGGGACATAGGACCATGTGATCAGCGGGGACCCACCACGGGACCCCGCTGCTTACCTTTGTCCCCCTTGAATCCGGCCATGGTCCGGAACATCTGGGGTCACCGCTAGCTGTGACCCCAGATGCTCACCAGCATCCCCGGATCGGTACTGGCGTTCTGGTACCGGCGGTGGTGTAGGGAAGACAGCATAGACGTCAGGACTGACTGTCCATGCTGTACATCCAGATGTGCAGCCACGGCTGCATAAAAGAAAGTTTCAGGGGCTCTTCTAGCCCCCACTCCGACAGGTGCACCCGTCTCCGGCCCGGCACCAAACTAAACTGAGGTGCCTTGGCTCAGGGGCGGGGTATAGGAGGGGGACCCTAGTGCATCCTGGGAGGCTGAAAAGCTTAACTCTATGGTGCCCGGCGACTGACGTCACACCTATACCCCAAGGTATCCTGTGGATACCCTATGGACCCTGAAGTAGAAAACGTCCTTCTGTCTCTTCACCCTTACTACTGCACGCAGCTCACTAACTCTATAACTTCCTTCAATCTCTTTACCCACACTACTGCACACAGCTCACTGACTCTATAACTTCCTTCTGTCTCTCCTCACTCACACTACTGCATGCAGCTCACTGACTCTATAACTTCCATCTGTCTTCTCACCCACACTACTGCATGCAGCTCACTGAATTTTTAACTTCCTTCTGTCTCTTCACCCACACTACTGCACGCAGCATACTTACTCTATAACTTCCTTCTGTCTCCTCACCCACACTACTGCACATAGCTCACTGACTCTATAACTTCCTTCTGTCTCTTCACCCACATAACTGCACGCAGCTCACTGACTCTATAACTTCCTTCTGTCTCTCTCCTCACCCACACTACTGCACGCAGCTCACTGACTCTATAACTTTCTTCTGTCGCTTCACCCACACTACTGCACGCAGCTCACTGACTCTATAACTTCCTTCTGTCTCTCTCCTCACCCACACTACTGCACACAGCTCACTGACTCTATAACTTCCTTCTGTCTCTCTCCTCACCCATACTACTGCATGCAGCTCACTGACTCTATAACTTCCTTCTGTCTCCTCACCCACACTACTGCACGCAGCTCACTGACACTATAAATTCCTACTGTCTGTCTCCTCACCCACACTACTGCATTCAGCTCACTGACTCTATAACTTCCTTATGTCTCTTCACCCACACTACTGCATGTAGCTCACTAACTCTATAACTTCCTTCTGTCTCTCTCCTCACCCACACTACTGCACGCAGCTCACTGACTCTATAACTTCCTTCTGTCTCTCTCCTCACCCACACTACTGCACGCAGCTCACTGACTCTATAACTTCCTTCTGTCTCTCTCCTCACCCACACTACTGCATGTAGCTCACTGGCTCTATATCTTACTTCTCTCTCTCTCCTCACCCAGACTACTGCAATGCAGCTCACTAACTCTATAACTTCCCTCTGTCTCCTCTCCTCACCCACACTACTGCACACAGCTCACTGACTCTATAACTTCCTTCTGTCTCTCTCCTCACCCACACTACTGCACACAGCTCACTGACTCTATAACTTCCTTTTGTCTCTCTCCTCACACACACTACTGCACGCAGCTCACTGACTCTATAACTTCCTTCTATCTCTCTCTTCACCCACACCACTGAATGCAGCTTACTGACTCTATAACTTCCTTCAGTCTCTTCACCCACACTACTGCATGCAGCTCACTGACTCTATAACTTCCTTCTGTCTCCTCTCCCACACTACTGCATGCAGCTCACTGACTCTATAACTTTCTTCAGTCTCTTCACCCACACTACTGCACGCAGCTCACTGACTCTATAACTGCCTTCTGTCTGTCTCCTCACCCACACTACTGCATGCAGCTCACTGACTCTATAACTTCCTTCTGTCTCTTCACCCACACTACTGCACGCAGCTCACTGACTCTATAACTTCCTTCTGTCTGTCTCCTCACCCACACTACTGCATGCAGCTCACTGACTCTATAACTTCCTTCTGTCTCTTCACCCACACTACTGCACGCAGCTCACTGACTCTATAACTTCCTTCTGTCTGTCTCCTCACCCACACTTCTGCATGCAGCTCACTGTCTCTATAACTTCCTTCTGTCTCTCTCCTCACCCACACTACTGCACGCAGCTCACTGACTCTATAACTTCCTTCTGTCTCTCTCCTCACCCACACTACTGCATACAGCTCACTGGCTCTATATCTTCCTTCTCTCTCTCTTCTCACCCACACTACTGCATGCAGCTCACTGACTCAATAACTTCCTTCTGTCTCTCTTCTCACCCACACTATTGCACGCAGCTCACTGACTCTATAACTTCCTACTATCTCTCTCCTCACCCACACTACTGCACACAGCTCACTGACTCTATAACTTCCATCTGTCTCTCTCCTCACCCACACTACTGCATGCAGCTCACTAACTCTATAACTTCCTTCCGTCTCTTCACCCACACTCCTGCATGCAGCTCACTGACGCTATAACTTCCTTCTGTCTCTCTCCTCACCCACACTACTGCACATAGCTTACTGACTGCAACTTCCTTCTGTCTCTCTCCTCACCCACACTATTGCACACAGCTTACTGACTCTATAACTTTCTTCAATCTCTCTCTTCACCCACACCACTGAATGCAGCTCACTGACTCTATAACTACCTTCTGTCTCCTTACCCACACTACTGCATGCAGCTCACTGACTCTATAACTTCCTTCTGTCTCCTCACCCATACTACAGCACACAGCTCACTGACTATAACTTCCTTTTGTCTCTCTCCTCACCCACACTACTGCACACAGCTCACTGACTCTATAACATCCTTCTGTCTCTCTCCTCACCCACACTACAGCATGCAGCTCACTGACTCTATAACTTCCTTCTGTCTCCTCACCCACCCTACTACATACAGCTCACTGACTCTATAACTTCCTTCTATCTCTTCACCCACACTACTGCACGCAGCTCACTGACTCTATAACTTCCTTCTGTCTCCTCACCCACACATCTGCACACAGCTCAGTGATTCTATAACTTCCTTCTGTCTCCTCACCCACACTACTGCACGCAGCTCACTGACTCTATAACTTCCTTCTGTCTCTCTAATCATCCACACTACTGCATGCAGCTCACTGACTCTATAACTTCCTTCTGTCTCTCTCCTCACCCACACTACTGCACGCAGCTCACTGACTCTATAACTTCCTTCTGTCTCTCTCCTCACCCACACTATTGCACACAGCTCACTGACTCTATAACTTCCTTCTGTCTCTCTCCTCACCCACACTACTGCACACAGCTCACTGACTCTATAACTTCCTTCTGTCTCTCTCCTCACCCACACTACTGCACACAGCTCACTGACTCTATAACTTCCTTCTGTCTCCCTCCTCACCCACACTACTGCACACAGCTCACTGGCTCTATATCTTACTTCTCTCTCTCTCCTCACCCTAACTACTGCATGCAGCTCACTAACTCTATAACTTCCTTCTGTCTCCTCTCCTCACCCACACTACTGCACACAGCTCACTGACTCTATAACTTCCTTCTGTCTCTCTCCTCACCCACACTACTGCACACAGCTCACTGGCTCTATCGCTTCCTTCTCTCTCTCCTCCCCCTTACTACTGCACACAGCTCACTGGCTCTATAACTTCCTTCTGTCTCTCTCCTCCCCCACACTACTGCATGCAGCTCACTGACTATAACTTCCTTCTGTCTCTCTCCTCATCTGCATTCCTACATGTCTCTCTTATTCCGCCCTGTTTATCCCCTCTATCCGCATGTCTCCCTCTATTGCTTGCTTCTTATACACCATTTTCTCTCTCCTCACCCACATTACTTCATGCACCTTGCACTCTACAGTAATCTCTCTCTTCCTAACTATCTCATACACTTCTAATTTCAAACTACCTTTTATCCAACTTATTTTATTGTTTGAAAATTTTTACAAGTATTAGAAAATATTTACATTTTCAAATAAAAACTACCTTTATTCAGGGTCTTAGTTTACCACTTGTCAAACATGAATACCTGGAAAGATAAAAGGTGGCTCACCACCCCAAACCAGTTGATTCTATTTGTGCATGTACCTATGTCCGACATCAAAAGTGGACTAGTTCAACTGAGGAAGCTGAGGAAGAATTAGTGTGATTGCATTGCAATTATGATCAGTTAAATCTGTAGTAACAGACAGTTGAGGTATGTTTCAATTAGAATTAGGGATGTGCAGGCTCGGATAGGTTCGAGTTTGCACGTGGAGTTCGGATTTTTCCCTCCAAAAAAACGGAACTCAGAACGAGGCAAAACGTCATCTTACATGGACGAACATCATCATTCCTGGACAAAAGACCAGGAATGATGATGTTCGTCCATGTAAGATGACGTTTTGCCTCGTTCTGAGTTCCGTTTTTTTGGAGGGAAAAATCCGAACTCCACGTGCAAACTCGAACCTATCCGAGCCTGCACATCCCTAATTAGAATTTTTATTGGAGAAAGAGTAGTGCAGGTTTTTAATACCTCCTCCATAACAATCAAATTATTTGACAAGGTGGATAAAAATGTGCCTACGTGCTGTAAACTACACCAATAGCTTCAGAACTTCTCCTCCTGTTGTTAATATATATCACATTTACTCAAGTATATTATTGAAGAGACATATTTAAGTACATCTTTTAATAAAAAAATATACTATATGTAGTAGATGTAGCCACGCTCAGCAATCCCATGATGCGGCGTATCGCAGCATGGATGGTGTGACTAGTGTTCCTGCGACTATGGTGTGCATACGCATGCACGTAACCTCCATTGACAGCAATGGGCAAACGCCGGCCGCTCTTAGTCGCTCGATGCATGTGCATGTGCACACGCAGTAACATTTGCATATTGCCCTACTCAACTCTCCTTAAAGGAAAATCATGAGTAATTGAGTAGAATCAATACATTGTTCAAGATTATTTTAAAGTTTTATTTAATTTTTGCTCAAAAACTTTTCCATTTAAGAGAAATATTCTCTTTTTTATTTTAGGATATGTCTTCAAATGAAAGCAATTTTTCAAGACGAATATGAACATACTGATCAAGTCGATAGGGAGAATACAATGATTTTGCAAGATTCTGAATGTTGCATAAAAGAAAAAAACAACATCCACCAGGCTTCACTATTGCTGCAGACACTCATTATTGTACTGCTCTCTAGGACAAGGAGTCCTGATAGTGCTGATATGGCCCTCACAGACCCCTGATCTCCACAATAAGCATGTCTGTTATTACATGAAGAGACAGAAGGATTTGAGCAAGTCTACATCCACAGAAGATCTGTGGTTAGTTCTTCAAGATGTTTGGAACAACCACTCTCCTGAGTTCCTTCAAAAACTGAGTGCAGGCCCACCAAGAGCCGCGGCGGGCCTGGGTAACAGGGGGCATGGCCTAATTGTGGGAGGCATGGCTACGCCACCTTTGGGAAAAAAATAAAAAGATTTTCAGCTGTGCTGCGCACTGGCGAGGAGGGCGCTCTGAGCCCCCTCAGCCAGGCGCAAAGCCATGGGGGTGCGATCAGTGTGATCTTTCCCCCCACAGGCATAGGAGACTGCTGTGGCATAGGAAACTGCTGCTACCACTAGCATTCTCCCACTGCAGCTCAGCACACGCTGTGTGCTGGGCAGCTGTGAGGGAGGGGGAAGGGTAGTGTCGGACCCGGGCCCCTCTGGAAGCCTGGGCCCGGGTAATTTGTGCCCGCTCCCCCCCATCTCGGCGCCCCTGACTGTGTGCATGTGTACCTAGAATAATTGATGCTGTTTTGATGGCAAAGGGTGGTCACACCAAATATTGATTCGATTTAGATTTCACTGCTGGTCATGCACTTTGAAATCTGTTAATTGATAAAAATAAACTAACACTTCTATTTTGAAAAGCATTCTCACCTTGCAGCATTTTTTCCACACCTGCCTAAAACTTTCACATTACTGTATGTATGTATATATTAGGGGTGTGAATCGGCCACTTTTCGTGTTTTGTGTTTTGGATCTGGATCTTTCTTCGTGTTTTGGATCTGGATTGGTTTTGCCAAAACCACCCTTCTGTGTTTTGGGTTCTCGGTTTTGTGTTTTGGATCTGTATTTTTTTTTAAAAAAAGCATAAAAACAGCTAAAATCACAGAATGTGTTGGTTTTGCTGCTCCTACGCTATTATTAACCTCAATAACCTTAATTTCCACTAATTTACAGTCTATTCTGAACACCTCACACCTCACAATAGTGTTTTTATGTCCAAAAGGTTGCACCAAGGTAGCTGGATGACTATGCTAAGCGACACGAGTGGGCGGCACAAACACATGACCCATCTAGGAGTGACACTGCAGTGGCAGACAGGATGGCAGTTTGAAAACTAGGCCCCAAACTGTACATAATGCAAAGAAAAAAAAAAGGTGCAAGATGGAATTGCCCTTGGGCCCTCCCATCCACCTTTATGTTGTATAAATAGGACATGCACACTTTAACAAACCAATCATTTCAGCGCCAGGGTCTGCCATACAACTGTGGCTGAAATGATTGGTTCATTTGGGCCCCCACAAAATAAGCTGGCAATTAATCTGTCCCTGCACAAACTGGCTCTACGGAGGCAAGATGTTGTCCTCATCCTCCTCATCCACAGATTCCTCACCCTCTTCAGTGTTGTGTACATCCTCATCCTCACAGAGTATGAACTCGTCCCCACTGGAATCCACCACCACAGGTCCCTCTGTACGTTCTGGAGGCTGGTCTCCCTGGAAGAGTTGATAATTCATTTTTATGAACATCATCTTCTCCACATTTTGAGGAAGCAACCTCCTACGCCTTTCGCTGACAAGGTTCCCGGCTGCACTAAACACTCTTTCGGAGTACACACTGGAGGGGGGGCAACCCTGGTAAAATAGAGCCAGTTTGTACAGGGGCCTCCAAATTGCCTCTTTTTCCTGCCAGTACAGGTATGGACTGTCTGACATGCCTACTTGGATGCTGTCACCGATGTAATCCTCCACCATTCTGTCAATGGTGACAGTATCATATGTAGTGACAGTAGACATGTCAGAAATTGTTGCCAGGTCCTTCAGTCCTGACCAGATGTCCAAACTTGGTCCTGCCTGCCCTGCATCACCGCCAGCGGGTTGTTTAGGATACCTAAGTTTTTTCCTGGCAGCCCCAGTTGCGGGAGAAAATGAAGAAGGAGCTGTTAACGTGTCACGTTCTGCTTCAGCTGACAGTGTTTTCACCAGCAGGACTTTGCACCTCTGCTGGCTTGTGTCGGCCAGAAAGAGAGACACCACATAGGCTTTAAACCTAGGATCGAGCACGGTGGCCACAATGTAGTGGTCTGATTTCAACAGATTGACCACCCTGGAATCCTGGCAAAGCGAATGAAGGGCTTCATCCACAAGTCCCACATGCCGAGCAGAATCGCTACATCTTAGCTCCTCCTTCACTTTCTCCAGCTGCTTCTGCAAAAGCCTGATGAGGGGAATGACCTGACTCAAGCTGGCAGTGTCTGAACTGACTTCACGTGTGGCAAGATCGAAGGGCTGGAGAACCTTGCACAACACGGAAATCATTCTCCACTGCGCTTGAGTCAGGTGCATACCCCCTCCTTTGCCTATGTCATAGGTGGATGTATAGGCTTGAATGGCCTTTTGCTGCTCCTCCATCCTCTGAAGCATATAGAGGGTTGAGTTCCACCGCGTCACAACCTCTTGCTTCAGGTGATGGTGGGGCAGGTTCAAGAGTGTTTGCTGGCGCTCCAGTCTTTGGCACACAGTCGCTGAATGGCAAAAGTGGGCAGAAATTTTTCGGGCCACCCAAAGCTTCTCCTTCACGCCCCTCTCACTTTTCAGAAAATTCTGCACCACCAAGTTTATTGTGTGAGCAAAACATGGGACGTGCTGGAATTTGCCCAGATGTAATGCCCGCACAATATTGGTGGCGTTGTCAGATATCACAAATCCCCAGGAGAGTCTAAGTGGGGTAAGCCACTGGGCGATGATTTCCCTCAGTTTCTCTAAGAGGTTGTCGGCTGTGTGCCTCTTACTGAAACCGGTGATACATAGCGTAGCCTGCCTTGGAACGAGCTGGCATTTCTGAGATGCTGCTACTGGTGACGCTGCTGCTGTTGCTGCGTAAGGTGATACATCTACCCAGTGGGCTGTCACAGTGATATAGTCCTTAGTCTGCCCTGTTCCACTTGTCCACATGTCCGTGGTTAATTGGACATTGGGTACAACCGCATTTTTCAGGACACTGAGGACACTTTTTCTGACGTTTCTGTACAGTCTCGGTATCGCCTGCCTAGTGAAGTGGAATCTAGACGTGATTTCGAACCTGGGACACACTACCTCCATCAATTGTCTAAATCCCACTGCACTAATGGCAGATACCGGACGCATGTCTAACACCAACATAGCAGTTAAGGCCTCAGTTATATGTTTTGCTTCAGGATGACTGCTGTCGTACTTCATCCTCCTCGCTAAGGACTGTTGGAGGGTCAATTGTTTAGTAAAAGTAGTGGTGTTCCTACTTCCTCTCTGGGATGATGAATGATTCCCAGCAACAGCAGTGGCAGCAGGAGGCGTAGCAATGCAGGATCCTCCGGAGGAATCCCGGATAGGAGAGTCAGTCATGCCAGTGACATGGCCTGCAGGACTACTTCCGATCCTGACTAAGGAGGAAATTGACGAGGAGGGAGTTGACGGTGTGGTTTGCAGGCACTTGGATACAACAGGACAACGGGATTTAGGTGTCCCTGGACTGCTTACGGTCTTAGCCAAAGTTTCTGAACTTGACAGTAACTTTTTATGAATGCGCTGCAGGTGCCGTATAAGGGAGGATGTTCCTAGGTGGTTAACGTCCCTACCCCTACTTATATCACCTTTACATATGGTACATATGGCAGGACAGTTGTTGTCCGGATTTGGATAGAAATATTGCCAGACCAAAGAGGTGGAATGTTTGGTCTTCTGCCCAGGCATGACCGTGATGGGCTTTTTCATCCCACGGACAACAACTGTCTCCCCCGGAGCCTGATTTAAACAAACCACATCACCATCAGAATCCTCCTCACCAACTTCCTCCTCAGCGCCAGCTACACCAGTATCCTCATCCTTTTGTACTTCAACAGTGACATCTTCAATTTGCATATCAGCAAGTGGACTGTGGGTGCTCCTTTCAGCACTTGCAGGGGGCGTGCAAAAGGTGGAAAGAGCCACCTCTTCCCATCCAGTGCTGGGAAGGTCAGGCATCGCAACCACCCCCACACTTGGATTTGTGATATCTTCTTAGAATGCACAGTTCTTCGCTGTGCTTTTGCCAGCTTAACTCTTTTGATTTTTGTAGAGGGAGGAGGGCTTCCATCATCATGTGAAGCTGAACCACTAGTCATGAACATAGGGAAAGACCTTAGCCATTCCTTGCCACTCCGTGTCGTAAATGGCATATTGGCAAGTTTATGTTTCTCTTCAGATGATTTAAATGTTTTTTTCAAGGTCATTTTCCTGAACGTTGTCATTTGGGATTGTATGTGCCCTCTACTATGACATTGGGCATCGACCTTGGCAGACGACGTTGATGGCATTTTATCGTCTATGTCATGACTAGTGGCAGCAGCTTCAGCACTAGGAGGAAGTGGTTCTTGATCTTTCCCTATTTTATTTTTATCGGAGAAAGTTTGGTCCTCCATTTATGTTATATTGCTATATACGTGCGACGAAGGCGCACACAAACACAGAAATTTATTTTTTATTTTTGTTGGAGACTAGTGCACTTTGTGGGTTACACCACACTTTAAGAAATGAGCCAGCCGGACCTTTACTTATGGGACACAGGCGCACGCTTGGCGCTGCTCCTTTGTTGATGCACGTGCAGCCACAGTGCACACAATTCACAAACACAGAAAATATTTTTTTATTTTGTTTGGAGTGTACTTTGTGGATTACAGCACCCTTTAACGGTCAATCCAGCCGGCCCTTTACTGATGACACAGGCGCACGCTTGGCCCTACTTTGTTGATGCACGTGCGGCTACTGCGCACACAATTCACAAACATAGAAAATATTTTTTTATTTTGTTTGGAGTGCCCTTTGGGGGATACAGCACCCTTTAGCAGTCAATCCAGCCATCCCTTTATTTATGGGACACAGGCGCACGCTTGCCACTACTTTGTTGATGCACGTGCGGCTACTGCGCATACAATTCACAATCACAAAAAAATATATTTTTTTATTTTGTTTGGAGTGCCCTTTGGGGGTTACAGCACCCTTTAATGGCCAAGCCAGCAGGCCCTTTACTTATGACACAGGCGCACGCTTGGCACTAATTTGTTGATGCACATGCGGCTACTGCGCACACAATTCACAAACACAAAAAAATATATTTTTTTATTTTGTTTTGAGTGCCCTTTGGGGGTTACAGCACCCTTTAACGGACAAGCCAGCCGGCCTTTTACTTATGGCACACAGGTGCACGCTTGGCGCTGCTCCTTCTTTGATGCACATGCAGCCACAGTGCACACAATTCACAAACACAGAAAAAAAAAATTATTTTGTTTGGCATGCCCTTTGGGGGTTACAGCACCCTTTAGCAGTCAATCCAGCCGGCCCTTTATTTATGGGACACAGGCACACACTTGGCACTACTTTGTTGATGCACGTGCGGCTACTGCGCACACAATTCACAAACACAAAAAAATATTTTTTTTTATTTTGTTTTGAGTGCCCTTTGGGGGTTACAGCACCCTTTAGCGGTCAATCCAGCTGGCCCTTTATTTATGGGACACAGGCGCACGCTTGGCACTACTTTGTTGATGCTCGTGCGGCTACTGCGCACACAATTCTCAAACACAAAAAAAAAAAAAATTTATTTTGTTTTGAGTGCCCTTTGGGGGTTACAGCACCCTTTAGCGGTCAATCCAGCTTGCCTTTTACTTATGGGACACAGGCGCACGCTTGGCGCTGCTCCTTTGTTGATGCACGTGCAGCCACAGTGCACACAATTCACAAACACAGAAAAAATATTTTTTTTTTAGCACTTGGGGGGAACACCCCTGACGGACAGAGCACCCCCTGGACTACACTACAGCACCCCTTTAGGACTGGGACACTGCACAGGACTTTGGAGTGGACACAGCCCCTATGGACAACTGACTGCACAACACAGTCCAGCCAGCCCCTATGGACTTTGAAGTAGTGGACACAGCCCCTATGGACAACAGCAGCACAGCACAACACTACACTGCACTACACTATACTACACTACGCTACAACACTACACTACACAGCCCAGCCAGCCCTAACTCCCACCCTCCCTCTTCACTGTCCACAGCCGAGTGAGAAAATGGCGCCGACGCGGGTACCTTATATAGGATCCAAAACCAGCGAGACCCGGAAGGCGGGATGATGACGTTTTGCCTCGATTTCAGATCCGAGTCAGGCAGGAAAAGTCGAGCCTGACTCGGATCGGCCTCGGATCGGGGGAGCTCGGGGGGGTTCGGATTTCAGAAATCCGAACCCGCTCACCCCTAGTATATATATATATATATATATATATATATACTGTATATATATTTATATATACACACACACACACACAAGTCTATCTCTATCCAAAGAAGGGTGCCCTCAACAGTCTTGTATTGACAGCAGCAAAACATTTATTCTCATGAAGCCATCATCCCACTTTGCCGTTTCAGTCCTCACTGGGACTTTTGTCAAAATATCACAGGTGTCCCATCAAATCTATAGTTAGAAAAAGACAGACCCAAGTAAAAACAATCCCCTTCTCATTACGGTGAACTCATCCAATTGAGTCACTGTGTGGCCCTGACGAAGTTCTAACTGCTTTCTGATTTGTCTATATGAATACATGATGGCAATTGTTGGTAATCTGTATAATTTTATCACATCTTCACGCAGAAGTACGCAATATTCCGATATCCAAAATACCCCTGGTCCCAAGCATTTTGGATATGGGAGACTCAACCTGTAATACATTTATAATGTAATTGTAGCTTATACTTTTTTGGAAATTACAGTATCATATAGCATACAATCAGTTTTGTCAAATAATATGAGGGATGAAATCTGCATTTTTGACAGTATGTTAAATCGTCTAGGTAAATAGTTTTTCAACATTTATGCCTTTTACATATGCAAAAAATGCTGTTTATTACATATATTAGGGCAAGTATCCCTCAGATAGGAATAGTAAAAAAATCTCTCTCTCTCTCTCTCTCTCTCTCTCTCTTTCTCGTGCACTTTAATAAAGAGACTTTTATAAATAGAGCTTATTCTTCAAAATTGGTATAACCTCATAGCACTTTTTTCAGACATAGAGCCGTATTGAATTTGAGCCGAGCCGCAATACTTTTTCGCGTCCCGGCCTTTCAGCTACCTCTGCTGTTTTGTAAGTGGAAAAGTATCGCGCGCGTGCCCGCTTTACCCCGTATTCAATTTGAAAGTACGCGAAAACGGGCGGAAAATACTGTCAGATTTGGGGAAATCAGCCTGACACCCCCCAAAAGATGCTCTGCCATGGGGGTTCACTATGGTACCCCACGATTTGGCTTGCTGAAGGTATTTAGTGTTTTTAAACGGGCTGAATAGCTGCTAAATAACGTTTTTCTATACGTGGTGCAGAATAGTATTCAGGAGTATTTTTTCCAGAAAATAACTTATCCCAGCAAATTTGGGGTACTTGAAAATGGGGGTCAGCATATTTAAAAGTTGCTAAAGGGAAGTTGAAAAAATTGTGAAAAATCCACCTGCCGCTAGCACCTGCAATCAGAAAAACACTTGGGGCATACTTGGGGACCCCCTCAGAGTCAAGTTCAATAGTTTTTAACTTTGTACCCCAACTTTTTTTTTCGTCCCCTTTCTCAAAGTCATTTTTTGGGGTGTCCTTACGCGTTTTTTAAAAATGTTTTTTGACACAGTTTACCTTTGGGGGACTGTCTGAAGGCTGCATGGGGGTTCCCACAATGTTGCACCCCAAAACCCCAATTCTGCACTTTTTTCCGCTTGCTATTCATAGGCAAAACTTTTTTGCCTAGTACATTGCATTGACTTTCCGCCAAATTGAATACGGGTAAAAGCAAAGCAGGCGAAAATGACGTCATCGGTGAAAAAGTGTTGCGGATCTGGACTTTTTGCCTCAAATTGAATATGGGCCATAGCCTGGCCTCACAGAGGACAAAGCCAAAACAAGCGGTGTCTGTTGCTCCATATTTGATGAGGGCTTTTGCCCAGATTCAGAGATGGACGGAATTGCATAGCTGCACACACACGGAGGTGTAACTCCATCTAAAATGCAAATGCAGCAGGAGGTGTCTCTCTAAGGAACAGACACCTCCAGTGCTGGGATCGAGGTCATCGAGCCTGGGATCACCATCGCAACCAAAAGTCACAATGTTTGCTCTTTTGGCCAGGCTGTGGAGGCTGAAGTTTAACGCAGCCAAGCTGGGTCCTAGTCACTTGCGAGGCAGAAAATCTGCATACACCAGTGCAGACCCTGGTCTTGTCCCTCTTGGAAAAAAGGGGCAACATGCCCCTGTATCCGGGAACATTGACCATCCATGCCCACACTCCACCCCACAAACGCTGCAGCATGTCAATTATGCTGAGGCTTGGGGGGGTCTGCGAGCGAGATCACAGGACCCGTTGTGCACATGCGCAGAATGGATTCTGTGCATGCGCAGACCCCTAAAAATCTAAGGTGTACGTTAAGCATTTTGTAGTTTGGTGTGTGCAAGTTAAAAAAAAACCTAGATAGTAGTTTCTCTGAAATGGGGAAACTTAAAGTTGGTACTCACTATTGATGTAGGAGATCACATGGTCCAGATGATGCCTGTTTGTGAAGGAAAGCAAACAATTTCATCATTATACAACCCACTCGTGCCACCTGTATCACTTCCTGCCCAGTGTTTGTGTCAAGCCTACCTCACCTTGTCATAGGTATGCGAACAAACCGGCACAGGGTTTGTGCTTCTTCACCTCATCCTCCACTGGGGCATTTAGTACCCCATCTCCCCCTCCCACCGGGACATAAACTACTCACCTGGGTGGTCAGAAAAGTTCAAGTAGTGTATGTTCCAGAGAGAGGGGTGGGCGAGATATTCTATGAGCCAGTGTAAGGGGAAGTGCCAAAGTGGCAAACCCTGTGTCGGCTTCTGCACATGCCTACGAACTTTGTGTCTCTCCAGTCTCCTGCACCCTGTCAATCCAGCCTCCAGTCACTCTAAACTCCTGCCCCGTCACTCCATGCTCCTGCACCTTTACTGCAGCCTCCTGCCCCGTCACTCCATGCTCTGGCCACTGTCACTGCAGCCCCCTGCTCCCTGCTAGTCCATCCTGCCCATCACACCAGCATCCTGCCCCTGACACTGAAGCCTCAGGTCACTCTACTGCCCCATAACTCCACACTCCTGTTGGTGCAGCCTTCTGTGACTCCTGAATCCTTCTTCCTGTCTCATCAACCCCCTTTCCCAGCCCCTTTAATTTGCCTCCTTCTTGATCAAACTGCCTGCACCTCTACTTCAGCAGCCCAGCATGATGGAAAGAAGCATCAGTGAGTATCGCATGAGTAGAAGACACATTAGATGACCCACCTTCATGGAGAGCAACTGGATCCTACTGTAGCATAGATGGGCTGACTGCAGCGGCACCCATAGGCCTCAGAGCCATGCACAGTAGCCCTGCCATGCGGCCCCTTGAGTCACCCCTGATATGAACGGTTATTTACACGACACACAAGGAGCAGCTGTATTTTTTTTTTTTATGCAAACGTCATAATCATATGGCATTCTATTATTACCTACTAGTGCTGTTGCCAGAAGAGACTATCGTTTGTTCCCATTAAAGTGGCCTGCAGGATGCCACAATTTTATTTTGATCTATTGTTGCCTTGCAAATGCATAGCAGTAAAGCCTAACCTTAAAAGAAACCGCAGTACGGTCTATAGATTAAAATAAATTTACCACGGATGCTATCACTTTCTGCATGATCACTAGGATGGGTACTATCAGAATGCTAGTCTGAGGGTTTCAAATTTATGCATACAGCAGTCCAAGGGGCCTATTCATCATCAGTTAATTTTTACAAAAGCTGGTGAAAATGAACATTTTCACCTGCAATTGTAAAAATTAAGTTTTCCTACCAGTCATCAGGAAGATAAAGCAGAAGATTTCACAGATATCTCCTACTCACCTTCCTCTCCCGGAATGGCCCGCTGTCCCCAAACACTAGTAGAATAACCCACTGTCCCCATACACTAGTATCACAGATCTCCTACTTACCTTCCTCTCCCGGAATGGCCCACAGTCCCCAAACACTAGTAGAATAATCCGCTGGCAAAATAACCCACTGTCCCCATACACTAGTATCCCAGATAACTCCTACTTACCTTCATCTGGCAGAATAACCCGCTGTACCCATACACTAGTATCACAGATATCTCCTACTTAACCTTTCTCTAGCGGAATGGCCTCTGTCCCCATACACTAGTATCACAGATATCTCCTACTTACCTGCCTCTGGCGGAATGGCCCACTGTCCGCATACACTAGTATCACAGATATCTCCTGCTTACCTTCCTCTGGAATGGCCCGCTGTCCCCATACACTAGTATCACAGATATCTCCTGCTTACCTTCCTCTGGCGGAATGGCCCGCTGTCCCCATACACTATAATCACAGATATCTCCTACTAACGTTCTTCTGGCGGAATGGCCCACTGTTCCCATACACTAAAATCACAGATATCTCCTGCTTACCTTTCTCTGGCAGAATGGGCCACTGTCCCCATACACTAGTATCACAGATATCTCCTACTTAGCTTCCTCTGGCTTAATGGCCCGCTGTCCACATACACTAGTATCACAGATATCTCCTGCTTACATTCCTCTGGCGGAATGGCCCGCTGTGCCCGTACACTAGTATCACAGATATCTCCTGCTTACCTTCCTCTTGCGGAATGGCCCGCTGTCCCCATACACTAGTATCACAGATATCTCCTGTTTACTTTCCTCTGGCGGAATGGCCTGCTGTCCCCATACACTAGTATCACAGATATCACCTGCTTACCTTCATCTGGCGGAATGTCCCGCTGTCCCCATACACTAGTATGGGGACAGAATTCATCAAGCTCTGATGGTGAGTACTCCCGTTCCATGCTCACAACCCACTTGTTCTCTATTGGAAGGAGTCCCGGGTTGCGAGGAGGGATCCTTTCATATCCCTCCATCCATGTCTGGCTCCTTCTGCTGGACATCAGGGCTCTTGTGCGCATGTGTGACCTGCAGGTCACGCATGGCCACTAGAGTCACTGCTCCTTTTGGAAAGGAGCAGTGAAGCCGATCGCGGGGACAGCTGATTTTCAGATCAGCTGTCACCGCACCAGAGCAATGCTCAATTGTTCCGGATTCCGCGGCGAGTTAGAATGTTAATTGTTTGGAGTGCAAATGGACCCCAATGATTAACAGCATGATTAGACCCCTAAGAGTACATATTTGTGATATTAGCGACTATAATATTGAATAAAATCGTTTGTCTCCCCTTCAAATATACCAAAAAAATTAATACAGGGAATGATTTATTAGAGTAGTACACAAACCCAATTGTTTACGTTCTACTCCGATGGCTGGTGGACTTCAATTGTGCAGAACCCACTCTGTGCATTAGCAGAACGGGTACTGAGTGAATGTATGCAGTGTCCCCTGAGCCACAGCTTGATTGCAGCATCAGACTACTTTCTCTGCAAATATGGTATTTCAGCTACATTTTATGGAAGTGGCGAGACCAGGGTCTGCGTAAGAAAAATAAAAATCCTGACATTGGTAACGCTTGAGCTTGCTCAGATAACCAATGCTGAAAACATTGCAACCGATGTTCGTGATGGTGATCCCAGACTGCATCAATGAACACAGCAGTGGGATCTTTGATGTAAGAAGAAGGCGTATTTTTACTATACATGGCTCCTGCTGTATTAAAATATTTTAGCATCGCTGGTGCATCCAAAGATGCAGCGGCTATGCTAACTGCGTCCATCTCTGAGTCAGAAACACAGAGCAGGTGAAGGGACGGATAGGTCTAATAATGTCTAAATGGATCAATCCTCAAAATGATTTCTTTTTTTCCAACATCTGTGGCTTTTCCCAACGATATACATTACAGATGTTGTTTGGTGGGGATAACACTCAAATAGGAATACATAAATAGACCACATAATAAAATAACATTTCTTTGCAGAGAATACCAATATCCAATATTATAAAGATATAGGGGCCCATTGATCATAGATTATTTGCAAAATATTCCTCTAAAACATAGATACCCGCTCTCCCAGATATAGGGGTCTATTCATAAAGCAGTGAAAAGTCCTATTTAGCTTAAAACAGGACTTTCACTGCTTTCAGCGATTTATAGAGGGGGTTACTGTGGAGAAGGGAATTCCTTCTCCAGCACCACCCCTGCTTCTTGTATGATTCTGCTTTACGTTCCTCTCCTGCAGTATAGTTTTGCCATCTGAGGATGGCGTAGTCTGTACTGCAAGCCAAACAGAACAGGGCAGCTGCATACTTCCCTGCTCTCTGCCAGGAACCCGGCACTGTCACCATCCCCTTTTCCCAGCGTCTATTGCAGCTGGTCTGACCTGACCTGCTGCTCTCAGATCCCGGCATGTGCGCAGTGAGAATACAGGCATATTGGGCTCCAGATGTGTCTGTATTCTCACTGGATACAGGGATCGCCGAGCGGCTGGACAGTGCCCGAAGACGCAATAGATGTGATGCAATATATAGTGATATTTATCGTGAGCCACTTCATGTTCTTTACGAATAGACCTGATATTATGGAGGGACTGCAGCAGAATCGCCGGTATCTGCTGCGATTCCTCCAATTCCATCAGCAGCACAACCCTCATAGTTTCTATGGGGAATGTGTTGCTGCCAGATTGACCAAATTGGTCCCCGCAGCTAACGCCATCTGAGGATGGCATTAGCTGCTGTAACTGATGGATTACACATCACGAAAAATACCGGGAGAGGGTTCCATAGGAACCCTAACCTAGCAATGGCTCTCGGGCATGCGTAGTCTGTAGAATGCGCATACGCTGGAGTACTGGCACAGGAGTGAAAAGACTGCTGACAAGGTCAGCTCACTCCTGGCATTTCACAGGGATGGGCTCCTTTCGGAACCAACATCCCTGCGGGTGCCATATCATAAATTCAGGTGGTATGATCACATACTGCAATGCGACCATGGGCGCTATGATTGTGCCCAGATCATATTGCAAATGTGAGAGAGAGATAACATGATCAATACAATACCAAAAATAAAAGTTCCATTGTATTTATTTTAAAACTAGCATTATAAACATACATGACCATTAACAGTATAAATAAACAAAAAAGTTGCTTAGGTAAAATAACGCCAACAGTATAATAATAAACATAAATTTAATAATGAAAGCTATGAAATAACTTACTGACATGACATACATACATGAATGTGAGCAAAGAGATATACAAATGATAGCTGTATGCTAGCAATTACATGCATATAACAATATATACAGATAGATATATCATAGCATATCAGCAACCCTCAATAAAAATATATTTATATGTAAGTAGAATATTAAAATAATATTGGCTACATGCTGTTCATTATATACACATACATATAAAATATTATGCATATGGCACAGGCAGACATTTCATTCATATAGCATAATATACAGATGTCACTAGACAAAACCTAGATATTAGCAGTAACTGAAAAAGGAATGCCTCCTATTTCTTCAGACAAACTAAACAGGAATGGGTAAATTATATCTTTAACCAGATAGTCATACAGTCAGTGGAATGGGAGTCTTCTAATTGCTGCTGTGTAAACACGGCCAGAGGGAAGGAGGGGGAGAGGAGGAGAGGGGGAGGGAGCTACTGAACACTGACACATCGCATCTGCAGACAAGGGGCTCTATTCATTAACATTATTTCTACAAAAAAAAGTGAAAAATGGTGTTTTCACACCCTTCTCACATTATTTTAGTTTCACCTAAAGTTACTACAGGGCATTTGTAGTAGAATTTGTAAAATTCTACTCCAACCCCAAAGTATCACTTATTTTTAGTAATCAGATGGCATTTCCCATAATTGTAATGGGAAATGCGATCTGTGTGCAAGTTACTAAAAATAAATTGTGAAAAAAATACCTGGGGAGGCCCTGTGATAATAACGCCATCTGGAGATGGCGTTATCCAGGGTCTCCCCCGGTTACCAGACTGCTGCTCCACTTTAACGTGCAGAGCAGAGCACAGAGCCAGCCCCAGTAATCAGCTGTGTGGTCTAAACAGATACACTGCAAAAAAAATAGTAAAAAAAAAAAAATTGGCTTACCTTAGTCCAGGGACCAGAGTTCGGGGCTCCGGTAATGTCCTTCCTCCGGTAAGCTGGTCTCCCATTCTGCACTAAAGCCCCATCATCAGGTGACCGGGTCCCACAATTGCAGCTTAGTGTGAGCCATTACAATTGTGGGAAATGCGATCTGCTTACTAAAAAAAATGTGATAAGTAGGGATTGGAGTAGAATTTTGCGAATTCTACTCCAATTGCCCTTTAGTATATTCATGTGATAGTAAAATAATGTGAAAAGATATACCCCTCCCCTTATTGGAGAAAATTTTAATTAGTGCTCCTTATGTATTGTAAAAAATTATTAGTGTCCATTTATGTATTTAAAATAATATTAGGGTCTCCTAATGTATTTCAAATAATATTAGTTGCCTCTTTATTTTTACTAATATTATTAGTGCTCCTTTATTAATTTAAAATAACATTAGTGGCCCTTTATTTTTCTTATTATTCATTGTGACCATATAATATCAATATCTAATGTAGGCTCAGTATCGGTTAAGTTTTGTCAATCAGAAGTGAACTCTCATTGTGAATGCATATAGATGGTAGCTGTTCTGGTCACTTTTGACACTGCTTGATTTCACCATAACAGGAGAGATCCAACACAGCATTGCAATTGACAGCCTTAGAGCTGCTGTGTTGGATGTCCCCCTGCTATACTGTAGAGAGAATTGAGCAGCTCAACAAAAAATGGCAGAAATCTTGGCTTTATGTTAGTGCTGTGATTCTGCTACATACAACAAATAGTGGAGATCCAGTAAGAACGACCCAATCTTATCAAAGTATTCATTTTTGCAAGGGAAGGAATTAAGTAAAATGTATTTATAAAGTGTAATACCCATTTAAACATAGACTGGATCATTGCATAAATTGCCATGAGTTATGTGCAGGGCATGACTGGTGGGAGGTACGGGGAAAGACTGGTGGGAGGTGCGGGGGCAAGGTGCTGCAATAGCATAATTGTGGTGTGAATTGCATTATTGCACTTCCTTCAGAACGTGGGCAGCATCATAGCCAGCAGCCGGCAGTGAGAGGCTTGCTTACTCTTCCAGGACTCCTGGAGAGTCACCTGAGAATCGGAAGTCTCCAGGTTATCCAGAGACTCCCAGTAAGTATGCTTTGATTTCACTCTCAGAGTTGAGTTTTGCCCTTTATTACTGGACCAAGAGAAAAAGTAGGTGTGGCATCTGCACTAGGAAAATGAATACAGGTAGGTAGGTACATTATTTACAAATTTACTGAATTTTTCTTTAGGGGTGACACTCAGAGACCCATTAATACAGAGACAATGAACACATAGTAGGTCACTTCATTCACGGTGCACTCATTAAATGAGATCCGCTTTTTTCACTTCTCTGTGTCCCTTTATCAATGGAGATTGTTGCATTTTGGCCTACTACTTTTTTATTTCATTTAAATGTATTATATTTTGTACTATCAATTTTATGTAAATATTATTATTATTATTATTATTATTATTATTATTATTATTATTAAATGCATTTAATAATAATAATAATAATTATTATTATTATTATTATTATTATTATTAAATGCATTTAAATATGAACAGGAAGCACCCTATTTTTTACATATTTTGTTTTAACTGCTGATGTAGATTAAGTCAAATCGAACCAGCCCTATATTCAGTTACCCCGCATTCAAATTTAATGATCAGGTCAGTACTTGAGATGACACAGATGTAGTAGTGCTGAACACAACACCTCCAGTAGAAGAATGGGTGACAGATAATCTTTCAAGGACATCACACTCCTTTATTTACTCCTCCAGTGCTACAACTAGTTGCAAGTAATAAATAATGGCAACAGTTTTTCACAGGTGTACATCAGAGCAAACAATCACTCACTTCAGGAATAGTCAATTTGCTTCTCAATCTATACACCTCTGTCTCAATTATTTATTATCTCTCTGTTCTGGTGGGTAACACATCCCATATTGTAGGTAACTGGGCTATTGATGCTTGACTCCAGTAACTTTCCTTGCACTCTCTCAGTAGGCGAACCAACAGTGTCAGACTTGGCACACTAGGTGGTAAGTTTACTAAGATTCGTGTTAGTCCCGACTTGCATTCTCGGGTGAAAATATTCCTTTTTTGCAAATTGAGAATTTACTATCATTAAACTCGGGTGATTTGTGGTAGCTTTTTAGGTTGAAATCGAGTGCTTTAATGATGCTAATTCGGCAGTTTTTTGCAATAGTTCTATTCGGCTCTATTCGGAAGTACTTTTCACTCAAATTGGGGACCCAATAGAAGTTTTAAATGCACCACCTCCAGAGCTGTGAGTTACATCCCAACATACACAAATCAGTGTGATTTGTGTATGTTTATGAATAGCTAATGTGTTGTAAGGGTTAATTTTAAAGAAAAAATTGACGTGAGGTCCCCCTTAAAACAGGACTAGCCCCGGACTTTTCATACCCAGTCCTGGTTGTCTAAGTACAGGGAAAAAAATGCGTAGGGTTCCACTGTACTTAGTACAACCAGCACTGGGCTCTGGGAACCAATCCTGGTTCAGGAATTACAGGGGGAAAAAATGTTATGGTCCACTTGCAATTCCCAGAACCAGCACTGGACCCTTTCTAGTGGGAGGCTGATGCCACAGCCAGGGGAGCCCTTTCAACAGGCCCCCAGCTGCAGCATTAGTCCTGACCACTAGTCAGCCCAGGCCAGGGATCCCAGGGGAGTTGGGGAACCATTAAGGGCCCACTGGTATCTGTAGTTCACCTGTAAAGAAATGTCTAAAAAAACACAAGACACACATCGTGAAAGTAAAGTTTTATTACATACATAAACACAGACGGTGTAATGGTTAGCGTTACTGCCTCACAGCACTGAGGTCGTGGGTTCGATTCCCACCACAGCCCTACCTGTGTGGAGTTTGTATATTCTCCCTGTGCTTGCGTGGGTTTCCTCCGGGTGCTCCGGTTTCCTCCCACACTCCAAAAATATACTGGTAGGTTAATTGGCTCCCTACAAAAATGAACCCATGTGTGTGCGCATGTGGTAGGGAATATAGATTGTAAGCTCCACTCGGGCAGGGACTGATGTGAATGGTAAGATATTCTCTCTGTACAGCGCTGCGGAATATGTGTGCACTATATAAAATAACTGGTAATAATAAACACACATACATACTCACCTACCTTACCAGGACTGGTCCCCTTGTCCAAAGTAGGCATTCAAGGTCTTCTTAAAACAAAAAAATTGACCTGGGCTACAAACCTAGGCCAGGGGTGCCCTGGAGAGGGGGACCCCTTTATTGGGGGGGTCCCCAACTCCCCAGGTATCCCTGGCCTGGGATGACAAGTGCTCAAGACTGATACTGCGGCTGGAGTCCCAGTGAAAGGGCTGCCCTGGCTGTGGCATCAGCCCCCACTAGAAAGGGTCCAGTTCTGGTTCTGAGAATTACAGGGGGACACTATGCATTTTTCCCCTCTGTAATTCCAGAACCAGGACTGGTTCCCAGAGCCCAGTGCTGGTTGTACTAAGTACAGTGGAACCCTACGCATTTTTTTCCCTGTACTTAGACAACCAGGACTGGCTATAAAATGTCTGGGGCTGATTCTGTTTTAGGGGAGGGGACCCCACGTAAATTTTTTTAAAAAAAATAGCCATTACGATCTAAAAAAAAAACAAGCAGCCTGCTCATATTTCACTGATATGTGCAGCCTGCTTGTTCGAGAGAGAAATTTGGCCAGTTAAATCGGGGCTTCAAAATGGACTGGATTGACCAAATACACCATCAATCAAAATGATCCTGTCAAAACCAGAACCGTGGTAAATTTCCTATTGAAAAAAACGGCCGTTTTTGATTGAACCTATCCAAGTTGAAAAACCGAAACAAGAAACGGAACCGAAACAAATCTTAGTAAATTTACCCCTAGTACTCTAGACAATTATCAGCATACTTCTCAGATCTCAGGCCAGTTTCTCTCATATACAGCTCCAAATCTTTACAATCACAGTGTAGTTCTAGCTGCTCGAGTATCAGAAAGTTCAAAACTATAACTTTAATGGTATATGTTCATAATGTCACATTTAGAATGTTGATATTTAGAATGGCAGAAATTCAACATTCAACAAATTCAACATTCAATATGTCGACATTTACAGTGTTGACAATGACAGGAAGACAATATGACATAATGTCAACATTGTGAATGTGGACAGATATTAGGATGATTTTAGGGTTTGGGTTAGACTTAGGGTTAGTGTTAGGCTGCGAAGAGGGTTAAGTATAGGGTTAGGATCAGCAATATGCTACATAAATCTGCAAATTCAGGACATTCATAATGTTGACATTATAGCAATGTTGACATTGCGAATGGTGATAGGTGACATGTCAACCTCACAATCATGTTGACATTCTGAATGAGTGACACAAAGGGGATGAGGCTGTAGAGAAACAGAGGGGATGATACTGGAGAGACACAGGTGAGTATGAGGCTGAAGAGACACAAGGGAGATAAGGCTGAGAGACAGGCTGGGATAAGGCTAGAGAGATGTGGGAAGGAGGCTGGAGAGACACAGGAGGATGAGCCGATGTCCGACTGGCCTGTACCCCCGTGGCATCAGTAGGAACCTTTCTGCACAGGAGTATTCAGACAAGTAATTGGCAATGAATTTATGTGACCACTGATGTGTATAAACCAGCATCCCAGTTCCTAAGCAAAAGGTGGCCAGGATGCAGAAGGGAATGGCAGCGGCTCACTAATCATGAAGGAAACCAGATAAAGAAATTCTCCATTTCAATCCAATCCTGCCACTTCTCAGCTGTGTTTTTGGAGGGCGCGTAGTATATTAAATCACAATCACTATATTTCTTTCATAATCTTCATTCACATAGTCTTCTTTGCAATATCAGCAGTTCCCATACAACCTTTTGGAATTAAAAAAAAAACTTGCATCTTGACTATTCTTATGTTTAGCTAAATTAATAATATTCATTTTCTATATATTATCCCTCAAGAATCTAAAAGATAATCATCTAACTTTTTCTTTATATCTCTATAGTAACTTTATCTCTCCCATTCTCTATCTTATTACGATCTGTAACTTATATTGTAATTATTATTTTGTTTGTCAATATTGATCAATGGGGGACATTCAGACCCACTCGCGAGCGGCAGTACGCTCGCAAGTGGGTCGATGTTCCCCACTGCGCATGCGCACGATGGTGGGAGCTCCGTCGTGCGCATGCGCGAGACCCGGCGAGCGAAGTACTTTCCATCGCTCCGGGTCTCGCACCAAAGAGGGCGTGCTGTCGATGTTGATTGACAGCACGCCCCCTTTGGTGGGTGTGCCGGGGGCGTGCCTGCCAGACGGAGGCGTTCCTATGGGAACGCCTACCGTCTGAAGCCGGCCCCACTGACATCACTAGTGATGTCAGTGGGAGTGATTTTGGCTCTGATAGAGCCAAAATCACTCCTGGCCTTGCGGTTGAGAAACCCGACCACAGGGTTTCACTCACAAGTCCGATGGTCGCGATGGTCAAGACCATCTTGTTGGACGCTCATATATGCTGTGGGTGGTGACCCACAGCTATACGAGCGTCCAGGAGGACGCTCCACTTTAATGGAGGTGGGCCCTGATTCAGAGCGAGCACTCTGGTCAGAGCGTCTGGCTCTGAATCAGGGCCAATATTTTTACTAACTCACCACTGGCTCCCTTAACAAATCTATTAATACTGTTTGTAGTGCACACAACACTATTGGACTAGCAAAACACATTGAACACTCCATACAGTAAAGTTGGTATGCAGTTACTTTGTCTACATTCAGAATGTTGACAATGTACTATCAACATGTTCTGAATTTTGACATTATGAATGTCAATAGCCACAATGTTGACACCTGATTTTAGGGTTAGGGTTAGATTAGGGTTATGCAGCAGTTAGGGTTCCGTTTAGAGTAAAGGTCTATGGGAAATGCATTTGTCAACTTGCATTTAGTCAACATTCACAGTTTCTACATTCTATACATGTTGACATTGGAAGAAACAGATTGGCAGAATGCACTTGATCCGATATTGAGTCGATCCCCCCAATAAAAAAAGCATTAACTACTCACTATAAAATGCTAAAGGAGAAGGTGGATTATTTAGGAATTAAAATGGGTATTTGTAAATGGATATTTAACTTCCCATCTTTATCAATAGAACAAATAATTAATTCATTTCAAAATTCATGTAAACTCTTACCAGCAAGCATATTTGTAGAATTATTTATTAAAATTGTACATCATACATATTTATCACTTAGGAAATGATTTGCAATGAGGCTTTCAGAAAACCATAATTACCCTAAATGTCTTCAGAGAGAAGCAGGTTTATACCACCAATTGGGGATGCAGTCGGGATGCTGATGGCCTAAATGGCGACCGTTGGCATCCCGACTGTGTAATCCCGGCAGGTGTCTAATGACCGGTGTCGAAATCCTGACACCGGTCATTACACCTATGCCAGGAGCCCGACACCCAGCTTACCAATCGAAGGTAAACCGGGTGACGGGCGTGGACAGCCGCAGGGGAGGGGTTAGGTTTAGGGTTCCCGGGGGGGACTTAGGGTTAGGCACCCCCCCGGTAGGTTAGGATTAGGCTAGGGAAAGGGGGGTTAGGATTAGGCACCCCTGGGGGGAGGTTAGGGTTAGGCACCCCCGGGGGGGAGGTTAGGGTTAGGCACCCCCTCCCCGGGGGACTTAGGTTTAGGCAGCGGGGAAGGGGGGGTTAGGTTTAGGCACTTGGGGGGGAGGTAAGGGTTAGGCACCCCTAAGGGAGGGTTAGGTTTAGGGGGTAAAATTAGGTTAGAACATACCTTGGAAGATCAGGATTTTCACCCCTGCCGGGCTCACGCTGTCGGGTTTTATGTATTCCACTGTTTGTGAGAATGTCCCTTGGTTAGACAATTTTGGTTAAGGATATGAACTTATACTGAATCTAAATTGGGGAGACAAGTTCCGTTTGGCCCTGAATGGGCGGTATTGGGAATTTTCCCTAATAATCAAAGATATACAATAATAAAGGAAATAAGAAACTATTATTGATTATAAGTGCATTAGGTAGGAAAACTATTCTTCAAAATTGTATTAAGAAGGAACCACATTCTTTTACATTATTCAGACAAAAAATTAAACATATATTTAGAATGGAATGGATTGAGGCATTGGGAAAAAAAGAGAAACATATTGAATTCTTTATTGAAGTATGGGAGGAATATTTAAGTACTGTATACTCCCAAATAGTATCAAATATCAAGTCTTAAAGAGTTTGCAATATACTAAGTAGTATGAGATCAAAACGGCAGACAATACCATTTGAATTTGTACCAATATAATAATTAACAGAAATAGATAGGGCTGAGATACCATATATGGGTAATGGTGATAGATATTCCCCTGGACACTACTTCTTTTCGGAATTATGTATATGTTAATTTAGATGTATCGTGAATGTTATTTGATTTATGACAAAGATAAATATACCCACTAAAGAATTACAACAAAGAGAAGTGAACAAAAATGTTTTAATAATTCCATCTTTCTTTTTTTTTATTGCTGAAACTCATTGTTTTATTAGTGCCAAAAACTTGAAATTGGTGGAATGAAAATTGCCATAAGCTTCAATACAAATAAATTAGAAAAAAAATCTATTATTACAACACTGTTGGACTAGCAAAACACATTGAACACTCCATACAGTAAATTTGGTATGCAGTTACTTTGTTGACATTCAGAATGTCGACAGCGTACTGTCAACATGCTCTGAATTTTGACATTGTGAATGTCAACAGCCACAATGTCGACACCTGATTTTAGGGTTAGAGTTAGATTAGGGTTAGGTTGCAATTAGGGTTAGATTAGGGTTATGTAGCGTTTAGGATTACATTTAGAGTAAAAGTCTATGGAAAATACAGTTGTCGACAGTCACAGCGTACACATTCTGTACATGTCGACATTCAGAACATGTCAACATTCAGAATATGTTGACATTATGCTGTCAACATTCTAAATGTCGATATATTGATCGTCGCTTAAATTTGTCACACCCATACTGTATATTTTGTTGGATGAAAACAACACTACTCAGAAAGTTATTTTTATGTTTCTCACTGAAACTTTTCTTATTTCTGTAATGTATACTGTACATTCCACATCACTGACTTTCATCACTTTATAAACTGTGCTTTTACAATAATAGCTCAACGTACACTGTTGTATCACAATCTATCTAGTCCTGTTCAATAGAGTGTCTTCAGATAATGGGTGAATGAAATGGGGAGCATAATTACAAATACCTCAACCACTCATCTCCTCCCTACGTCTAATGTCTTATTCCCACACATATCCATTCCCACACATCCTGCACTGGTAATGATTTATGCTCTTCCTCCTTCATAATCATAATCATCTCCCCCCACATCCGCTACAGGACTTCTCTTCAGTGATCTCCCACACTCTATTAGACACTTGTCCAACTTTTCATCTTTCAAACAAACCCTAATAAGCATACCGTCTCTTTTCCTAAATCTCCAACCTAGGTACACCCAAATTCTACTTCACTCACCCCTTGTGTGTCCATCAATATCCCCTTTAAATTGTGAGTTATTGTAAGGAGAGCATTCTAGCTGTGCCCTCAACATTTTTTATAATGTCTGGATTGTAATTATCTTGTATTCATTGGTCTATTTGTTTGTATATTTGTTTGTCTGTCCAGTTATGCATTCGAACACCCCTGCACCAATTGGGATGAAACCAACACGAGATGGTCCAGTTGGATCCTGGCTAGGATTTAGGGGGGTTAGGGTCCTGGTTGGACCTCCCATTGGTGTACACTGTGCAGAACTTTGACCTGGGGATGCTGGGCAGGATATTGACCCAGGGAGCCTGTTCTGGGCCTTCCACTGAATGGATTTGGATGAAAACTTCACAGAGGGGTGGCAATTGATCTGAGATGCCTAATGGAGTGGTTGGTGTCCCTGACGGACATCACAGCAGAGTGCGCCAGCTAAAAATTTGACCCAGGGAGCCTGTTCTGAGCCTTCCACTTGATGGATTTGGACAACATCATATATTTTGGTCAAACACTTCACAAAGTGGTAACATTGTATCCCAGAAGGCATACAAGGGGGTTGAGGTCCTGGATGGACCTCTTGTTGCTGTATGTTGGGCAGAACTTTTACCTGGGGAGCCTGTTCTCAAACTTCCACTGAATGGATTTGGACGAAAACTTCATAGAGTGGAAACATTGGATCCCAGAAAACATACTAAGGGGTTGAGCTGCAGGTCTGACCTCTTTTTGGTGTATGCTGGGCAGAACTTTGACCCGGGGATGCTGGGCAGAACTTACTTTGACCCAGGATCCTGTTCTGGGCCTTCCACTAGATGGATTTGGATGAAAACTTCTCAGTGGGGTGGCAGTTGGTCTGGGATGCCTAAAGGAGTGGTTGAGGTTCTGGTCAAAACTCATGGCACAGTGCGCCAGAAAGTATTTTGACCTGCCTGTTCTGGGCCTTCACTGGATGGATTCAGGAGACATCACATAATTTGGACAAAAACTTCACAGAGTGGTAACATTGGATCCCAGAACACATACTAGGGGGTTGAGGTCATAGTCGGACCACCTGTTGGTGTACGCTGGGCAGAACTTTGACCCAGGGAGCATTTACTAAGCCTTCCACTGGATGGATTTGGATGAAAACTTCACAAAGCGGTGGCAATCGTTCTTGGATGCCTAATGGAGTGGTTGGGGTCCTGGTTGAACCTCATGGTGGGGTGAGCCGGGCAGAACTTTGACCCAGAGAGCCTATACTGGGCCTTCCACTAGATGGATTTGGATGACATCACATAATAAAACTTAATATCTTGAAGATTTAAACCTGGACATCACCGGGTATTTCAGCTAGTGTATAAAAAAATATAAATTGGGAATTATTTTATTTATGCCTTTTTATATTCTTTTTCTTATCTTTTATATTCCTTTTCTGATATTTTGCAGTATGTATGTTCTACTACCTATCTATGGCACTCTAGAACCCTTGTGGCACCATTAAATAAAAGATGACAATAACAATAATAATAATCATCATCATCATCATTGTTAATTCATTGGTGCACTATTTTGTCTCCAAAGCTGATTATAAAATGAAAAATGAGCAACTCACAAAATAGTAAATAACAAATCAATTTTGTGGGGACTGCAAAGCACAACAACTCCACTAACTGGGTATATGAGCGCTGGTATGGATTAGAATTGGTGGACCGCACAAATAAAAATATATGAATGTAATGAATAATCAGTAATCAATAATAAAACAAAACAAACAAAACAAAAAAAAAATTAATATGAAAAAAAATAAAAAATAAAAAAAAATAATAATTAATAAAAAACAAAGATGAAAATAGAAAGAAAAAACAGCAAAGGAGAGAAAAGGCATAAACAGTATTATGGAATTAATGTTTATAGTCTTTATAGACTAGTTGGGGGTGTGCCAGTTCTGCATGTACCCCACGAGGGGTCCGCTGTGCTATTGCCACCTAACTCACCCTAACTAGCTCGGCGTTGACTGCTGACTTCAGCTGCAGATTCCCATCTGAGCCGCGATCACATGTCCCGCAGGATTGAAGTTTATGGGTATCGAAAGAGTAACACAAAACTGGCGAGGTGAGGATCTGATCAAAACATTAAAGAAAAAAGAAACAGAATGGATCTATAACCTCCACACATTGGAACCGTATGGACTGAACATTGATATAGAATTAAAAGCATTTTTATAAGTATTTTAAAATCAAAATAATAATTTTTAGATTCATTATTCACTAGCAATTATTATTATTATTTTTAATTTTATTTCACTTTATTTTAATTTTATTTTTATTTATTATTTATTATTTTAAATGTTATTATCTTTATTTATCTATATTTATTCTTATTTTGTTAGTTTCATATCATTGCTTATCTTTCTTTAACTTTTCTCAATCTACACCATTCTGGCATAAACCAAAATGGAGTCAGGCACAGAAAAAAGAACATGTGCTTGCCTCCAACCCTCCTGCAAATTCCGGGACCGGATATCCGGGTTTTAACTCTTTTTACTAATTAGTCACACTATAAATAAAGCCATACTAAGGCCCACCCCCTTCATCCTTGACAAAGGACCCGTGGAAGGTCCAAAACGCGTTGGAGATTGGAAGGAGTGCCCAGGAAAAGAACAACTGCCGCTGCCGCTACAAGCCCACTGAACATCCCCCGACGCCCTCTGTCATCAAGCGGCGCCAGCCCGGCGGGACATGTGATCGCGGCTCAGATGGGAATCTGCAGCTGAAGTCAGCAGTCAATGCCGAGCTAGTTAGGGTGAGTTAGGTGGCAATAGCACAGCGGACCCCTCGTGGGGTACATGCAGAACTGGCACACCTCCAACTAGTCTATAAAGACTATAAACGTTAATTCCATAATACTGTTTATGCCTTTTCTCTCCTTTGCTGTTTTTTCTTTCTATTTTCATCTTTGTTTTTTATTAATTATTATTTTTTTTTATTTTCAATTTTTTTTCATATTCATTTTTTTTTGGGTTTGTTTTGTTTTATTATTGATTACTGATTATTCATTACATTCATATATTTTTATTTGTGCGGTCCACCAATTCTAATCCATACCAGCGCTCATATACCCATATTTTTAATCTGACCACTATTTATTGAGCTGCGGAAATACAAGCGCAACACACCATTTTTATTTTTTACTTCTAACTCCACTAACTGGATTTTGGAACTCTGGGCCTGATTCAGAGCCGCTGGCTCTGACAGAGCGCTCACTCTGAATCAGGGCTGGGCTTTTTTTTTTGGAGTGGCCTCTTGGCCGCTCGCATTGCTGTGGGTGACCACCCACAGCTATAGTGAGCGGCCATGATGATGGTCACGATGGTCAAGACCATCGCGACCATCGGGCTTGTGACGAGACCCTTGTGGTAGGGTCTCGTTCATCGCAAGCCCCGGAGAGCTTTCAGCTCTAACAGAGCCAGAAGCTCTCCACTGACATCACTCGTGATGTCAGTGGGGCAGCCCCCAAACGGCAAGTGTTCCCTCGGGAACGCCTCCATTTGGGCAGCTGCCCCCCGGCCTGCCCACCAAAGGGGGCAAGCTGTCACTCAACATCGATAGCTCGCCCCCTTTGGTGCAAGACCCAGAGCGACGGATTGCCCATCGCTGGCTGGGTCTCGTGCATGCGCATGATGGAGCTGGCTCCGTCGCGTGCATGCACTGTGGGCCACCATCGATCCTGTTGCGAGCGCTCAGCGCTTGCGACCGGGTCTGAATCAGGCCCTCTGTGTACCAAGACTTTCATTAAGTCATTAGTATTACTGTACTAAGTTTATAAAAATATATAATAGATTTTAAAAAATCATTGATTTGAACAATAAATATTCCATAACGCATCAGTAAATTTTATTTGTAATACTGCAATTCCATAAATACAATTTATATGAGAATTGCAGTCACTCTTTCAAAAACCCAAGTGGAAACAAGGTAAGTGTTGTGGCATATATATTTATACTTAAAAAAGATGATACTTAAAAGTGGACAAAAAAGTGAAACACAAAATGATCATATCCTAGACCAGAGTGCAGTGCTTCCTATGAATGACATTGAGGACAGTGATTATGTCCAATAATTATTGAATGCTTTCTATTTTGCTAATTCAGCAACTGTTACAGGAGACAAGTGAAATAGGATAATATGGATGTTGCTGAAACAACGTAGACGCAACAAGCATATAGAACATCTTTAATTATGTACGTGTGTTGCAGAGGCTTCATTGTGAAAAAAATCATGTCTAGATAAATACACAAAGATTACTGTATTCATAACATTTTAAATTATGAATACAGATGTGTTAAGACCATACAGTATGAAGGTCATACATAGATTACAGGTCTTAAATTAGAAATATTTTGTTTAGTTCAGTAAAATCAGTATAGAGACAATGTGCAATGCTAGTCTAAAATATATCACAATTTACTTACAGTGCATAGGGTTTTATGTCATTTAGGGAATTCAATATAATTAAACATTCAGGATCAAGGTGCACAAGGCATAGTAGCTGTGAATTTTGTCAACTGTTTTGGGTTTTTAGCTTATTTTTTTTTCTTTGCAGTTTCTAAAGGAAATGTTGAAAGATAGACAGTTATCCTTTGCTTATGAATCTTTATTTCCCACCTCTAATCATCAAAATGTACTTGTGAACCTTTTACAATTTGCTACCTGTAAAAATGCATGCTAATAACACCTCTGGGCTAATAGTGAAACAAATATGCCAATAATCATTTAATGGCTAGTCTCATTCATTATACACTTGCAAAGGTAGTTTCCAGTTTACTTAAGAAACACAATTTTTTATGCTCTAAATTATCTCTGTGTAAAATGTATACTTTATGTCCTGTGGCAGGGGTGTATCTATAATGGGTGCAGGGTGTGCGGGGAACACGGGTCCCTGGGTCCAGGGGGGCCCCGCACCGCACACCCTGCACCTATAGTATTACTTACCTCTCCGGAGTCCCACGTCGGTGCGGCGGTCTGGCACTGTAAAAACGACTGGAAAATGGCTGCCATGGACTTTTTCCCATCATTTGCTGATGCGCAGTACAGGGAAAATGGTAGCCGCGGACATTTTTCCATTGACCAGCGCATACTCTATAGACTCTGGGTGCACTCTAGTGCCCAGAACCTATAAGTCCAGTGCTGGCCAAGCACAGCTCAGTGCGCTGCCAGCCGCTGGACAGAGAGGAGAGGGCCTGTGTTGGAGACTGTACACGGGCCCCCTCCTCTTTAGAAATGTCCCTGTGCTATGGGTTGGGTATGGGATGCTGATGCTTGGGAGCCCAGTGGTCAGAATCCAGACACCGGAATCTTAGCAGGGTTAGGATACCAACACCTGTCAATAAATATCCTAACCCTATCCCAACTCATATCACTAAACCTAACCCTCCCCACTGCCTAAACCTAACCCTTGCCCCTGCAACCTAAATCTGAACCCCCACACAGCCTAAACCTAATGTCCACCCCTAGTGCCTACACTTAACCCCTAACCCTGAGCCTAACCAACCCCCTAGCCCCACTACTTACCATTGGGATGCCAGTGGTCAGGATGCTGGTACCGGGATTCTGACTGGTTTCGGGATTCCAGCGCCGGCATTCTGAACATTGGCATCCCATCAGCCAGGATTTAAACTACATCCAGTACTGTGGGCCTGATTCAGAAATGGATGCTAATTAAATTTACAAGCAGATCGAGCGATTGTTTGCCACTGCACATGCGTATGCACCGCACTACTCCAATTACGCATGCACAGAGGAATCCATCACTAAGTGAGTGACAGACTGACAGTGTTTGGAGGTGGTAATGGGGAGTATTTACAAAAACGCAGACGTGCCTGTCCTATTAAACACCTTTACACGGATGTGCATAGATTAGCACTCAATATATAAACTAGATGCAGGGAGGGAGAGATTTCCTTAATCACCTCTAAGAGCAGCTGTGAATGGGTAGCAAGCCCAGTATCAAAAAAATCACAGAAATAATTTACACAGTGCTATAGTGGTGATTAATATCACAAAATAATTGTAATCAATAAAAAACCTTATTTATTTAAAATGCATATAGCAAAAGGTAAAGATAATTTGTCAATTCACACTATCATCAGAATTAACATACCATTCAAAGAAGATAATTAATTACCTAATAGCATCTTATTAATATTCTCATATATATATAATACTTTGAATAACCTTTTTGCAAAAAAAGAGACAATAGATATATATGTCCAAAGATTCCAAGGATACCATTCTATTTTATGGTAATCGCTATTCAAACCAACTATGTGGAAAAAAATATATAAGCACATAAGTCCAAACCAGCTAGTGTGATTAGAACCACTTGAAGAAAAAGTTCCACAGTACTTTGTGTATATATATACACATAAATGTAGGGACCAACAGAGCTTGTATATAAGCTGAAATTAAGGCTCCGGTGAGGTCACTCACCGCTCCTCCTTAGACGTTAGCCCTCACAACTATGTTGAAGAATGTTGCAATAAAAGAAAAGTCTATAGCCAAGATGTAATATTGGAGTTGGCTTAAGACCCACTGTATACTCTGATACAGTCACTCACTGCTGGTTTCCAGACACTCTGTGTTGTAGGGGCCGGCAGAGCCAGATATAGCTCCGATGTGGTCAAACCCCCTTGCCTTTCATGTACTGGATCTCTATTAAGCATAATAAGAGGAACCCTTAGCAATAGTGGGCATAGTGGGGGTCAGCATTAAGTCAATAACATGAGTAAAAGTGTTTGATTATCATAATATTGAAAGAATAAAGTGATTGACAAGTAGGCGACCAGTTTGCTCTAAAGTGCTAGTGCATACAATAAACATATATGAGTATATAATGGTTTCCAAATGTGTATATATATAAAGTGCAACAGTAGTAATAAATAATTATATTTGGAAACTTGCAGATATTACAGTGCCCACATTTCTAGTTTCCTTTACAGGTCTGTGTTAAATTCTTCAATGGGTATTTTCTATTTCTCAGCATACTAGGTGCCAGTATATTTTTTAAATTCCTGGATTTTCTAAAAACATGTTGTGGTTTTGGAGGTATTATATCTTTTAATATTGGATCCATAAGAAGAATGTTCCAATTTTGACTAAAGGATGTTCTGATTAGAACCTCCTGGCCATTGTAAGTAGTAATAAAAGGAACCATTTGATGTCTATGATCCTCCTTGATTTTGTATTTTAAAAGGTCATTTCTATGACCTTTCCACGTCTTTAAATGACAGCTATTGAGATGTAGATAACTGTTCACATCCACTTCTTTGATAAAATTCCTTGTGGAAATCTTCTCCCCTTCACCTGTTAAGACCAAGTCTAAAAAGTCCACTGTCTGGGTGCTAAATTTGGACGTGAACTTCAAATTCATATTATTGTCTGAGACCTTAGTTAAATTTTGATAAAAACTTTCTTCTGGGCCTTCCCATATAATTAAGATATCGTCTATATATCTTCTATACAGTATGAGGTTATCCTTAAATGGGTTATTATTTTAAACACACTTCTCTTCCCAGCACCTCATAAACAAGTTGGCCATACTGGGAGCGAAGGTAGTGCCCATGGCCGTGCCACAGGTCTGCCGATAAAATTGGTCCAGGAATTTAAAATAATTATGATTTAAAATAAAGGATCGCATAAAAGCTCTTTGTGTAAAATATCCAACGTATCATCTGACTCCAAAAACTCCCTTGTTGCATTGATTCCTTTTGTGTGTTCGATGCATGTGTAGAGGGATTGGACGGCAACTGTTGCCCAACTGTAAGATTCTTTCCATTGTACCCCTTATATACATTGCAAAATACTCATGGTATCTTTCAGGTAAGACTTAAGTCCCTTTATATATTTCTGTAGGAAAATATCCACATATTCTGATAGGTGGCAAGTTATTGATTCTATGCTAGCAATAACTGGTCTGCCAGGAGATTCTGTTAAGGACTTGTGGATTTTAGCTAAATAGTAAAAGATGGGGGTAGTTGGATTGGTCTTCATTAAATACTGGAACTCTTCTTTCATCAGAATCTTGTTGTGGAGACCAAAGACTAGGAGTGTTCTGAATTCCTCTATATAGTCTTCCACAGGATGGTTATCAAGTTTTTCATACAATTTCTCACCATTAAGGAGTCTCTGTGCTTCCTTCAAGTAATATGAATGATCCGTGATAACCAGATCCCCACCCTTGTCTGATGGTTTTTTCCAACTAACAAAATGAAGAAATTTGACACCTTCATTGATTTAAACAAGTATGTTAGGATGCTAATCCTTAAAAGACATTTCCTTAGGAAAGAAGAGGCACCAATAAGGAATTTTAATGAAACTTCCAAATCAGGATTCAAAAGGGAAATCCACATATTATCCCCTGGAGTCTAAGGGGAATCATATCAGTGTATGTTATGATATGATTAAGAAAGACTTGTGTGAAAAAGATGTAAATCAACCTAAAGGACATAATCTAAAACCTCAAGAGAAAGAAGCTCTTAAGGCTCTAAAGAACAATCAAGATATAGTCCTAAACCCGGCAGACAAGGGTGGGGGCCTGGTTATCATGGATCATTCATATTACTTGAAAGAAGCACAGAGACTCCTTATTGATGAGAAATCATTTGAAAAACTTGATAAGGATCCTGTGGAAGACTACATAGAGGAATTAAGAACACTCCTAGTCTTTGGTCTCCACAATAAGATTCTGATGAAAGAAGAATTCCAGTATTTAATGAAGACCAATCCAACTACTCCCATCTTTTACTTTTTACCTAAAATCCACAAGTTCTTAACAGAACCTCCTGGCAGACCAATTATTTCTGGCATAGAATCAATAACTTCTCACCTGTCAGAATATGTGGATATTTTCCTACAGAAATATGTAATGGGACTTTAGTCTTACCTGAAAGATACCACAAGTATTTTGTAATGTATAGAAGGGATACAATGGAAAGAATCTTACAGTTGGACAACAGTAGATGTCCAATCCCTCTACACTTGCATTGAACACAAAAAAAGGAATCAATGCAACAAGGGAGATTTTGGAGTCAGATTATATGTTGGATATTTTACACAAAGAGTTTTTATGTGATCTTATATCCTTTATTTTAAATCATTATTATTTTAAATTCCTGGACCAATTTTATCAGCAGACCAGTGGCACAGCCATGGGCACTACCTTTGCTCCCAGTTTTGCCAACTTGTTTATGCTGGGAGAAGTATGTTTATAATAATAACCCATTTAAGGATAACCTCATACTGTATAGAAAATATGTAGACGATATCTTAATTATATGGGAAGGCCCAGAAGAAAGTTTTTATCAATTTTTATCTAAGATCTCAGACAATAATATGAATTTGAAGTTCACATCCAAATTTAGCACCCAGACAGTGGACTTTTTAGACTTGGTTTTAACAGGTGAAGGGGAGAAGATTTCCACAAGGAATTTTATCAAAGAAGTGGATGCAAACAGTTATCTACATTTCAATAGCTGTCATTTAAAGAGGTTGGAAAGTCATAGAAATGACCTTTTAAATACAAAATCAAGGAGGACCATAGACAACAAATGGTCCCTTTTATTACTACTTACAATGGCCAGGAGGGTCTAATCAGAAAGTCCTTTAGTCAACATTGGAACATTCTTCTTATGAATCCAATTTTAAAAGATATACTACCTCCAAAATCACAACTTGTTTTTAGAAAATCCAGGAATTTAAAAGATATACTGGCACCTAGTATGCTGAGAAATAGAAAACAACCATTGAAGAATTTAACACAGACCTGTAAAGGAAGCTATAAATGTGGGCACTGTAACATCTGCAAGTTTCTACACCCAAAGTGGAAAACTTTTACTAATCATGATGGATCAAAATAATACATTATTAAAGATTTTATGAACTGTAACTCCACATCCATCATATACTTGTTAGAATGCAAGTGTGGAAAGAAGTACGTGGGGAAAACAAAGAGAATATTAAAACTGAGAATACAAGAACATATCAGGAACATTAAAATAGGATAGAAAGACATGCAGTATCCAAACATTTTATCACAGAACACAACTCCAACCCAGAAGAGCTTAGTTTTAAAGCCAATGAACACGTGACACTAGGCAAAAGAGGAGGAGACTTGAGTAACTTACTCTCAAAAAGAGAAATGTACTGGATATTCAAACTTGCTACTATGGCCCCAAAAGGATTCAATGAAGGCTATGAAATAGCCCCCTTTCTATGAAATTGCACCTATAAAGGTAATGACTATTGAGCTGTTCTCTACTACTATACCACAGCGTGATGGCTACCCATAGGTGGGCCAGGTCAGTACTAGGGAGGGTGACCCCCTGGGAATACCTGCTGTAGTAGAATTAATTCTCAGGCTCACAACCAAAATAGGGATTTTGTGGATGTTAAAAGTTTGGGGTAATACTGGTTTCTACATCTATACCACAATACCTGTGCCCAAACTCATCTGATCTTGGAAGCTATACATGGCTGGGCTTGGTTAGTATTGGGACGGGAGACCTCCCAAGAATACCAGGTGCTGTATATATAACCCCCCACTTTGAACGCATATATCCACTATGCATAAACCCTGTGAAGATGAGAAGAAAGAATATATATTGGACTAATTGAAGCAACACGCATATGCAAGAATAATGACTTTCTAAATCAGTACAAAATAGGCACTGTGAAAAATGACTACTCATAATTTGAACCCATAATCGGGAACTCCTTAAAATGAAGCAAAAGATGATAAACATTTTGAATCCATTTACCAGTCAACTATCCTGTATAATGATTGTTTTTATATCTAATTGACATGTATCAAGTTTTGTAATACTTTAAGTACTAGTTTACTTGTTCTATCATGCCCCCCAGTTGTTTATACTAATTAGTATGCAATCTTTAAGAAAAACACTCTGAGTCCCAAGGTATAAAGATCACACATGAGATCTTTATTTATGTCTGTAATTTTTATTAGTTACAGAAAGAACATATGTTCAAATGTGCTGAAAGGGCAGAAGTGGAGAAGATGCCGCCTGTCAAGAAAGGGCAGAAGTGATGTATGCCTATTGATTTTGGAGTGTATGGGCGGAATCAAGCCTTACAAGGGCGGAAGTGACAATAGACATCACATGACCGGTGATGGGCATCCATCCCCTGAGATCGGAATGCGGAAATGTGGTGATCCATCAAGGAGTGGAACCTATCAGGATGTGTGATGGCACACACTGATGACGAGCACTCACGCGTGCAAAACAGACATGACGTTGCAGGATCCATCTGTTTGGGCAGAAATACCCAAATGGACAGTAAGGGCGGAAGTAGCCCTTTTGTTTTAGAATAATAACTTATCCATGCTCATTAATTAACTGGTCAATACAGACTAGTATCCCCTTGAAGAAGTCTCTGGATGAAACGCGTTGGGGGTAGCAGCCTCTGAGCCCTTGAACTTTGACTCCATTTATTCAGATAAGCTGATATCATCCTTTATCCATCAATTGTATTTTTATCAATTTTTTATATATTTATTTTCTCAAACCTCTATTATCTATAGCATTGTACTACTTTTATCTTGTGCCCCTTTTTTTCTATGTTTTTTTATTGTTATAGAATAAATATATTTATTTATTACTACTGTTGCACTTTATATATATATAAACATTTGGATTATATACTCATATACGTTTATTGTATGCACCAGCACCCTAGAGCAAACTGGTCGCCTACTTGGCAAACACTTTATTCTTTCATATATATATATATATATATATATATATATATATATATATATGAGAACATTATACGATTATTATTAAGCTGCTTTTAGGTATTTCAATTATTATCTTCTTTAAAAGGAATGCTAATCTGATGTTTGTGTGAATTGACAAATTTTCTTTACCTTTTGCTATATGCATTTTAAATAAATAAGTTTTTTTATTGATTACATTGGTTTTGTAATATTCACCACTATAGAGCTGTGTAAATTATTCATGTGCATAAATTAGCCACTGTGATTGCATACACAGCTCTGCATGTCAGAAGAGCACCCAGGGCTGCAGCAGGTCAGACCTGCTGCAAGGGTAAGATGGCCACCGATGTGTTTTGATGTTACTGATGTTAACATAGGTATGCATCATTGCATGTAGGTGAGAAGGCAGCAGTGAGCGTCTTTATGCTCAGGTCATCTTTGCTAACAGTAGCATATTTTTGCAACTGCATTGTGTAAGAAAACGCAGTTGTGATTGCATTAGCGTCCGTCTCTGAATCAGACGCTGTATCATTATACATTTTGCAGACATGCTATTGTAGGTATACCAGATATGGGACATATAGATGTGTCTTCGTACACTGTTGCTTGTGCTAATGACCCTCTTGGCACACCAGGTCCCTGGCGACTCGACTGCACAAAGTGACTTTCTTGCTCAAAATGTTTGTCTTATTTGCATAAATAAAACAACCATGATTGACAAAACTACATTACTAGCTTTCACTGATCAACTTGATGTCCAACATTTGTATATCTGTGTGTGACTGAGTCTGAGTCTGTGTATGAAGGGCTACGATGTGAGCAGCTGTGGCTTTTTCTCATGCCAAGTTCCATTTTGCTTCATCTGTGACTTTGTATGTGTTTAAAATTAATTCCTTTACAGTTAAAGTCACAGCCCAGCATCTCTAATACACTGTATGTTGTATTCTGCTGCATCTGTGATGCAAAGTAGTTGCAAAATGTAAAAAAATATGGTACCCTACTCCTCTACAAGCATCTCAATCACACCAGGCATCTCGGACTCTATGGCGTACAGATGCTAGGTGTATAAGGACACATCTGTATAATCATACAAAGGGTACATATTATTTACTGTGTACTTGTAAGTGCTCCACTGTGCCTGACAGTTGGGAGTACATTACATACAGTACATAAAACAGGATCACATAAAGTAAACAAAATAAATGCAGATAATAAATCAAAAGATAGAGAGATCCCTATGACAGAGCGTACATTGGAAGAGGCAACAGCTGATCCAAGAGGATCAAGTGTGGCACAGAGTGGAGATGCTGAGGGTGCATGACTGTGGACAGTATAAGTGCCAGTAGGTTACGCACTAATAAAGAGATGGGTTTTCAGAGAGAGTTTGAAGATTTGAGTGCAGTGGTAGAGTCTGATAGATCATGGTAGGGAATTCCCAAATTGGATAGCAGTATGAGAAAAGTCTTGTACAGGTCAGAGGTAGAGGGAGAAAATATTGAAATGAGATTTGGAAATACTTTAGCAGGTCTATTAAGCATGCCATTGTTGAGGTTTAGATCATCGTAGACTATATCTGATAGCTGAAGAACAATTGTTTTTTACTGAAATAGAATTTTATTGTAGATAAGCAGCATGATCAGTGCAAGCATAATTGTATTAGTGAAAATGAGAAATGGATTTATACATATTAATTAACTTCCAGCTATCTACACACTGATTCTGCTATACTTTTGTACAATATGCAGGTAAACTCAGTATTTATCACAAACAATCCACATAAAATTAATTTATATAGCATCCCTTATAAATGTACTAAGCCTTGCATGTCTATGGACTGGACTCCATTATTAAGTCCATATGGTGGCTTGTAGGGATGACAGACAGAGAGAGAAGAGGGAGAGGGAGAGAGAGAAGGAGAGAGAGAGAGAGAGAGAGAAAGCGAGAAAGAGAGAGAGAAAGAGAGAGAGAGAGAGAGAGAGAGAGAGAGAGAGAGAGAGAGAGAGATTACGTCATGTTTATGGTGGTCAAAAAGCACAAGATAACTGAAAAGTGGTGTGAGATGTGTTTTTTTTACACTTAACCAGAATTATTTTTTAACAGCAAGGTGAGAGATGGGAGGTTTAGTGGGAAGGAAGCACACACAGGTTGATGTGTGGTTATTTGGTTGGTTATTTTTTACTACTTATGATCTGCTAATCATACCCCTAAGGAGACCAGCTATCCCGACCTCTAAGATAAGCAACCCCCTTTTTTTTCATTATTGTAATTGTATATATTTGCCTGAATAAAGATCAGCTAAACTTACGCTGAAATATTGACTTGGATTATTTACAATTACTAAGGTTGAAGACAACTGGGATTGGTGTATTGGAGTCTAAGTGGACTACTGATGTATACGGAGGATGTATGATGATCCGTTGAGATATATTAAATACGCTTACCTAACAAGCGTATAAAGGGTACGAGCAATTAATTATTTATTATTACTCAGTATTGTTTAAAATACCACACTATCAGGCGCTCATCCTGTCCTGTTTTTATATAGAAGATATATAAGCTCACTCATTCAATAGCTATTAATTTCAATTCAGATTTTTATTTGGCTTCCAGAAAATGCTTAGAGACACTATAGCGTAGTTTTGCTAGCCAATTTTCAAACCAGTTGTAATAAAAGCAAAATATGCCACACTTTGCTTATAACAACTTCGCTGTTTTAAAATGTCCTAAATAAACTAAATCAATTGGAATTTAAATGAATCAGTATTGAATGACCATAGATAGCAGAGAGGTGATAAATTCAAGATGACAGAACTGTAAATGTTATGGCTATATGAACTAAAGTTTCATCTCCCGTGTAAAGTTTCTGGAAATAATTAAAATATATTTTTTAAAGGCTTATAACCATACATTTTTGTTTTTAAGATTGCTTGATGATTCTTCCAAAATAGTTTTGATACTTATTGGATTCACAAATCATGGATTTATTTTTCTCTTAAAATAAATTTTTCATTGAAATACAAACAAACATTACAGTGATACATAAGCAGAGTAATGCATGTCTACGGTTACACAGCAAGACCATAATGACAGCTGATGGATCATTACAACAAATGTAACATATCCAAAGCAACAGGAGGACAATAACATCCAAAAAATATGGGGCAAATATGGTACTAATAAAGTAATAAAAGATTACCATACAGGCCCCAGATCTGTAGAACTTTTTCTAGCTGCATCTGATACGGCCAACAAAAATGTTTTTACAACCTTTGAAGGCTTTGTAACCCACAGTTAGAATTCAAAAACAGATCGACCCGGGGTTATGGGAAAATGTCTCACCAAGTGGTTTTTAGTGAGTTTTCAGATCTGGTTCCAGGATTTCCTTATGGCTGGGCAATCACAGAAGCAGTGGGCCAAATCGGTATATGGAAGTTTACATTTTGGGAATGAATGATCATTGATAAGACCAATCTGATAGCGACATAAGGGAGACATATAATCTCTATGGTATATGTTAAGGAACATCTCTAAATACGTAATTGTTGGGACCTTACATTAATTCACCAAGAAGTAGGATGTCCACTGACAATGACGGGAAGCCTCTCCTATAATGAGAAGCCATATTTTGAGTGTTCAAGTGTTGGCGCAGAGAAATAGCCCAGCGTACCACGACTCATGTCTATAGACATTTATCAAGATATTTTTCCCCAGTGCTATTTTGCGAAAAAAACAGGTTCAGGAAAATCTGTGTGTGGGGGGAGGGGGAGTAACATGGAGGCAGAGCTTCGGTGCCGTGGAGCATCAGTGCGGGCATAGTCAAAGTTTAATTTTTTATTTTTTTTCATTTTGTCAAAGTTTGTGTTGCGAGGGTGGGTGTTGTTATAACATTTCAATTTATCACATAAGATATATAAAACTATACAAATACAGAAATATATGAGAGAAAACTACTGTAAATTCACACATACAGTACACCAACAAAAAACCAGAATCCATATTAAATATATAGAGAAAGCCACATCGATTCTACATATATAAGAAAAGCAGGATACATACTAAATGTATTGAAAAAGCCAGATTCATAGAAAATACATTAAAAAAGCCAAATCTGTATACAGTAAAATACAATGAAAACCCAGATCTGTATAAAATACATTAGAAAGTATGATCCACATAAAATACTTTAAAAAAATTTAATTCACATAAAATAGATTTTGAACAAGCCCTCAATGCTTTTAGAAAGGAGAAAAATTGTGCTTACCTGCCAACTGTATGTTCAGTTATGCAGAACCGATCATCAGCCACCAGCCTTGGGTAGGGGGCAAAAGCATAGTTGAGGATGGTGGTGGGGATCACAGTAAGAGATGGGGAGGGAGTCAGAGGCACACTAGGGGAGGGTGGTTCAGAGGTATACATGCTGAGGTGGGTCAGAGGCACACATAGGAAGGGGGGTTTAGAAGCACACATGGTTATGATGCCCCCTGCCCACCCACTTTAATATGTGAAGCTCAGCCCAATGTTGAATTGCACTGAGCACATCCTTGTACCTGTTGGCCATGGGTGCAAGGGTCATTTTTTAAAAAGTGTGTAATAGAACTACAGTATATTTAACTATCTGTTGTCCTTTATAAGATTCTAAAATATTGCCCATTTATAAGATTCATAATAAAGTATTGAAACTTGGAAAACAAATGATGCAGTAAAGTATGCCTTCTTATAATAAATATAAAATAGTGCCTGTACACTATAAAATTAGTTGTGCCCTCATTTTTGTAAAAATAAAAAAGTGGGTAGTGAACTAAAACCCATATAGGAAGAGGAGCAGTGCATGAAGGAGCAGCCTAGAGAAAAGTGTGGTAACAGAATGGAGAATAGAGAAAGAAGAGCAGTGTATGTGAGAACATCATGCAAAAGTGAGGAAATGGAGGCAGGATGGAGAATGAAGGAAGAGGAGCAGTGCTCATGGGAGCAGCCTGGAGAATGGAGTGGGAGCAGGATGAAGAATAGAGGAAGAGGAGTAGCGCATGTTTGAGCAGCCTGAGAAAGGGAGCAGAACAGAATGGAAAATGAAGGAAGAGGAGCATTGTGTTTGGGAGCAGAATAGAGATGTAAGAAAATGGTAGTAGGATGGAGAATGGAGGAAGAGGAGCAATGTATGTGGAAGAAGAATGTAGATGTAAGGGAATGGTACTAGGATGGTGAATGGAGAAAGAGAAGCAGTGCATGTGGGAGCAGAAAGGAGATATAAGGGAATGGTAGTAGTGTGGAAAATGGTGGAAGAGGAGCAATGTATGTTGGAGTAGAATGTAGATGTAAGGTAATGGTAGTAGGATGGAGAATGGAGGAAGAGGAACAATGTATGTGGGAGTAGAATGGAGATGGAGGGAATGGTACTAGGATGGAGAATGGAGAAAGAGAAGCAGTGCATGTGGGAGCAGAAAGGAGATATAAGGGAATGGTAGTAGTGTGGAAAATGGTGGAAGAGGAGCAATGCATGTGGGAGCAGAATGGAGATGTAAGGGACTGAAGGCAGAATGGAGGTGTATGGGAATGGTAGTAGTATGGAGAATGGAGGAAGAGGATGCATGTGGGAGCAAATAGCTCCAAAATAAATGATTATACCAAAACATTTCAGGGTGGTTTGCCAAAACCAAAACACAGGGGTCTGTGCACATCTCTAATTAAATTACATATTCTTCAAATCACAGAGGTAAGAATGTTCATCAAAACCTCTGATGGTGGCTTAGAGAACTTACAGTAGATCTACAGTGAATCTATTTCCTTTGGTGTTGTTCAGCATTTTAGCGTTAACCAGTTTCATAAATAGGAATGTTATCCATATATTCCAGGGACAGTGCCCCCTAATGCCCCTTTATATACCATGGTCAGAGCCCACTCATCCTCTCCTTTATATATTAGCAATAGAACCACCTCATACCCCTTTATATTACATGATAAGATGCCAAACACATGCCCCTTAAGTCCCAATCATACCTTCCCCATGCCATCATATCCCTGACACATTTCCTATAACCAACCAGATCACCACAAAATGCCCTTTATATACCAATCAGACTGCACCAATGTTATCATACCCTTAAGAACCAATGAGACCTCTCAAATAGGCTGTGTCATCATGTGATCATATCCCTCCAAATGCCCTTTATATGGAGAAGCTGAGCAGCACCAGACCTACCTGCCTTAAAAGCAGACTCATTTTCTGTCCTCTCTGAGTCCTATTCCTGTCAGACTTAGGCAGCTGAGACAGAGTAAAACTGTTAGCAGGGTTTGACAGACTCACAGTAACATTGTCCTTGTGGTGGGTGATATATGGCTGTTGCTCCTCTGGTGACTGCTAAGGCAGCTCCAAGTGTTCACAGCCCCTCACAGTATGCAGAGCAAAAAGAGGTGGTGCTGCTCATCCAGGCTTCTGAGCATAACAGCTTGTGTTGTGCAGTGATATATGTGTGTGTGTGTGTGTGTGTGTGTATGTGTTTTCTTATTAGAAAAAACATTCTGAATTTACTAATCGCTGTCACAGTTTTGCACCCTACTCTCATGCGTAACTTGAGTACTTATAGGACTGGGCCTGGTTATAGGCTACATGAAGGCGCTAGTAGTGGGGACCAGTGCCAGATTAAGGTCCAGATGGGCCTGGAGCTGAAATTTATGAAGGGCCTATTGTATGCTGCCGCAGGGGTGTGACTAACGATGCGGGGGGCGTGGCCAGTATGTTGTGGAGTAGTCTAGCGCCTACCTTCAACCACCCCAATGACCCTCCCCACTTTGCATATATATTTGTGCCCCCACCACATACATTTTGGTAGGCCGATAGTTGTCACCTATCACACAACCTTTGTGTAGGCACAGGTGTAATTATTGCTGCCTGTACTACACTACCTTGCCCACCACCCACTGAATACATTTTGCCCATCAATCAATGCTATAAACACCAAACCTCTTACCCACTACCTCTTGCAGGAGACCATCCCGCAAACACTGAAGTACCCATCATTCACTATCGCTCACTGACCCCATATTTCACCATCTGTGATCCCTCTCACCACCACTCCCTGACCCTGATGCTGACACACTGATATACCTCTCACTCACATCATTCCCTCACCACATTACAGACACACAAATACCCCTCACTCACATCATTCCCTCACCACATTACAGACACACATATACCCCTCACTCACATCATTCCCTCACCACATTACAGACACAAATACCGCTCACTCACATCATTCCCTCACCACATTACAGACACACAAATACCCCTCACTCACATCATTCCCTCACCACATTACAGACACACATATACCCCTCACTCACATCATTCCCTCACCACATTACAGACACAAATACCCCTCATTCACATCATTCCCTCACCACATTACAGACACAAATACCGCTCACTCACATCATTCCCTCACCACATTACAGACACATAAATATCCCTCACTCACATCATTCCCTCACCACATTACAGACACAAATACTGTTTTCAAAGTCTGACATAAAAAGAAAAACACCAAAAAAATTTTTTATAACATTTTCATTTCTTAAATGAAATTGTCCTACTTCTCAGTGGGCCCGTTGTTATTCACACCTCTTCCCGCAGAAGCTGTTTTTCTATCACTGACCTGGGACACAGGTGGTTTTAGAGGTGGTACACAAAATACAAGCCCCAATTTTCCTTCTCAGAGTTTATATAGGATAGACAGCCTTTATTCTAATATTACTATTGTAGTCATAATGTACATTTTATTTAGATTATTCTTTCCATCCTTAACTTTTTTCTTTGTGTTGTCCTCTGTCCTTTGATATGTCTGATTGTACCCTTCTTGGTCTTTATGTTCTGTATTATTTGCCCCCACCTCCCTTAACTGTATGTGTTGCACTAAGCTTCCCACCTTACCTATATGTTCTGTGTTGTACAACCCCATTATCTATATGTCCTGTGTTGTGCTACCCCCTCACCTGTATGTTCTGTGTTATGCTACCCCCTCATCTATACTGTAATTTCTGTGTTGTGCTACCCCCTCCTCTATATGTCCTGTGTTGTGCTACCCCCTCATCTGTATGTTCTGTGTTGTGCTACCCCCTCATCTGTATGTCCTGTGTTGTGCTACCCCCTCATCTGTATGTCCTGTGTTGTGCTACCCCCTCATCTGTATGTCCAGTGTTGTGCTCCCTCTTCATCTGTATGACCTGTGTTGTGCTACCCCCTCATCTGTATGTTCTGTGTTGTGCTACCCCCTCCTCTGTATGTCCTGTGTTGTGCTACCCCCTCCTCTGTATGTCCTGTATTGTGCTATTCCCTCATCTGTATGTTCTGTGTTGTGCTACCCCCTCATCTCTATGTCCTGTGTTTTGCTACCCCCTCATCTGTATGTTCTGTGTTGTGAAACCCCTCACCTGTATGTTCTGTGTTGTGCTAAACCCTCATCTGTATGTCCTGTGTTGTGCTACCCCCTCATCTGTATGTTCTGTGTTGTGCTACCCCCTCATCTGTATGTCCTATGTTGTGCTACCCCCCTCATCTGTATGTTCTGTGTTGTGCTATCCCCTCATCTATATGTCCTGTGTTGTGCTACCCCCTCATCTGTATGTTCTGTGTTGTGCTACCCCCTCATCTGTATGTCCTGTGTTGTGCTACCCCCTCATCTGTATGTCCTATGTTGTGCTACCCCCCTCATCTGTATGTTCTTTGTTGTGCTACCCCCTCATCTGTATGTTCTGTGTTGTGCTACCCCCCTCATCTGTATGTTCTGTGTTGTGCTACCCCCTCATCTGTATGTCCTGTGTTGTGCTACCCCCTCATCTGTATGTCCTATGTTGTGCTACCCCCCTCATCTGTATTTTCTTTGTTTTGCTACCCCCTCATCTGTATGTCCTGTGTTGTGCTACCCCCTGATCTATATGTCCCGTGTTGTGGTACCTGTGTCCATTATTATGCCCCCAGTCTGTGTCCATTTGCATGTGCCATACCCCCTCTGTGTCTATTATTATGCCCTCCCCTATATCCATTATGTTCCCCCTCTGTGTTATTCCCCCTTCTGTGTCCATTAGTATGTGCCTTCCCCCCGTGTCCATTCTTATGTCCCCCCTCTGTTATTTATTATGCCCCCAGTCAGTGTCCATTAGTATGGGCCATACCCCCTGTGTCCATTATTATGTCCACCCCTCTATTATTTATTATTCCACCTCTATGTTCATTAGTATGTGCCATCCCCCTCTGTGTCCATTATTATGCCCCCTTGTGTCCATTATTATGTCCCCTCTCTGTTATTTATTATTCCCCCCTCTGTGTACATTAGTATGTGCCATACCCCTGTGTCCGTTATTATGCCTCCCATCTGTGTGCATTATTATGTCCTTCCCCCTCTGTGTTCATTATTATGTTCCCTCCTGTGTTCTTTATTATGCCCCCCAGTGTCCATTAATATGTGCTTCACCTCCTCTGTATCTGTTATTATGTGTGTGTCCCCTGTGTCCATTATTATGCCCCCCTGTATCTATTATGTCCCCCATCTGTGTGCATTATTATGTCCTTTCCCCATCTGTGTCCATTACTATGTACCACCCCCCTGTGTCCATTATTATGTCTCCCCTCCTCCCGTGTCCATTATTATGCCCCTCATGTCCAGTATTATGTTCCACCCTCTATGTTCTTTATCATGCCTTACCTGTCCATTAGTATGTGCCACCCCCGTAATCATTTTCATGTGCCTCCCAGTATCCATTACTATGCCCCCTTCTGTGTTTATCATTATGTCCCCCCATCTGTCTGCATTATGTCCTTCCTCCCTCTGTATCCATTAGTATGAACCCCTCTCTGTCTCCATTATGGTGTTCCTCCCCCATCTCTGCACCCATCTGCTTCCTCCCCTCCCCCATCTCTGCACTCCCCTCCCCCATAGTTCACTTACCTTCTCTCTTGTCTGTTCCTCTGCCTCGGCTCCTCTTCCAAGCTTACACCTTCGGCTTCCAAGGGTCTTCTCCCCAATGGCACTGCACTGACAGGAAGGTCAGGTGCTGTTGGTGTCAGGTGCGGTGCGTCTCCTCCTTATTCCACCATTGTGTCAATGGCAGCACACATCCATGAGACCCGTCGCGGCGGCGCTTATGTGACGTCACGCAGCGTGACATCACATGGCAAAGAGGAGAGGAGGAGCTGAGGCACACTACGCAGCGCAGGGAGGGATTGTGAAGCAGAGCCTTCTACTGCGCCGCTCTATACATTTTTGTAAGGCAGCCAGGACTAGGATTTCCCGGGTGGTGTGGAAGGGCAGGACGTCGGCCGGCCGCTTGTTCCGACAAAAAAAAAAATTGTTCCTGTCTCCAGCGGATCCTCCTTGGTGGTGTGGGCCTATTTTCATGGGAGGGCCTGGAGCTGCAGCTCCACCCGCCCCATTGTTAATCCGGCCCTGGTGGGGACCCCTAGGCTGAAACCTACTCAGTCAGCCCTTTAACCCAGTCCTGATAAGGAATGGTCACTAGTAACCCTTAGATGTGTTGACCAGATATGGGGGTTTTTTCAGTCCTGTCAGCTGGAAAACTGCAAAAAATACCAGCAAATGCGGAATTGTCTGCCTTGAATGCATCTACATGGCAATTAACATAATAATAAAAATATTTAAAAAGAAAGGACCTAATACTTCTATGTGAAGTAAAAACTAATACCTTTAGTCTAGTCTGAATATGTTTAAATCATAAGTGGCCTGTCTAACCTTCAATTCATTCTTTATTCATTTACATACATTTCCCCTTTTGTCTTAGTGCTCTCAAGATACGGGATGTAGTCTGGAAGCTGGCAGTTGAAATGCTGACTGCCGTCTAGTCCGGCATGGGACTAAAGGAAGGCATCTAAATACCGATGTCTATCATTAGCCCCACGCCGAAATCCCGATTCCAGGCATACCAAACGTAGGTAAGCCGGGCGTCGGGAGCTGTTGGCCGTGAGGGGGGAGGGTTAGGTCTAGGGACTCCCAGGGGGACTTAGGGTTAGGTACCCATCAAGAATGTTAGGGTACGGGAAGGGGGGGTTAGGGTTAGGCACCACCGGAGGCAGGTTAGGGTTAGCACCCCCCGGGAGGGTTGGGTTTAGGGTACGGGGAGGGGGGTTTAGGTTTAGGCACCCCTGGTGGAGGTTAGTTTTAGGCACCCCTGGGGGGAAGTTAGGGTTAGGCACTAGGAGGGAGGTTAAGGTTAGGCACCACTAAGGGAGGGTTAGGGTTGGGGGGGAGAGGGGGGGATAGCCTACTTACCTCCCTAGTCAGGATCTACATCTGCCGGCCTTCCTGTGTCGGGATTTCAACCGCCGGGCTTCTGTCCAGTGGTATTATATACCCAACCCCAAGATATGTATAAAAATAAAATAGTTGTTATTTGGAACATATTAAATGCTTTCACAAAAAATAAAATGTATCCCAATCCCAATATATCCCATATTGAAAATAAAATGTGTAAACAGCTTGCACAAAATTAACTCACACCATCAATATTCTGTACAGCCCACTGATGTAGATCTTGCACCCAAGAGCAGGTTGTTAGAAGAACTCATTCTGGAGGATTTTTATAAGACCAGCCTATCATGTGGATAAAGGAGCATCCACAGTTAATGTTCCCTTGTATGCTCCTTACCAATAGCTGAGACCCAGAAAATGCATGTTGAAAATTGTATTTTCATGACTAGACCAATAGGAAGGCACAAGCAGAGAAAATGCAAGAAAAATACAATTGTAGCAACAAATAGAGGGAACAGTTTCATAAAAGAAGCCCTTTAAATAAATTATATTTCATGGACAGATACCCTGCATTAAAATAAATTGTCTGCCATTCCAGCTATCTTTAGAGATCAGGCTTTGTCTTATTTTTAATTCGACTCCTTTAGCACCATCCAGACTTTATATCATAAAGTGCACTTTACATTTGATTGTGATGCATAAAATAAACTGCCTATCATTTTATAGATTTGAGAATGATTTATTACCAACCTAAACTACATTAAGCACTTAGAACTTAAGCCTGAAATAAATACACAGACACAGTGAGTAGTATTATATGTCAACATACAGTAGATAATGAATATTTAAATGAATAACTGGCCAAGAAAGCTTTGCAACTCCCAAATCTAGCGATAATTTAAATTAACAAATAGTGGCGGCCATACAACCCCCGATATAACCTGCAAAGACCCCAGCCCTCTTTATTGGCATACTACTACAAGCCTAACCTCAAAGAAGATCCCCAGGTCACTCCCAGAAAATAGAGAAAACTTGCCCCGTGAAATGAAGGGTGCCCTCCGACCATGCCTTGTGGCCGTTTTGGCCAGGTGCTTATTATTAAGGCTGACAAGGCTGAAACCTAGTGGCCCTGTAGGCAGAAGTTGAAAGGCGTACTCATAGTCAGCTGAGATTTGTTCTGAGAAAATGGGTGGGGGGGCAGGGTACCAATAGTGCACAAGTGTCAGAGTTGTTACACTTCCATGAGAGGACACATGACCGCTGCCATCACAACTGTTGTCACTGCCACTACCTGGAAGGAGTTCTCTTTCCTCCGCAGATCTCAGAAGATACATTGATAGATTTCACAGGACTTGTAGGGATTCTGGTACCCACTAGAGAACCACCACTGAGTGTAGACCAGATAGAGCCAACTGGATTGAAAATCCAGAGTGTACACACATTAGGACACATGATGTAGCCTACTGGTAAGTTAATTCAAAATATTGCAGAACTGAACAAGTATACCCCCAAAATGTGCTTTCCTGAAAAGTTCTACTCATGTAATAAAAATATTTAAAAAAAATGTGAATAGAATTTTTCAGGAGACCCTCAAAATGTAGGGCTATGTACTGCTGTCTGGTACCTACATTACCAGGGTCAGGCTTTCAGCTGCAGTGGGGTGAAAGATTGAAGTGCCAAAGGGAGGTCCAAAATATCTGAAAGCCTAGGGGTCTGGCAATTTATTAATATGATGATGTTTTTGGCCTCTGTGAAATAATGCTGTCACGATCTGATGCAAATGTTCCTCTGTGGAGGACGGTAAGCCAGGGGGTTCAGGTGACCTGGGAAGTGACTGGACTAGGTCTCCTAGTTGCGGCCGAACACAGGTTTGGCTAGACCTGCCCAGAGGCGCGGAGTCTAACTCACTTGGTGGTTTTCTCCAGTGACCCCTCCAATTGGGATTTGGTTTTCCGCTGCATCAAGTGAGCAGGTCGCGGCCCTCTGGACAGGTACCTGGGTATGGCAGAAGACCGGAAACTATATTTAATGAAGCAAATGCTAGAGCACAGGAGGTAAACTGGATGCTTAGATATTGAAATGCTGTTTAGGGATCCTAATCACAGGCTAGCATAGGAATACTGGAAAGTGTACTGACAATCACTAAGAAATCCAAGTGCTGATTGCACAGAAAAACAGAGGCATATATTGGGAATTGCTAGATATGTTTAGAGCTGATTTGCAGAGACAAGACACAGAGCAAAGAACACCAACATGCACTGGAAAGCTATAAATGTAGGTGTTGACTGCACAAACAAGACACAGAGAGAAGCGGACACAGGCACATGTAGAAATCCCAGTCGCAGGCTAGCTTGGAAACACAGGAAAATGTACAGGAACTACAACAGATTCTGGAGCTGATAAACACAGTTAAACACAGATTGAAGGCAGGAATAAACTGGGGAAGCTAGTAATGCTGGTACTGGACAAAGGCAATTACTAGGAGAGTGCTGGAGGTCCAGCTGTGAGCTAATTAGTACTAGCAGGTAATCTGACACCTCAGTGACACAGGGTAATAGCCACAGGAAAGCTGCAATAGAATTAGCAGCACATATACAAAGACACACAGGGAAGGGACATGAAACACTGAAGTACTGTGAGAAAGCTAAAGTCTCAGAGTAAGGGTTAGCATGGAAGCTAATACAGGAAACTGGAAAACTGTGAGCAGGCTGAAGCAACACGCTGAAGGATTTAGCACAGAGCAACAGTGGGAGTAACACAGGCACTTGGAATAACGAAGTTGAACATCATCTTCCTGAAGTTCTGGGGGTGGATTTATACCCAGGGGTAGCAGATTATTGGAGCACAGCGTCAGCTGACTGAGATCATGCTACCATTGTTTAGGAGGACTGTCACATGAGAGGAACTGTCATGGCGGCGCCCATGATGGGAACTCCGATCCCCAAAACACACAGCCGACCATGGAAGTCCGCAAAAGCACCTAAGGTAGAATACTCAGCATCTCACCCCTCACTGCACCATGCGTCTGACCACAAGGAAGTCAGGGGAAGTCAGCACGGAGGTAAGAGATAGCCAATCCTAGGCTGAACCCTGACAAATGCATTTCCTGAGTAGCTGTGCCTCTTCTGAAAGAGAAAAGTTACAATGCATAAGAAACAATCAACAAATAATAGCAGTAGGAAAACAACCAAATCTAATGAAAAATGGAGGTAGGGTGAGCAAGAAACATTTGAAAGGGAAGAGGAAGTAACCTTCTCAAATCAGGACATTTTTTTTAAATAGTTTTATTGAAGAAATTATATCAACAATACAGAATATGTAAAATATAACACAAATAAAAAGTAAATTAAAACATAGCAAAATTAATAAATAGTATTAAAGGGTCATCTCTTATAGTAGACTGCAACAAAGAGTATGAGTGTGAGTGTGGAATAAGAATGGTAACATATTCAGATAGCCAAGGTAGATATGATATGTAAATGAAATATACATATAGTTATTAATGTGCAAAGTTAAAAACAGGGGTATACAGTCAGGTCCATAAATATTGGGACATTGACAGAATTTTCATATTTTGTCCTCTATTCACCACCATAATGGCTTTGAAATGAAACAAACAAGATGTGATTTAATTGCAGACTTTCAGATTTCATTTGAGGGTTAGTACATCCAAATCACGTGAACGGTGTAGGAATTACAACGGTTTCTATATGTGCCTCCCACTTTTTAAGGGGTCAAAAGTAATGGGACAAACTAAACAATAATAAATCTAACTTTCACGTTTTAATACTTTGTTGCAAATCCTTTGCAGGCAATTACAGCCTGAAGTCTGGAACGCATAGACATTACCAGATGATGGGTTTCATCCCTGGTGATGCTCTGCCAGGCCTCTACTGCAAATGTCTTCAGTTCCTGCTTGTTCTTGGGGCATTTTCCCTTCAGTTTTGTCTTCATCAAGTGAAATGCGTGCTCAATCGGATTCAGGTCAGGGGATTGACTTGGCCATTGCATAACATTCCACTTTTTAGCCTTAAAAAACTCTTTGGTTGCTTTTTCAGTATGCTTCGGGTCATTGTCCATCTGCACTGTGAAGCGCTGTCCAATGAGTTCTGAAGAATTTGACTGAATATGAGCATATAATATTGCCCAAAACACTTTAGAATTCATTCTGCTGCTTTTGTCAGCAGTCACATAATCAATAAATACAAGGTAACCAGTTCCATTGGCAGCCATACATGCCAACGCCATGACACTACCACCACCATGCTTCACTGATGAGGTGGTATGATTTGGATCATGAGCAGTTCCTTTCCTTCTCTTCTCTTCCCATCACTCTGGTACAAGTTGATCTTATTCTCATCTGTCCATAGGATGTTGTTCCAGAACTGTAATGTCTTTTTTAGATGTTGTTTGGCAAACTCTAATCTGGTCTTCCTGTTTTTGTGGCTCACTAATGGTTTGCATCTTGTGGGGATCCCTCTATATTCACTCTTGTGAAGTCTTCTCTTGATTGTTGACTTTGACACATATACATCTACCTCCTGGAGAGTGTTCTTGATTTGGCCAACTGTTGTGAAGGGGTTTTTCTTCACCAGGGAAATAATTATTTTGTCATCCCCCACAGTTGTTTTCCGTGGTCTTCCGGGTCTTTTGGTGTTGCTGAGCTCTCCGGTGCGTTCTTTCTTTTTAAGAATGTTCCAAACAGTTGATTTGGCCACACCTAATGTTTTTGCTATCTCTCTGATGGGTTTGTTTTCATTTTTCAGCCTAATGATGGTTTGCTTCACTGATAGTGACAGCTCTTTGGATCGCATATTGAGAGTTGACAGCAACTGATTCCAAATGCAAATGTCACACCTAGAATCAACTCCAGACCTTTTACCTGCTTAATTGATAATGAAATAACGAGGGAATAGCCCACACCTGTCCATGAAATAGCTTTTGAGTTGATAGTCCCATTACTTTTGGCCCCTTAAAAAGTGGGAGGCACATATTGAAACTGTTGTAATTCCTACACCGTTCACCTGATTTGGATGTAATTACCCTCAAATTAAATCTGAAAGTCTGCAGTTAAAGCATATCTTGTTTGTTTCATTTCAAAGCCATTGTGGTGGTGAATAGAGGCCAAAATCTGAAAATTCTGTCAATGTCCCAATATTTATGGACCTGACTGTATATATGCCACTAACATAGAGTCAGCACAGCTGCAGCCTGGGCCCATAGGACCAGCAGTACCATAATTCACTTCACAGTGGGTATTAGAGTCATATGTAGATTCCAGCCATCTAGACCATATTTGTCCAAATGTCAACATGGCATTACTACCCAGATAGACATATTTTTCATGTCATGTAACATTTAACCCATTCTGAAAACAAGGACCCACAGGTACCATCCAAGCCCTGGTGATACACACCTTGGCTAATGTTAAGACAGTTAATACATACCATATTGCCTGGTTGATTTATCAAGAAACTTTGTATCCATGACCCCAAGTAGACAAATTTTCAGAGTTAAGTAAGGAAGAGACACTCCCGAATATGCACATATCCATCTATTATCCTGAAAATTCTAAGTAGGATGGACACTGGGGATTGCTGGAAGACATAAAGAAATTTGAGTTATATAACCATTTTAATAAGATTCATACTACCCGTAAAGGTAAAGGGAAGAATGTGCCAAGCACGCATTTTAAACGTAAATTAATCTGTGGTTTAACATTCAGTTCAATATATTCCAGCTTGTTATTGGAGACCCAAATACCCAGATATTTAAAAACAGTTAACCCATTGTAAAGGTAAATCCAATGGAGGAGAGACTGGGCATCTACCCCAAAGTTATATAGCATGGGACTTGTCCCAACTGAAATAAAGACTCAAAAAGAGGCCAAATTGAGTTACCATCTGAAGTACAAACTGCATAGAGAAATGAAAATCAGGCAAAAGATTTAATAGATAATCTACTAAGAGCACAACAGTATCCATTCTCCTATCTAGAGCAAGACCCTAGACATCTGGGTGTGTACATTATTTACAGGCCAAGTGTTCCCCTGCAATCGTGAACAATGAAGACAATAAGGGGCACCACTAACAGAAACACGGGCAGTGGGATTTGAGTACAAAAAGTTGACCCAGCTAAGAAAGCCAGGGCCTATAATTAAACATTTCATACTGTAATTTCCAAGAGGAAGGGCCACTCCACAGAACGAAAAGCTTTATCAGCATCCAAAGTGACCACAACTGATGGAGCCTTTTCACCAAGGGAGACCTGCAAATTAGTAAACTAACACCTAAGACTAATAGAAGTGGATTGGTTATGCTGGGCATACACTATGCAATTATCTGTCAGATATCTGTCCAATCTGGCTGGTTGGAATGAAAATCTGGTAATGTATGAGAGCAAATAATATTAGAAATTTGCTCCCAAACACTAGAAAAGGGACCAGATTTTCCTTCCCACCAGACAGATTTGACAGATATCTGACAGATAATTGTAGAGTGTATACCCAACATAAGGCTGGTCTGGATGGATCATCATGATTATAACTTGATTTATGCTGGGCATAGAATATACAGTTATCTGTCAGATATCTGTCCAATCTGGCTGGTTGGAATAAAAATCTGGTAATGTATGGGAGCAAATGACAATCAACCATATGATCTTAAACACTGGATAATGGACAAAAATATTTTTTCAAATTGGTTAAATTTGTTTGATTTAACCAATTTGTCTGAGAACGACAATTTTTGTCTGTTTTCCCGTGTTTGTCAGCAAATGGTAGATTACCATTTGCTCCCATACACTACCAGATTTACATTCCAACCAGCCAAATTGGACAGATATCTGACAGATAATTGTATAGTGTATGCCCAGCATCAGTTGTGCTGCCAAGACATTGGCCAGAAACTTCATATCAGTAGACAATAGGACATGGGACAATAGGGATTGAAGGATCCTTAATGAGTTTATGCAACACTATAATCAGCACCTCTGAAATAGAGGCAGTGTCACCACCTTGCACAGATGGTTAAACAACTCAAGCTGTCTGGGAACATAAGACATAGTGTCCTTTTTATAAAGTTCAATAGGAACTCCATCAAGTACTGTAGCTTTAACACCTAGTATGGAGCATATGGCCATATCTACTTCCTCCTAAAAAGTGAAAAGCCTTAGATGTCAGGGGGTAGATAGATCTCATTGCAGTAGGCTCATCAAAGCTTCTTGACTACAAGGCAATTTAGACATGTAGAAGATTATATAAAATTGTAAATAAAACATCAGCAATGTTCTAATTTGACCACTAGATTTAAGTAAATGGGCCAAGTACCTGCCAGTCCTATTGGTGCAAGTATACTGGGTGAGGGCATAAAATAACAGCTTGTACTGGGACTTGTCTAAAAGGAGAGCCGTCCACTGTTTTTGAGCCATTTGCCAAGCTACCCAGGAAGAGTCTAGTCTGCCAGTCAAATATGTCTGCTCAATAGTTCTACAGGCAATTTCCAGTTCCAGCTCTATAAATATAGATAATACCTTTAATTCAGATATTCATTTGATTAAAGTACTCAACACTGGTTATTTACACACATATGATTTGGTCAAGAATTAATTTTACAAGAAGATTATAACCTAAAACATACCTACAGGCTATGTCAGAAATAATTGAGTTAGTAGTCGTCAAATCATGGAATGGCCAGCACAGGCCTCAGCCATAAACCCTATTGAGTTGGTTTGGGATGAACTATACAGAAGAGTGAAAGCAAAGCAACCTACAAGTACAATTGCCATAAAAACCTGCAACCAATTTCTTTTAAATTGGATACCACGGGTTTTGGGAGCACAAATACCCTTGGTAATCCAAAATTGGGTACGGTGTGTGCAAAATTTTTTGCAGGCAGAATCCCGCACTCAATTATATATTCCCCTAAGAGCAATGAGAGTACAATGTCACGGGGCCATCAGAGTGGAGGTGTGGGTGTATAAGGTGTTTTAATGAAATAAATAAACCATTTAATAAACCAGAGGTAAAATGTCTAGTATGTTATGTACTAAGGATGAGGATGGGGTATGGTGTTTGTTCCAGAGAAAAGACAATTTGGAAACATGTGAATACTGTACATATTCCCAAGTCATTTCTCCATTCAGTAAATGTTCCTTTAGTTTTACAATAACTGCTGCAACTTGTGATGATTCACATTGTTCTTTCTTCTTGTCCTATGTGTATCAACATAATTACTGCAGTGTAGCACTGCAGCAGGACACTTTCTTTAGTACTAAGTTTTCTGCTGGCTGGGAGTGCCCCAGACAACAGAAAACTTAGTACTAAAGAACCAGAGTCTCTAAAACCAGGGCTGCGGCAGGTACACTATTTTATCATCATAGCTTCTAAGTCTGAACTTTGCAGTAATATTGATTTCCTGGCAGCAAAGATTAACTGTTCTAAATCTCACAGAATCTCTTCATGGCAATCAATCCATTTCAAGTCAGAAATGTATACTCTATTACCAACATGCTGACTTTTAACATAATATATTGCAAACTAATTAACCCAACATGTTCTCATATAATAATTTTTTTTATTTAATAGAGAGCAATAAAATATTCTGCATTAGCGTATATAAATTTTAGATTCCAAAACTTTTTCTTATCGATTGGTATTAAATAGCTGTGAATTTGATAAGTTTTATCTTCTATTTTAAATATTTTTTTCTAGATAATGGTTACTAAAATTAATAATAATGTGTACTAGTCTTTACAAAATGAAAAGTTAACTCCAATCAAATGTTTACCTAAATGAAATAACTAAGCAGAGACCTGCAACATACTGAAATAAATATAGTAAACACACTGTGCTATCATTTGACAAATAGGTTGTGAATAATTTATTGTAGTATCACTAGCAACATCTGTAACCATTAAAGAAAAACAATGTTTCCATAGTTATATATATTGGTAATTGAGACCAGTTATTTATAACTAGCTGAAGTACCTGGCATTGCCCAGGTTTAAATCTTCAAGTTATTAAGTTATCAATGAGTTGAATGTAACCGTCAACATTTTACAAGTAATTAGCAGCTTAGCAGCTCTTCCAACTCACCCATGAAGAAAGTGCTGTCCGGTGCACTCCACCATGAGGTCCGACCAGGACCCCAACCACTCCATTAGGCATCCCAGACCAAATACCACCCCTCTATGAAGATTCCATCAAAATCCATCCAGTGGAAGGCCCAGAACAGGCTTGCCAGGTCAAAGTTCTGCCCAGCGTAGACACCAACAGGAGGTCAAACTGGGACCCTAATCTCCCTAAATCCTGGCCAGGATCCAAGTGGACTACCTCATGTTGGTTTCATCCCCATCAGTGTAGGGGTGTCCAAATGCATAACCGGACAAATAAACAAACAGACCAATGAATATTATATATAAGATTTAACTAATAAATGGCATCAGCAGTGTACTTTCAATATACGTACCAATATTAATTTTTAGGCAGAAGAAAAATTTGGAATTATGCTAGTAAGTTATAATATCCAGCATAATGATTTTTTGGGGTTATATATTTGGCTGGAGCAATCCTTTAAAAGACCTGTTTCAAAACTCTGGAGGTGTTTCAGGGGTGGATGCAGGGAAGTCATCAGGCACAAGCAGGGGCAGCTTTAGGGGTCAGGCTGCCCTTATGTGCCACATCATTTGTTGACACCCATCACGTCACTGCCCCCTTTGCCCCCTTTATGTCGGGGCCGCTCCTGATGCCTCTGGACCACCAAGACAGACCTAACCATAGGCCCCCAATGCCACCACCTCCCATACTAAAATTTGTTGCTAATTGCCCCCCATTCAGTTGCAAAATACAAAAAAGTTGCAATGACAAAAAAAATACCCGGCCTCATCAGGCCAGTAGCTTAGCAGTGCAATGTGCCACCCCTCAACATGTGTCATCCCTATGCACGTTCCTAGTTGGAAATCCACGACTGGGCGCAAGTGGCTGATGTTTTCCCTCTGCGCATGCATCCAAGACACAGATCGGAAATTGCATGGAGTTCCATGTAATTTTGATGTGCGTTTCTAGGTGGCAACTGGGGTGTGTGGCTAACAGACATGGGTGTGTCACAGGTGTGTCAGTGTCAGAGACTGAAGATGCAGTTGCTTTGACACTGGTGGTTACTGTCAGTCAGATATTTGGCACCTGCCATATGCAGGTGCAATGCCTGATGTGTGGCCAATGGTGCACAGATGGTGCACCGATAATGCATCTTTGTACACACATTGGCGGAATCACGCCGCAGTCCATGGGCATCTCAATAGGATGCCCATTGGCAGCAGCAAAAGACACGGTAGCGACTGTGCCAAAAGAGCAGCCGCTACTGCAACTGCGTCCACCTATGAATCACCCCCTCTATTTATAAGTCTATATATACGTGTGAAAATAATAAATTAAATAAATTAAAGGGAGCTGCCATTATGATTTATCTAACATTGGACAGTGCTGTGAAATGTTGAGAACAGTGTTTTGGAGATTTTCCATGTTCCATGTTCCACTTTGGGAGATAATTTGACACTTGAAACAATAGTCCATTTTTGTAACATCATTAACTGATAGGATTTTATTATTGAAATATTTTTGTTCCACTGAACAAAGAAAGTTCCAGTTAGAAGTACGGTTTGTGCACTTGCTTTTTTCCTGTTACACATATACTAAATGTGCAATAAACGTATCTGTATGTCTGATATAGGAACAGCTACAGGAACAGTGATTATCAGGTTCGCAAACACTTAAAAATAATGAAAATATACAAAATTATTGAATATCAATTTATTTCACATATAACTAGAACTGCAGTTCTAGTTATATGTGAAATAAATTGATATTCAATAATATTTCTATTTTTTTTGTGAACATCAGCGCAGACATATCCTTTTTGTATATTTTCATTTGTTGAGAGGAATCTGGCAGTTTCCTCTATGTCAGCAGCTGTGTGAACAATTAGATCACCAAGTGGAATTAGCGCTCCACTGTGTTTTGAATTGACTTAAAAATAATGGTGTTAAAAGAAGTTGTGTGTTTTATGATCAAATTGACCATATTTAGAGATCCCTGAATGGTCAACTCTGACAAATTATAATATGTGTGGAACTATTTTCTAAAGTTATATCATAATTGGAAATGCTTTGCTTTGATTGTCTGTTTACAAAAAGTGTTATATTGTAAGGAGTAAATTTACTAAGCTCTGTATTTGCCTGTATTTGCATGTACAGGAGTATTTTGTATTTTTTACAAACATAGGAAATCACTTTTAAAAATGGGGGTATTTTCTGTTTCTTTAGAGGTGAACACGGCCGATTTTGACGTTAAAATGCAGCCATAAATACAACTAGAAATGAAAACACCATCGTCTGAACATGGCAGTACTTTCCATAGACAGGTATACAACACGGGAATTTCCCAAAAATCATGATTATAATCACGGGTGTAATAAAACCAAACACAGTATAAAATAGAACTTACAAATAGACCCCCTTCTGAGCAGCATGTCTAGCAGAAACATATACAGATCAGTGTGATCTGTGTCTGTTTCTGCCTTTATTTGTAAAATAAAAGGTTAATATTAAAAAAAAATATTATGTGCCCCCACCCCAAAGCATAACCAGCCCCGGGATCCTGAGCCAGTTCTGGTTCTAAAAATAGGGGGGAAAAACATGTAGGGTTCCCCCATATTTTAGGAACCAGCTGGGCTTTGAGAGCCAGTCCTGGTTTTAAAAATAGGGGAAAAAATGGTGTGGGCTTCACCCTATTTTTAAAACCAGCACTGGAATCACTCAGCCAGGGGACCCTTTCACCGGGTCTTCCCAGCCAAAGCATTACCACCCCTAGTCAGCCCAAGCCAGAGAACTAAGGGGTGGTGGGGACCCCCCCAATACAGGAGTCCCTCCTCTCCTGAGCACCCCAGGCTTAGGCTGAAGCCTGGGGTTCTTCCCTGCACCCCTGACCAGTGGGTGCAGGGGTAATAGTGTGAATAATAGATAAATACTTCTGTTTTTTACAGTGGAACTACAGGTGCCAGCATGTCTGCCCTTTGGCACTTCTGGAACTAGAAGTGCCAGCAGGCGGCCAGCACCCATTCCCCCACTGTAAAAAAAATTGTAAAATAATGACAGAACTCACACAGTGGCATCACAAGGGGGGTGTGGTGGGTGCTGACCACACCCGGGTGTCACCCACTGAGGGGTGACACCAAAGTGTTGACTCCTTCTCAGTGACAGGAGCTGGATGCTGCACTGTAGCATTACATGTAGCACTTGGCTCCTGACACAGTGAGGGAGCTGGCACTGCAAAACAATCTGGACCCTAGGGGCAGAATACATTTACAGCACCCCCGGAGTGACAAAAACAGGGGTTCGGGATATGAGGCCATGCCCGCACCCGTGAGGCCACACCCAATTTTTGCCAGTGCACGGCAATACCGTGCGCACTACAAAGCAGCCCACCCCTACACGCACCGGGTCGCCACCGAACTCACACACCGTAGAAAGTATAATTTTATTCCATACATAACACACTCTCTCATACTTACCTTCTGCCAGATGTTCCGTCCGCTTCTCCAGTATAAATCCCAGGTAAACTGTGGGATTTCTACTGGAGAAGGGGACAAAACTTCTGCCAGAAGGTAAGTATGTGAGAGTGTTTTGCATGGAATAAAATTATTCTTTCTACTGTGTGTGAGTTCTGTCCTTATTTTACAAATTTTTTTACAGTGAGGGTACAGGTGCTGGCCCCCTGTTGGCACTTGTAGTTACACAAGTGCCAAAGGGCAGACACGCTGGCACCTGTAGTTCCACTGTAAAAAACAATAGTACTTATCCATTATTCACACTATTACATCTGCACCCACCGGCCAGGGATGCAGGGAAGAGCCCTGGGCTTCAGAGTAAGCCTGGGGTGCTAAGGAGAGGGTGGTCCCCCATACTGGAGACACAGTAAAAGGGTCCCCTGGCAGTGGCATTACACCCCAGCTAGGTTTGAGTCCGGTGCTGGTTTTAAAAATAGGGGAACCCCATGCCATTTTTTTCTGCTATTTTTAAAACCAGGACTGGCTCTCAGAACCCATTGCTGGTTCCTAAAATATGGGGGGAAGCCTACACATATTTTCCCCTGTATTTTTAGAACCAGGATTGGCTCAGGAGCCCGGGCTGGTTATGCTTTAGGAGGGGGAACCTATGTCATTTTTTTTTTTACATGTTAACCCTTTAATAACTTTCACATACACAAGCAGCCTGCAAGTATCTCACTGATATGGGCAGGCTGCTTGTTCAGGTGGGAAACACAGGGAGTAAACATGGGGATTAAACACGGGTAGGAACGATCACATACACCATTGGGAAACACGATCCTGACAAACACGGGAGCTTGGTATATTCTCAATTTTACTTAATCCCCCCCCCTCCTAATTCTGATCATTCCTACCCGTGTTTAAAAACGGACAGGCATGGGCAGGACACGGAGCTTAGTAAATTTACCCCTAATTGTCTTGCAGCATGCATTACTACTAACAGCAATAGTAATAATATTTATTAATGTCAGTAATTAGGGTTTACTTTTACAGAAATATGAAAGCAACTTCTGAATTATTTTAACTAAGATAATTAAGTTTCTCTTAAGCTTATAACCAAAGCAGCAAATGAACATTCTTTCCACACCGATTCTCATAGCACTAATATTTGTTTGTGTTGTGATTAATGTGATTTCCTAAATTCCCTTGTGGGTGATATTACCAGATAATTGTGGTAAGCCACAACAGTTTCACACCTAAGGCCTTAGAGCCTAATTCAGCAGTGCACGCAAGTACACTGCTGACAGCAGATTCCCAATTATCGGGAATCTGCGCATGTGCAGGACCCTTTCTGTACATGTGTAGAATGGGTCGTGCATGATCACATGCAGGCCCCACATGCCTCTGCCTTTCTGGAAAGAGGGGCACTTCACCCCCATTTTCCGGGAGTGGCAAGGCCAGGATCTGCATCCATGGATGCTGATTCCTGACCTCGCATGCCAGCCAGCCTGCGTAAGCTGGCTGACACTTTCCAAAATCGCGACCGTTGGTCACGAAGGTGATCCCAGGCTGCGACATTGGTTTCAGTACTGGGATCGCAGATGCAGCAGGAGGTGTCAGACAACTCCTGCTGCATTTGCATTTTAGCAAAGACGGAATTGCAAAGCTGCTTGTGTGCGGCTTTGCAATTCCGATCTTTGCTGAATCAGGCCCTTAGATTGCACAGATCAGCTAAAATTGTGGAAATATATGATGACTATATGACTCACAGTACTTTTTTATTACTGCTAGTATTTTTGACCCGTCACTAACTAGTGTGACCATCGTATCTCCTCATTCCCAGAGTTGTGAGTCTTGTAATGCAATAAATACAGGAGGAATGCTGTGCTATGACAATATGTAAAAAAGTAAATAATTGTGGGGATACAATCTGGTTGAAGAGTGATTAGAGAATATATTTTTAATGTTTCATTACTTTTTTTTTAATTACAGTTGTCACCTGTACTGTTGCACAGAGAAACAGTTAGGGGTAAATTTACTAAGATTCGAGATAGGTCGAGATGACCATCTCGGGTGATTTATTCATTTTTTTCCTTCTTGCAAATTTACTAAAGGCAAAGTCGGGTGAGTTAGAGAGAGATTTCTCTCATCTCACTCGTAAAACTTGGGTTAGATAGCAATCTCGAATCAAATCACAATTGGGCCAAATCGGAAGTACTTTTCACCTAAAACATTCATCTCTCAAATTTACCAAGAATCGGAATGACTAGCTCGGATGAGATAGGAGCAAACTCTCTGTCAAATTCACTTTTCAAACTCTCGACTCCCTGAGCTGCGAGTTGGTCAGAAACATACACAAATCATTGTGATTTGTTCCCCGTATATTTAAAACCAGCCCTGGACCCTTTCTAACAGGGACTGATGCCACAGCCAGGGGTGCCCTTTCACCGGGCCCCCCAGCCGCAGCATCAGCCCTGACAGTTAATCAGCCCAGGCCAGGGATCCCTGGGGAGTTGGGGGCCCCAATAAAGGGGTAACCCTCTCCAGGGCACCCCTGGCCTAGGCTGTTAGCCGGGGGCTATCCCCAGCACCCTTGGGCGGTGGGTGCCTGGTTGATAGTGTATGTGTAGTGTAAAAGAAAGGGTTAAATATTGTCTTTAGTTGTGGAACAATACGTACCAACAATGCTGGTATTTGGAGAACAACAAATACCAGCATGCGGGACATTACGGGCCCGCTGGCACTTGTAGTTCTATTACCAAAGCAATACGTAATAAACACAACATACACCGACAGTAAAATTTTATTATAACATACATGCACATTCACACTCACTATCACACTCACTATCACACATACTCACCTAGTATCCGAAGTAATCCATAGGGGTACCTATAAAAAAAATACTTGCTCACCTCTCCTATGTGTAGGTCACGTCCTCTTCTCCAAGTAGGCATCCAAAGGGTCAAAATAAAAAAACGAGTACCTGAATCCAAGCCGGACCGAGCAAAGCTATGTGTTTCCACATAGCTTTACTCCGCGCGAATGACCTGGGCACACGTGGGCTCCGTCATTGAAGGAGCCACCAGCCAATCAGAAGGCATCTCTGTCGGAGCAGCTCGCTAATTGGCTGTGTGCGGCCAGCTTGTCTCCCCATAGACTTCTATGGGGAGAATTCTCCATTGAAGTCTATGCTGGGAACCGCAACATTGTATCTACTACTGTAACCACAAGGTTAATTGAGGTCACTCTATTACAAGTGCTGGCACTGAAGTGTCACCCTAACACTGCTGGTAACTATTGTACCTAACCTCCAATATGCGGTATCTGGGGGTTAATTTTAGTATTATTAATACAGTTATAACCCACGCTTATCTCTGAAGGGACTGCTGTGCATATGTAATAGTGGACCACTGTAGGCCTAAAGCTAATTGGCGCTAATGTCACTGAGTGTCTATTTGGGAGGTTGCAGCAGCTTTCTTACCCCTCCAGTATCAACTGTCAACCTCCGGCTCCTTTACAAGCTTGGTCTCTCTATATTTCCCCAGCTCCGCCTGAGGCACTCCCTTAGGGGTTGTCCGACACACCCCTCTTAGGCTGATTGTTCTCAGGAACCTCCCCAGATGACACCGCTTGGTCCCACCGGATGTTCCCCACCTCATAGACCTCCGCTGCACGTCCCGGAGTACAGCCGCAGCCCAGGGTTGTCTTAACAGCAGTGTGGGCCCTGGGCAAAGCAATGCACTGGGGCCCCTACCCACCCATTCACCGGAAAAAAATGTAAATGGTCAATAAAATGAAACCCTTCTGCATGCCCATCAGACCTCCCACACATGCAGCGAGACTCTGTCTGGCTGGTCTGAAGCCGGCGGATGAAGTGAAACTGGCACTGAGGTGAGTACTCGTCACCAGGGAAGGGGGGGGAGGTTAGATCAGTATACAGTGCATTGGCAGCCGGCTAATAAAAATACCACAAATTTACTAACTGGCCACGGCTGCAGGGGGGTGGATTGGAGGGCAAGCTTTGGGCCCTTGGGCAACTGCCCAACAAGCCCAATGGAAGGGATGGCCCTGCCGCAGCCATCAGGTAAGCATTAAGGCAGCAAAGCCCCTTCTCCTGTCAAGCTACCTCACCAACTGCTCACGACAACTGCCGCCCAACTGTCAAAACAAGCCCCTCTGGTCATGGGGCACTGTTTCTCTATTGCATCGGAGGTCCAGTCTCTCCAGCCGCATGACAGCTCCTGAAGCTGGCTACATTGTCAACTGTCACCAATGAATGCATTCAAATGTCCAGCAACACATATATAAGGGTACACAACATGAGGTACACCCAGGTTCTGGGGTACCACGCACACATATATATATATATATATATATATATCTAGTGGAGTTGTATTTTGACTTATAGTCCATTTGCATTACTTATAATTGTCAATTAAATTAGTATTGAGTTAACAATCCCAGTTAATGTGGTAATGTGATATATTTGTATTTACCATGTCTCAACATTGTGCTTTACAGCTCTATTTACTACAATCCGCACTTGTAATGCAGATTGTAGTGTGATATTATTGACTGAATTCGCACTGCGAATCCCCTCCGCACTCTAGTCATGATATTTTTGCAAAAAAATACCATGAATAGAGCCCCGCGCATGCGCCGACCGGCCACTGCTGCTACCCCCCTGACACTAAGCCCCACCCTTCACGATTGTGGACCCCCCATGACCCCCTCCCTTAATAGCACTTACCTGCAGTCATCAGAGCTCCGGTGATGTCTTCCATGCCTTCGGTCAGCTGATATCACATACTGCACTGTGACCTGATCACCTGATGACCGGGCCACAGTACAGCATGGGAGACCAGCTGACTGGAGGGGAGTCATCACCGGAGCCCCGACCACTGGTCCATGGAGTCAGGTAAGTGAATTATTTTTTTGACAATTTTTTTTTTTTTTTTTTTAGCAGAGATCAGCTCGCGGTCTGTTTAGACCACACAGCTGATCACTGGGGCCGTCTACGGGCTCTGCTCTGCCTTTTAGAGCAGAGTAGGAGTCCGGTAACTGGGGAAGACCCTGGATAACGCCACCTTCAGATGGCGTTATTATCACAGGGCTTTCCCCGGTATTTTTTTACAATTTATTTTTAGTAACTTTGGTCGGATCACATTTCCCATTACAATTATGGGAAATGCAATCTGCTTACTAAAAATAAGTGATACTTAGGGGTTGGAGAAGAATTTTATGAATTCTACTCCAATTGCTCTGTAATAACTACAGGTGATACTAAAATAATGTGAAAAGGGTGTGAAAACACCCTTTTTCACTATATTTTAATAAAAATAATGTTAATAAATATAGCCCATAGTGTGTAAAGTGTTGTTACTAATTATTTGCTGAAGGTTCCGGGATTTCAGAAGAGTTCCTATTAAATAAATTAAATATTATTCCTATGTGTGTAATCATTGTGTTGGGATTGGGAGCACCTGTTTCTCTGCTTAGTGCATAGGCAGCCCAGAAGAAAACAGGTACATCTCATACAGCATTCATACGCTAGAGTGTCATATAGTACCAACCAATCAGCTCCTAACTGTGGGCATATTTCAGGTTGGATCACAACTGCGATTACGCATGCTATTGGATGATTGTTACAGTCTGCGCAAGCACATGCATCGCAGTGCATGTGTGCGAACCGACCACTGCGATCAGGACTGCGATCGCAGTGACTACACAGACCCATCGCAGAGTGGTTGAGAGGAAGTGCTGTTTGTGATTGGCTAAATGCAGGCATGCCAGGGTGTTTGAATGCCATTGCAGGGGAGTGCAGAAATTATCCACTGCGATGCCATATGCAGCATGAGTACTCACTGCGTACTGGAAGGTTAGCAATTTCTGAGTAAGGTCAAACCTTGTGCAAGTGCGTGTGAGGCTGCGATGGTACTCAATGTTACCGATGGTTTCGCAGTTTTGCTAAACATTATGGATGTGTGTAAGGTAAGGTGGACGCCCTTATGTAGTGCTGCAACGGCATAGCGATCGCAATGGATTAGCATATCATCACAGTTAGACTGCGTGCGTAATCGCAGCCATAATCACAGTTGCGATCTGTAGTGAATGAGGCCCTGTGTTTCAAAACTTACAGTTAGGCGCTGATTGGTTGGTACTATGGCCCTGATTCAGACCTACTCGCTGCCGCAGGCAGCTCGCAGGGTCTGTGTGCGTTTTTTTTGTTGTTGTTTTTTTTCTCCTGCTGCTCGCAAAGCTGTGGGAGACCTCCCACAGCTTGTGCGAGCGACCTGGAGACTGTCGCAATTATCGTGACTATCGGCCTTGCGAAAAAACCCTGTGGTAGGGTCTAGGCTGCCGCAAGGCAGAGTGGACTTCCTGCTCTAATAGATCAGGAAGTCCACTACTGACAGTAGTGATGACAGTAGGTCCTCCTACAAACGCCAGGTGTTCCTAAGGGAATGCTTGCGTTTGTGCAGCCACCCCCCCTGCCCGTCTACAAAACGGGGCGAGCTGTCACTCACCATCGACAGCTGCCCCACGCTAGCGAGAGGCTCTGAAGCAGGCCCTATATCTCTGTCCACTTTATCTCTCTCCAAGGTTTAGTACATAGACCCCTACATGTCCAGTAGCTTTTTTACAGGAAACTCTCCATCAGTTACACACCCATGATTCAGAAACAGACAAGTTGGTGGAGAAGGCATACTACCTACTATGTACTGCACCTTCTGAGTCATAACCCTGGAAACCTGCCTCTCTATCTCTTCCTTTGAAATCCATACTACAGTTATAATGCTGGTTCTGAATTGTGAGCACAGGAAAATAAAGCAAGTAACATTGGGGGAGATGTATAATAATGAGGTTAAAGATCTATAAATGCATGGCCCTGCTTTGCCCTTTATCGTGGTGAAGCAAGGCCAAAAACCACCCAGCTGTAAGAAGCAATCTTTTGTTAACTTGCCTATCCGATGAATTGCACTCTCCCTCTTTCAGCTTCTCAGACCAGTGCTTGCAGGGAGTCTGCACATGCGGCAGTCAAACTTCCACATCGTCACCTGCAGCTTTATTATTCTTTGTACGCACAATCCTTGGCTGTATATTCTGACAACAAGGGATAATGCTGTGTGTGTGGTATCGACAGCTGGAGCTATTAAAATCAATAGCTGCAGTTGTCAGAGCCACTGACCGTTCATAACTTGCCAAACCAGATTGGTGCACAATCTAGTTAATAACGGTGCAGATAATGAAAGGGACGCTTAGTGCCCCCTTCATTCTGATCACTTCCCTGCATTATTACATTTTATTTAATTATTACCAGTTATTTATATAGCGCACACTAATTCCTCAGTGCTTACAGAGAATATTGGCCATTCACATCAGTCCCTGCCCCAGTGGAGCTTACAATCTATGGGCCTGATTCAGACCCACTCGCGAGCGGCTGTCCGCTCGCAAGTGGGTCGATGTTATGGACTGAGCATGCGCACGATGGAGGGAGCTCCGTCGTGCGCATGCGCCAGACGCGACGAGCGAAGGAAAGTCCTTCGCTCGTTGTGTCCGATCAAAGGGGGCGTGCTGTCAATGTTGATTGACACCACGCCCCCTTTGGTGGGCGTGCCGGGGGCGTGCCTCCCTGACGGGGGCGTTCCCACGGGAACGCCTCCCGTCAAAAGCCGGCCCACTGACATCACTAGTGATGTCAGTGGGAGTGATTTTGGCTCTGATAGAGCCAAAATCACCCTGGAGCTTGCGGTTGAAAACCTCAACCGCAGGCTCCGGCTCGCAATTTCGATGGTCGCGATGGTCACGACCATCGCGGCCATCACAATGCACGCTCGTATAGCCTGTGGGTGGTGACCCACAGCTATACGAGCGTCCAGGAGGACGCTCCATGAAAATGGAGCCCGGCCCTCATTCAGAGCGTGCGCTCTGCTCAGAGCGTACGGCTCTGAATGAGGGCCTATGTTCCTTATCACTAGGGGTGTGCACCGGCCACTTTTCGTGTTTTGGTTTTGGATCTGGATCTTTCTTCGTGTTTTGGATCTTGATTGGTTTTGCCAAAACCACCCTTCCGTGTTTTGGGTTCTGGGTTTTGTGTTTTGGATCTGTATTTTTTTTTAAAAAAGCATAAACACAGCTAAAATCACAGAATTTGTAGGTTTTTCTGCTCCTATGCTATTATTAACCTCAATAACCTTAATTTCCACTCATTTCCAGTCTATTCTGAACACCTCACACCTCACAATAGTGTTTTTATGTCCAAAAGGTTGCACCGAGGTAGCTGGTTGACTATGCTAAGCGACACGAGTGGGCGGCACAAACACGTGACCCATCTAGGCATGAAACTGCAGTGGCAGACAGGATGGCAGTTTGAAAAACTAGGCCCCAAACTGTACATAATGCAAAGAAAAAAAATAGGTGCAAGATGGAATTGTCCTTGGGCCCTCCCACCCACCCTTATGTTGTATAAACAGGACATGCACACTTTAACAAACCAATCATTTCAGCGCCAGGGTCTGCCACACAACTGTGGCTGAAATGATTGGTTCATTTGGGCCCCCACAAAACAAGCTGGCAATTAATCTGTCCCTGCACAAACTGGCTCTATGGAGGCAAGATGTCATCCTCATCCTCCTCATCCACCGATTCCTCACCCTCTTCAGTGTGTACATCCTCACAGAGTATTAATTCGTCCCCGCTGGAATCACAGGTCCCTCTGTACGTTCTGGTGGCTGGTCTCCCTGGAAGAGTTGATAATTCATTTTATGAACATCATCTTCTCCACATTTTGTGGAAGCAACCTCCTACGCCTTTCGCTGACAAGGTTCCCGGCTGCACTAAACACTCTTTCGGAGTACACACTGGAGGGGGGGCAACTCAGGTAAAATAGAGCCAGTTTGTACAGGGACTTCCAAATTGCTTCTTTTTCCTGCCAGTACTGGTACGGACTGTCTGACATGCCTACTTGGATGCTGTCACCGATGTAATCCTTTAACAGACAGACGCACGCTTGTCGCTGCTGCTTTGAGGATGCAAGTGCGGCTACAGCCCACACAATTCACAAAGACAGAAAAAAGAAGAAGAATATTTTTATTGTTTGTGGAGCGCACTTTGAGGGTTACACCACCCTTTAACAGACAGACGCACGCTTGTCGCTGCTGCTTTGAGGATGCAAGTGTGGCTACAGCCCACACAATTCACAAAGACAGAAAAAAGAAGAAGAATATTTTTATTGTTTGTGTAGCACACTTTGAGGGTGTCACCACCCTTTAACAGACAGACGCAGGCTTGTCGCTGCTGCTTTGAGGATGCAAGTGCGGCTACATCGCACACAAGTCACAAATACTTAAAAAAAATTGTTTTTTATTTTTTGGAGCACTTTGAGAGTTACACCACCCTTTAACAGACAGACGCACGCTTGTCGCTGCTGCTTTGAGGATGCAAGTGCGGCTACAGCCCACACAATTCACAAAGACAGAAAAAAATAGAACAATATTTTTATTGTTTGTGTAGCACACTTTGAGGGTGTCACCACCCTTTAACAGACAGACGCACGCTTGTCGCTGCTGCTTTAAGGATGCAGGTGTGGCTACAGCCCACACAATTCACAAAGACAGAAAAAAGAAGAAGAATATTTTTATTGTTTGTGTAGCACACTTTGAGGGTGTCACCACCCTTTAACAGACAGACGCACGCTTGTCGCTGCTGCTTTGAGGATGCAAGTGCAGCTACATCGCACACAAGTCACAAACACATTAAAAAAATAGTTTTTTATTTTTTGGAGCACTTTGAGAGTTACACCACCCTTTAATAGACAGATGCACGCTTGTCGCTGCTGCTTTGAGGATGCAAGTGCGGCTACATCGCACACAAGTCACAAACACATTAAAAAAATAGTTTTTTATTTTTTGGAGCACTTTGAGAGTTACACCACCCTTTAACAGACAGACACACGCTTGTCGCTGCTGCTTTGATGATGCAAGTGCGGCTACAGCTCACACAATTCACAAAGACAGAAAAAAAAAGAACAATATTTTTATTGTTTGTATAGCACACTTTGAGGGTGTCACCACCCTTTAACAGACAGATGCACGCTTGTCGCTGCTGCTTTAAGGATGCAGGTGTGGCTACAGCCCACACAATTCACAAAGACAGAAAAAAGAAGAAGAATATTTTTATTGTTTGTGTAGCACACTTTGAGGGTGTCACCACCCTTTAACAGACAGACGCATGCTTGTCGCTGCTGCTTTGAGGATGCAAGTGCAGCTACATCGCACACAAGTCACAAACACATTAAAAAAATAGTTTTTTATTTTTTGGAGCACTTTGAGAGTTACACCACCCTTTAACAGACAGATGCACGCTTGTCGCTGCTGCTTTGAGGATGCAAGTGCTGCTACATCGCACACAAGTCACAAACACATTAAAAAAATAGTTTTTTATTTTTTGGAGCACTTTGAGAGTTACACCACCCTTTAACAGACAGACACACGCTTGTCGCTGCTGCTTTGATGATGCAAGTGCGGCTACAGCTCACACAATTCACAAAGACAGAAAAAAAAAGAACAATATTTTTATTGTTTGTGTAGCACACTTTGAGGGTGTCACCACCCTTTAACAGACAGACGCACGCTTGTCGCTGCTGCTTTAAGGATGCAGGTGTGGCTACAGCCCACACAATTCACAAAGACAGAAAAAAGAAGAAGAATATTTTTATTGTTTGTGTAGCACACTTTGAGGGTGTCACCACCCTTTAACAGACAGACGCATGCTTGTCGCTGCTGCTTTGAGGATGCAAGTGCAGCTACATCGCACACAAGTCACAAACACATTAAAAAAATAGTTTTTTATTTTTTGGAGCACTTTGAGAGTTACACCACCCTTTAACAGACAGATGCACGCTTGTCGCTGCTGCTTTGAGGATGCAAGTGCGGCTACATCGCACACAAGTCACAAACACATTAAAAAAATAGTTTTTTATTTTTTGGAGCACTTTGAGAGTTACACCACCCTTTAACAGACAGACGCACGCTTGTCGCTGCTGCTTTGATGATGCAAGTGCGGCTACAGCTCACACAATTCACAAAGACAGAAAAAAAAAGAACAATATTTTTATTGTTTGTGTAGCACACTTTGAGGGTGTCACCACCCTTTAACAGACAGACGCACGCTTGTCGCTGCTGCTTTAAGGATGCAGGTGTGGCTACAGCCCACACAATTCACAAAGACAGAAAAAAGAAGAACAATATTTTTATTGTTTGTGTAGCACACTTTGAGGGTGTCACCACCCTTTAACAGACAGACGCATGCTTGTCGCTGCTGCTTTGAGGATGCAAGTGCAGCTACATCGCACACAAGTCACAAACACTTTAAAAATATAGGCCCTCATTCAGAGCCGTACGCTCTGAATGAGGGCTGGGCTCCATTTTCATGGAGCGTCCTCCTGGACGCTCGTATAGCTGTGGGTCACCACCCACAGGCTATACGAGCGTGCATTGTGATGGTCGCGATGGTCGAGACCATCGCGACCATCGAATTTGCGAGCCGGAGCCTGCGGTTGAGGTTTTCATCCGCAAGCTCCGGAGTGATTTTGGCTCTATCAGAGCCAAAATCACTCCCACTGACATCACTAGTGATGTCAGTGGGCCGGCTTCTGACGGGAGGCGTTCCCGTGGGAACGCCCCCGGCAGGGAGGCACGCCCCCGGCACGCCCACCAAAGGGGGCGTGCTGTCAATCAATATTGACAGCACGTCCCCTTTGATTGGACACAATGAGCGAAGGACTTTCCTTCGCTCGTCGCGTCTGGCGCATGCGCACGACGGAGCTCCCTCCATCGTGCGCATGCTCAGTCCATAACATCGACCCACTTGCGAGCGGACAGCCACTCGCGAGTGGGTCTGAATCAGGCCCATAGTTTTTTATTTTTTGGAGCACTTTGAGAGTTACACCACCCTTTAACAGACAGACGCACGCTTGTTGCTGCTGCTTTGAGGATGCAAGTGCGGCTACAGCCCACACAATTCACAAAGACAGAAAAAAAAGAACAATATTTTTATTGTTTGTGTAGCACACTTTGAGGGTGTCACCACCCTTTAACAGACAGACGCACGCTTGTCGCTGCTGCTTTAAGGATGCAGCTGCGGCTACAGCCCACACATTTCACAAAGACCGAAAAAAAAAGGACAATATTTTAATTGTTTGTGTAACCACACTTTGAGGGTGTAACCAGATGCACGCTTGTCACTGCTGCTTTAAGGATGCAGGTGCGGCTACAGCCCACACAATTCACAAATGTCACGGCTTGGTGTGCGCTTGGACCCGGAGTGGAGTCGGATGAGGAATGAGGACTTGTTTGCTGGTACTTGAAGGCAGCCGGCCTTAGGGTGTATGACTTATGAAGCAGTGGCACGCGACGGGATCAGAACCAGGCTGCGAGACACTGGCGGAACTTAGAGACCCGGGGTAGGCTGGGTATAGCAGGTAGACGGGATCAGGAGACAGGTAGTAACAGGAGCAAACTGCACCAAGGCTGAGAGGGGAGTCTGCAGAAACACACTGGTACTGACACTTTAAATGAGCAAAGGAGCACAGAGAACTAGCTCACAGCATACGCTGTGATAGACGTTGCACTGGCAACTAAAGAGCCTCTGGACAGCCCTTTAGTACCCTCAGGTAGTGCAGGATTGGTTGCTAGCCTCCCCAGCCCAGACTGAACCTGATTGGCCAGAAAAGACATGTGACCCAAATCCAAGATGGCCGCGCCCAGTGGTCACAGCATGGAAGCTCTGCTAGTCTAAGCCCCTCTCACCTGCCTCCAGATGGAAGCCCTTGGTCTGTGGAGACTCACAGCACCCAGCGCTATTCTCCAGGAACCTGCACCTCTGCTGGAAACACCATGCCACAGCGCCCGGAGTGGTAAGCACCGTGATCTCAGCAGTCTGTCACCCCTGGTCGTGTCAGTACCCCCTCCTTTAGGAGTGGCCTCTGGACACCTCTTGGGTTTACCAGGATTCTCAGAGTGAAATTTAAGCACTAGGCGAGGAGCATAGACATCCTCAGCTTTCACCCAGCAACGTTCTTCGGGACCGTAACCTTTCCAATCCAGTAGATATTGGAGTTGCCCATAACGAAAACGAGAGTCCAGGACCTGTTTGATCTCTAACTCTACACCCCGCTCAGTCAAGACTTTGGGGGAGCGTGGCAGAGTCTTGCGAAAGCGATTCAGGATGAGAGGTTTCAGCAGGGAAATATGAAAGGAATTTGGTATTTTGAGGTAGGACGGAAGTTTTAATTTATAGGCTACTGGATTGATCACTTGAACGATGGGAAAAGGACCGATGAAACGAGGAGCAAATTTCATAGACGGCACTTTAAGGCGAAGATTCCGAGTGGATAGCCATACTAAGTCACCTGTTTTTAGGTTGGGCACCGCTCTCCTTTTTTTGTCCGCTGTTAATTTATATCGAAGAGAGGCTTTTTGTAAGGAGGAATGGACCTGAGTCCAAATCTGAGACAATTTCTGTAGGGTGGAGGTCACTGCTGGTACATCGAAGACTGGCAATTCTTGAAACTCTGGTACTCTGGGATACAGTCCAAAAACTACAAAGAATGGGGTTTGCCCCATAGATGAATGATAGGAGCTGTTATGGGCAAATTCGGCCCAGGGTAAGGTGTCCGCCCAGTTGTCTTGTGATGAACTCATGTGAATTCTTAAGAAAGTCTCAAGGTCTTGATTGACCCTCTCTGTAGACCCGTTAGACTGAGGATGGTAAGCTGTTGAAAAATTCAGTTTGATTTGAAAGATAGAACATATAGCTCTCCAAAATCTGGCTACGAACTGTACCCCTCTATCAGAAACAATCTCAGTTGGAAGTCCATGGAGACGGAAGATGTTGTCGACGAATAACTGAGCCAACTCTGGAGCAGACGGCAACTTCTTGAGGGGAACGAAATGAACCATTTTGGAGAAACGATCCACTACTACCCAGATGGTGGTAAACCCATTAGAAACAGGTAGATCCGTTACAAAGTCCATGGAAAGGTGTGTCCAAGGATGGGTTGGTACTGACAGAGGTAGGTGTGTGCCGGCAGGAACCTGTCTGGATGTTTTATGTTGAGCACACTGTGGACAGGAGGCGATAAAAGCTTCAATTTCCGACTTCATAGCAGGCCACCAGTATGATCGTTGCAGGAATTCCAAGGTCTTGCGTATGCCCGGGTGTCCGGCAAAATGAGAGGTATGAGCCCACTTCAAAATCTGCTTGCGCATATCTGAGGCCACAAATGTCTTCCCGGGAGGAGGTTGAATGCAAGTGGTAGTGAATACTCTGGAGTCTAGAACTGGAGTTTCCTTATGACTTTCGGAAGATGCGTCGGAGGAGAGTGATCGAGAGAGGGCATCTGCTTTTTGATTTAGTGAGCCTGGGCGAAAAGTTAAAGTAAAATTGAAACGAGAAAAAAATATTGACCATCGAGCCAGGCGGGAACTCAGGCACTGAATATTTTTTAGGTATAGGAGATTCCGATGATCTGTATAAACGGTGACGGGATACATCGCGCCCTCAAGAAGATAACGCCACTCTTCAAAAGCTAGTTTCACAGCCAATAATTCCTGCTCTCCAATGGGATAATTCTTTTCTGCTTGGGAAAATTTCTTTGAGAAGAAGCCACAGGGATGAAACTTGCTATCCTCGAGTTTCTGCGATAGTACTGCCCCTACCGCTTCAGAAGAGGCGTCTACCTCAAGAAAGAATGGGTAGTTAATGTTGGGTTGTCTCAGCACGGGGGCGGAAATGAAGGCTTGCTTTAAGAGTTGAAAGGCAGTTTCAGCCTCTGGAGGCCATCGGGATGGATTTGCCCCCTTGCAAGTTAGGGCGGAAATGGGTGCCATGAGAGTGGAAAATCCTTTAATAAACCTTCGATAATAATTTGCGAAGCCCAAAAATCTTTGTACTGCCTTCAAAGAATTCGGACGAGACCAATCCAATATTGCCTGAACTTTCTGGGGATCCATTTCAAGGCCGGCACCTGAAATGATGTAACCTAAAAAGGGAACTGAGGGAACTTCAAATACGCATTTTTCAGCTTTGCAGTACAGGTGGTTCCTTCGTAGGTGAGTTAACACCTCCTTGACTTGGGATCGATGTCTGACAATGTTGGAGGAGAATATCAGAATATCGTCGAGGTATACTACCACAGAGATATATAATAAGTCCCGAAAGATCTCATTCACAAAGTTTTGGAACACAGCAGGAGCGTTACAGAGACCAAAAGGCATTACCAGGTATTCAAAATGCCCGTCTCGAGTATTGAATGCTGTTTTCCATTCGTCCCCGGCTCGTATCCTAATGAGATTGTAGGCCCCTCTTAAATCCAGCTTGGTAAAAATAGTAGCACCTTTTACTCGATCGAAAAGTTCAGTAATGAGGGGTATCGGGTAGCGATTTTTGATGGTTATATCGTTTAAGCCCCTGTAATCGATGCAAGGACGCAGGCCTCCATCCTTCTTAGACACAAAAAAGAATCCTGCCCCTGCCGGTGAGGAGGATGGTCGAATGAACCCCTTTTGCAGGTTCTCCTGGATGTATGCTGACATGGCTTCAGTCTCGGGTAGGGAGAGCGGGTAAGTACGACCTCGTGGAGGAGTTTTGCCAGGAATCAACTCAATAGGACAGTCCCACTCCCGATGAGGAGGCAGAATATCGGCTCTGGTCTTACAGAAGACATCGGAGAAGGAGCGATACTGGTAGGGAATTGGAGTAGTGGTTGCAATGTAACTACCTTTGACGGGTTTGATTTGAGGAAGGCAGGATACTTGACAAGTCTCTCCCCAGGACAAGATCTGCATGGTGCCCCAGTCAATATTGGGGGAGTGCTTGCGTAACCAGGGGTATCCAAGGATGACCTCATGGGAGGCTTTGGGAATTACTAGGAATCGGATAGTTTCAGTGTGGAGAGCTCCGATACGAACTGGCACAGGAAGGGTACGTTGAGAGACAATTCCGTTGGTAATCTGAGTGCCATCTACAGCAGATAGAGTGATGGTGTGGTCGAGAGAGGAGACAGGAAGCCGGAGCCTCTGGACAAGTTCAGCGGTGATAAAATTTTCAGCGGCCCCTGAATCGAGGAGAGAAATAACAGTTTTAGAACCAGTGGAGATCTCAAAAGTAATGGAGAGGGTAGATTCATTTTTTGACGGAGACGGAGACATCACTCCTAACCTGGTGTCTCCGGCACAGATTAGGATCGGGAGTTTCCCGGACGACGTGGGCAGGCTGCAACCATATGACCGGTCTCCCCGCAGTACATGCATAGATTTTCTCGTCGGCGTCTTTGCCGTTCTTCTACCGTGAGGCGGGCCCTGTTAATCTGCATGGGTTCGTCACCCACAGGTTCAGACGGAGGGAGGGTTGGAGTAGTGGTCGGCCGGAACCTAAAGCGATCTACCCTAGTTTTTTCACTCTGGCGTTCTCTGTACCGCAAATCCACTTTATTGCAAAGGGAGATAAGCTCATTGAGGGTAGCCGGCGGATCACGAGTGGCGAGGTCATCTTTTATGCGATCTGTCAATCCATTCCAAAAGGTGGAAGTCAGGGCTTCTTCATTCCATTTTAGTTCCGAAGCCAGCGTTTGAAATTGAATGATATACTGACTGACTGGTCGGTTCCCTTGGCGAAGTCGCAGGATTTTCGTCGCCGCGGAGGTTGTTCTGCCGGGCTCGTCGAAAATCCTCCGGTTGGACGTGAGGAATCCAGAGTAGTTGTCTAGTAACGGGTCGGACCTCTCCCAGAGAGGCGAAACCCAGTCCAGGGCAGAACCGGTCAGTAGAGACACTATATATGCCACTTTGGATTTTGGAGATGGAAAGTTCGCAGGCTGTAGTGTGAAGTGGACGTCACACTGGTTGAGAAACCCTCGGCACAACTTGGGGTTCCTGTCAAACTTATTGGGAGTCGGAAGGTGCAAATGAGATGGTGCAGGTGGAACAGGGACAGCTGGAGCTGCTGGCTGGTTGGTGGCGGCAGGCAAATTAACAGTAACCAGGGAAGCTTGCAGCGTATCCTGACGAAGAGACATTTCCTGCAGGAACTGAGCCATTTGGCGCTGAGACGCCTCTATTCCCTCTAGGCGACTGGCGATACCCTGGAGCAAGTCGGCCCTCAGATCCTGTCCACTGGCCGAATCCATCTGGCCAGTGCAAACTGTCACGGCTTGGCGTGCGCTTGGACCCGGAGTGGAGTCGGATGAGGAATGAGGACTTGTTTGCTGGTACTTGAAGGCAGCCGACCTTAGGGGAGTATGACTCATGAAGCAGTGGCACGCGACGGGATCAGAACCAGGCTGCGAGACACTGGCGGAACTTAGAGACCCGGGGTAGGCTGGGTATAGCAGGTAGACGGGATCAGGAGACAGGTAGTAACAGGAGCAAACTGCACCAAGGCTGAGAGGGGAGTCTGCAGAAATACACTGGTACTGACACTTTAAATGAGCAAAGGAGCACAGAGAACTAGCTCACAGCATACGCTGTGATAGACGTTGCACTGGCAACTAAAGAGCCTCTGGACAGCCCTTTAGTACCCTCAGGTAGTGCAGGATTGGTTGCTAGCCTCCCCAGCCCAGACTGAACCTGATTGGCCAGAAAAGACATGTGACCCAAATCCAAGATGGCCGCGCCCAGTGGTCACAGCATGGAAGCTCTGCTAGTCTCAGCCCCTCTCACCTGCCTCCAGATGGAAGCCCTTGGTCTGTGGAGACTCACAGCACCCAGCGCTATTCTCCAGGAACCTGCACCTCTGCTGGAAACACCATGCCACAGCGCCCGGAGCGGTAAGCACCGCGATCTCAGCAGCCTGTCACCCCTGGTCATGACAACAAAGACAGAAAAAAGAAGAAGAATATTTTTATTGTTTGTGTAGCACACTTTGAGGGTGTCACCACCCTTTAACAGACAGACGCACGCTTGTCGCTGCTGCTTTGAGGATGCAGGTGGAATCTAGACGGGATTTGGAACCGTGGAAACACTACCTCCATCAATTGTCTAAATCCCACTGCACTAATGGCGGATACCGGACGCACGTATAACACCAACATAGCAGTCAAGGCTTCAGTTATACGTTTTGCTTCAGAATGACTGCTGTCGTACTTCATCCTCATCGCTAGGGACTGTTGGAGGGTCAATTGTTTAGTAAAAGTAGTGATGTTCCTACTTCCTCTCTGGGATGATGAACAACTCCCAGCAGCAGCAATAGCACTAGGAGGAAGTAGTTCTTGATCTTTCCCTATTTTTATCGGAGAAAGTTTGGTCCTCCATTTATGTTATATTAATATATACGTGCGGCTAAAGCGCACACAAACACAGAAAATATTTTTTTATTTTTGCTGGAGAGTAGTGCACTTTGTGGGTTACACCACCCTTTAAGAAATGAGCCAGCCGGCTCTTTACTTATGGGACACAGGCGCACGCTTGGCGCTGCTCCTTTGTTGATGCACGTGCAGCCACAGTGCACACAAGTCACAAACACAGAAAATATTTTTTTTTTTGGTTTGGAGTGTACTTTGGGGGTTACAGCACCCTTTAACGGTCAAGCCAGCCGGCCCTTTACTTATGACACAGGGGCACGCTTGGCACTACTTTGTTGATGCACGTGCGGCTACTGCGCACACAATTCACAAACACAGAAAATAATTTTTTTTTTGGTTTGGACTGGAGTGTACTTTGGGGGTTACAGCACCCTTTAATGGTCAAGCCAGCCGTCCCTTTACTTATGACACAGGCGCACGCTTTGCACTACTTTGTTGCTGCACGTGCGGCTACTGCGCACACAATTCACAAACACAGAAAATATTTTTTTTTGGGGTTTGGACTGGAGTGTACTTTGGGGGTTACAGCACCCTTTAACGGTCAAGCCAGCCGGCCCTTTACTTATGACACAGGCGCACGCTTGGCACTTCTTTGTTGATGCACGTGCGGCTACTGCGCACACAATTCACAAACACAGAAAATATTTTTTTTTTTGGTTTGGACTGGAGTGTACTTTGGGGGTTACAGCACCCTTTAACGGTCAAGCCAGCCGGCCCTTTACTTATGACACAGGCGCACGCTTGGCACTACTTTGTTGATGCACGTGCGACTACTGCGCACACAATTCACAAACACAGAAAATAATTTTTTTTTGGTTTGGACTGGAGTGTACTTTGGGGGTTACAGCACCCTTTAACGGTCAAGCCAGCCGGCCCTTTACTTATGACACAGGCGCACGCTTGGCACTACTTTGTTGATGCACCTGCGACTACTGCGCACACAATTCACAAACACAGAAAATAATTTTTTTTTGGTTTGGACTGGAGTGTACTTTGGGGGTTACAGCATCCTTTAACGGTCAAGCCAGCCGGCCCTTTACTTATGACACAGGCGCACGCTTGGCACTACTTTGTTGATGCACGTGCGGCTACTGCGCACACAATTCACAAACACAGAAAATAATTTTTTTTTTGGTTTGGACTGGAGTATACTTTGGGGGTTACAGCACCCTTTAATGGTCAAGCCAGCCGTCCCTTTACTTATGACAGAGGCGCACGCTTTGCACTACTTTGTTGATGCACATGCGGCTACTGCGCACACAATTCACAAACACAGAAAATATTTTTTTTTTGGTTTGGACTGGAGTGTACTTTGGGGGTTACAGCACCCTTTAACGGTCAAGCCAGCCGGCCCTTTACTTATGACACAGGCGCACGCTTGGCACTACTTTGTTGATGCACGTGCGGCTACTGCGCACACAATTCACAAACACAGAAAATATTTTTGTTTTTGGTTTGGACTGGAGTGTACTTTGGGGGTTACAGCACCCTTTAATGGTCAAGCCAGCCGGCCCTTTACTTATGACACAGGCGCACGCTTGGCACTACTTTGTTGATGCACGTGCGACTACTGCGCACACAATTCACAAACACAGAAAATATTTTTTTTTTTGGTTTGGACTGGAGTGTACTTTGGGGGTTACAGCACCCTTTAAAGGTCAAGCCAGCCGGCCCTTTACTTATGACACAGGCGCACGCTTGGCACTACTTTGTTGATGCACGTGCGACTACTGCGCACACAATTCACAAACACAGAAAATAATTTTTTTTTTGGTTTGGACTGGAGTGTACTTTGGGGGTTACAGCACCCTTTAACGGTCAAGCCAGCTGGCCCTTTACTTATGACACAGGCGCACGCTTGGCACTACTTTGTTGATGCACGTGCGGCTACTGCGCACACAATTCACAAACACAGAAAATAATTTTTTTTTTGGTTTGGACTGGAGTGTACTTTGGGGGTTACAGCACCCTTTAACGGTCAAGCCAGCCGGCCCTTTACTTATGACACAGGCGCACGCTTGGCACTTCTTTGTTGATGCACGTGCGGCTACTGCGCACACAATTCACAAACACAGAAAATAATTTTTTTTTTTGTTTGGACTGGAGTGTACTTTGGGGGTTACAGCACCCTTTAACGGTCAAGCCAGCCGGCCCTTTACTTATGACACAGGCGCACGCTTGGCACTACTTTGTTGATGCACGTGCGGCTACTGCGCACACAATTCACAAACACAGAAAATAATTTTTTTTTGGTTTGGACTGGAGTGTACTTTGGGGGTTACAGCACCCTTTAACGGTCAAGCCAGCCGGCCCTTTACTTATGACATAGGCGCACGCTTGGCACTACTTTGTTGATGCACGTGCGGCTACTGCGCACACAATTCACAAACACAGAAAATAATTTTTTTTTTGGTTTGGACCGGAGTGTTCTTTGGGGGTTACAGCACACTTTAACGGTCAAGCCAGCCGGCCCTTTACTTATGACACAGGCGCACGCTTGGCACTACTTTGTTGATGCACGTGTGGCTACTGCGCACACAATTCACAAACACAGAAAATAATTTTTTTTTGGTTTGGACTGGAGTGTACTTTGGGGGTTACAGCACCCTTTAACGGTCAAGCCAGCCGGCCCTTTACTTATGACATAGGCACACGCTTGGCACTACTTTGTTGATGCACGTGCGGCTACTGCGCACACAATTCACAAACACAGAAAATAATTTTTTTTTTGGTTTGGACCGGAGTGTTCTTTGGGGGTTACAGCACACTTTAACGGTCAAGCCAGCCGGCCCTTTACTTATGACACAGGCGCACGCTTGGCACTACTTTGTTGATGCACGTGCGGCTACTGCGCACACAATTCACAAACACAGAAAATATATTATTTTTTTAGCACTTGGGGGGAGCACCCCTGATGGACAGAGCACCCCCTGGACAACACTACAGCACCTCTTTAGGACTGGGACACTGCACTGGACTTTGGAGTGGACACAGCCCCTATGGAGAACTGACTGCACAACACAGTCCAGCCAGCCCCTATGGACTTTGAAGTAGTGGACACAGCCCCTATTAACAACAGCAGCACAACACAGCCAGCCCCTATGGACTTTGAAGTAGTGGACAACAGCAGCACTACACTACACTACACTACACAGCCCTAACTCCCACCCTCCCTCTTCACTGTCCACAGCCGAGTGAGAAAATGGCGCCGTCGCAGCTACCTTATATAGGATCCAAATCCCGCGAGACTCGGAAGGCGGGATGATGACGTTTTGCCTCGATTTCAGATCCGAGTCAGGCGGGAAAAGTCGAGCCTGACTTGGATCGGACTCGGATCGGGGGGGCTCGGGGGGGTTCGGATTTCAGAAATCCGAACCCGCTCACCCCTACTTATCACATGCTCACACACATATTTGTGTTGGGAGCCAATTAACCTACCAGTATATTTTTGGAGTGTGAGAGGAAACCGGAGTACCCAGAGGAAACCCACGCAAGCACAGGGAGAATATACAAACTCCACACAGGTAGGGCTGTGGTGGGAATCGAACGATTTCACCATCTGTGCTGCCCCATGCAGAGAAGTGGTATTATTAAATTTTATTTATAGGGCGCCACAAGTGGTCCGCAGCGCCGTACATACAGTACAGGGTGCAGAGAACATTACATTACAGTAGAGATGTGTGCTGACCCCTGTGTTTTAGTTTTGGTTTTGGATCTGGATCTCCCCTGGTTTTGGATCTGGATTGGTTTTGCCAAAACCTCACCTCCGTGTTTTGTTTTTCGGTTTTGGTTTTGCATCTGGATTTTTTCTTAAAAAATTATAAAAACAGCTAAAATCACATAAAATGGGCCTGTTTTTGTTCCTGCAGTATTATTAACCTCAATAACATTTATTTCCACTCATTTTTAGTCAATTTTGACCACCTCACAGCTCACAATATTGATTTTTTTCATCTAGTTAAGGGCCAAAAGGTTGCATCCAGCTAGCTTGCTCAAAACTGAGTGATACATAGAGTTGAGGACTGTGGAAAACCCCTTGAGGATTGAAGAATTGATAGTTGATAGTTGGCACAGCCACTGGCTGAAGTAAGAAGAGTTCATACTTGACAATTGGTGCAGCCACTGGCTGAAGAACTGCTAGTTGGCGCAGACACTGGCTGAAGTATGAAGAGTTGATACTTGACAATTGGTGCAGCCACTGGCTGAAGTAAGAAGAGTTGATACTTGATAATTGGTGCAGCCACTGGCTGAAGAATTGATAGTTGATAGTTAATTGTTGATGAAGCCTCCGGGCTGAGTAGTAGTGGAATACAGAGCTATAATTAGGAAGGAGCCAGTCCTGCAACAGCCTAGAGGGCTGGAACTCTTGGCAAGTTGCAGCTGTTACAGCCTTGAGGGCTGGTGAGAAGTGATGACAGGTGGCCTTTGGGCCATGAAGCAAGATGCAGCCTTTGAGCCGTGTAGAAGCCTTGAGGGCTGAGAACCCTTGGCTGAATGTCACTGTTGTGCGACTTATGCTGCCGGGTTGACATAACAAGCAGCAGTTGGTTCTGAATTTTCATTAAACAAAATGAAAGGGGCATGCAGGAGATGCTGTCTGTGGCCATTACAATGGACATTCATAAACCATAACATTAAAAATGTCAGGCAGCAATGCCCCAAACAACATATAATGAAAAGGAAAAAGGTGCAAGATGGAATTGTCCTTGGGCCCTCCAATCCATCCTTATGCTGTATATATGAAACAAGACATTCACAGTTTAACATACCAATCACTTCAGTGACAGGGACTGCTACTTGTGGCTGAAAGTATTGGTTTTTTTGGACCCCAAACAAAACAAACTGCCAATGCGCAGTGGACATTTGTGGCAAAGATCCCATACACAAACTGGCTTTACAATACATTAGATTAGATGTTGTCATCGTCATTGTCATCCCCATCAGTGTGTGCATCCTCCTCTTCTTCACACAATATGAATTAATTTCCGCTGGAATCCACCATTATAGATGCTTCTGTATTTTTTGTACTTAAGTGCTGGTAAAGGTCTTCCTCATGGAATTTGTAATTTATTTTGATGAACATCATCTTTTCCACATTTTGGGGAAGTAACCTCCTACAACGATCATTGACAAGGTTCCTGGCTGTGCTGAAAACTCTTTCAGAGTACACACTGGAGGGTGGCTAACTTAAGTACAGCAAGCCAGTTTGTGTAAGGGACTCCAAATTGACTTTTTCCTGCCAGTAGTGAAAGGGACTGAGTGACATGCCTATTTGGATGCTATCCCTAAAATAATTATCCATCATTCTCTGAATGGTGAAAGTATCAGAAAAAGTCACGGTAGATATGTCACTCATTGTAGGCAGTTCTTTCAGACCCAACTAGATATCATTAGGTTTTGCTGACTGATCTGCATCACCACCAGGAAAACAAAATTTTCTTAGCAGCTGTACGAACTGAAGGTGGAGATGCTGCCGTGTCAAGTTCAGCATGAGCTGACAATTTTTTCACCACCAGCTCTTTGCATCTTTTCAGATTTATGTCCATCAGAAAGAAAGACACAAGGTATGAGTAGGACACCTAGGATCAAGTATAGTTGCCAAAATATAGTGATCTGATTTCAAGAGATTGACGATCCTTGGATCCTGGCAAAGCAAATGAAAGGCTTGATCTACAAGTCCCACATACTTAGCGGAATCACTCCGTTTCAGCTCCTCCTTCAGTTTCTTCAGCTGCTTTTGCATTAGGGGAATAACCTGACTCAAGTTGGCAGTGTCTGAACTAACTTCACATGTGGCAAGTTCAAAGGGTTTGAGAACCTTGCACAACATGGAAATTATTCTCCACTGCCATTGACTAAGGTGCATTCCCGCTCCTCTCCTTATGTCATAGGCTGCAGTGCAGCCTTGAATGGCCTTTTTCTGCTCCTCCATCCGCTGAAGCATATAGAGGTACTACCTCTTGCTTCAACTGATGGCAGGGCAAATTCAACAGTTCTTGCTTGTGCTGCAATCTTCGACACACAGTTGCTGAATGTCGAAAATATCCAGAAATCTTTTGGGCCACCAAGACCATCTCCTGCAAACCCTTGTCATTTTTAAAAAAAATGTTGCACCACCAACTTAATTGTGCATGCAAAACAAGAGATGTGTTTGAATTCGTCCACATGTAGTGCTCGTACAATTTTGCTGGCATTGTCAGAAATCACAAATCCCAAGGAGAGTCCAAGTAGGGTAAGCCATTTTGCAATGATTTCTCTGAGTTTTTCTAAGAGGTTCTCAGCGGTATGCCTATTAGTGAAACCAGTGATACACAGAGTAGCCTGCTTCTGAATGAGTTGGCATTTGTTAGATGCTGCTGCTTCTGTTTGCACTGTTGGAGGCAATACACCTACCCAGTGGGCTGTCATAGTCATGCATTCTTTAGTTTGCCCTGTCCCACTTTTCCACATATCTGTGGTTAAGTGGACAGTGGGCACAATGGTATTTTGGAGAACATTAATAAGGTTTTTTTAATGTCCTTGTACAGATTGGGCATTGCTATTCTAGAGAAGTGGAATCTAGAAGGGACATGGTAGCGGGGATACAGGACCTCCATTAACTGTGTAAAACCCACTGCATTAATGGTGGATACTGGACGCACATCTAATACCAGCATAGCTGTTATGGCGTCAGTAATTTACTGTGCAACTGGGTTTTTGCTGTCATACTTGTTCGCCAATGCAAAGTATTGTATGACAGTCAATTGTTTGGTTGAACTTGAACTACTAAAAGTAGTCTTCTTCCTACTCCCTTTCTGGGTGAAGATCCACTTATAGCAACAGCAGCAGCAGGCGTAATACTCAAAGATCCTTCTGAGGAACAACGTATAGGAGAGGGGTCAGTCCTTATGAAATTGGAAGCAGGACTACTTCTGATCATGAATGAGGATGTTGATGATGATGCAGGTGTTGGTGGTGGATATTGTAGGTGCTTGAATCCAGTTAAAGGGGAGCAGCTAGGTGACAATGGAACTGATTGTTGTCCGGGTTTTTGTCCCCAAACTTTCAATACCATTTCCAATTTGATGAATGTGCTGCAAGTGACATAACAGGGAGAAGGTTCCAAGATGGTTAAGGTTCTTACCTCTACTCACTGTTACATGGCAACGGTTACAAATGGCTTGGAAAAGGTTGTCCGGATTTAGGTGGAAATGATTCCACACATGAGTTTTGGATTTTTTGTTTCTTTGCCCAGGCATGCCAACAATGGGATTTCTCCCACCATGGAAACCAACTGTTGCCTGATTTACAATTTTTACACAAACATCCTCATCATCAACATCCTCATCATCCTTGTTGTTATCGCCAACTACATAAATATCCTCCTCATCCTCCTCGTGCAATTCCACAGAAGCATCCTCGATTTCTACATCAGCATGTTGACTTGTACTGCTCATCCCCACATTTGCAGAGGGCACACAAATGGTGGAAGGAGGATCCTCTTCAAGAACAGTATTAGAAAGGTCAGGCTGCACCTATTTCCTTGAATGAATGAATCATTCCTACTCCACAGAATTCTGATTTGAATTTCTCTTCTATGTTGATAAATGTCGGGTTGAAAAACTGTACTACACATTTGTTATTATTTTTTCTGTTTTATGACTTCACGCACAGATTGGAAGATGCAAAGAGAAAATTTCCCTTCAGCCTTCCATCACAGTCATCATTCTCTTCAAAAAAGAGGAACGTAATAACTTTTCTTGTTTTTGAAGCACCTTTTATTTGGGTCACAATATATTTTTGTTATTTACTGTCTATATTGGAATTTGGTGAGATTTCTTGTGTTGGAATCAATATATGGGTCACTTTTATAGGGCGCCATTCACTAAGGATTTATTTCTGAATTTTCTTTTCCTGATACAGCCCTCATATGTCTCAATGATCAGTTGTGCTATTTATGGAGAAAAGAAAATGTTCTCTTCACCAAACTTATCTCCTAAAAATAACATCATTTTTATGTGGTGTTATACAGGCCTGTCAACAGCTCCGGCTGGCCTGGGTACTAGGGGCACGGACAAATCATGGCAGTGTGGCCACGAACTCTCTAAAATTATTTCTTTTTTAAATACTATGCATGGTGCCTATCCCCTACATCCACTCCTACTCTCGGTAGCTGACCCGGGGCCCTGCCGAGGCCAAGGTCAGAGTAAGTAGTATCCATTTCCCACTCTTGGTTTTATAGGTAGCAGAGAGCTGAGAAGATCAATATCTCCAGCTTCCACAGTGCACCTGTGCCCCAGTTCCTCTACCCTGTTCATTTGCATGCTTCCCTCTCAGTTTGGCATCTGATGTCAGGAGATACACATCAGATGATTAAACTGTGCATGCCCTTAAATGACACATGCAAATTACTGTGCATGCCCTTAAATAACACATCTGTGCAAGCCCTTAAATGACACTGGCAAATTACTGTGCATGCCCTTAAATGACGCATGCAAATTTCAGAATTTAACTAGCTTCTGAAGTGTAAGATCTTAAGGAATTGGAAGATCTTCACCGGAACAGACACTTAGAGCAATGCCTGTTACAGAATGACATCTCATTTAATTAGGGTGAAATGATTACTCTGATCTGCCACTTACTGTGTGTATTTATTAATATACCCCATAGTCTTAAGTATATGCACCAGTTTGAGCTACATTTAATCTTTTCCCAGTGAATTCAGTAGCCCTTGTGGTCACTATGGCTGGGCCCTCTGTTATTTTTTTTATTATCTTTAGGCTGGGATTGTTCTATTGCTCCTGGGCTGGCTGTGCCTTAGCCTTGTCGTGTGGCCCATCTACCTTTTCCTAAATGTTACAAAAATGTGGTTAGTGGATGCTTGGTGAGATAAATATCCTAGGGTGCATTGCATCACACATTATTCCAGATTGATATTGTATTATTGCTCCCCGCTGTTGCTTATGTTATCTACAGTATCTACAGTATGTTAGGGGTGTTTTGGATCATGTCCCTCTTCTGTTAACCCTTAATATATGTTTATCCAGAGAATCCTCCTTTTCAAGACTTAATCATTTTTGGTTGATGCAGATGGAGATGGCCTCCAAACTTATAGCAGCTTGGGTTGGCTTTTGTTGATAACCCTACTGTAATGGTAATGGTCCATTGGTTTGGGACACTTAAAAGGTTTTTCTTTGTGGCACTTTAATTTTTAGAGTGGCTCAGATTAAAGTTTTCTTAGGAATCAGGAGGTAGAGCTGAATCAGAGCAGTCCAGCCTTGAAAGACAAGTATATAGTCAGTTGCCTCCTGGTTGATAGGACAACATGGCTTGTTGTTCACAGAGCGTGGACTGATTTTCCAGTAGATAAATCAAAATGCAGGCACCTCTTTTTTCTTATGATTATTATATGCAGGCAGAACATAGTGAGTACATTTACGGCCTTTAAGGCTAGAGGTGAATGTACTATCCCCTCTGTGTTGATAGGTGTGTATGCTTCCCAGGTTCATTATTCTCATCTTCTTATTTGGATCAGATTTCTTTGCCTGCCATAACACCTGCTAGATGAGTATTTGGATGCCCCCATCTCTCCTCAGGAGATGGACAATTCTTTTAAATCCTTTCCTGGTGGTAAGGTGTTGGCAGTTGATGGACTTCCTTTTGAGTTGTATAAGAACCAGCTAGGGTTTTTAGAGCCCAAATTACTGGAAATCATTTCTTCATTGTCTGTGGCAGGACCATTGTCTTCCTCGGATGTTAAAATTTTAGCCATATGTTTGAACAGGGTGATTCTGAAATTGTTCACCCTAATCAGTATTGCTTTTATACCAGGAAGTTGATATCCAATAATCTCAGATGCTTGTATTCCTATTTACAGCTTCACCATAAGGGACTGGAGAATATCTTGGTTGTGTTTCTTGATGCAGAAAAGGCATTTGACTCAGTTGAATGTCCATACATGTGGGCTGTGCTCTCCATATTTGGGGAGAGCAAGAAGGTAATAGTTTGGATCAGACAACTCTACTCCTCCCCAGCTGCCATGGTTTATGTCAATGGATTTGTCATTGACTCCTTTACTTTAGGTAGGGTTTCCCATCAAGGCTGCACACTATTACTGTCTACTATCACTGTCTTTATATGCCATTGCCATAGAGCCTCTGACCTGTGCAGTAGGAGTTACTCCCATAGTCTCTGGACTGTTGTTCTCAGGTTGTGAGAAGATTGCACTTCATGCGGAAATTGCTATTTCTATCACAAACTAAAACTTCTTTGCAGTTTCTTTTGGCAGTGGTAAATATGGTTGGCTTTTTTCCATTTGTAAAGATTAATTGGAATAAATCTGTGTTGGTTCCTGTCTTTCCTACCCTTTGACTGCAGTGGCTTCTACTGTTGTTCAAGACTCCTGTTTACCTGCATTTACTAAGTGCACTTACGATGTGCATTCTATAGTTCCACTGTCCTATTTACCTGCATTTACCAAATGCATTCTGCTGTTGTTTCAGGGCCTGATTCCCCCCCAAGTGCCTAACCTTAATCCCCCTGTAAGTGCCTAACCCTAACCCCCCCTCCCCGCTGCCTAAACCTAAGTCCCCCGGGGGGGTGCCTAACCCTAAGTCCCCCCGGGGGGTGCCTAACCCTAACCCTCCCTCCCCATAGACTAACCCTAACCCTCCCAGGGCTTTCTCAAAGAGTGATGATCCCCTCCACCAGATGTCTTTTTAAGGCACAAGCAAGGATCTGGTTGGTCAATCATTTAAGTATCCTTGATTCCTCAGGTGTGTTGTTTCTTTCTCACCTTGCTGCATCAATTAGTTAACTGCCTTTGTACTTAAAATATGATAAAGATTTTTATATATATATATATATATATTATACATACAAACAACAGATGGCGGCACTCCAGACATCTTGATAAGGTATGTAATAAGGTATCAAAAGTTTATTTCAACGTTTTAGGCAGATGTCCGTCATCAGGAATAAAAAACAATGTGCAATATGCTTGTATATATACCTAATACAATCAAGCTATTAAACAATCATCCCAGATCTGCTACTCACCTGGGGCGACAGTCCCCGGCAACACGCGCTACTGATCGCAGGCGTCGCCTTACCGGTGATGTCATGGAGCCGTGCCGCCTCAGGGAGCAGACCGCATTCTCCCCACATGGTTACCATGGTAACCTAAGTAACAAGGAATAAAAAATAGAGAGGTGTATAACCCGTGATAAATACTACCAAAATACATGAGTGTGCACTCACAGAGGCTGTTACTATTACAGTTAATAGGAACATAATAATATATACAGAAAATGGGAACATGTGAATATATAGAAAACAATATAATATATAGAAAAAGTGCTGTCTAGACTCTAAAGTCATAACCCCTAACGCCTGATCTATCTCACAAATAACATTGGAGTCCTAATGACTCATTAAGCCCTTTGGGGGACAGTGTGTTGAGTTTGCTGATCCACCTACATTCCAATTGTAATAACTGTCATGGTCTATTGCCTCCCCTAATACTTGGTGGTATATGGTCAATTATTCTGAAGCAAATGTCTTGTACTCCATGTTTAGCTACTATGCAATGTCGTGCTACTGGCTGCTCACTTGAGCAGGTATGTCAGGCCGCTCGGATGGCAGACCTACGGAGTGCCATCCTCTCCTTAAACTGCCTCTCTGTCTTGCCCATATAGAACAGTCCACATGGGCAAGACAGGAGGTAGATGACAAATGTGGTCATGCAAGTGACCGATGACCTGATACTGAATTGTTTCCCGGTGTAAGGATGTGTAAAGCTGTCACCAAGAATGACATCTCTACATGTGACACACCCCAAACAACAGTGATAACCATTCCTCTGGGTCAAAAAGTGGCTAGGTCTATTATATCCTTTAAGTTTTTCTACATCTAATTTGACCAGTCTATCATGGAGAATGCGGCCTCTAGTATAGCATGGCATGACTCTAGAATTATGTGACTGTGGTAAATTTGTGTACCACCTTGCCACTATTGAGTGACGGGGACATCGCTTTATATGTAAAATAACTGTATGGTAAAGGCACCAACCCAACAGATGTCCACTCTATACAACAAGACTGTTATAAATGTGTGTGGCAACTGCACTACCTTTAAATATCAAGTGTCAGCTAGAATAACTGAAGTAGGACATTGGTTTAATTGCCCACAGGTTAAATTATGTTTATATATAGTCAATCAAAGCGACTGGCTTGTTAAAAAACAAACCTTAGGTAATCTATATCAATTTGTTTAGTGACATAAAGTGCAAAATATGCAATATATATACGTGCTATATTAATCAATGAATATATAGTGAAATAAAGAACATAAAATAGTTAGTTTTAGCTTCCAGAAATAGCTTTAAAACAATTTCACATGTATAAAAAAGAAGGGCCAAACATATATCAACAAAATCAAAATCAATAAATCCGCACAGATTAATTATAGCAGCAGCTAGTTAATCTACAATTGTGCAAACAGTGCTGAAAAGTGCTAGGTGCTGTGCAAAATATATAAGCAATCCTTTTGTTGTTTCATACAGCTTTCTGATAATTAATGTACTTAATAAATATCATAAAAAGCTTTCACAAAACTATAGGTCAGTCATAAAAATACACAGAGGAAAATAAATTAGATATTATATTAAGGCTGCATCTAAAAAAACGTATTTCTCCATAGAGAATTCCGGAGGGGGGAAAGGGTGTTAAAGGGGCTACACCTCAAAAGCTATAGGAGGCACGAATCTGAAATTTGGCATGGCCGGGTAGAACTGTCGTTCAGTGCTGCATGCCAAATTTCAGGGCAAAAACATAAAAAATGAGGACATGGGAGTAATCTAAAGCTCCAACTGTCACTTTTTTCTGACGTCAATTAGGAACCCGTTTATGCAGTAGTCTATGGGGGATTTTTGGGAAGGCAAAACTCAGGGTAGGGGTGGAATTTAGACTTGGGGTTTGTTTTATTAGGTAGCTATCCTGCAAGGGTACATGCTTTTGGGGTTCAGGTAAATTAGAAAGTGACAGTTTTTAAACTATTACCTCAAGAATGTGCGATTATAAAGATAGGACTTTTCAACTTGTTGCGCAGCAGCAGTAGGAGCTTCTAGCAGGTGTAGTCATAGTGGCTTCACTTGCATGCAGCAAGATGACCGTCATTTGCGGGTGGTAGTGGGCAAAGCAGCGGCGGGGACACGGATGCGGCGGTGGGGACCTCAGCAGCTGTGGGTCGCGGTTGTTGGCGGGGGACGCGGGTGTCGGCGGGGTCGCGGGTGTTGGTGGCGGAGGGTCCAGCAGTGGTGTAGGGTCCAGCAATGGTGAGGGCATTGGCCACGGGTATGGACCCGAGAGGATTCAGACCCCGCCAGCCATTATGCCAAATAAGGCAGGGGCGCCCATTTCAAAATGGTGTCTCAGGGCTATTTTTGAAATTCAAAGATGGCCGCCGATAGCCAATCACGGCTCGCGGCGGCCATCTTTGAATTTTAAAATGGGCGCCGCTACTGTACTCGGCAGAATGGCTGGTGGGGACTAGATCCTCTCAGATCTAGGCCCGCTGCTGACATCCGAAAAGGCGCTGATCCCGCAGCTGCCACCGACGATGACTTCGGGAGCCGTGATTGGCTCATGGCAGCCATCTTTGATTTTCAAAAATGTCCGCCGTGAGCCAATCACAACTCGTGACATCATTGGAGGCGGTGGCATCTGCAGAGGACCATAGAAGCCCTGGGGAGGTGGCAGCCACCCCCAGGTGAAAATGCCAGAAGCCCTGGCGGGTTTGTGCCCACCAGGCGAAGATGCCGAAGCCCTGGCGGGTTGGCGCCTGCCAGATGAAGACGCTGAAGCCTTGGTGGGTTGGCGCCCGCCGGGCAAAGACACCGGAAGTCCTAGTGAGTGGCAGCCATGCAAAAGATCTGACACAGGCTGCCGCCTACTAGGTGAAGAAGCCGAAGCCCTGGCAGGTTGGCGCCCGCCAGGCAAAAATGTCAAAGTCCTGGTGGGTTGGCGCCCGCCGGGCGAAGACACCGTGAGTCCTAGTGGGCGACGGCCACAAAAAAGAGACATCACAGGCTGCACCCACTAGGCGAAGACACTGAAGCCCTGGTGGGTTGGCGCCCACCAAACAAAGACGCCGGAAGTCCTAGTGAGTGGCAGCCATGAATAAGAGCTATCACAGGTTGCCGCCCTCTAGGTGAAGACATCGAAGCCCTGGCGGGATGGCGCCTGCCAGGTGATGATGCCCCGGGGTGGCGGCGGCCATGCAAAAGAGCTTAAAGGCCGCTGTCCCCCAGGTGAAGACCTGTAAAATTAAATATTTCAATAATAAAGTGTGTTGTGTTATTTTAATATTTTTTTTACAGGTGGACTACAGGTGGCAGTGGGCCCTACTGCCCAGCATGCTGGTACTTGTGGTTTTCCAAGTACAAGCATGCAGGAAGGTGTGCTGGGACCTATAGTTCCCCTGCAAAAGATAATATTCTTTAAAATGCACCACACAACACAATCAACCCGGGCAATCAGCCTGGGCATGGGTTGCCCTGAGGAGGGGGACCCCATTATTGAGGGGTTCCCCACCTCCTCAGGGATCCTCGGCCTGGACTGACTAATGGTCAGAGTTTATTCTGCTGCTGGGGGGGTTGGTGAAAGAGCTTCCATGGCTATGGCATCAGCCCCCCGTTAGAAATAGTCCAGTGCTGGTCCTGGAGAATACAGGGGGACCCTACTCAATTTTTCCCCCTGTATTTCAAGAACCAGGACCGGCTCAGAGCCTTGTGCTGGTTGCACTAAATATGGGGGACCCCTACGTCATTTGTCCCCCGTATTTTGGCAACCACGACAGGTTCTTAAAAGCCTGGTGCTGGTTGTGCTTAATACAGGGGATCCCTACATCATTTATCCCCTGTATTTAGCACAACCAGTACTGGGGCTTCAAAGCCTGGGGCTGGTTGTCCTGTGGGGGGGGGCTACTCTTTTTTTTTTTACACATTCAACTTTTAACATAGATACGTAAATCTCACTGCTGCAAATGTCAATCTGTGACTTATTGATTTGATTTTCTCAGGTGTATACGCACTACCAGTGAGCCCTCTGTCTTCCACTGATGCCCCCTTTGCACTGCACCGCTGCCACTGTTCTCCACCACTGCTGCTGCCACTACGCCACACGCCTACATCCATCTCACACTCTGCACCTCCCAAACCAACCTCCTGTGTGCTGTCCCCTCTTCTACCTGCAATAGAGTACCATTTTGCAGGTTGCCCTTCTACCCTGCAGGTGGCCTGGTTTGCTCATCCAAACCCAGATAGTTAATACATTTTAAAAAAGCTATGAAATTCCATAGACAAAAAAAAAACTTACAGTTTTATATGTCCCATTAAGGCTGCTTAGACATGATCTGAAAATTGACAAAACCTATTGATTTTCTGCCACTCAAACTTCAAAAAGCAATGAAATTATGATCATTAAGGCTGACGCCTTAATGGATGTGTTCCTTGCGCAATACAGATATGGTATGCCATCACACCCTGTGGTTAACGGCAGATTAAGCTCTCTCACAGAATCAGATTGCTGTAACTCACAAAATGGTGGAGCTGCTAATTCACAGAATTGTGTGCTCATTGGAATACACACATAACATACTTTTGGCTTGGTCCTCAAAACTTTCCACTGTAGTACAATTATGACTAATTCTGTTAAATTGACTTTGAGGAATGTTATCAAGCCATGGTCTATACTGCCCACTGGAATAATGTAGGATGTTGTTTCTATCTACCTTCTTTTTGTAATTGGCCGTAGTTATTTTTTGAGCCTCTGCCAAAATAGTAAGATCCAGAAAAGTAACAGAATTGTGATCAAAACAATTTGAAAACATAAGATTCCATTCATTAGAATTCAAATGTGCAACAAATTAATTGCCAATTGTTCATCCCCTTCCCAAATTAAAAAAGATCATTAATGTAACGGCCATAGTAAAACAGGTTTACTCTAAAAGGACCTTGCCATCTAAATATTTCCTCAAAGTGTCCCATATAGGGCTATATTCAATTTGGGAGTGAAAAGTCCATGCTGGACTTTGCATTCCACATCAGAGGTTTTACGGGGATAAATTATCTGGTGCGCGCCCGCTTTATACCCGGCTTCAATTAGAAAGCAGCGAAAATGGGACCTAGCAAAAAGATAAGTATTGGAAAAATTAGGGATTTATCCTAGGACCCCCTAATGATTTCCTGGTATGGGGGATCACTGTGGGTACCCTTGTTTTTCCCTGCAGAAGGTAATTATGGTTTTTAAATAGCCGCAGCAGGTGTTTTTCCCGACTTTGAATAAGTGAAGAAGAATAGCACTTAGGTTTTTTGGGGGCAAAAAATAACTATGCCCATCAAATGTGGGGTACATGAAAATGGGTGCAAGTATATTTTTAAGTCCCTAAACTGCATTTTGAAATTCTTCAAAAATGCACCTGCTGCTACCACCCACATTCTTTTAAACACCTGCCTCATACTTGGGAACCCCCCAGAATTAATTTCACTATTTAAAAACTTGTTACCCATATTATTTTTTTTAACCCCAAATTTAAAATTATTTTTTGGGGTGTCCCTATTTTTTTTTTTACACAGTTCATTCTTAGGGGTTTTTCCCAGGGGTGCAGGCTATGTTTTTTAATCCTGCACCCCTAAACCCCAATTCTGCACTTTTTTTTTTTTTTTTTTAACAGGGTGAAAACTTATCCCCATTTTTTTTCTAAGACTATTCGCACCGGTGAAAAGTCATTGAAATTGAATATGGGGATAATTCAAACATGCAAAAATTACATCATACCGGCTTTCACAGCCTAATTGAATATGGCCCATAGAGTTTGGAAAAACTAGGAGCAAACCTGGTGCCCATGGCCGTCCCAACCACCTGCAAATAAAAAATCTCCTCAAACATGAAATAATTATGTGTCAAAATAAGCATTATCGCATCCAATATGAATTGTCTGAAGCCCTGTGACATCTCTATATCATCCACCAAAAAACTGGCTGTCACTTGTACTCCTAAATTATGTGGCATATTGCTCCTATACATCTAATGTCAAAAACTTGTAATTAGGTTTCCACTCAATGTCTTTGATGACATTGAGAATGTACACTGTATCTCTGATATGAGACTTCAGGGAAAGGACATATTTCTGTAGAAAAAAAATCAATAAATTGTGATAAAGTAAACGCAATACCAGAAATAATAAGTCTCCCTGGGGGTGCTGAAAGTGATTTGTGAATTTTAGGAATGTGATAAAAATTGGGAATACCAGGAAAATCAAGAAACAAAAAATTAAATTAATCTATGGAAATTACATTACTTTGGAGTGCTTCATTTAACAGCTCTCTATATTGAACCTGGAATAAAGATGTGGTGTTGCTTGATAATTTGCGATAAAAGAATAAATCATTGAGTTGCCTGAAGGCTTCCCCCAGATAATACTCTATTGTCATCAGGACAAACTCCCCCCTCCCTTGTCTGCACTATAGATAACTAGGGAATGGTGTGGCTCTAACTCTTTTAACACCTTTTGTTCTAATTTGGTTAAATTGGACCAGTGCGATTTCTTATTACATATTTGTTCAAGGTCAGTCAAGGTTTTCTTGCAGAAAAACAAAACAGTGCTAGATTTATGACTGAGGGGAAAGAAAGTTGAACTTCTCTTAAATTTTCTCCTACCAGATTCATTATACCCACTGTTAGTAATACTGTATAAGGGGAGTCGGACCATTTGACGAGACACTCTTCATTTAGTTCCTCCAAAATCCCAAATATTTCCTCATCATTCTTATCAAATAATAATAATGATGCATTATCGTCCTCGTATTTTCTTAATTTTTTAGAAGGAGTGTTCTCACAAATTGGTTCAAATTAACAAACAATTCAAATACATTTGGGTTTTTACTAGAGGTATAGTTTAAGCCTTTTTGTAATAACTTAATCTGGGTCTCGCTGAGGTTGTTAACCAGAGAGGTTGAACACTCCTTTTGAATCTAACAAAGTCTTGGGGCCAAATGTAAGAGGTAGTCAGTTTTAGTAACAGTACAAACTCGCATTTTCTCGCACTTTTAAAAAGTGCGAGCTTGTACTGAAACTCACAAATTCAATAGCCTGCAAACTTTTCAGGTCGAGGCTACTGCATTTGCGAGTTTACGTAAACTGACACCTTTTAATGTGACTAGCATTAAAGGTGCGAGTTTTGCAGAAGCCATCACAGATCAGTGAGATCTGTGATGGCTTCTGTGAGTGATTAGCTGAATGCCTCACATAGACTACAATTGTGAGAAATCCCCATTGAAGTCTATGGTGGGAACCGCTACATCGTAGCCGCAAGGTTAACTCAGGTTAATCTTGTGGTTACATCACTGATACAATGTTGCGATGTGAGACACAGGCTGGCCGCATTCAGCTAATCATGGAGCTGCTCCGGAGGAGATGCTCCCTGATTGGCTGGTGGCCTCTTCAATGATGGGGCACATGTGTGCCCCGGTCATTTATGTGGAGCAAAGGTATGTGTACACACATACCTTTGCTCAGTCCGGCATGGCTCAGTTTTTTTTGCGTGGATTTTCTTTTTAACCCTGGAATGCCTACTTGGACAAGTGGACGTGATCTACGTATAGGAGAGGTGAGGATGGATTTTTTTTGTCAGGTACCCCTATGGATTACTTTGGATACTAGGTGAGTATGTGTGAGTGTGCATGTATGTTTTATTAAAATTTTACATTCACGGTGTGTGTTTGTTTTTTACATATTTCATTAGTTATGGAACTACAAGTGCAAGCGGGTCCGTAATGCCCCGCATGCTGGTATTTGTGGTTCTCCAAATACCAGCATGAGGGGGAGGCTTGCTGGTACTTGTGGTTCTACAACTAAAGACAATATGGAATCTTTAACTTTAATTTTACACTTCACACTATCAACCCGGCACCCACCGCCCTAGGGTGCCGGGGATAGCCCCGGGCTATCAGTCTAGGCCTGGGGTGCCCTGAAGAGGGGTACCCCTTTATTGGGAGGGTACCCAACTCCCCAGGGATCCCCAGCCTGGACTGACTAGCAGTCAGGGATAATGCTTTGGACGGGGAAACCGGTGAAAGGTTTTCCCTGGCTGTGGCATTATCCCCCCGCTAGAAAGAGTTCGGTGCTGGTTCTGGAATTTATCATGGGACCCTTACTCGTTTTGTCCCCTGATTTTCCAGAACCAGGACCAGCTCAACAAAGCCCTGTGCTGGTTCTTAATATACAGGGGCTCCCTACGCATTTTGGTCCCTGTATTTTTAGAACCAGAACAGGCTTTATAAAGCCCGGGGCTGGTTATGCTTTTGGGGAGGGGGTGTACATCATTTCTTTTTTTTTACATTTACAACCATTTACATAAGTACACACAGAAACATCTCATGGATATGTGCATGTTTCTGTGTTAATCTGACCTGCTCAGGATACACTCGCTATCCTGAAGCAGGTCTAATATTTGGGGACTTTTGGTAAACTTTTTTTTGCGAGTCTAAAACAGACACCCTATTACATTGGGCGAGTTGATAGTTTTCAATTTGAAAACATCTGGATGCGAGTTTGCGAATGGGGAGTTTTAGTAACTCTGAAAAATGTGAGTTTTAGTGAACAAACATCCTATTACATTGGAGAGTTGTGAAAAATTGCGAGTTTAGCACCAAACTTGCAATTTACCAAAACTGACACCCTATTACATTTGACCCTTGGTGTCTTGTGAAATTTCCTCCCACCTCTGGTTCCTCTTGCTCTCTGACCCTTTTGGGAGTATTGTCTGTGAGTGGTGCATAACGATTTGGATGCATATGTTCTCTTTGCTGGGGGCTTTCTTCTAAAAAACTAATCTCAGAATTATTTCTATATTTATTAAATGAGTGAGGTATTTTCTCACTAATTAGAATGTGATAAGGGACTCTCTGTTTTTGCGTATTAGAATGAAACAGAATTAGTCATAATTGTACCATGGAGGAAAGTTTTGAGGACCAAGCCAAAAGTAGGTTACAGGACTTTTCCAACAGAGGTTATCCGTCACCTCTCTTAGTTAGAGCCTATAATAGAGCCCTGAATATGGATAGATCCCACATGTTTATACCTTAAAAACATCAGGAGAGTGGTGAGAAGAAAGATAAACAATCCTTGAAGTCTGGTCTATGTTTTGTCTCAAAATATAACAACAAATCCTCCCAGATTAAAAGAATATTGAATACCAACTTCAATATTTTTAAACAAGACCCTATTTTGAATGAGGTGTTAACAACTAAACCCAGGATAGTCTTTAGGAGAAATAAAAACCTTAAAATGCACTCAGTCCACAGTGGTTTGAAGAAACTCCCAAATACTAGATTGGGAGGTCCAGGAGATTGGCTACATAGTCCAGTCAAAGGATGTTATAAATGTGGTAGAATTAGATGTCTCACTTGCAGTTACATAATGAACAAAACCAAAACAGTTGTCAGTAGTGTCAGCCAGTACAAGTTTCTCAGGAATGCAGGCAGAAAGCCAACGGTCAAAATGCCGGCCGTCGGCTTCCCGACTGTAAAATTCCGGCAGGGTACTAACGAAAGGCATTGAAATCCTGACACCTGTCATTATACCTACGCCGGGAGCCCAAGCCCCGGCAAACCGAACAAAGGTAAGCCGGGCGGCGAGTGCAGACAGCCATGGGGGGGAGGATTAGGGGCTCCCGGGAGGGATTTAGTGTTAGACACCCCCCAGGAGAGTTAGGCTAGGGGAAGGGAGGGTTAGGGTTAGGAATCCCCCCGGGAGACTTAGGTTTAGGCTGCAGGTACGGGGGGTTAGGTTTAGGCACTTAGGGGGGGATAGGGTTAGGCACTAGGGGGGAGGTTAGGGTTAGACAACTTTAAGTGAGGGTTAGGGTTGTGGGGAGTAGGGTTAGTTATACTTACCTAAATCCTCTGTTGGGATCATCACTCCTGCTGGTCTGCCGGCAGCGGGATTTGAACAGCCGGCTTTAGGGCTGGCCGTCATTCATACTGATTCCATTTCTCATCACTGAATTTATCAATTGTGAGTCCACCTACTGTATTTACAATGCTTTTGTGGACTTTGGTATGTGGGCCGCACGACCCGCACCTTAAAAATGAGATGTAGAGCATTATTTCAATATAATCAAAAAGTACCAACAGCATGGTGCTTCTAGGCACTTTAGTATCCATCATGATGGTAACCCAAAAAGCATGTCCTTTTTGGGGGTCCAACATATCAAGGAAACAGGTGACAGATTTAAAAAACTTTATACCCAGGAAGCATTCTATATAATCAGGTTACGTTCACAGTTCCCCAATGGGTTAAATGAAACCATAGATTTTGAATAATTTGCTTAAAGTGTACTAGGTGGATGTACATCTGGATATGGTGTGATATAGACATTAGGTTCATATAAGGTTATAGAGACAATAGGCAGCACATAGATACAGTCAGGTGCATAAATATTGGGACATGGACAGAATTTTCATATTTTTACCTCTATTCACCACCACAATGGCTTTGAAATTAAACAAACAAGATGTGCTTTAACTGCAGACTTTCAGATTTAATTTGAGGGTAATTACATCCAAATCAGGTGAACGGTGTAGGAATTACAACGGTTTCTATATGTGCCTCCCATAGAAACATTTGTAATTCCTACACCGTTCACTTGATTTGGATGTAATTACCCTCAAATTAAATCTGAAAGTCTGCAGTTAAAGCACATCTTGTTTGTTTCATTTCAAAACCATTGTGGTGGTGAAAAGAGGCCAAAATATGAAAATTCTGTCAATGTCCCAATATTTACGCACCTGACTGCATGTATAAATATCCTGACATTCTTTACTAGAATTGTTGTTATCACAGCTTGCGGACCATGCAGTATGCTAATTAGGGAATTGCATAATAGAAGGGGATATCAGAGGAGTGTGCAGTCTTAAACATTAATTTACTCAAAAGGGCTGATTCTGTGTGTATATATAGAGATCATCATGTGTGTATAAGTGGGGATTATGAGTCTATATAGAGATCTTAGAACATTGATTCTAATGGGATTTAGTTTTTTCATCCAGTCATCCTTTTTTTGGGATATATGTTTGGTGTTATATGGGGGCTATGTTATGAATAAAAGCACAACATGCTATTGAACATATAAACGATATGCACAATAATATGTTAGAGGTTGATATTATCATGAAGTATTCTAAGTGCAGAGCTCTTAATATGTTAGCACACATGAAGTAGTGGTTAGAGAAAAGGTTTATGGAGCGAAGAGTCACAGGCTTGATCCCTGGAGGGGCTCAATTTTCAACTAATAATATTTTAGATGTGGTAATTACCAAAACACACTTAATAATTAAGTGGTCAATTATTTGTAGCCCTGGGTGTGGTCCTGTCTCTTTAAGCCAGGACCCAGTTTCATATTTAAAATGTATGCAAGCTTGAGCCCAAGATGGCAGATCAAGTTCATTTATCTGAGAATCAGTGTAGGGACTGGCTAGATGGGAATGACCGTGAAGCGGTGGCCAGCTTAACAAATTATTGCAATATTTTGGAACCAACATTCCCTTTGTTCAAAGGAGTTGCAGTTTGAAATGCATGTGAGTGCCGAGTTTGTATGATATTTTTTATGTAGATGGTGTGGTCACATACCAAGGGCACCCCAGATGGTCGAGTGCCGTGGATTGAGCCTGTCGTATATATATATATATATATATATATATAAATCTGTATCATGTTTTAAGTACAAGGGTAGTTAACTAATTGATGCAGTAAGGTGAGAAAGAAAGAAACAACACACCTGGGAATTCACGGATACTTAAATGACCATGACCATGACCATGATTGGAATGACCAATCAGATCCTTGCTTGTGCCTTAAAAAGACATCTGGTGGAGGGGATCATCACTCTTTGAGAAAGCTCCCACTATTTTTAGAGGCGAAAGGCATCAGTGGGATCCCCCAGTTGTCACGTTTGTGATCAAGACGTCTACGCGCTGATGTCCAATTGCCCAGCACACCGATGATTCATTCATTCAGCAGAACGATTCCAGACATGCTGCTGTGAGACAATGTTGAAATCTACTGATGGTTGGCTCTAATCTGTATATCTAAGGCAGCTTCTAGATGAGCCGCGGCACAACCCCTCCAGGACTGAGATCACTTTTTGCGGGGTGAGCATTACTCTAGATTCTGGCATATCCCGGGTCATTTCCAACTTCTCACCCTCTCGAAACAGAGACTTTATTGTTGAGTGGGTACTCATTTGGCTGCCTATACGATTAACTTTGTTACTATACAGTGCCTCTCACTTGTGGATTTTACACAGCATTTATTAGTGGACGGAATCAGGTTATTAAGTGTGGACATTCCATCAGCAAAAGGATTCAAGAGTCCCATTGATACAATATATATATTTTTTATAATACATTTCAGTTGATTGATGAATAACAATTGGAGATTTAACGATGTTTTAAGTACACAATGTGCAATATTCTTAGATAATTGTTATAACAATGATATTGAATTAAAAGTTTATATTCATTTATTTATGATCGAGTCCTGACCATATTTATTTTCTGCCATTTCACAAAAACAACTTTTCTATTAGCGCAGAATCCTGCTGTTAGTTCTTATAGTCTTGATCATTTGATGAGCAGTCACAAGCTCATTAAAGTCTCTGCAGCTAGGAATATTCATTGGTTATTGGTAAAAATGTTTATTTAGTTTAATTTAATATTGATAAGCACCAGAGTTATCTAATTACTTGATTAATTCCTTACTGAGGTCTGACCTGCCTTAACTATGCATATGGGTCCGATGTTACTCGATGTTACCGATTGTTTTGCTATGTTGGCCAAGTATACAGTTGTGAGTAAGGGGAAGTGGGTGTTCTTATGTCAGGCTGCGATCGCAATGCGTATGCAAACAGTTACATATCACCGCTGATATTAGCAACTGCGCTGCGTGCGTATAAGCAGAATAGTGATCCATGCTGAATCAGGCCCTCAGTCTCCTCTTTTCCTGCTTTTATCAAGTGCATTTGCCAAGTGTATTCTGCCGTTCCACTCTTCTATTTACTGGCATTTACCAAGTGCATTCTGCCTGTGTTCCAGTCTCCTGGTTACTTGAATTTGTAAAGTGCTTTCTGGAAAAAAAATCCGGTATTGCTCTGGCATTTTGCTCTAGTGCTATCTGTAAAATCTGCATCATTACCTGTTTCGGGACATACAGTATATCAGCAGTGAGTTATTCATTCCTGTACTATTTTCCTAAACTGGTTCATTGTTGAACTTTTGTATCCTGCTTAAAGTACCAACTTTTTTCTGCACTTTACTCTGTGTGATAATAAACCTCATTGCTTCATTTCTAACTTAGTAGTGCTGTATTATTTCTGTCAAGCACACTCACAGGGGAATAGAAGATACATAGTGGGTGCATATTGTATGTGTCCTTAAATGTGCAACCTCAAATCAATCCCATGTTTGGCAAAAACTCTCTCTGTCGGTGAAGACGATTATTCAACCCAAGTTATTATATATTTTACGCAGTCCCCAGTTTATTGCCACCTATTTTCCCCAAAAGCTAGATATGTGACTTTTTTTATTTGGGGTAATAAGCTACTTTATATTGAGTGGAGCTTTATGATTGGCTCACGTCATGGGGCCACTGCGTATGCCAGGTTCCAACAGAGAGTATATTGGACACTGGTGACTCTGCCCATTGCCCTAAATGTGGTGCACCTACTGCTGGCTTCTGTCATATGCTCTGGTCCTGTCCATCTGCCTTTTTATGATCATTATTTACTTTAATGGTGTCAAGGCCTGACTAAGCAAGGATCGCAAGTGCTAAGACGCACGCAATTGGCCGATTGTTGCGTACTGCGCATGCATATGCATCTCAGTGCAGGTGCATGATCTAGCCACCGCGTTCGGGAATGAGATCGCACTGTGGCCCTGATTCAGAGCCGGACGCTCTGACAGTGCGCTCGCTCTGAATCAGGGCCGTCCTTCTCTTTTTTTAGAGCGGCCTCCTGGACGCTCGCATAGCTGTGGGTGACCACCCACAGTCCCAGGGGGAGAGGGGAGGGTTAGGGTACTTACCAGCCGGCGTCGGAATTTCCTGCTGTCGGGCTTCTCATGTCGGGATTTGAACCGGTATTTCATACTGATTCCGCTGTGATAGCAGGGATGTGGCTTCCCATCAGAAACGCTTTATGCTATTGCAGTCCCAGGGGGAGAAAACATCTCCTCCTGGGAGTGCTTGTCTGGCATGGGATTAGAAGAAAGTGCTTCCAATGGGAAGCCACTGCCAGACAGTCACTGGGGGAGTCAGATTTTATGGAAGAACTGCATCTCTGTAGCCAATAGGTAAAAACCGCCACTGACTTTGTATAAACTTAATATAGTATAAGGCTATATTTTGTATAAGGCTTTATATATTTTTACTTAGCATTGCTATCTCACAGTGCTGGGGTCATGGGTTTGATTCTGATCAGGGCCTTTGCTGTGTGGAGTTTGCATACTCTCCCAAGTTTGTGTTTCTCATAGGTCTATTATTGCCTACTGTAGCAATCCTATTCAATAATCAAACTGTTCATGATAAATGCTCCTATGCAAATTCTAGCAGCTGAATTTTAAAAAGAGATAATAGGGCCTGATTCAGAGTTGTACTCAATCATGATGTTTTGCATACAACTCCGATTGTTTGAGATCTGTACAGGTCTCTTTCTGCAGTGACATCTTGCAGTGTTTAGGGGACGAGGAATGGGCAGCGATGGACAGCATTCACGAAAATGGGGGCATGTTGCCCCTGTTTTCTGGGAGAGGCAAGGCAAATGTCTGTGACATCCTATGCAGATTTACTGGCCTCAGCTACAGAACTGTGATGGCCATTCCAAGTAGGCTGAGGCTCAGTCAGATGGCCAATGCCATAACAGATGGTCACGATGGTGATCTGATGCTGCGTCTTTGGATGCAGCACTTGGATCTGAGATGCTTTCAGAGGGTGTCTTTTGTCCACAGATGCCTCCTGCAGCATTAACATATTTTAGCATCGCTGCAGTATTCAAAGACGCAGCAGCGATGCTCATAGCGTAGAACTCTGAATCAGGGCTATAGTTTCTTCTTTTACCACTGAAATCTTTATACCAACACTACCTTGAACACCAAAACACACACATATATATATAAGTATCTTGTCCACAACATTGCCTGAGTAAAGAAATGCATTCAGGGGCAGTGAGGGTGGTACCGGTGGAGCTCATACTCCAGATGCCTGCTATGGCCAGGATGCAGGAGATCAGCCATCCGATGGGGGACAGGTCACCTGCTGAGCCTAAAGTATATAGAGATCAGTGCCTCCAGACAGGGGGCCTAGCGTGCAGGGGCGGATTGGGATGAAAAACCAGCCCGGGAAATTTATGGAAGCAGCCCTAATGGGGGCGGGGTCTTTTGAGGGGATGGTGTCTGTCGAGGGGGGCAGGACCCCTCCTCATATGGCCTGATTTGTTGCGTTGGACGCAGTTGCAGGCTTTATTGCGTCTTTTGCAGTTGGGTCTGCGTCTCTATGCTAATTACGCTACAATGCCCTTCCCTGGTGTACATACGTGCTTTTGAATATGCAATGACTAAGACGCCCATTGTCAGTGTCTACAGATGCTGCAATTATGCTTTATGCGTCTTTAGATGCCACGATCGGTCGCGCCATTTAAACTTTTACCAGCCCTACGCTATATGCAGATCAATCGTCTGTGTATGGCCTCCAATGTGAGCAATTCAGTGTCTCTATAGCCAACCAACTGTAACCGCCCACGAACCCCCAAAACATTTCTAATGCATTTCTTGGTGCATGCGTATGAATCCGTACAGCAACTCTGTACGAACATCATCATGACGCATGCGCGGTGTAACTCAGACACATGCGCTGAGGAAAAGCAATGCACAAAAAAAAATAAAAACAATCACAGTGGCCCTAACAGAGGGCCTGATTCAGAGCCGGACGCTCTGACCAGAGCGCTCGCTCTGAATCAGGGCCCTCCTCCCTCAACTTGGAGCGGCCTCATGGACGCTCACATAGCTGTGGGTTACCACCCACAGCTATAGGAAGCGTCCATGATGATGGTCGCGATGGTCAAGACCATCGCGACCATCGTGCTTGCGACGAGACCCTGCGGTAGGGTCTTGGTGACCGCAAGCACTGGAGTGATTTTGGCTCTATCATAGCCAAAATCACTCCCACTGACATCACTAGTGATGTCAGTGAGGCCGGACTCAGACGGTAGGCGTTCCCATGGGAACGCCTCCGTCTGGCAGCCACGCCCCCGGCACACCCACCAAAGGGGGCGTGCTGTCACTCACCATCGACAGCACGCCCCCTTTGGTGCGAGACCCATAATGACGGCTTGGGCATCGTTATTCGGGTCTCGCGCATGCGTTGTGCGCATGCGCAATTCGGCACCATTGACCCGCTTGCGAGCGTCCTGCGCTCGCGAGCGGGTCTGAATGACCCCCAGAAAGCAATAAACCAACATTGGCCCCCACATTGGCCCTCACAAGAAAACAAAAAAATACACATTAGCCCCCACAGATTAAAAAAAAAAAAAAAAAACATTGGCCCCGCAGGAAAAAAATTAAAACAAATCGGCCTCCACAAGAAAAAATAGGGTGAGCAGTGTACGTCCCTGTGGCCAGGAGGTATGGTGGGTAGTGTATGTCCCTGGCATGGGGGGATATGTCTAAGGGGCCAGGGAGTAGGGTAAGATCCGGAGGCCTGGGGGTAGGGTGGGTTACTGGTAAGTTCCAGAGGAAGGGATGGTAGTTAGGGTGGGTACTGTAGCGGGTTGCAAGGGCAGGACGGGAGTAGTAATAGTGGGAAGCAGGGGGTTGGATGAGAGTAGTAGTAGTGCAGATCAGGGGCAGGATGGGAATAGTAGTGGGAAGTGGGGGCAGCATGGGAGTATTAGTAATGTGGGGCAGGCTTGGAATAGTAGTAGTGCAGAGCAGTGGGCAGGCTGAGAATAATAGTAGGGACAGGATGTAATAGTGGAAAGCAGGGGCAGGATGAGAGTAGTAGTGTGGAGCAGGGGGTAGGGAGGTAGTAGTTGTGTGGAGCAGGGGGCAGGGTTGGAGTGGTAGTGTGGAGCAGGGGGCCGGGTGGGAGTAGTGTGGAGCAGGGGGCAGGGTTGGAGTGGTAGTGTGGAGCAGGGGGCAGGGTGGAGTAGTGTGGAGCAGGGGACAGGGTTGGAGTAGTAGTAGTTTGGGGCAGGATGGACGTAAGAGTGGTCAGCAGGGGCAAGATGGGAGTAGTAGTGAGGAGCAGGGTGGGAGCAGTGGTGGGAATAAGTGCTCAGAATGGGCTGTGAAGAAGAAAACTGAACACTAGTTACCTTCACTTGGGCCAGGGTCACCTTCTATCTGCATGGGTCCAACCTCTCACGCTGATACCAGACAGTGTGCACATGAGTGGATAGCTCCTGCCACCCGCGTGATGTCCTGCGCCTCTGGCTCTTACTATACTACACAGTCATCTGCAGCATGCACTCATCCCTTGCCCTTTCAGCCCTGTATGGTTCACCTCATCTCCCGCAGCCCCGGATGAGGGCCAGACCATGTCATTTCATTAAGACAAGGGAGCTGATGGCGGATGGTTGAGGGGGCGGGCGGCTGAGGCTGACGGTAGGCGGCTGAGGGGGCTGACGGCTGAGGCTGAGTGGCGGGCGGCGAGAGGACGATTGAAGGGGCTGATGGCAGGTGGCTAGGGTTGAGGGGGCTGACGGCGAGTGGCTGATGGCGGGCGGCTGAGGCTGAGTGGCTGACGGCGGGCGGCTAGGGCTAAGGCTGAGGGGGCTGATGGCGGGTGGCTAGGGCTGAGGGGGCTGACGGCGAGTGGCTGAGGGGTCTGACGGCGGGCGGCTAGGGCTGAGCAAAAAGGGGATTTATCTTGAGGGAGAGGAGGACACTGCACAGCACAGTGATGTAGCCGGGGAGCCTCCGCTTTGTGTTCCTGGAAGCGCGGCAGCCGGCAGGCAGTGTTGGCCAGCCCAGCAGAGGGATTCAAGGGACCAGCCCAGCGGGAATTTTCCCGCTTTCCCGGTTGCCCAATCCGCCCCTGCTAGCGTGTGTGGATAGCTGATCTCCTGCACCCTGTGATAGTGAGGAGGGGACATAAAAGTAAAGGGTGGAGGAGACCTGAGTGAGGGGGGAGAGCTGTGTGTGTAACTACCCTGTGACAATTGCTATGGCAATTCACAGTATTCTTCCTCTGGGAGTGATGGGGAGCGTTAGAACTCTGTGCCTAATTCAGACCCGCTCGCGAGTGCTGAGCGCTCGCAAGCGGGTCGATGTTGGCCCAGTGCGCATGTGCACGACGGAGGCGGCTCCATCGTGCACATGCGCAAGACCTGGATAGCGACGGGCAAGCCGTTGCTCCGGGTCTCGCTACAAAGGGGGCGTGCTGTTGATGGTGAGTGACAGCACGCCCCCTTTGGTGGGCGTGCCTTGGGCGTGGCTGCCCAGATGGAGGCGTTCCCATGGGAATGCCTACCGTCTGGGGCCGGCCCCACTGACATCATAAGTGATGTCAGTGGGAGTGCTCTCGGCTCTGATAGAGCCGAAAGCACTCCAGGGCTTCCGGCAATGAGACCCTACCACAGGGGTCTCGTCGCAAGCCCATTGGTCACGATGGTCTTGACCATCGCGACCATCTTCCTGGCCGCTCACTATAGCTGTGGGTGGTCACCCACAGCTATACGAGCGGCCAGGAGGCCGCTCTAATAATGAAGAAGGACGGCCCTGATTCAGAGCGAGCGCTCTGCCAGAGCATCCGGCTCTGAATCAGGGCCTCTGTTCTTCACCTATTGAATCTCCCGACTGAGCCTCTTCATTAGGTTATTTTATCTCTTTCACCACACAGCAGAGATGCAGAGTTCCCTCCCAGACACAGTAAGTGACACAGGAAGACTCAACTTTATTTTTATTACAGTTAGTATGAAATTGGGACATCACCCTTAAATATTGCAATTTGCCCAAAAAGGTCAAAGATAGCAATCAACTCTTCCAAGGCATATAGTTATACTACCATATAACAAGATAAAACACATGCAACTTAACATCTACCCAGTGAAATTTATTAGTGTACATGAATATCAGTTTAGCAGTTTAACGCAGATCTAGTTAGAGTTGTTTTACGAATTATGAGTTTTTTAGAAACTACAATTTAAAATATTACGATATTTAATCAGCTATACTCGCTAATCATGTAAACTTATAGCTAATAAATATATATATATATATATTAGGGGTGTGCACCGGCCACTTTTCGTGTTTTGTGTTTTGGTTTTGGATCTGGATCTTTCTTCGTGTTTTGGATCTGGATTGGTTTTGCCAAAACCACCCTTCCGTGTTTTGGGTTCTGGGTTTTGTGTTTTGGATCTGTATTTTTTTTTTAAAAAGCATAAAAACAGCTAAAATCACAGAATTTGTTGGTTTCTCTGCTCCTATGCTATTATTAACCTCAATAACCTTAATTTCCACTCATTTCCAGTCTATTCTGAACACCTCACACCTCACAATAGTGTTTTCATGTCCAAAAGGTTGCACCGAGGTAGCTGGATGACTATGCTAAGCGACACGAGTGGGCGGCACAAACACGTGACCCATCTAGGAGTGACACTGCAGTGGCAGACAGGATGGCAGTTAGAAAAACTAGGCCCCAAACTGTACATAATGCAAAGAAAAAAAAGAAGTGCAAGATGGAATTGTCCTTGGGCCCTCCCACCCACCCTTATGTTGTATAAACAGGACATGCACACTTTAACAAACCAATCATTTCAGCGCCAGGGTCTGCCACACAACTGTGGCTGAAATGATTGGTTCGTTTGGGCCCCCACAAAACAAGCTGGCAATTAATGTGTCCCTGCACAAACTGGCTCTACGGAGGCAAGATGTCATCCTCATCCTCCTCATCCACCGATTCCTCACCCTCTTCAGTGTGTACATCCTCATCCTCACAAAGTATTAACTCGTCCCCACTTGAATCCACCACCACAGGTCCCTCTGTACCTTCTGGAGGCTGGTCTCCCTGGAAGAGCTGATAATTCATTTTGATGAACATCATCTTCTCCACATTCTGTGGAAGCAACCTCCTACGCCTTTCGCTGACAAGGTTCCCGGCTGCACTAAACACTCTTTCGGAGTACACACTGGAGGGGGGGCAACTCAGGTAAAATAGAGCCAGCTTGTACAGGGGCCTCCAAATTGCCTCTTTTTCCTGCCAGTACAGGTATGGACTGTCTGACATGCCTACTTGGATGCTGTCACCGATGTAATCCTCCACCATTCTGTCAATGGTGACAGTATCATATGCAGTGACAGTAGACATGTCAGAAATTGTTGCCAGGTCCTTCAGTCCGGACCAGATGTCCAAACTTGGTCCTGCCTGCCCTGCATCACCGCCAGCGGGTTGCTTAGGATACCTAAGTTATTTCCTGGCAGCCCCAGTTGCGGGAGAAAATGAAGAAGGAGCCGTTGACGTGTCACGTTCCGCTTCAGCTGACAGTGTGTTCACCAGCAGGCCTTTGCACCTCTGCAGGCTTGTGTCGGCCGGAAAGAGAGACACCACATAGGCTTTAAACCTAGGATCAAGCACGGTGGCCAAAATGTAGTGGTCTGATTTCAACAGATTGACCACCCTGGAATCCTGGCAAAGCGAATGAAGGGCTTCATCCACAAGTCCCACATGCCGAGCGGAACCGTCTTAGCTCCTCCTTCACTTTCTCCAGCTGCTTCTGCAAAAGCCTGATGAGGGGAATGACCTGACTCAAGCTGGCTGTGTCTGAACTGACTTCACGTGTGGCAAGTTCGAAGGGCTGGAGAACCTTGCACAACACGGAAATCATTCTCCACTGCGCTTGAGTCAGGTGCATACCCCCTCCTTTGCCTATGTCATAGGTGGATGTATAGGCTTGTATGGCCTTTTGCTGCTCCTCCATCCTCTGAAGCATATAGAGGGTTGAGTTCCACCGCGTCACAACCTCTTGCTTCAGGTGATGGCGGGGCAGGTTCAAGAGTGTTTGCTGGCGCTCCAGTCTTCGGCACGCAGTCGCTGAATGGCGAAAGTGGCCAGAAATTTTTCGGGCCACCCAAAGCGTCTCCTGCACGCCCCTGTCGCTTTTCAGAAAATTCTGCACCACCAAGTTTATTGTGTGAGCAAAACATGGGACGTGCTGGAATTTGCCCAGATGTAATGCCCGCACAATATTGGTGGCGTTGTCAGATATCACAAATCCCCAGGAGAGTCTAAGTGGGGTAAGCCACTGGGCGATGATTTCCCTCAGTTTCTCTAAGAGGTTGTCGGCGGTGTGCCTCTTACTGAAACCGGTGATACACAGCGTAGCCTGCCTTGTAACGAGCTGGCGTTTCTGAGATGCTGCTACTGGTGACGCTGCTGCTGTTGCTGCGTAAGGTGATACATCTACCCAGTGGGCTGTCACAGTCATATAGTCCTTAGTCTGCCCTGTTCCACTTGTCCACATGTCCGTGGTTAAGTGGACATTGTGTACAACGGCATTTTTCAGGACACTGAGGACACTTTTTCTGACGTTTCTGTTATGTCTCGGTATCGCCTGCCTAGTGAAGTGGAATCTAGATGGGATTTGGAACCGGGGACACACTACCTCCATCAATTGTCTAAATCCCACTGCACTAATGGCGGATACCGGACGCACGTCTAACACCAACATAGCAGTCAAGGCCTCAGTTATACGTTTTGCTTCAGGATGACTGCTGTCGTACTTCATCCTCCTCGCTAAGGACTGTTGGAGGGTCAATTGTTTAGTAAAAGTAGTGGTGTTCCTACTTCCTCTCTGGGATGATGAACGACTCCCAGCAGCAGCAACAGCAGCAGCGGCAGCAGTAGGCGTAGCAATGCAGGATCCTCCAGAGGAATCCCGGATAGGAGAGTCAGTCATGCCAGTGACATGGCCTGCAGGACTACTTCCGATCCTGACTAAGGAGGAAATTGACGAGGAGGGAGTTGACGGTGTGGTTTGCAGGCGCTTGGATACAACAGGACAACGGGATTTAGGTGTCCCTGGACTGCTTACGGTCTTAGCCAAAGTTTCTGAACTTGACAGTAACTTTTTATGAACGCGCTGCAGGTGCCGTATAAGGGAGGATGTTCCTAGGTGGTTGACGTCCCTACCCCTACTTATTTCACCTTTACATATGGTACATATGGCAAGACAGTTGTTGTCCGGATTTGGATAGAAATATTGCCAGACCAAAGAGGTGGAATGTTTGGTCTTCTGCCCAGGCATGACCGTGATGGGCTTTTTCATCCCACGGACAACAACTGTCTCCCCCGAAGCCTGATTTAAACAAACCACATCACCATCAGAATCCTCCTCGCCAACTTCCTCCTCAGCGCCAGCTACACCAGTATCCTCATCCTGTTGTACTTCAACAGTGACATCTTCAATTTGCATATCAGCAAGTGGACTGTGGGTGCTCCTTTCAGCACTTGCAGGGGGCGTGCAAATGGTGGAAAGAGCCACCTCTTCCCGTCCAGTGCTGGGAAGGTCAGGCATCGCAACCACCACCACACTTGGACTCTCCTTGGGGATTTGTGATATCTTCTTAGAAAGCACAGTTCTTCGCTGTGCTTTTGCCAGCTTAACTCTTTTGATTTTTTTAGTGGGAGGAGGGCTTCCATCGTCATGTGAAGCTGAACCACTAGTCATGAACATACTAGGGATCGACCTTAGCCGTTCCTTGCCACTCCGTGTCGTAAATGGCATATTGGCAAGTTTACGTTTCTCTTCAGCTGATTTAAATGTCTTTTTCAAGGTCATTTTCCTGAACTTTGCCATTTGGGATTGTATGTGCCCTCTACTATGACATTGGGCATCGGCCTTGGCAGACGACGTTGATGGCATGTTATCGTCTATGTCATGACTAGTGGCAGCAGCTTCAGCACTAGGAGGAAGTGGTTCTTGATCTTTCTCTATTTTATTTTTATCGGAGAAAGTTTGGTCCTCCATTTATGTTATATCGATTTGATATATACGTGCGGCTAAACACAGAAAATAATTTTTTTTTTGGTTTGGACTGGAGTGTACTTTGGGGGTTACAGCACCCTTTAATGGTCAAGCCAGCCGGCCCTTTACTTATGACACAGGCGCACGCTTGGCACTACTTTGTTGATGCACGTGCGGCTACTGCGCACACAATTCACAAACACAGAAAATAATTTTTTTTTGGTTTGGACTGGAGTGTACTTTCGGGGGTTACAGCACCCTTTAACGGTCAAGCCAGCCGGCCCTTTACTTATGACACAGGCGCACGCTTGGCACTACTTTGTTGATGCACGTGCGGCTACTGCGCACACAATTCACAAACACAGAAAATAATTTTTTTTTTGGTTTGGACTGGAGTGTACTTTGGGGGTTACAGCACCCTTTAACGGTCAAGCCAGCCGGCCCTTTACTTATGACACAGGCGCACGCTTGGCACTACTTTGTTGATGCACGTGCGGCTACTGCGCACACAATTCACAAACACAGAAAATAATTTTTTTTTTGGTTTGGACTGGAGTGTACTTTCGGGGGTTACAGCACCCTTAACGGTCAAGCCAGCCGGCCCTTTACTTATGACACAGGTGCACGCTTGGCACTACTTTGTTGATGCACGTGCGGCTACTGCGCACACAATTCACAAACACAGAAAATAATTTTTTTTTTGGTTTGGACTGGAGTGTACTTTCGGGGGTTACAGCACCCTTAACGGTCAAGCCAGCCGGCCCTTTACTTATGACACAGGCGCACGCTTGGCACTACTTTGTTGATGCACGTGCGGCTACTGCGCACACAATTCACAAACACAGAAAATAATTTTTTTTTTGGTTTGGACTGGAGTGTACTTTCGGGGGTTACAGCACCCTTAACGGTCAAGCCAGCCGGCCCTTTACTTATGACACAGGTGCACGCTTGGCACTACTTTGTTGATGCACGTGCGGCTACTGCGCACACAATTCACAAACACAGAAAATAATTTTTTTTTTGGTTTGGACTGGAGTGTACTTTCGGGGGTTACAGCACCCTTAACGGTCAAGCCAGCCGGCCCTTTACTTATGACACAGGCGCACGCTTGGCACTACTTTGTTGATGCACGTGCGGCTACTGCGCACACAATTCACAAACACAGAAAATAATTTTTTTTTGGTTTGGACTGGAGTGTACTTTCGGGGGTTACAGCACCCTTTAACGGTCAAGCCAGCCGGCCCTTTACTTATGACACAGGCGCACGCTTGGCACTACTTTGTTGATGCACGTGCGGCTACTGCGCACACAATTCACAAACACAGAAAATATATTATTTTTTTAGCACTTGGGGGGAGCACCCCTGATGGACAGAGCACCCCCTGGACAACACTACAGCACCCCTTTAGGACTGGGACACTGCACAGGACTTTGGAGTGGACACAGCCCCTATGGAGAACTGACTGCACAACACAGTCCAGCCAGCCCCTATGGACTTTGAAGTAGTGGACACAGCCCCTATTAACAACAGCAGCACAGCACAACACAGCCAGCCCCTATGGACTTTGAAGTAGTGGACAACAGCAGCACTACACTACACTACACTACACTACACAGCCCTAACTCCCACCCTCCCTCTTCACTGTCCACAGCCGAGTGAGAAAATGGCGCCGACGCGGGTACCTTATATAGGATCCAAAACCCGCGAGACTCGGAAGGCGGGATGATGACGTTTTGCCTCGATTTCAGATCCGAGTCAGGCGGGAAAAGTCGAGCCTGACTCGGATCGGACTCGGATCGGGGGGGCTCGGGGGGGTTCGGATTTCAGAAATCCGAACCCGCTCACCCCTAATATATATATATATATATATATATATATATATATGTGGTTTTAATCTAGCTTGGGAATTTAACTATTAATGTTGCGGCTGAGGTTGGTGCACGTGATGGATTGAAGAATTTTAAAATCCAAGTGTTGCTAATACCAGTCACATGGAATTGGTATGGCAGTTGTGGTGAGGGGTTAATAAGAGGGAGTACTCAATATCCTGAGTGAAGTCTCAATTAAATAGTACAAGGAATATTGGGCCTGATTCAGACCCACTCGCGAGCGGCTGTCCGCTCGCAAGTGGGTCGATGTTGTGCACTGCGCATGCGCACGACGGCGGGAGCTCCGTCGTGCGCATGCGCCAGACGCGACGAGCGATGGACTTTCCTTTGCTCGTTGTGTCTGATCAAAGGGGGCGTGCTGTCGATGTTGATTGACAGCACGCCCCCTTTGGTGGGTGTGCCGGGGGCGTGCCTCCCTGACGGGGGCGTTCCCAAGGGAACGCCTACCGTTAGAAGCCAGCCCACTGACATCACTAGTGATGTCAGTGGGAGTGATTTTGGCTCTGATAGAGCCACAATCACTCCAGGCCTTGCGGTTGAAAACCTCAACCGCAGGCTCCGGCTCGCAGTGGCGATGGTCGCGATGGTCAAGACCATTGCGGCCATCAAACTGCACGCTCGTATAGACTGTGGGTGGTGACCCACAGCTATACGAGCGTCCAGGAGGACGCTCCATAATTATGGAGGGCGGCCCTCATTCAGAGCGTGCGCTCTGCTCAGAGCGTATGGCTCTGAATGAGGGCCATTGTATCTTAAAGGTTTCATTAGGTGATGATTGTTCTATGCAATATGCATCTTCAGACGATGAGACAATTAATCCGTGACTGTATGATACTGTAACTCTCTTTACCTGTCTCACAGATCCTTTGATTACAGTGGGGGTTTTAGGTAACTTGTGGGTATTAATTTTTTGCACTGACTGAAAATAAAAATCCTGTCAGTGTAATCTCTAAATAGGTCTAACACTGCTGCAATTTCAGATAAAGCTGGTAAGGGGCTCTTGACTATGGGTCTGATTCAGTACCGCTCGCAAGTGCATAGTGCTCGCAAGCGGGTCAATGATGGCCTAGTGCGCATGCGCGTGTGCAGGGGCCCCGGAGGGAGCACAAAAAGCACTTGCTCCGTGGCTCACTACAAAACCATTTTGTAGGCGTGGCGGGGGGGGGCGGCTTTACAAACGGAGGCGTTCCCATGTGAGCACCTGCCGTTTGTGGGCAGCCCCAATGACATCACCAGTGATGTCAGTGGGAGAGCTTCCTGCTCTATTAGAGCCAGAAGCTCTCTGGGGCTTGCGGCCACGAGACCCTACCACAAGGGTTTCGTCGCAAGCCCGATGGTCGCGATGGTTTTGACCATCGCGACCATCATCCTGGCCGCTCGTAATAGCTATTGCGAGCGGCCAGGAGGCCGCTCCAAAAAAAAAAAAAACACCCTGATGCAGAGCGAGCGCTCTTTCAGAGCATCCGTCTCTGAATCAGGGCCTATGTCTAAAGGAATTCCTGTGAAGAAATTCTGCAGCCATGAGGTTATTCTCAGTCACGTTACTGACTTTCTCTCCTCCTGTCTTTTCCAGCTATGCCACTTCAGAACTGGATAGTATTTTAGTAATCTAGGCAGTCCTAACCCAGCACCGCATTGTCTCTTGCTGTGTGTCTGAGGAGAAGACTGGGGCCCATTTATCAAAGTGTATTTGAGGTAAAATCCTCCAAAACACCCATTTTCAGGGGTTTACCTCAAATACTAAGTATCCCCCGTATGTATGAAAGAGGGAACGCAGCAGGTATCTCTGATACATAGTATTCCTATCTCTGATACCTGCTGTGATACGTCCATTGCTGCTGGCAGCCGCCTCCCCCATAGGTTTCTATGGGGGATACAATGCTGACAAATTTACCAATATCCAGAATGCGATGCATTCCAGATATTGGCCCTTGCAGCTAACGCCACCTGAAGATGACGTTGGCCGCTGTAGTCTATGGGCTACACCGCGCACTATTAGCTGGTGGAGGGATCCGTCAGAACCCCCCCCGGCTATGGTGGATGTGCATATGCGGTCCACGGGGCTGCGCATGCGCACCACCCCCTGCACTGGACGGCAGTTCTCCAGAGACATCGCAGGGATGGGCTCCTTTCGGAGCCCGTGTCTCTGTATGTCCCAGATGATAAATCCGGCCGAACAGATCTCTTTTTGCAATGCGATCAGGGGTGTTACTGGCATGCCCTGACCGCATTGCAAAAGTGATCATTGATAAATGGACCCCTGTGTGAGAGGAGAGGAGGAGATCTGAATGAGTAGGGAGGAGGAGAGCTGTGTGTGTGAGGGGAGGACTGTTTGAGGGGAGGGAAGCTGAGTGAGGGGGGAGATCTGAGTGAGGGAGAGAGCTGTGTGGAAAGGAATCTGAGTGAGATGAGATCTGAGTGAGGGGGAGTGATGTGTGTGTTTGAGGAAAGGAGAGTTAAATGAGGGGGAACAGATGTATGTGTTTGGGAGGGTCTGTGTGAGGTGAGAGCTATGTGAAGAGATCTGAGTGTGGGGAGAGAGCTGTGTAAGGGATATATATATATACTGTATGTATTTAAATATATAGTAATATGGGGCCCGAGGCGGTTTTTTGTATAGAGACATATGGGGTCTTAATAAGGCTCTGGGACAGAGTAGAAGGGAAGAGGCATGGAGCCACAGGCAATAACATTGAGGGAGGAAGAGTTTGTCTGCTCCCATTATCACCCATGGCTCCTCCTCTTTGCCTCCACTTAGCTGGGTTCCACCTCCCACCCTGGCAGTGACGTCAGCCAGCCCGGGTGGCAGAAATTGATCACCAGTCGCACAGGAGGAGAAAGTATGGCAGCTGTGTCCCTGCTGCTGAGAGGAGGCCTGAGCTGAGTAATGCTCCTGAGAGCCTGAGTCACGGCACCTGTGACTGGGAGGATCCAAAGTTGTGAGTCTGGTGAGGTCACCCCTGACTGCTCTGATGTCACATGCCAATAAGGAGCACTACTGTGACATAGGACCTCATTCAGAGCCGGTCGCACAGAGCGTGCGGTTGGTCTGAATGAGGGGAGGACCTCTTGAATTTTCAAGATGTCCTCCTTTGCGGTGGTAAGGCTGTGGGTTACCACCCACAGCCTTACGACCGCCTAAGGTGATGGTCGCGATGGTCAAGACCATTGCGACCATCGGGGCTTACGACGAGACCCTAGGGTAGTGTCTCCCTTGTCGTAAGCCCCGGAGAGCTTTCGGCTCTGTCTGAGCCGGAAGCTCTCCACTGACATCACTAGTGATGTCAGTGGGGCCGCCCCCAAACGGTAGGCGTTCCCATGGGAACGCCCCTGTTTGGGCTGCCACCCCCCGGCCTGCCTTCCAAACAGGGCGAGCTGTCAATCAACATCGACAGCTCGCCCCCTTTGGATCAAGACCTGCTACGACCGGCGCATCGGCGCTAACGACCGGGTCTGAATGACCCCCATAATGTGTATAAAGGACCCTTTTGTGGCATAATGTCAATTGTGGGCACTACTGTGGGGCATAAAGTGAAAAAGGGCCACTATTGTGTTGTATAACATAAATAAGGGTCACTACTGTGTGGTGTAATGTAAATTTTGGGCACTATATGTAGCTTAATATGAATTGGGGCATTACAATACAGTACTTATAAAGTAACGTTGCTTATATAAATGTTATATTACTGACTAGCTGGGATACCCAGTGTTGCCCGGGTTGAAGACTGGACCTCTGAAGTACATCTGCAGCCTTTATTTGTTTACATTGTCCTCACCTATAACCCCATTCCATTGATCCTGAAAAGAACTCCACTGTTTGCTAACAAACATGCAAACAGTGGCGTTACTACCATGAGTGCAAGGGATGCAGCTGCCTCTGTGGCCTGCCGCTCCCTCTGCACCCAGTAACACACACAAGATAGGCCGGTCCAGACAGGGCCGTCGAGGGGGGCCGGGGTGTCAGCAATGTTGATTTGGTTCAGGCTCGCCAGCTGGCATAATCTGTAAAGGGCATTATTGTGTGGTATTATGCCGTGCCCTCTTCCTGGGCCCGGGGTGGCTTTCTATGTCTTGGTTAAGCCCTTGTATGCAAACACAGAGGCTCTGGATTTAATATGAATTTGCATGAGTCATCAATTTTTCTCAGACACTGAGGTGAAAAAGACACTTTTGTTGCAATCTCACAGGTTTTTGGCAGACTGCCAATTTCCACTGGAGCCAGCCCTGGAACCTGTGTAATTTAAGAGTGTTGCTATTTTTAGTGATTGTGTGTCAGTGTGTGGCCCTGACAAAGTTCAAACCTAGGCAACAACCTAATCCTGGTCAAACTACACCACCATTCCAAATTTGGTGGAGCTAGGTCCATGCAAAAAGGACAAAAAGCTGGACAGATAGACACACTATAGAGGTATATATTTAATTAGTGGAATTACTTTAGTGGGTTGAAATATATGTAGCCCTCCACAGGGGCATATTAAGAGAGGAGGTGGCCCATACGCACTCCCTGTGCGCCCGGGGCCCCTCCTCTCTCCCCACGTCGGCCATTTTCCAGTGTTCTGAGCAGCGCTGACACCAGACGCAGGACCACGGACAGGCAAGTTTTAAATTAATATGGGTGCAGGGTGTGCGGTGCAGGGCCCCCCTGGAGCAAGGGGGCCAGCGTGCCCTGCATACACTGCACCCATTACAGATCCGCAACTGGCCCTCCATACTCCAGTTTGATACTGCCCCTAAATTGTCCATATATGCTGGGCACACCCCCTACCTGGCACACTGGGGGGGGGTGCACCTTGACTATACGTTACACCATTGCTACATACTACACCTCTGAAAGCCTTTCCCAAAAACTGCAACCAGTTTTTTTCAGTAGTTGCTAACTAAAAGCGGGCCAACATATTGCCTTTTGCATTTAGTTTAAAATAAAGAAATAAATCAATATCTAGATTAAATAAATCTTGTGCAAATGAAATTACATTGGATGGAATATTTTAAGCATTTACATCACAAAAGTCTGCTTCAAACTAGAGAGATCAAAATGAGTGAATTCAATTGTAATGAATTTCTTGAAATACTGGTCGGCTGTTCTAATCCCTTAAACTACATGGAATCTCTGCCACCATTATCATTACCTTTAAAAGGGCTATGGACATTTAGATGAGAAAAAATTAAAGATGCAGGTTTAGAAAAATGTAATTCTATATGTTTCAAACAGAGATGTCATAATGTTTCCCAGCGCACAAAGACAAAGCTGACTGTATTTTTATTATACAAATGGGCAGGAACGGACTAGGGCTGCTAAGCAGCCTTGGCAGTCCCCCTGTGCATGCACTGAAAGCTTTGTGGTCTCATCGGGATTTATGCAAGGCCGATATTTACGCAGATCAAACAATTGTTTGCCATTGAGCATGCGTGAAAGCCGGCATGCAGTCGGGAAGCCGGCGAACGTAATCCCGACGGCCCGCTTCCCGACTGCTTTATCCAGGCGAGGGTTAAATGACAGGTGTCTAAATCTAGACACCTGTCATTTTACCGACGCCGGGAGACTGACGCCCGGCATCCCGATCGAAGTGATGCCAGGCGCCTAGCATGGACAGCCGTGGGGGGGGAGGGTTAGGTTTAGGGCTCCTGGGGGTACTTAGGGTTAGGCACCCCCCCTGGGAGTTAGGTTCAGGCTAGGGGAAGGGAGGGTTAGGGTTAGGCATCCCCGAGGGGAGGTTAGGGTTAGGCACCCCCCCGGGGACTTAGGTTTAGGCGGCGGGGAAGGGGGGGTTAGGTTTAGGCACTTAGACTGGGGATTAGGGTTAGGCACTGGGGGTAAGGTTAGGGTTAGGCACCCCTAAGCAGGGTTAGGGGGGGAGGTTAGGTTAGTAAATACTTACCTAGGCACGATCAGGATTTTCACCCATGTCGACTTGCATCCGGCGGTAAATCATACCGATTCCATGAAAGCCATACTGCGAATGCGCAGAGATTGTATTGCAATTATGTTCATACAGAGAATTAATTTGCAAACTGAGTGAAAGACAGTCAGTGTTTGGGGGAGGTAATGGGGGATAGAAAGACGTAGGTGTGTCTGACTGTTTAGATGCCATTTCATGGCTGTGCATAAATTAGCAATTGTGATCTCCTTTGCAGCATGAGAGCTCTAAGTGTGTCATGAGAGCCGTAGTGTTTGAGGCAGGTCAGGTTTGACTTACATGCTGCATCACTGCCCAATGTGCTTCAATTCTACCAATGTTTAGGCTGTTGTACGGTGTTGGACGGATATGAAAAGGCAGCAGTGGACTTTCCTATGCTCGGCTAAGCTTTGAAAGGCATTTGCATGTTTTTAGCAACTGCGATCTGTAAGAGATTGCAGTTCCGATTGCATTAGTGTAATTCTCAGAATCAGGCCCTGAATCTCTTGACAAATCAGATTTAAAAAAAATATATCTTATACTTGTATATAAAATTCTTTGGCCTGTTTGTTTGTCTGTCAATCTGTCTGTCCGGTTATGCATTCGGACACCCTTGCACTGATTGGGATGAAACCAATGCGAGGTGGCCCACTTGGATCCTGGACAGGTTTTAGGGGGTTAAGGGTCCCAGTCGGACCTCCTGTTGGTGTACGCTGGGCAGAAGTTGGGAAGCCTATTCTGAGTCTTCCACTGGATGGATTTGGACAAATACTTCACAGAGTGGTAACATTTGATTCCAGAAGACATACTAGGGGGTTGACGTCCCTTTGGTCCTGCCGTTGGTGTATGCTGGACAGAACTTTGACCCATGGATGCTGGCCAGAACATTGACCTGTTCTGGGCCTTCCACTGGATGGATTTTGATGAAAACTTCACAGAGGGGTGGCAATTGTTCTAGGATGGAGCCTAATGGAGTGGTTGGGGTCCCAGTCAGACCTCACAGCAGAGTGCTTCAGGAAGAACTTTGACCCATGGAGCTTGTTCTAAACCTTCCACTGGATGGATTTGACGACATCACAAAATTTAGACGAAAAGTCCACAGACTGGTAACATTGGATCCCAGAAGACATATTAGGGGGTTGAGGTCCCGGTCGGACCTCCTGTTGGTGTATGCTGGGCAGAACTTTGACCCGGGGAGCCTGTTCTGGGACTTCCACTGGATGTATTTGGATGAAAACTTCAAAGAGGGGAGACAATTGGCCTGGAATGCCTAACTTAATAACATGAAGACACCAGGTACTTCAGCTAGTATAATTTAAATAAATGAACTTATGAAGTTAGCTTTATCACATTTCTTCAAGACTAAGGTTTTTATTTAAAAAAAAAGTCTAAAACAACATTTTCCCAGTATACAGTATAAGCTAGAGAAAGCTGTAATTTTTTTTTTATTAGATATAGTGAAAAGTGCAGAGAAATCACTGATTTTTTCAGCTTTTCTTTTCTCCTTTAAGATTCCGGAAGCTCCCATTGATAGCAATGGGGGCTTCACTGGATCTATATTTATAACTGTTGATACTGTATGTATGTGCTATTTGGCGATGGCATGAAGAGGTAAATAGCAACCCTAGTGGGATTGCAGATACACCAAACAATCCAGGTGCTTAACTAGGTGTCAGGTTTATTGAAGTGTAGTAGTTGTTACTGGTACAGCCATTCTCACAGTGGCACACAGGTTAATCTGAATGGATCTGATCTTGAGCAGAACAAACAGAGCACCAGCCGGTGATGTATGTTGGTAGAGGAGCTGGATATGCAGTATATACAGGCCAATATACACAATAATGTAGCATGGTCTCTGGAGCTAAGTGGAACACGTCCATGTCCCACTGTGGTACTTATACAGTGACAAAAAGACCAAATGGTGACCATCTTGATTAGCAACAATGCATCAACTATGGAGCATTAATGGATGCAGCACAGTAGTGCACTCAATATTTCAACAATAAAAATGAGAAAAGCTTTGCTTCTTTCATCTTTTGTCAAAATAAAATGACCATACTGTGGACAATAAATAAATAAGTTTTCTGAGCTTGACTATTGGAAGGAGGTAAAAGCCGCTGAGGTAAAAGCCGCTCAGTTACATATAAAACATTCAGTAGTTAGAAAATGAGCGCTATCATTGAAAGCACAATAATAACTAATTGATAGACTTTATTCTATCATGGTATTCATGAAAATAATGTTTATTGTCCTTTTATGGACTTGTGGGAGTGGGTATGAGCGGCTTCTTATTTCAGTAGGTGCAAGAACAGCCGTTGTTGGACTGAGAGTGTTGAGTTTCTTTTCTGTCCCTGGCTGCCCCTATCTTGAGCAACAAAGTGCAGATATGAAACAATAATTCATAATGAAGTGTATCTCATTGCACTCTTCTCACAGTGCCAACATATCCGTGCCTCTCATTGTACACCACGTGCTGTTCCCACAGTGCCTATACCTCAGTGTGCCTTATTGCACGCAAAGTACTATACAAATAGGGCAAACATATCCGTGTGCTGTATTGCACGCTACTGATTTAAACTTTCTCCACAATTTTAAATTGGCAAGATCCTTAGTCATACAAACTTCCTAACTTTAATTCCAATATTGTTTAATTAGGTACAATTAAGTCTGAATTGCATTGTTTATTTCTGTTTTCTGTTTAATTGTTTTTGCTATCATTGCTCAAAGTAATTAAGATAGGAGGTTATGCGGGATTTTCACGTAGTGTGGCTAGTTTACTTAATATTAGTGATGAGCGGTTTGGTTTTGCGGTCTTGACTCGGTTCTTTTCGCCAAATTACTGCAAGTTCAGATTAGTTTGGGTTTAACTTATTGGCTATCCAAAATACGTGAGAGCCAGAAAGCCAATATGATGCCATTTTTGAGAGCCAAACATAACAGAGTAAAACCAAACCATTCATCTTTACTTAAGATATACCTGTGACCAGAGGTAATGATTTGAATTCACTAATTGTATCATGTTTTAGTATATACTGTAACATCTACATATATATTGGGAGATGCAGAGTAAAAAGGTAGCTGCATACAACCTCTTGTTGTGTCATTGTCCATAAAGCTCTCAGGAAACTATCATTGTGTACTAACATATTTTCACTTTAAACAAACTAAACATCTCTTCAGGGAGTATCCTCCTTTCCTCTCACACCTTTGGCCCTATTTAAAGTTGCACATATGGCAATTTAATTTATTTTTATTTCCGTACTGCATATGCACATCAAAAATGCGTCTGTATCAAAATGTTTGCGTAGAACCACCACGCCCTTTAACTGATTCATGTGAGAAAAAGACCTAAAACTATTAGGATGCAAATTACTACTAACAACATTTTGGTATGGAAAAATATAGTAAGCAAATCTTCAGGCCAAGGGGGGCAAGACTGTAATATGGCCCACGGATATGAACATCAAGGAGGCCTTAGAAGATGGTACATGTTATAAGAGAAAACTGTTCAATCTGTCAGACTACAACATCATGTTCACCAGGATGATTGACAAAATACTCTGTCATGAAACATGAATATCTCAAAAATTCTGAACCCCAAAACACCTACATTTTACTTACTACCCAAGGTTCATAAAAACCCTGTAGAATCCCCAGGGAGACCAATAGCCTCTGGGTGAGTACGTTTATTAGAATGAGCCAGTATCTTTTAAGATTTACATCTATGGCACCATGTCCTAGACCTACCATCCTATCTAAAAGATAATTCATATGTGCTACGTAAATTCATCTATGTTAAATTAGCAGAAAGCCATCTCCTCGTGACTCTTGATGTTAAATCACTGTCTCGGCCAGGGTTTCTTGGCATGGTGGGAACTGGGTCTTACCTGTGAGGTCATTGTGGCGAGGGGTCTCTGGCAGCGGTGCTGGTGTTTGGCGAGGGGCATTGGCTGCACGGGTTTCTGTGTGGGCACATTGTCACTGAGGCCTGGTGATGCCTGGCGGTGTTTCCGTTCCTTCTGGCATGGGCACTGCCATCTTGCCTCCTGTCATGTGATTCAAGCTGTCCAATCCTGGTAGGTCATGTGCTCATTGCAGCCAGTCATAACGCGGCACTGAGTATTTAGGAAGGTCCAGAGCCTTCCTTCCTTGCCAGTGCAACGTGTTTCTCAGCTGCAGCTGAGAGAGAGTACCTGTGCCTTACCTATCTGCCTGGAAGCATTATTTGTCTGTTACCCTGCCTGCTCCAAACCTGCTGGACTCACCCTGCACCCTCCATTTTCCTATCACCTGCCTGAGTACCTGAACCTGCTGTTTCCCTGCACCTTGCCTCACAGTCTAACTCCCAGCTGCACTTCATTACTTCTGCCTGCACTTCGTTACAGCTCACCAAACCTGCATACTGGACATTTCCTGCCTGGCACTATCTGGACATTCTCCCATTTGCTTCACCACAGTTATCAAGTGCACTTTAGTGCTAAACCTGGACTTTTTCTTTTGCCATTTCCATGTCAGCTAAATCACTTATTAAAACTCCACCTTTTTATTTAAATCTGCTTCTGTGTCTGCTCCTGTCACCACCCCGGGTCCACAACAAACTCAGAACGTCACAGTTTGCACTGGCCACATGGATCCAGCCATGGAACAGGAGTCTGGAATGGATTTATTTCACTGTATTGCTGGTCGTTTAGAAAACCTGGAAACCATGCAGCATCAAATGGCTCAGTTTCTTCAAGAGATGTCTAAGTGGCAAGATAATCTGCAAACCTCGTTAACCACACCTAGGGTATCAGAAAGTACACCTCCTCCTGTGCCTGGTAATACAGGGACCAGGGTATCCCCTCATTTACACCTACCTATGCCAAGCAAATTTGACGGCAATTCTAAACTCTGTGGTGGTTTCTTAAATTAGTGTGACATACACTTTACCTTACAGCCTGATAACTTTCCCACAGCTAGAACTAAAGTGGCATACATTGTATCCTTGTTATCCGGCTCAGCTTTGGATTGAGCCTCCCCACTCTGGGAGCATTCAGACTCACTGCTGGATAACTATGTGGACTTTGTGTCATCATTCAGGAGGATTTTTGACGAGCCTGGACTCACTGTGTCAGCATCGTCCAGTATCATGACCATGAGACAAGGAACCCGTCCTGTCAGCCAATATGCTGTACAGTTTAAAATTTTGGCATCGGAGCTTAAGTGGAATGAGGAGGCCCTCACCTCAGCCTTTTAGCATGGCCTTTCGGACCGACTAAAGGATGATCTGATCACCCATGAGCTTCCCACTAATTTAAATGAGATGATCTCACTCTGCAACAAAAATGACCTACGCTTCAGAGAACATCAGGCTGAAAAGCAAAGAACTAACTGGCAAAGGTCAATTACTCCTCCCTTGCCTACCCGTCCTCCCCATCCTCCTATAGATGAAGAGCCTATGCAGGTGAATCCTCCTATAGATGAGGAGCCTATGTAGGTGAACCAAACCCATCTCTCCAAAGAGGAACGTCAGAGAAGGATGCTAAAAAACCTCTGTCTATACTGTGGAGATTTGGGTCACCTGGTGGCCTTCTGCTCCCATAAATCGGGAAAACGCCCATTCCTAACTGACCCTGGGGACATCAAGTTGGGAATTATGAGCCCATCCCCAAATACTAAAGATTTCAAGATTTCCTTAGCTTTGGATCTTAAGCCTAAGCCTGTTTTCGTTTCTGCTCTACTGGACTCTGGAACAGTCGGAAACTTCATGACTTCTAGTCTAGTGGATAAACTACAGATTCCTTGTTCATCTCTCAAGCATGCAATTTCCCTGACCTCTGTAGATGGATAGCCTCTAGCTAAAGGGGTACTCACCAAAAAAACCGAACCAGTATTAGTCCAAATTGGGGCACTCCACTCCGAGTCTTTAAAATTCTTAGCGATAACTGAGGCTTCCCAATAAATCATTTTAGGTCTACCCTGGTTACACCAGCATAATCCCAGGACAGACTGGTGTTCAATGGAGATCCTTTCATGGGGAATCGACTTGCAGAAATCCTGTCTTCCCCAGATACGACCTGTAAGAAAGACAGTTTCATTAATATCTCCAGCTATTCCCAAGGAGTACCAGATGTTCTCTGATGTTTTTTTTGAACAACAGGCAAATATCTTATTTCCCCACAGAGAATGGGACTGTCCAATCGAGCTGATGCCTGACAAGATGCCACCTCGTGGTCGCACCTATCCTCTATCCTTGCCTGAAACTCAAGCCATGTCTGAATACATCCAGGACAATCTAGCGAAAGGGTTTATTCGACCTTCCAGCTGGGTTCTTTTTTGTCGGCAAGAAGGATGGTGGCCTAAGACCTTGTATCGACTACCGGGGCCTTAATGATATAACAGTCAAGAATCGATATCCTCTTCCACTGATCATAGAGCTGTTCGACAGAGTCAAGGGATCCATCATATTCTCAAAGCTGGATCTGAGAGGGCTTATAACCTCATCTGTATTCATGCCGGTGATGAATGGAAGACTGCCTTTAATAAGAGAGATGGACATTTTGAATACCTTGTGATACCCTTTGGGTTGTGCAATGCCCCTGCCATGTTTCAGGGCTTTGTTAATGAACATTTCCGGGACCTGCTATATGTCTCGGTTGTAGTCTACCTGGACAATATACTGATTTTTTTTTGTCTTCTGTAGAGAAACATCATGAACATGTGAAGGAAGTATTATCCCATCTAAGAAAGAACCACCTTTACTGCAAGTTGGAGAAATGTGTCTTTGAAGTACCCAGTGTGCCATTCCTTGGTTACGTCATCTCCGGCTCCAGTCCAAAATGGTGCAGGCAATTTTGGATTGGTCCCGACCTCAAACCTTGAAAGCCATCCAGAGATTGCTTGGGTACGTCAATTACTATAGATGTTTTATTAAAGGATTCTCCTCATTATTGGCTTCCATCACCGCTCTGACCTGTAAAGATACTAATCCTGCCCTATGGTCACCTGAAGCAGAGACTGCCTTCCAGCTTTTAAAACAGGCTTTTATTACAGCTCCAGTCTTACATCAACCAGATTTGGACAGGCCTTCTTTATTGGAAGTGGATGCGTCTTCAAAGGCCGTGGGTGCAGTTCTTTCCCAGCGTGATGAGGATAATCGAGTTCATCCCTGTGGGTTTTTCACTAAGAGATTCTCCCCTGAAGAAATAAATTATGCCATAGGGGAACAAGAACTCCTGGCAGTGAAATTGGCATTAAAAGAATGGAGATACCTGCTGGAAGGGGCTAAGTTCCCCTTCACTGTTTTCACAGATCATAGAAACCTCCTATTTCTCAAGAATCTCCAGTGCGTGAGTCCTCGTCTGGCCCGATGGGCAATATTTCTTGCTCGGTACCAGTTCACCCTGACCTTCTGATCTGGAGCCCTTAATCAAAAGGCAGATGCTCTGTCCAGATCTCTCATCTGTGATGACAAATCAGAGAATCAACAAAACACCCCTGTCCTGGAGTCAAGAGTATTCGCCACCCTACAAGCACAGCCTCCCACAGGGAAGTCCTTTATGGCCCCGGAGTTAAGGAAGCAGCTCCTCACCTGGGCTCATTCCTCTCGCTTTGCAGGTCACTCAGGTACCCGGAAGACCTTGGAATTTTTAAAGAGAGGCTATTGGTGGCCATCCACGATAGCAGACGTGTCAGAGTTCATTTCTTCATGCTCCTTGTGTGCTCAGCATAAGTCTCCACGTCAGGCTCCGGCTGGTGAGTTGTTGCCACTACCTATTCCGTCACGTCCATGGACGCATCTCTCCATAGACTTCATCACAGATCTCCTGAATTCTCAAGGGTTCACCACCATCAAGGTCGTAGTAGACCGATTCTCAAAAGTGGTCCATTATATACCACTAAAGAAATTGCCTTCAGCTCCTGACCTAGCTCATTTATTTGTTCAACATATATTCCGTCTCCATGGTCTTCCTGCCGAGATAGTCTCTGACCATGGTGTCCAGTTTACAGCAAAATTTTGGAGAGCCTTATGTTCAGTATTACAAGTCAAGCTAAATTTTTCTATGGCTTATCACCCACAAAGCAATGGTTCCACTGAGAGGGTTAATCAAGACCTTGAGACCTTCCTGATAATTTTTATGACATCTTCCCAAGACAATTGGTCTGTATTGCTACCATGGGCTGAATTTGCACATAATGCCTCCTACCACTCTTCCACAAACCAAACCCCATTCCAAGTGGTTTACGGCCTTCATCCTCGGGTCCCTGAATTTCAAAGCCTGCCTGTCTTTGATGTACCTGCTGTGGAAGACATTGTTAAGAGATTTGCATCAATCTGGACTCAAGTTCGTGCTGACCTGGAGAAGGCGTCCTCCCGTTACAAGTTTCAAGCTGATAAGAAGCGTAGGATAGTACCACGTATGCAAGTTGGAGACCAAGTCTGGTTGTCCACCCGAAACCTACGGCTCAGAGTACCATCTATGAAATTTGCTCCACGCTTCATGGGGCCCTTCTCCATCATAGAAATCATTAATCCCTTGGCTTATCGCATTCAGTTGCCCCCTTACCTGAAAATCCCCAACTCCTTTCATATCTCCCTGCTTAAACCCCTGGTCTTGAACAAATTTCACAGAGTTCTGCCTGCTTCTCCCCGTGTCCAGACTGAAAGAGGCGTGGAGTTTGAAGTTTCTCAGGTTCTGGATTCCCGTATCCGCAGAGGACATCTGCAGGATTGGAGGGGTTATGGCCCAGAGGAATGTTGCTGGACTGATGCCAGTGATATCCATGCTCCTGCACTCATCAAGACGTTCCATGCCGCACATCCGGAGAAGCCTGGTGAGTATCCTGAGGCCACCCATAAGGGGGTGTACTGTCACGGCCAGGGTTTCTCGACATGGTGGTCACTTGGTATTACCTGTGAGGTCATTGTGGCAAGGGGTCTCTGGCAGTGATGCTGGTGTTTGGCCAGGTGCATTGGCTGCACGGGGTTCTGTGCGGGCACATTGTCACTGAGGCCTGGTGAGGCCTGGCGGTGTTTCCGTTCAGTCTGGCATGGGCGCCGCCATCTTGCCTCCGGTCATGTGATTCAAGCTGTCCAATCCTGGTAGGTCATGTGCTCATTCCAGCCAGTCATAGCGCGGCACTTAGTATTTAGGAAGGTCCAGAGCCATCCTTCCTTGCCAGTGCAATGTGTTTCTCAGCTGCGGCTGAGAGAGAGTACCTGTGCCTAACCTGTCTGCCTGGAAGCACTATTTGCCTGTTACTCTGCCTGCTCCAAACCTGCTGGACTCACCCTGCACCCTCCATTTACCTATCACCTGCCTGAGGGCCTGATTCAGAGCCGCTCGTAAGCGGCCGCTCGTTCGCTCCGAGCAATGTTCGCACAACTGCACATGCATATGCGCGAACCAGTCATTGCGGTCGGAAATTGTGTGCTCACAAAATAGCGAATGCCTGCTATTTTGAGTGACAGGATGAGGTGTTTGTGGGTGGTAACAGGGGAAGGTGCTTGAAAACGGGGAGTGGAGATCCGAACGCCGGCGTGCCAAACGGTCAAAACGGGCGCTTTAAGGGTGTGCATAATTAACAAAGCAGCGTCATCGACCACGTCACTTGGTTGTCTTTTAGCCTGAACTGCTCGCATGATTGTGATAGGAAAATCCTACCACAAGCACTGCGAGCAGTTCATACGCCTTTCGATGTACTCGATTGATCTAATAAATAGCGGAGATGACGTAGGATGCGAGCGGCCAGGGGGCGTTTTTTAACAAATAGCGAGCGCATGTTTCGTTCGCTCATTCAGACATAGAGGATTCAACAGACCGCAAAGAACGAGCGCTCTACTTAAATATCCAGCCCCTTTTTCTGAACGAGCGAGCGCAAATAGCGTCCAGCTCTGAATCAGGCCCAGAGTACCTGAACCTGCTGTTTCTCTGCACCTTGCCTCACACTCTAACTCCCAGCTCTAACTTCATTACTTCTACCTGCACTTCGTTACAGCTAACCAAACCTGCATACTGGACATTTCCTGCCTGTCACTATCTGGACATTCTCCCATTTGCTTCACTACAGTTATCAAGTGCACTTTAGTGCTAAACCTGGACTTTTTCTTTTGCCATTTCCACGTGTGCTAAATCACTTATTAAAACTCCACCTTTTTATTTAAATCTGCTTCTGTGTCTGCTCCTGTCACCACCCCGGGTCCACAACAAACCCAGACCCTCACAATCACTCTACATGAGCATAGATCACAGAACATGCTCCATGATGTCATCTCCAAGCACAGGCTCTGCACCCATGTGCTGTGTGAACGGCGCCGATAGGGGAATAACTGGTGGCACGGTGGAAAAGGGTCTGGTGGCACGGTGGAAAAGGGTCTGTCCTGGGTCTGACCCGGTTTGTAACTGTTTTCTAAATCCCGGGCGGGTCAGACCCAGTACTTTGGTGGAAAAGTGGTATTAGTTAGTAAAAAGAAAATCTATTATCCTACTCAAGCCTTAGTGTGTTGTGTGTGGGCACAGAATTCTGCTGGATTAATCATAAGTGCTGAATATAATGGTAAAATATTTGGGAATGTGCTTAGTTCTTTTTGTACACACCAAGTAATTTATGAAGAGGAAGACTCTATAGAAACGCAATTTCAACCATTTTCTAGGTCAGCACATACACCACGTGTCCTGCAATGCCCTGAACTGTAGTTGTTGATGTGAACAGCAGAGCCATTTAGGTACCGGGATCAATAATCCAGATACCTTCATTAGTTTCAGAGTAGATTGATCCAGTCATATTATGATAAGATATAATAACACTGAGGACAAAAAATAGTATAGATTCTTTGATTTAGAAGAAAGGTGAGAGTATTAGGTGCACACCGAGAACCATTAATGTAAGGCTTGAATCATGTTGTTATTAAAACTTGACTTTTATTAACTCTTAGTAAATTGCATAGAAACAGTTTTAAAATTCAATAGAGTGGTGAAAAAGATTGGAAATAAGTGATATTAAAAAAAAAAATGTAAAATATTTTTTATGACCACTGTGTCTGTTTTTGCCCTGATGAAGCCGGGCATCCGGTGAAATGTGCATAGGCAATTGTACTTACTGTGTCTCTTTATGTAAAAACTTAAATAATCAATGTGTCAGCTTTAATATATCAATATGTGCTCTAAACATCATATGTGAATACAATGTATCAGCGCAATGTGTAGCGCTAACCTGAATTACTTGTGAGTTTCAGTCCCACTTGAGCATTGTCCTGCCGACTACATGACAACTCTCTCTGCAGTAACAGCAGAGAGATTTAGCAGAGGGACATGCTATACACTAGCGGTAATCCCGAGTGAGATACATGTACAGTGCCCGATAGTACAGGGCGGCACAACACAGACAGGAGGACGCGGCCACGCTATACACTAGCGGGAGTCCCAAGTGCGATCTATGCGCAGTGCCCGGCTAACTGGGAGGCACGGCATAGATAGGTAGACGCGGGCACGCTAACTAGGTGCTTCTACAGCCGCTTGAATCAACGGCAGGGAGAGATCCATATGCCCTATATTAGACATCCATTGTCAATAGGAGGCTTTACAATAAACTGTACATGACATCTGTGTTTCCATTGCATGATACAATTTTATAGCACCAAATGATTACTCAGCTCTGCATACCAAAATCTGTTTGAAGAACATACAAACAGAATTGAGCAACTTGTAGATATCTCTACAAAAGAGATTATTGAAACATTGTTACTTGAGACTTTTGAGATTATACTAGCTATATAAATATCTTGGGATTTCTGCTACATTGTTTGAGGGAATTTATCTTGTTACTCCATTCAACTTGATAACCAATACCACCACAATTGGTGAAGGAAATATTATTATCCTCATGGAGTTTCCCCCGTCTGAATTATAGCACAACATACTGATATATAACACATAATATACAAATAAATAACAAAGACACAAATTAGAGACACAGTGGTCATAAAAAATATTTTTTATTATTTTTTTTTTAATATCACTTTTTTCCAATCTTTTTCACCACTCTATTGAATTTTAAAAAAATTCTATGCAATTTACTAAGAGTTAATAAAAGTTAAGTTTTAATAACAACATGATTCAAGCCTTACATTAATGGTTCTCGGTGTCCACCTAATACTCTCACCTTTCTTCTAAATCAAAGAATCTCTTCCTTTGATTTTATTTGTTCTTTTCATTATAGGTATATATGAGTATACAGTGAGATAGGGAGCAACCCAATATCTCATACGGAATAATATATATTAAAAGATCTGTACCTTAAACATAAATTATTAAATCCTATTAACAATAAGAGACATCAAAGAGACGTGGGAACCTTCTTTTCTTGTAAATACAAGTAAATAAATACATCTATATGTAAATTCTGTGTGGAACTACTTCCATTGTATTATACCAAAAAATAGTAGCTAACTCCAGCAGGTTACTCATGTCTTCAGATGGTAACATGTGCCCTCTGATTCAATCTTGTTAATATCTTTGGGTATGATGGTTACTAAGGTTTCCACCTCATCCCTTGATTTACACAGATTATGTGGCTGGTTGACTTCAATTAGCTACAGGGCTTATACTGCAGGTAATTTGTCGCACTACTCAATTCAATTAGCTGCGGGAACCTGGCCCACTAATAGCCAGAGCCAGGATTTTTCCTCACAGCCACAAGAGCTGCGAGGAATAAAAAAAATGCATTAAAATACAGATTCTGCATTTTAAAGCACAGGGAAACCCATTGATTCCATACTTTATGCAGAATCAGTAGTTTAGCGCCCATTACCTAAGTGTTTACAATGCGTGGAACAGGCTAATTTATTGAATAGCTATTCCCCGTCGGCTAGATCAATATGGTGTGGGGAACATCCTGCGGCTAATTGAATCCCCCCAAGTCTCCATTTCATCTGGTTTTAATCAGCCACAGGACCTGTGCAATTCATATGTGTATCTTATTAAAGGGATGATCTGGCAACTCTAATGGTACTGTAACTGTTAGAGTGTGTGTTTCTCTCATCAGTTAAACTCTGATACAGAGGGCCTGATTCAGAGCCGCTCGTAAGCGGCAGTACGCTCGTTCCGAGCGATGTACGCCCATCTGCGCATGTGTACGGTTTATAATACGCATGCGTGAACCAGTCAGTGCGGCCGAAAATCGTTTGTTCGCTATATAGCGAATGCCTGCTATTTTGAGTGACAGGATGAGGCGTATGTGGGTGGTAACAGGGGAAGGTGCTTTAAAACGGGGAGTGGAATTAAGAACGCAGGCGTGCTTAAAGGTCAAAACGGGTGTTTTATGGGTGTGCATAATTAAAACAGCAGCGTCATTGACCACGTCACCTGGTTGATTTATAGTCAGAACTGCTCGCAATATAGTGGTAGGAAAAACCAACCACAAGAATAGCGAGCAGTTCATATGCTGATCGATGTACTCGATTAATCTAATAAATAGCGGACATGACGTATGATACGAGCGGCCAGGGGGCGTATTTTTCAAATAAACGTCCGCATGTTTTGTTCGCTCGTTCAGACATGGAGGCGTCAACAGAACGCAAAGAGCGAACGGTTCATTTGAATAGCCACCCCCTTTTTCTGAACGAGCGAGCGCTAATTGCGTCCGGCTCTGAATCAGGCCCAGTGTTCTTCCCTAGCAAAGATCCCATTAGGAGGAATTTGTCCTATTCTGTGCTCTGTCACAGAGAAGGTCTTCGCTATTTGGCTTCTATTTCAGGATTTCAGTTTATCAAGGCAATTAGATGTACTGAAACTATAATTCCAAAACAGCCATAAAACTAGCAGTACCATGGTATATTGCTCTGCACTTACACTTTATTGGCAATGCTATATAACCTTCTTACTTTGTTGTCACATCGGCTTGTTGAGGAATGACTGACTGCACAATTCTATATTCCATTAGTAAACACTTAACTAAATGTTTGCATATGTTTCACAGAATCCTGGTTCTGAATTAAACAATGAAGCTTTAAATGGATAGGTTGATTTAACTGCGAAAAGGGAACAGCTGTGATGACTAAATATAAATTGGTGGTATCATTTCAGCATTTTGTATCATGTGGAGGCATTTAGCTGTACCTGTCACATGTTATGAATGATTTCCCTGGGAAAAGCTAATGGTTTAGAATGCAAATCTACCTTACCTAAAAGTCTCTTTTTCACTTCACTACAGGGAGAGAAATGAAATGTTATGTTGTTTGGGGTATATATATATTGTGGCAGTATCACCAGAAATGGCACTGGTGAGCAGCAGATTCTCTGTAGGGCAGGAGAGATCCACCCACACAGGTTAGAAATGCTAAGTTTTACCACACCTAGTGGCTGCCTTGTGGAGAAAGCTCAGGTGAGGGCTAATGAGGCAGACCTACAGTCAGGCTGCATGTGGAATCAGTCCAAGAAGGACTGGCAGCTACAGAGCCCAGTTTGCCTGGAGGCCATTGGGAGCCTGAGTCCAGACCTGCAGGTGGCAGGGAGGACCGAAAAACTCCAAACACTGTATACATTGAAGCAGCTAAGCTGCAGGCTGAGGAAGCCATAGCCTATACAAGGAAGAGACAGGGAAGGCCACCAAGACTGACTGTGTTGTGTAGTTGTGGCAGCCAAGCCAAGCCAGGCTGGAGCTGGCGATAGACCTGCAGAGAAGCAGGCAGAGATTTTATTGGCAGACTAACTGCACCATTATAGTCAGGGGTTAAGAATTGAGTTAGACTCCCTAAATAGGGGCTAGGCTGTTTATTATTTTATTTTCATTTTTGATTCTCCCTGACAAGTAAAGCTCCATTTATTTGATTTTACCACGGAAGTTGTGTGTGGACCCTCATCAAACCACCTAAACACTGCACCAATCCACCCTCTACCAGTAAGTACATGTTAAGAAACTGTTTTTGCAATCACAATGTATGTGGCTTAGATGGATTCTTTGTAGGCCAAATATATACTGTATAGCATGCATTAACAGTTTTATCAAAATGTGGTCACATAGAAAATTATGATAAACAGGTCAGACATTTAAAACTAAAATAAATAAGATACTGTACATGCTGTATAACTGTATTGTAAAAATGTGATTATGAATTGTAAGATGCATAGTAACGACTGCAGGCATGCAACATGCATCAAGTTATGCACCACATGTTTTGTATGAGCTCAGTGATAGGGCTTATTGAGATGAGCAGCTAATGAGCAAAGTATTTGTTCAACCATGTTTATTCATGTGAAAATGTATAGACTCCAAGTCATAATAAAATGATATTGAATTTATGGTCTGCTTCCTACTGGTAGATAACCAGGCATACATTAAAGCTGCATTGCCATCTAATGCTATTTTACTCTCCCCCCTTTACCAGGACATCAAAGCCTGCTTGGTGGTTTGTTTCAAACCCGGCTGGGGACTAGGGAAATGTAAAGCTATGAGGAAGATAACCAAGTAGAAGCCTTAAGCACGGACATTGAGGCTTCTGATTGGTCCTCTCTCCTACACCTCCTTTTGCAGCCATTATTAAATTGATCAACAAAAATAATTCATCACTTCAGAGGGAAATGTGGCTTTAAAGAGCTTCCTATTCCCTAATCAGCCTGCTTGTGATGCAGAACATGCAACAATCCAGTGTATATAGGATATACATTTACATAAATACAGTATATTTGTGATAACATTTCTCATAAGGGCTCAGTCAGTAGAGCAATTAGAATTTGCTAGCACAATGGGACTAATGCAGAGTTGAATGCAAGTTGGCCATAATAGCACCCATATTGAGTATAAGGAACTAGATGAATATATTTTCCCATATGTAGCTTTGTAGTCATCTTTGTGAGCGCATTGCCCCTATAACTATGTTTTGTTTCATAGCCATCTTCATTATCAGGGTGCACTTGCAGCAGCATGTTCCCAGGTGCTAGAGATCTGTGTGAAAACAGGCTTAATTATGGGTTGGGTATGAAATACCAGTATTCGGGATACCTGCTGTCAAAATGCCGAGAGCGGCATCCCGATGCTCAGTATCCCGACAGGGATTGGGTAGGTATACTAACTCTTCCCCCTTCTTAACCTACAAAGCTTTCTTGAAAAAGCTCCCAGAGCTGGAACGAAACGCGTCAAAGGGGTTCTATTGATTGTGACAAGCTCTGACAGTACTTGAAAATTGATTTATATTTATTCTCTATTCACCACCCAACTCTTGCTACAAGAGCTGGGATTGCCAGCTTATTGAGAGTGCTATGAGCTGTGAGCCAGGACGTGTGGGAGAGCAGCGGTAGCTACAGCTACAGCGAGGACACGAAACCGCTGCAAGTTCACCACACCAGCCAGGTAGGCCGCTTGCCTGAGCCATTGCCCCATACAGCAACCAGCTACACCTTAACAGCTGACAGCGTTATCTCAGGGAGAGAGCGGTGCAGCTGCAGCATCGACGGGGACAAGAGACCGCTGTCACATTGCGGTGCCGACCAGGTGTGTGTCCTGTCTGCAACCGCCACCTCAACTTCTCCAGAAAAAGGTGACTTGTAGCAGTGGATTTACATTGTGTGGTCACTATTTGAGTGAGTGTGCCCAAACATACTGAGCGTTATATTCATTTACACAAATATCTCTGGTGCACTACAGATAGCAGCCAGCTACGGATATACTTGTGCAACTGTTGGACATCCAATAAAGGGAGGTTGCTGCCGCTATCGCTACTAATTTACATATTCACTGTGTGATAAGGTGCTTTGGTGGATTTCTAGTGACATAAAATAAACAGCATTTCTATAAAAGGAACTTTTATGCAGCAATCACAAAGCTGTGACTTGGATGAATTGAGTGGCGAGCAACTAATAACAATTGTATCCAGGTATAGATACATTTATTCCAGTGATTCAGAGCTGTCACATCAATTGCAATTTATTTGCTCATTTTATTATTTTTATAGAGATCTACTATGTATATGATTATGTCATATTTATTGTTATGTGTATAATAAATGTTTTTGTGATTCAGAGAAGTTTGGGAGTGGATCAATCAGGTTAGGTGGTTCTCTAGCAGCAGCAGTGCAACCTATTTCTTATCCCTTCTTAACCTAACCCCATACCTCCCAACATGACCCTCTCCAGGAGGGACAAAATGGTCTGGTCCTGGACTTCCCTGGTAATTTATGATTGGTGGCGGCTCCAGGGGTGGGGCTGCAGTACAGTACAATATTCAAATAGGGGAATCACACCAACTACCAGTGAGTCCCAGCCAGTGATGTTTGGCAGTGTTTGAAATGACAATTGGTGTGGCTCCCCAATTTGAATTTTGAACTGCGCTGCAGCTCCACCTCTTACCAGGGAAGTCCAGGACCAGAGCATTGTGTCCCTCCTGAAGAGGGTCATGTTGGGAGGTATGTAACCCTCCATTCTTTCACCCTAACCCTCCTTGTTAGTTCCTAAACCTAACCATCCCCCCTTGGTGCCTAACCCCCTCCATTGATGCCTAAGCCTATCCTCCCCCCCAAAGCCTAATCGTAACCAAGTCATAGTGTCTACCTAAACCTAAGCCTCCCCCCACTTGGCTAACAGCTAAGACGTCCAGAATGTCGGCTGCTGAGATTTTGCATCGGAATCTAAACTGATAGCGGGATTTTGATGCCTATCTTCAATAGCCAGCATCCTGTCCGCCGCTATACTAATTACATCCTCTTAATTATGTGTATGCACAATTCTGCACCGCAGAAGCTCCATGAACACTCTGCTTTCTGATCTCTGCCTATAAGTGAGAATACATCATTAAAGCCATGTTTTACCCCTTCAATCTCAAGTGCGATACAACAGAATTGCAAAAATCTCAGCTTGTGCATGTGATTGGTTCCAGAGCATCACACAGTGAAAACATGCAAATGGACTTGTGTTGAACTTTTCCATTAGCATTTAAAAGTGCACGCCTCCTCTCCATGCTCAGTACTCACCTCTGAAAACTACAAGTGGGCCTTGGAAATGGTAAAACAGAAAATCCTGGATTGGCGCTAGGTATAAGAACCAATAATGAATTCATATATTGTACAGAGATACAGAACAATCTGTAAAAGTAATTTTTACAGTTGTGTAGCTCTCATTCAAGGAATATGTCTACTTTAGAGATCTCCTCAGAAAATATATAAAAAATGAACATAAACACAATCTACAGTGTAATATGTCAAATTGCAGAAAAATTAACCCTGTGTGCATGCACTAGGGATGTAAATAAAAACTGCAAGCAATATGTTTGGTGGAAGATATAGATAATTGCCAGATCCCTGTAGGTAGTGACTTATCGGGAGACACATATGAGGGGAATCGATATGAAAAGCTGGCTGTCGGGATGCCTCCTGTCTATATACTGACAGCGGCATCCTGATGGTTGGTATCCTGACAGGGGTCGGGTAAGTATATTCACCCTCCCCCCTAACCCTCCCTTCTTGTAGCTTAACTCTAACCCTTCCCACCCCACACCCTAACCTTCCCCGTTAGTGCCTAAACCTGTCTTTCCCATTTGTGCCTATACCTAATCCTCCCCCCTTAGTGCCTAACCGTAACCCCCCAGTGGTGCCTAACCCTTCCCCCTAGGGGTGCCTAACCCTAACCTCCCCAAAAACCTAATGCTAACCCCGCTATGCTATCTAAACCTAAGCCCCCCCCTCTTGGCTAACACTAAGGCGCGCCCCAGACTTACCTTTTTTGGGCTGGTATCCTTCTGTGTTCTGGGATCGGAATTAAGATAGGCATTGGTAGTTCAACGCCTATCTGAAGTGCCATGTCACACTTTCAGCGTTGGGATTGATACCGACGGCATCCCGGCCACCGGTCTCATAACTACATCCCATATGAGGGCATATATTGACGTATTTAATGTCATTAGCTCCAATGTCAAGTGTCCACATTAGAACATAAGGTGTCCAAATAAGAACACCAGCAGTAGCAGCAAACAAAGTACTTCCAGAGAGGGGGTTTCCGAATTATCGATTTTAAAATGAGTGTGGCCAGCCCACGAAGAGGGCAAATTTAGCACATAAGAAGCTATAGTCGGTCTAATGCAAAGTACAGTGTATGTAATACTTCAGACATATACAGTAAGTTGTTAGATGTGGCAGTAGTGCCAGCCAACCTGAGCTGTTTTCTTTTTCCAGATGTGGGCATCATTCCACAATCCAAGTCCTGTTCTGCATAGCATATACATTTATGAACACATTGGTCTCCTTATACTGTACAGTGGATAGTGTATGTAATACAGTATTTATGAACACTGAATATGGCCTATAACAGTGTCTCAAACTCAGTTTTTAGGGACCCCTTAGAGTGCATGTATTCCAGAACTAGTTGGTGCACAGATGTATTAATTACTGTCTGTCATAGGTGGTGCTAATTATCTCAATTGTGATACTGAGTAGGGATGTAAAACATGCACTTGTAGGGGTCCCTGAAGACCAAGTTTGGTAAACACTGGTCTATAGTATAGGCCGTAGGGGAGAGTCTAACAAAAATCAACTTTCTGTATCCAACATATTTATCTCATATAAATAACATGTGGTCAGGAAAATGTTAAACATCCCATAATACATTTACATGCGTAATATACAGTAAGCAGGAGATAGAACTGAACTTTCTAAGCACACATTTTCCCAGCTCATGGTAAGATGTCTGTCCCTTGCCTGGCAGATGCGCTCTAGTCTCTCTGGTCCGGTGTGCTGATTGGGCTTCAGATCTACAGACACAGCAGACTTGGTAGTAGATTCTGCTGCCACAAGCACAGCAGCTCCATTCCGCCCCTTATACTACATGTTGTAGCCACAGATCTAGTTAAATTGTTATTAGATACTTTGCTATAGTCATGATTGGAGCTGCTGGTGGAACTGGATGAATTTCTGGTCAGCTCACTGACATCCACAATGACCCAAAATAGAGAGGCAAATGATAGTGTAATATCGCTTTTTATTCCAACACACAAGTTAACATACAATGAGACTAAAGACATGTATCCAAAAAATAACTGAAATAAACTCCATCCACATACAGAGGTAATGTATGTTTTTTTATAACAGGTGTATCGATACTGTATGTTAAACCCGTGTACCGCACAGCAGGACAGCATCCAGAATTAGACCTGAAGTTGCAGTGTCTATAGTCTCAAAAATTGAAGAGCTTTGCATTGTATGACCTCAGGAATACTTGTACAAACTGAGGTACACTTTGGCTCCAAGGGTGATTTTGTACTCTCCAATGGCCATGTTGTGTTCCACAAATTGCATCCACTGTGTACCACTTGTTGTGGTAGAGAATTTAACCCCTAGTAATCTTTCCTCCTGACAAGCAAAAATCATCTGTTTTTCTGAACATTTTTGTGAGTATTACCTGACACCAACATCTAACAGTGAGATAGGACTGCAGACATACAGTAGGCTACCTACAGCATACACATACATTACAAATGTTAAGATGTAGCAACTGTAATATTCATCAAAGATGCCTGTGTCAATGGGGAGACTTTTTTAAAACTTTATTAATCTTCCACAAACTGTATACAACCAGAAAACATTTTAAGAAGCCTAAACAGTTTAAGCTAGAAATAAAATAACTTGTAAAAAAGTTCAGGAACATTGATTATTTTGATATGACAAAGTGCATACATAATTTAAACACATATAACATTTTACGTTACTATGCTTCAACAATTCCTGCATTATGCGTGTGTAAATAAGTACTAATAGAATGTAAATTTATCACCAGGAACCATCTAAAAAAAAGTCAATGTGTGTGTGTGCGTGCGCGTGTGTGTGCTAGTATCATTACACTGCATCTTAGGGTGAACGCTTTTGTAAGCACACTTTTTGAATTACCTCTTCTTACTGGTGTTTATTAATATATTTTTAAAATCTTAGGATAGAAGTAATTGCTGTGTATCTGTCACCAGTTGGCACAAATTCATCTATTTCAGCATGTAGGGTCCTCTTTCTGTCCAAATTATAGGGTCTGTTTAGCAATAATTGCAATATTGGCTCAAATATTTTCAGGCAAAATTGACACATTTATTAGCTATTTTTTCCTACCTTTCAGGGACAGCGGCTGCATTAATGCGCTGACCATGTGGAGCCCTAATAGGTAGTCTTTTTGTGTTTTCAGAAGATTGTGCTGCTCCGATTAGCATTGCACATGTTCCAACTTCAGATCGAGAAGGCACATACTTATGCCTATCTCTTCACAGCATATATAGTGTATAGTGTAAATATTTATATGTACTATAAAGTATATAGCCCTTTCCGACACTTGTCTGGCCATATGACCCCTCCCCATATGCTCCACTGTCTCCAACTAAGCTGTACTGGCTATATTATATGTGTGTGTGTTATACACACCGAGAGCGACATGGATACATACATATCATATGCGCTGAACACTAGCAGTTTTATTCCCGAATGGGGGAAGGAGAGTGGGAGGAGTTACAGCCGCCAGCAAGGACTGATTGGATGAGAGCCATCTGTCCCTGCAGTTTTTAGCTGAGATGAAGATTTCCCTCATATAGTGCCACTTCCAGATGGTGTTATATAAGGTAACTATGTAGGGATTTACTTAACGTTTTTCTGCTTGTGTGCAATGGCTTGCTCTCTACACCGCGATGTTATAGGAGTCAGGCCTAAATGAAAGAAAATAATTGTGTTATTGAAACTTTAGTTTCTGCATGTTCTAAGACCTAAGATACTAAATAGAGCACTTAATCTAAAAAGAAAGCTCTGCTGCTCTCCCCCTGTAGAATCACACCATAGGTCTTGGCATCCACAGTCAATATATTACTGATAGCAATTGCAGCACTTCAGATCAGGCTTACATTTTTGGAGAGGAACAGATCTAAGGAGGCAGTGATGCAGGGATGACCTTCTGTTCACTTTGCACTTTATTGGCTCTATTAAGGCTGAATTCTATCTATCTCTGTCTGTCCATCCATTCGTCTATCTATCTATCTATCTATCTATCTATCTATCTATCTATCTATCTATCTATCGTATCTCTCTATCGAGAAAGTGAGAGAAATAGAGAATGCTCATTGGGTCCTGGAGTCATAGAGAGCAACACTACGCAGACAAAAGTGATTGGACACTGACAGCAAATAGATCAACAAGATTTTACTGACGTCAGTACTTTGTAAGTCCACCACGTGCAGAGACCCTTCTTGGCAAACTGTCCACAAATTCCTGGACAACAGCAGGCGGTATGTTTTGCAGTACAATGACCAACTGTAACACAGAAGGTCGAGTCGGCCTAGAATGTACCCATCACTCCAATTCCTCCCATAGGGTCTCAATGTGGTTAAGATCTGGACTCTGAGCTGTCCAGTCCATCTGGGTTACCGAATTTTCTGTATACCAGTCCAGTGTCACTCAGGAAACATGACAGGTGGCATTATCGTCCTGATAAAAACATTCATTGTTGCCATAGAACTGCCACAATGTAGGGAGCACAGAGTTATCGAGAACATCTCTATACTTCTTATTTTATACCTTCACGAACACGTGTCTGCTGTAGGAGCACAACATTTTGCTTGCGCTGGGGTGTCCAATCACTTTTGTCTATATAGTGTATATCTGACCCTGCTCAAGGGCAGTAGCCACATCTATTACCAAACTCAGGAAGAGAGCAGAGCTTTTTCTCCTGAATGAATTTGGACAAAAATCCCAACAGATCCTGAGTAGGACTCTTCCTGCAACACAGATTATAGATAATACTTATTAATATCACTTTAATATCATTCACTGAAAACAGCCCATGACACTGGAACTGAGAGAAAATATAATCGATTTATTTCTACTAAATGTAATAGCAAAATTGTGGACTGAACGATGTTTGGGAATCTGCGCAGGTGACAGACCCGTTCTGTGCATATGCAGAATGGGTCTGCGAATCCACTTGCAAACTGGCAGCAGACTGTCAGTGATTGACAGTCTGCTGCCGTTTGGGGGCGGTGACAGCCTTCGTTAGCTGAAACGGAGGCGTGTCGCCACCGTTGGGGGGGGGGAGAGGCCAGGATTTCTGTCTGGTGTCAGAGATATCATGGCCTCTTCCGCTAAACTCCGGCGGCTGGCTGCGGGACCCTATGGGTCACCGCAGCTGGCCGATGGTTCCCAGATTCGGTTAAGTAATGCACAGGGGGCGTGATGCCTCCTGTGCATTACCATATCTGCCTAAATGCAGCTTTGCAATTACGATCCTTACAGAATCAGGCCCTGTGTGAAAACAAATTGCTTGTCTGTTAAGGTTTACAATTTATAGGTTCATACACAAAATGGATTGTTTTGTACCTGTGATGCAGTATGTACAAAGATCTACAGTATAGTAGATCTATAGTAAATGCAATTTCAATGCACACTGACACTTCCAAATACCTGATGGACCATGAAGGCAACAAGCAACGTTCAGGTTTTATATAATGCAGGTGTGGTGCCCTTGACTATCAGCTCTGCTTTTGTGTGTAACCTCTGGCATACATCTGATCATGTAGAATTTAGTTTGCAGCTATGGGACTTGCATTATTAAAATGTGGTATGCAAGGGAAAGTATGCAGCCAGGGGTTTCCATCTCAGTGAAATGGCATACCTAGCTGATGAGTGTGTCCAGGGTTCGTAGAGCCACGAGATGCTCACATCCAGCTAACACTTAGTTACCATCTTGGATCAGGTATGCCAACTGCTCATTAATATTGTGATGCAGCCCGAGTTTTCTGTCACCTTTATTGTATTGAAGATGCTAGTGGAATCGTTGTCCCTTATTATTCATGGGAAATGCTTCATGTATTCTCCATAAATGGCTGCAGGCAGATCCGTGTGTGTGACAGTCATCCCCAAGAGAAGCAAACTGCTTATCCCATGTGCTGCAGGCAACTAATGGTTAAATCAGTTCTTCAAGTTCAGAAATGTATACACATTGCAATGTAACTACCATTGTAACCCCCAACTAGCAAATCAGAACAACTACCACATTCACCCAAAGGTACAGTACCTGCACTATGGTCAATTCGCATGCTAGAAAAAGTTTTCAATTTGAGTGTTCAACACCTCTTGAGTCCGGAGCACTGTTTGGACCACTGCCTAGCCATTGGGTCAGTGCTTTTGACACAAAAAGTGCTGAGGTGTTAATTTCACATGGCTGGAGAATTAACCCCATGGTACAGCTAGTCACAGCAAGATGAATTTTCACACTGACATTTTATTTAAGGCTTTTTATATGGAAGTTGCAGCTATCATTTACCACTAACGTAAAAATCTGTATACTTGCTAAACTGTCATTACCTCCACACAATCAGAATTTTATTTATCAGTTTAATGTTTAATGCTAAAGCTGCACACACACACAACGATTTTGTTACCAACAATTTTATGAACGATTTTATGAACGATTATCGGTCAGATTTTTTAAAGTGTAATGAACGATTTTTTTGAACTACAAACGATTTTTGCATATTCACTTAATGAAAATCGTTGAGTTGACAAGTCTGACTAAACTACAAACCACAAATGTGAACGCGCATGAACGATAATCGTTCATCGTTTGACTCAGAAGTGAACGATTTTTTAAAACAATTATCGTTAAACGATATCGTTTAACGACAATCGTTCAAAAAATCGTTGTGTGTGTGTATGCTCTTAAGTCATAATATGTAGACTGATTGTGATTAGGATACAGTTGCCTTCTGTAAATAACCACTAGCATTAATCACAAATAGCTAAAAAATTTTATTTTACTCTGGGGGTGGAATGTTTATCTGCTGATTAAAATATACCTATGTGAGTGTGCATGTGCCTGTGTATATCTGTGTGTATATGTGGTAGGGAATATAGATTGTAAGCTTCAATGGTGCAGGGAATGATGTAAACTACAAATATTCTCTGTACAGCGCTGAGTAATTGGTAGCACTACATAAATAAACAAAAGATATCTATGGTAGTTTTTTAAAACATAGCTGTGAGCAATTTTATTGCTTTTTATTTTGACGTTATTCTGCAAGTTCTGAGGCCTCCAAAGGCCAGTTTTGGATAGACTAATAGTTTAAGGTCCCTTTTAAAATCATGTATATAGTATTGTTGCATGCCTGCTGGGTTCTGCTATGCCGAGTTCAAATATACTGTATATGCACCTGCAGTGGACACTGAATGTAACATTGATCATTAACTTGCAATGCATTTCCTTTTTTCACGCAGACAATGCACTAAGGACACTGCATCAATATGCTCTATGTTGCATCACATTTTTTTCTGCAAATGCAATCAGTTTGGAACACACCAGAGCAGAATGTGGCTGACACACTGCAATAAGCGTGAATGAGCTGGAATGTGTGGCATCTCTCCTTTTATATAGATACGAGGCTACTACTGGAAGTCCATCTTTATATTAGGACTATTTACAAAGTCAGCAGGTAATTATGATTATGTTTTATAAAATGCAGATTGTCTGGGACTATAGTGGATAACATATACACAGGGATCTGTAATCATATGAAAGAGACAGAACAGACATTTAAGCCTTTGGTACTATACACTAATAACGTAATGCTAACACACATAAACATAAATATATTACTGCAGTAACCCAATGAAAAATAAAGCTTGTAGCATAACTGCAGAAAGGACATTGATACATCAACAATGCTGAGTTTTTAACTGTTACAAACAGATGTACATTTTATATTTTCCCATTGTAATCACAACATCAATTAGCAGCACTTAAACTGTTACAGTTTTCATAGTTTTTCTTGGGATGGCAACGATCACAAAAAAAAAAAAATTGTTTGCATCTAGATTTTGTCTTTTCATTCTAAGACATATTGCACTGAATCTGGGTATGTTTCAGATTTCAACAGAATATCTTCACCATAATGCACTTGTGTAGAACAGAAAACTAACAACATTATAAAAATAGAAAGAAAATATTACTAAGAGACCAAATCTTCAATTGGTCGACATACTGCAATATCTCTTGATATGCAGTGTTTCACATTTTGTTCATTCCCTTCTGCTGTTTGAGGCTTCTTCTACTGCAAGTATTTCTTCATGAAGTTACAGTTTACTGTACTTTCCATTTATGGAAAATGACTAAGGCAAAACAATCTTGCATTATATACTATGCCGGCCTTTGGAAATCTTCTTTTGCTGCAAAATAAATAAATTAAATAATTAAAAACAAATATAATAAATGCCCACACAGGATTGCACACATGATTTTTACATGCTGATATCTACACTAAATTTCACGAGGAATACCATTCCAAACTCTATATTTTAAGAAGTAAAGTACTCATCATCTCAGGTACCTGTATTGTATTATTTAAGTCATCAATATTATTACTTCACATAATGAATATTTGTGTGCTATATATACAGCAAATAAAAACATATATATATATATATATATATATACCGTCATCGCCGCAACTATTCTTGAAATCTTCCTTATACCACTCTGCTGCTTGTATTGTTAAGTTACTGTACATATTATTGTATTATGCCATTATACAGATGTACTGGTTGTACAGTACTGGAGGAAAAACTGCTATATAGCATGGACAAAATGCATCATAGATTAAGTCTGTAAATGTAGCATGTTTTGACTGCACTGCATTGCACCATTGAAGAAGATTAATAGAAAGTACTTCCCGGGGTGCACTCACCAGTCCTCATACAATTTTTTTTTTTTAATTCCATATCCATCTAGAAACAAAGCAGCATCTAGATGGATATGGAATAAAAAAAAATTTGTATGAACACTGGTGAGTGCACCCCTGGAGGTACTTTCTATTTTTGTAAGGACTTTTTGGTCCTATTTGGGTAGTCACCCCAGCATATTGTGAAGTATGACGTGAGTGTGGACCAATCTGTGTATATATATATATATATATATATATATATATATATGTATATATATATATAAATATATATATATATATATATATACTAGAATCAAACACATGGGTGTTATGGTCACTCATTAGCATAGCATATCATTTCCTTTGATGTACTCTTACTTTGTCTAAAAAGTAATCTGTAATTATTAACAAGTGAAATAAGTTTTATGGTGAACTATAAATGCTATTTAAATCTTTACAAATTTGTATATCAACAGTTGATTGCTAGTCTGATAACACTTCTACCTCTTTCAAACAGGCAATCAGTAGTATGATAGAGCTGAGCAGAGCAGTATCATTGGGGTCTTCAAAAGAACCCCCATATCGAGAAAGCGCAGTGCACCAGTTAAGTAAAGCTATGTGTTTTGTCTTAACATACTGAACTTTAAGTTTTAGCTAGAATAATTTAATTGTTCTATATCAGTAATGCACTATTTGTTCTATCATTAATATAATTGTTGATTTGTAAGGCAATGTGGTGCTCCACAGCACAGGATATACATAAAATGGATACAAAAGTTAGACAAAACAAGTGTACACATGAAAACAAAAGGCAGAATCGGACTTGCTCATGAGAGAGCTTACATTCTAATTCTCAGAGGGCACAGCTGAAACAACAGGAGGAAGTGTAGCGGATATTGGAACAATTATGAGAGCCCATTAGTGTGGTTATTATAGATGGAAGGATGTAAGCACTAACGAAGAGAGGTGTTTTCAGAGACTGTTTAAATATTTGAAGGCAGTGGTACAGTTTGATCAGCCGTGGTATGGAAAGAGTTTAGTGACACAATAATAGTATAGTAGGCGGGAGTGAGAGGTGGGGCAAGGCACAGGTCAGAGGTAGATCTAAGAGGCCAAGATGAAGAGTATTTTGAGATGTGCCTTGAGATGGATAAATAGGTGATGTTGTTGATAGCTTTGAAGAATATTTCAATTTGATTCTAGAGGAAATATGGAGCCAGTGTAGTGATTTACAAATTGGTGCAGCAGATGTGGAGTGAGGAAAGAGGAAAATTATTTTTACTTCAATATTTAAGATGGATTGAAGCAGGGGTATGGCTTGGATGCCGAGCTGAATGGTAGCAGTGCCATTGAGCTCCTCACTTTGTGGCACTGTTTGTCTACTCTTACAACACCACAGTCAGTGGTCCTGCTCTCACATACCACCTGCTGCCCCTGTGGACATTGTGGTTTGCTGAGGGACGACATTTGAGACACTTGGAGAGCTCAGCATACTGTGGCCAACATGTCCGGACCCTGGCGACAGCTTGGCACCAGACATCAATGTTTCACCAAGCCGGAGCATGTCTGCCAATGGGGAGAGCTGTTTCACTGTCTCGTTGACTACTTCTGATGAACGGCCTTCTGCCCCATCACACCAACAGCTGCTGGAGGATACAGACAACCAGTGAAGATGACAAGTCCCTCCCTGGCTCCCATGCCAGTAAAAAAGCCAGTGGCCATCTTAGAGTACAGGAGCTCACAACGTCTTCCACCTTTGCAGAGCCTGATCATCCCTCTGGATTTTCCCAAGCAAGTCACAGACACAGCTATCCTGGGGTCTTACTTTCCACCCTCTAACAACCCCTATACATTTTTTATCAATAGTTTGTTTTTCATTGCCCTCCTCATGAGATATTGTGACCCCAGATCATGGAACTTCCCTCACCTGCTCCTCAAAACTCTTACATGGAAAGCTGATTTTTGCATATCTTTTTCACTGACTCTCACTCTACAAGTGTATTTGACACTCTTAATTTACATCAAAGGATTTACTCTTCTCCATCGCATATTACCATGAAGGGTTATGGATAATGTTATTATGCCATCTACTCTAGCAAAATCCCAACTCCCCAAACCTGGCAAAATTGTGGATCCCACCTTGAACTCTGCATCCCCTGCTGTTTCTTCTGTACTATTGACACCTTCTACTGCATCAGTTACTGCTTGTCATCCTCACCTACACCTCAATCAACCTCTGCATCATCCGCTTTCCCATTGGCATATGATGACATGCTGCATGCCATTAAAGATACAATGGCTCCTATCATGAAACAACAGGCAGCCTAGTTCACCAAGGCTATTACAGATGTCAAAACCCATCTGGCATCCACTTGTCTCCAAGTCATAGCAAATGAAACAAAAACAAAACGTGAGGAACAACAGCAGGTGGCATCTCTGTGAAAAAAATTTAATAAGGTAGATGACCTGGAGAATGGTTTCCACAGAAACAAATTGCGAGTAGTCAGTCTACTTGAAAGCTTGAAGGGCACTGACCTAGACAAATTTATCCTTACAGATTTACTGCAGATTTTAGGTGCTGCATATGATATCCACAACCATTATTTGGGTCCATCTAAAGACTCTACTCTTCCACGTATGGTGATATTTAGATGCCTCAGCTTCACCCACAAAATACTCATTTGGTCTGCATCATATTAACTAAGTAGGATTGACTGAATGAATCATTGTTTGTTGCTTTTCCAGGATTACTCTTCTGAGGTCACTCATGCTCAAAATGGAAATAACCCTATCTGTGCTAAATTAATCCAGACTCAAAGAAAGTTTGCACTTTTATATCCAGCAATATTGAGGATTTTGCAAGGCAAAGACTTGAAGAACTTCACCTCTGCTGAGAATGCTAAGTCTTTCCTGGAGGAAGATGCCATTGAGTACACAGTCACTTCTACCTGAAGTGCACCCACAAGATGCTTGTTGAGTATACTTCTGATTATTACTGGTTACAGGATCTTTTTTATTGTTTTTGATACTTTACTAGTGAGAATTACTACATAATTCCATTAGTATTATAACTAGAGATGAGTGGTTTGGTTTTGGCTCGGATCTTCCCGCAGAGTTTGGGTCACATAACGAGGCAAAACTTCATCTTTCATGGACATCTTGGCACAGATGTCTGTGAAAGCTGAGCCATGCCTCATTCTGAAATCCAAATTTGGCAGGAAGATCATTTCCAAAATTCAACTGCTCATTTCTAATTAGAACTCATGTTTAAGAAGTTATCGCCCTACAATTTCCCTCTTGCCAAATTTCAAGATGTTTTGTTCTGTTAGGTCTACAGTGTAATCTTTTCTTGTTAACATGCCTTCATTCCAGATGTTTTTCTCTTAAGTTTAGATGAGTAGGTGGGCAGCTCCATTGCCCAATCCATCTCTTCAAACTTCATTCCTTATATCTCATTGTTCCCTTTCTGATAAAGTTAATGTTGCTGTTGCTATATGTCGTGTTTGTTTATGTCGTCATTTATGTTGCCTGAGTGCTACGATCAGCCACATTTCTTTGTTATTACTATTACTTCCTACCTTATTCTTTCCTACTTTCTTTTTCTTCCCATCCCCTGTTCATATCTCCCTTCCACCCATGATCCCAAGCTTTCTCATTGTTTCTCTTCATGGTATCCATTGTTTTTTACAGATTGTAGTATGGCTCATCTTTGGGTTGGATCTCAGCTTTGTTCTTAAGTCCCCACTCCCCCCTATGCCTAACATCAGAATCTACTCCTAGAATGTCCAGGTTATAAACTCCCCAGCAAAATGATGTCAAAATTCTCCTACTTGGTTTGAATGCATGCTGATGTTTTCTCTCTACAGGAGACTCATTTGACTGATTCCAAACACCTTAAATTAATCAAACTCAAGCAACAGGTTGTTGCTTTCTCGTCATATAATTCCAAATCTCCTGATGTTGCTTTTCCTGTATGAAATGGTACCCCTATCAATATTATACAGCTGACATATGAACCAGGTAGCTGTAAAATATAACTTAGAGGGGAGTACCACCCTTATACCTTTGGTAATGTCTATGTCTCAGCTGTCTATGAAAAGTCCTTTTTTATATCAGTTGCTGCTCTGCTTTACCCCTTTTTCGATACTTCCCTGGTGCAGGTGGGTGATTTTAATGTCAATGCCTCACACTTTATGGATAGAGAATCCACCATATATATGTTAAGTGCTTCAGTTCTGATTCTTAATTCACCAAATACTTACCATTGTCGGGTAATCCAGACTTTAAGCATTCACTCAGCATTTATCACTACATTAGTGGAGAAGAAACGCAATCACAGCAATCCGTGACTTTTTTAGCCTTGGAGGACGGCTCTATTTTTTTAAAAGAACTTAGGGACATGTATGATATACCCAACTCAAAGTTTTTCTACATTCTAGACACTACACATTCAATAAGTTACCACCGAGCACCTCTTTTTATTACCTCTGACCCAGTGTCCCCTTCACTCTATTTTTCCCACTTTGTACTAACTATAAGTTTAAATTGAGATTCTTGTATTATGACGTTACCTACTAATGCTGAGAGACTATGGCCCGAGCCTAGGCAGCCTGGACCCATGACTCTCCAGAATGCATCTTGACATCTATGCAGTCCACTATGTGCTTTGTTGACTTAGCCAAGTTGGAGGAAATCCATGTTAAATTTCTTAACAGGGCCTATATTTTGCGAGCCCACAGACATTATATACTACCAGAAGAGTCCAGCCGCTGCCCAAAACATCATGCAGGGTCTGCAACTTTTATACATAATGTTGGCAGTGTACCAAGATAAAAAAATTGGTATAAGCTCTAACACTTTATTACGCAACTACCGGCATTGTTGGTACCATTCGCTTGGGAGGCTTTACTGTTAAGCTAATTTCAATTCCTGGTCACCCAAGCTTATATTTGCCACTAATATCCCCTTTCAGTGATTATTAATTTAGCCAGGAAGGTGCCTATCTCCAAACCCCTCCTCCTGGGAAATAGTGAAAGCAGAGCAACTTTCCATCTTATACTTTGAAAGGCACACCGTGATGTTTGATACTGAAAAGGTATCACCAGATTCTATGAAGGTTTTGCAAAATACCACATTGTCCTTATAGCGTAACCTATCTTGATATTTAAAATAGAGACGAGCGGTTCAGTTTAACACAGTCATCTTCGGATCTCAAAAATGGCATTTTATCAACTATCCAGCTTTCACGTGTTTGGTATAGCCAATAAGATAAATGTGAACTTGTGCTAATTTGGTGAAAAGAACAGAGCCAACTTGTCACTTTCAAATATAGCTGTGCTCCCTAAGGTGAGGAACTCGCCTTCTTTGTGACTTCAATTAAGCATGGTTCCCCTGCCTCCCATTCCTTCTCCTTTTACCCAACTCTCTGTTCTTTGTTTGATTCTTCTTTCTTCTTTTCTACTTATTTTACCCCTTTCTTCTTCTACTTTTAATCCTAATGTATTTAGAAATTAAATCAAGGCTGTGGATTTTGTACAGCCTCTGATCCCCTAGAATTGTGTATGTACACTATGTAGACAAAAGTGATTGGACACTGACAGCAAATAGAGCAGCGAGATTTTATTAACGTCAGTACTTTGTTGGTTCACCATGTGCATTGATTACTGCAGACACTCTTCTTGGCAAACTGTCCACAAGTTTCGGGACAACAGCTGGTGGTATGTATTTCAATTCCGTCTAAAGTACAGTGACCAAATGTGACACTGAAGGTCGAGTCGGCCTACAACGCACCCGTCGCTCCAATTCGTCCCAGAGGTTCTCAATGTGGTTAAGATCTGGACTCTGAGCTGGCCAGTCCATCCGGGTTACCAAATGTTCTGCATACCAGTCCAGTGTCGCCCTAGAAACATGACAGGTGACATTGTTGTCCTGATAAAAACATATGTTGTTTCCATAGAACTGCAAGTGCATGGGCCTCTCTAAGAGGTGTTCTTGTTGAAATTGCCACTTTAAACCCATGTGTAATGGTATGCATTTTGTGGGGGTGTCCAATCACTTTTGTCTACATAGTGTATATTTGCTGATGTCTCTCTTTGTTTATTTATTTATTATAAGTTCAGCTATGTGCAGCATGGAAAGATGGCTGATTCTTTACAAGACTCTATAATTACATTTTGCTACTGCTTATTTGTCGCCCCCCCCCCCCCCGCCATTTCTGTATTACTTTACATATTGCCTTACACATGTATTGTTTTGAATCTTTGTAGGATGGATGGGGCAGGTGTTTTTTTTTCCACAAATTCTTATAAGTGGCTTCAAATGACACAAAAATCAATGTACAGACATTTTTATTCGCACCAAGTTAAACTAGATCATTTATTTACTTGGAAAAAAAATTGTTTTTTCACTTTTTTAATTAATTTTTTATATCATTTTAAACATTTCAAAGCCCCAAATATTTTTCTTTTGGCCACTAATAGATCTATACTATTATTCAATATTTTGCACATGTTTAGGGTACAGGAGGATTTCCCTATTTTTCTACACACTTAACACGGCTAATAACAGACAAAGGGGTCTATTTACTAAGCTTTGAATGGAGATAAATTGAATGGAGATAAAATACTAACCAATTAGCTCTTAACTGCCATGTTACAGGCTGTGTTTGAAAAATTGATACCACAAAACAAAAAGCACAAAAGGGGGCGCTATACTACTAAAGGAGCAATGATGTTAAATATAACAAGTGTTAAAAGATGCTGTAAAATAACCTTAGGAGTCTTAGAGATTGCTGCTGCCAATAGAGGAGCTGACCCTCTTATAGAAACAGAAACAGAGACAACTTAAATATGGAGCGCTATCACTAAGGGACATATTAAGCACAGGTGAATATTAAATCATAATAGAAGGTCCTAAATAATTCACTGGAAAAAATGTAATGTAAAAAGATCATTTTAATATATGAATAATGGATCGAAAAAAAGGGGGGAACACTTGGGTAAAAATAATAAAATCAATAACTAAAAGGGTAAGGATTAATCAATAGTACTAATAAATAAATAAAAAGACATAGACAAATTAGAATAGGTATTAGCATAAATAAAACTAAAGAAATACATACAAATCAATAAAGCCATGTACATTTAAGTATAGGTCATAAACACATTGATAGAAAAAATTCAACCCTGTTTATCATCAATGTCAGATCCGTGCTGATGTGCAACACTGTTGCCAAATCATATTAAAATGCCAGACACTGTTGCCAGTTCATGTTAGCAGTGTTATTGGATTGAAAAAAGAGAAAAGAATAGATAAGAAAAATAAACCACTACCGTATTGTACTTTATTCCTGGACTTCAGGGTACTGGATAGGTTTGTAAATATGCACTGGCCAGTGATAGGCGGATTTAAATGGGTTACAATCCTTATGCACAGAGACCTCTCTGATAATCCACAGTAATTGTATTGAGTAAAGAAAGTCAATACAGTTTGCCAGTGTAATAACATTATTATGATCTTCTCTTTAGTATATGTTATTATAAGAGAAATATTCCAAGCTTCTAAACACAGTCTAAATTATACCGGTAGTATGAGAGACAACACGGAGAGATTATTGTCAGCGCATGCTTAAATCAAATCACATCTTCTGACAGAAAGATCTATCTCTGCCAATTTGATTTGTGTGGTACCTTTATACTCTGGTTCTGTTCGTCTTGTGGGGTTGGTCTAAATGCGAGTGCATCCATGGACAGGGCCATCAGTCCCTTGAAAATTCTGATAAATCAGACGGATTCTCCCTGTATCATGGGCCGGCAGTAATAAGCGGTATTCCAGATATTCTCTCTGTGAACTCTACCCGTGGTCTCTGTAGACTGAGCCAACCGATAATCCTCAGAGGTCTTATTTATTCCAGTGAATTATTTAGGACCTTCTATTACGATTTAATACTCACCTGTGTTTAATATGTCCCTTAGTGATAGAGCTCCGTAATTAAGTTTTCTCTGTTTCTGTTTGAAAAATTACAGGACCTGATTGGCTGATACTTTATCTCTGTTCACTTTATCTCCATCCAAGGTTTAGTAAATAGACCCCACAATTACAGCACAAGTGCTTTTTCCAGTTAAATTGGCTGAGAATAGGGGACATGAAGAGACACAGCAATCTAAATTACCGCACTAAAGAGGCAAGTTAATTCCATTAGCAGTGACATTTTTTTTTCTTTTACCAAGGATAATTGAATATGCCCCTAAAGGAAAGCAAATGGAAAAAAAAAGTATGTGAGAAAGGGTGATTAACAATGTAGAAAGCAGCAGCAGAAAGGTCCATGGAGAAATAACCTTTAAACTTTGTAGAAATAGACCATTGATCATTTTTAACCTACCCTTGATCCTAACCTTCTTTCTAACTACAGACCCCTTTCTCCTCCCTTTTGCCTCCAAACTCCTTGAGCGGATTGTCTACAAATGCCTTATCGCTTTTCTTTCCTCCCACTCCCTCCTTGACCCTTTTCAGTCCGGTTTCCGTTATCTCCACTCCACTGAAACTGCCCTCACGAAAGTCAGCAATGACCTCCTTGCTGCCAAATTCAAAGGCCACTACTTTCTTCTCATTCTCCTTGATCTCTCTGCTGCTTTTGACACTGTGGACCACCCTCTCCTGCTGCATATCCTTCACTCCAGGGCCGGACTGGCCATCTGACAATTCTGGCAAATGCCAGAAGGGCCGATGCCAAGATGGAGATGCAAGGCTGTCGGCAGACCATATCTCCTTTGATAAAATCACATACTGTAGAAGAATCCCTCTCAAAATGGCCACCAGAGGGAGAGGTTGGCTCTAGTGTCTGCCCGGCTGGAGGCGGATTTATTGCTGCCAATCAAAGGTGCATCCACCCCCCCACCCCCGGGGGTCACAAGAGCACCAATATTCCCCCTGCGATCACAGCCCCCCTCCCATGATTACAACACCCCCTCCTCCTGCGGGTGCCCCTCTCCCGCGGTTACAACAGCCGCTCCTCCCACGATTACATCAGCCCCTCCTCCCACGGGTGCCCCCATGCCCCCCCCCGTGATCGCAACAACCCCTCCTCCTGTGGGTGGTGTCCCCCCTGCACCGATCGCAACAGCCTCTCCCCCACGGCCTCTCCCCGTGGGTGTCCCCCACGATCACAGGAGCAACCCTGCCTGATGATGACAACAGCACCAACCTGCAGGTAGGTGCTGATGCTGGAACCCCCTTGCAGTGCTTAGTTTTGTGTGTATATAATTTTATATATAATATATATATATATATATATATGTATGTGTGTATATATTGTATATATTTATATACATATATACACTGCTCAAAAAAATACAGGGAACACTTAAACAACACAATGTAAATCCAAGTCATTCACACTTCTGTGAAATCAAACTGTCCACTTAGGAAGCAACATTGATTGACAATAAATTTCACATGATCTTGTACAAATGGAATAGACAACAGGTGGAAATTATAGGCAATTAGCAAGACACCCCCAATAAAGGAGTGGTTCTGCAGGTGGTGACCAAAGACCACTTCTCAGTTCCTATGCTTTTTGGCTGATGTTTTGGTCACTTTTGAATGCTGGAGGTGCTTTCACTCTAGTGGTAGCATGAGACGGAGTCTACAACCCACACAAGTGGCTCAGGTAGTGCAACTCATCCAGGATGGCACATCAGTGGGAGCTGAGGCAAGAAGGTTTGCTGTATCTGTCAGCGTAGTGTCCAGAGCATGGAGGCGATACCAAGAGACAGGCCAGTACATCAGGAAACGTGGAGGAGGCCGTAGGAGGGCAACAACCCAGCAGAAGGATCACTACCTCCACTTTTGTGCAAGGAGAAACAGGAGGAGCACTGCCAGAGCCCTTCAAAATGGCCTCCAGCAGGCCACAAATGTGCATGTGTCTGCTCAAACAGTCAGAAACAGACTCTATGAGTGTGGTATGAGGGCCCGACGTCCACAGGTGGGGGTTGTGCTTACAGCCCAACACTGTGCAGGACGTTTGGCATTTGCCAGAGAACACCAAGATTGGCAAATTCACCACTGGTGCCCTGTGCTCTTCACAGATGAAAGCAGGTTCACACTGAGCACATGTGACAGACGTGACAGAGTCTGGAGACGTCAAGGAGAATGTTCTGCTGCCTGCAACATCCTCCAACATGACCGGTTTGGCAGTGGGTCAGTAATGGTGTGGGGTGGCATTTCTATGGGGGGCCGCACAGCCCTCCATGTGCTCGCTAGAGGTAGTCTGACAGCCATTAGGTACCGAGATGAGATCCTCAGACCCCTTGTGAGACCATATGCTGGTGCGGTTGGCCCTGGGTTCCTCCTAATGCAAGACAATGCTAGACCTCATGTGGCTCGAGTGTGTGAGCAGTTCCTGCAAGACGAAGGCATTGATGCTATGGACTGGCCCGCCCGTTCCCCAGACCTGAATCCAATTGAGCACATCTGGGACGTCATGTCTCGCTCCATCCACCAATGCCACGTTGCACCACAGACTGTCCAGGAGTTGGCAGATGCTTTAGTCCAGGTCTGGGAAGAGATCCCTCAATAGTCCATCCGCCACCTCATCAGGAGCATGCCCAGGCATTGTAGGGAGGTCATACAGGCACGTGGAGGCCACACACACTACTGAGCCTCAGTTTGACTTGTTTTAAGGACATTACATCAAAGTTGGAGCAGCCTGTAGTGTGTTTTTCCACTTTAATTTTGAGTGTGGCTCCAAAACCAAACCTCCATGGGTTAATAAATTTGATTTCCAATCATAATTTTTGTGCGATTTTGGTGTCAGCACATTCAACTATGTAAAGAACAAAGTATTTAATAAGAATATTTCATTCATTCAGATCTAGGATGTGTTATTTTAGTCTTCCCTTTATTTTTTTGAGCAGTATATATATACATGTGTTTATAAATATATACGTGCATGTATGTATGTGTGTATATATATATATATATATATATATATATATCCAACAAATCTCCTAAAAATAGAAGCAGGCGGCACTCATCTGGACTTGATAGAAACAAAAGGGAGTTTATTGTTCCATATAAGCCGACGTTTCAAGGCCTGAACGGCCTTGTCATCAGGGTGTAAAGAAACAAACAGTGAAACGTGCTTACCTTATATAAGATACCTCTAATGGTAGTGATTTGGGAGTTCAGTGGTATCGAAAGCTGCCAAAGCGTTGTGGCCTATTATTCGCACAGACAAAGATTTACCATCACTCCAGGACAAAACCCCGCTAATAAGTTACAAAAGGGGAAGGAATGTAAAGAATATTTTGATGCGAACAGAGGGCCGGATTCAGAGCCGGACGCTCTGACCAGAGCGCTCGTTCTGAATCAGGGCCCTCCTACATCAAAATGGAGCGGCCTCTTGGACGCTCGCATAGCTGTGGGTGACCACCCACAACTATAGCGAGCGTCCATGATGATGGTCGCGATGGTCAAGACCATCACGACCATCGGGCTTGCGATGGAGACCCTGCAGTAGGGTCTCGCTGCCGCAAGCCCTGGAGTGATTTTGGCTCTATCAGAGCCAAAATCACTCCCACTGACATCACTACTGATGTCAGTGGGGCCGGCTTCAGACGGTAGGTGCTCCCATGGGAACGCCTCCGTCTGGCAGCAACGCTCCCGGCACGCCCACCAAAGGGGGCATGCTGTCAATCAACATCGACAGCACGCGCCCTTTGGTGCGAGACCCGGAGTGACGGCTACCCCGTCGCTAGCCGGGTCTTGCGCATGCGCACGACGGAGCTCCCTCCATCGTGCGCATGCGCAGTAGGGCACCATCGACCCGCCTGTGAGCGTCCTGCGCTCGCGAGCGGGTCTGAATCAGGCCAAGATATCACACCTATGGTACAACAACAGACAGGAAGAGTATATAAGAAACCTGGATGTTATAGATGCTCGTCATGCATAACTTGTGGTTACCTCGTATCAGGTCCACAGTTTAAACATCCACACTCGGGAAAATATTTCGATATTAGGCATGTGTTAACATGCACCTCCAGATTTGTGATATATCTGCTGACCTGTCATTGTGGACTTAGCTATGTTGGCCAAACTACCAGGATGTTTAAAGAACGTATGGCCTTACATCGTTCCTCTATTAAGCTTGCCTTACAAGGAAGACAATCTGATCAGCCGGTAGCTCGGCACTTCAAGGATGCTAATCATCAACTTTCAAGCCTCCGTTATAAAATAATTGATCACATACCCCCCTCACCGTTGGGAGGAGACCGGGCTAAAAAGTTGCTCCGAAGGGAAGCAAAATGGATCTGCATACTAGAGACCATCCACCCAAAGGGACTGAACGATAAAATCGTCTGGTCTGCTTTTATGTAGCAATGGACATTGCTGTGTTGCTATTCTTGGGTTATAGTATATATGTTGATTTGGATATACATTTTGGTGTGGGTGTACACGTAAGGTATATGGACATAGTCGCTCATACATTTATGTACCAACACGCATACAGTGAGATTTAATAAGGATGAATTATCTGTATGTTATAGTTGATGCTAGTCTGCATTATTGTTGTTACTAGCATGGGGATTAGCCCTCATTTATGCATGAAATATGATGCCATCGATTGTAGCATTCAGACCCCATTGTTTCCAGATCCATAAACAGATAGAATATGTCCCTTTTGACGCTTATAGTTCTATAGATTTAATGTTTTGTAGTTGACATTAGTATTTTATGCTTTATGTGCTAATTTTTAATGTTTTCACATCTTTCTCCCTCCAGCCGCGGCGCCTGTGTATGTTGTTATGGAGACTGAGTAGCCGGGAGCTGAATGCGTCCCTGGTTACGTTCCCAGAGTACCTAGCACTTGGTCACTGGATGATGATGTCACGACCTCACGGCGCCCGGTGAACGGAGACACGTGCTCACATTTCCAAATCACTACCATTAGAGGTATCTTATATAAGGTAAGCACGTTTCACTGTTTGTTTCTTTACACCCTGATGACAAGGCCGTTCAGACCTTGAAACGTCGGCTTATATGGAACAATAAATTCCTTTTTGTTTCTATCAAGTCCGGATGAGTGCCGCCTGCTTCTATTTTTAGGAGATTTGTTGGACATATTTTCTCTTTAGGAAGGCACCACGGCAATTACTGTTCTTTTTATCCAGAGTGCCCATCTACATGCAGTTATATATATATATATATAGCTATATATGTGTGTGTGTGTGTATATGTGTTTTTATGTATATATGTATGTAGTGCTCACTCTAGGTCCTACGCTGCGAAGGGCGTCGGACCTAGAGAAGGAGCACTTGTGCGTGTGCATCTGAAAGGGGGCGTGGCCAAGGAAAAGGGGACTTGTCTTTATGACGCGTCACCTTGTCGTTAATCTTGGGGGCGTGCCCGGCACTTACGGATATGCCAGGCAGCCACCAAGCGCTGCGGTCACTGTGAATGGATACCAGGCGCATGCGACTTGCAGCCATTCGCCGCCGGTGACGGCTGCACCGCCGTTTTCCCCACCTGCAGACACTGCGGCAGGTGGGTGGGGATAGAAACCGCAGGCTGTTTCAGCGGAGTGCTGCGCCGGAGGGCATGGTGCTTTCTGCCCTTTAGAAATAGTGCAGGGCGTGGCATCCCGCTGAAACAACCTAGCAGGAACACTGTATGTATATATGTATATATATGTGTGTATGTATGTATGTATGTATATATATATATATATATGTGTGTGTGTGTGTGTGTGTGTTTAAGTATATATACATATGTGTGTGTATGTATGTATAATATATATATATATATATATATATATATATAAATGGGGGCACTCACCAGATTTTAGAAATGCACTAAAAATAAGGTTTATTCTATACTATACTCATCACATCATATGTAGGGCTTGAGGTCTCAATGTTTCGGTCCCCACAGAACCATCCTCAGGTGGCACAACACGACAACAATAGCATCAGGGCATATAGCCCACCCAGAAACCAGCATCACACTGACCCCGTCTATCAGGCCCCTATGAATACCACATAAAGATGCCAAAACCGCGCACCAGCATGTAGCGCATGTGACATACATAACATCCGTCACAATAATTCCATAAAATCCAACCTAAAACACAAAATAACACGTTGGATTTTATGTTCTCTCTCACATGTGCCAGGTCCCTATGAATACTATGGCTCTCATTTATAATTATATTAATCCTTTTTGTATTCCGGATACTTAACTAAGTGCGGTTAATGCCTTGCCTTGCTCTGAGGTATTTGATTATTATGGCTATCTATATCATTCTACTCCTGTTTGTGCTACATGCTGTACTATTACTACATGCATTGGCTATTACTGTTTGATATTTGGAGCTGATTCAGACCCGCTTACTAGGATGCGTTCACTTGTAGCTGGCCGATTGTTGCTTTCTGCACATTCGCACGCATCGCAATGCGCGTCCGCGAACCACCGCGAGAGATAGGGAAGCGTTCGCTCGCCCAGCATAGACAGCCCAGATGAATGAGTGACAGGAGAGGCCGTTTGTGGGTGGTGACAGGGGTAGGCCACTAGAAACGGGAGTGGAGATGCGAACGCAGGCGTGCCTGAGTGTGTCAACGCCGTTTCAGAGGTGTCCATAATTAACAGGCAGCGTCATCATACACGTCACCTGGTTAAAATACACACTGAAGTGATCACAGTGCTTGCGGAAGGGTATAATCAACCTCAAGCGCTGCGATCTCATCCGATGGTGCTCAATGCATGCTCTTCCAGGAGATTACGTGTGCAAGTGGGCGTCTTATGAATGGCTGGTGGGCGTCTACATACACAAAGTGATCACACGCCAAGACACAGTGGGCATGCTAATGCCTTGCCGTGTGATCGCCTGCCTTGCTGGATGAGCGCAGGATTTGCATACGCTGGGTGCGAGTGAACGCATCTAGCAAGTGGGTCTGAATGAGCTCCATTGTTGCCCTGGTTATCTGCTGGCGATTATCACGTGATGCGTGGCTCTGCACACGTGTGCCGAGCCGGATGTTGTTTGCTGGATGCGGATAGATGTCGGTTGGTGAGTGTTCTCTACCGAGTTGGTGCCTTTGAACGCCGTTTTATAGGTGAGCAATATGTTTGATATAATTGGAATTATTGTGACGGATGTTCCGTGTCTGTGTAGTGGGCTCCCTGTGCTGGGTGTAGTGGGTTCCCAGCACAGCATGTGCGGTATAGTGTCCTCTGTGTGCTGGGTGTAGGTTCACAGCACAGCATATGCAGCCATGCAGTGTTCTGTTCCCCCTGTAAAGGTGCCTACACACTAAGCGATGTGGTCACGATGCGATCTTCTGATCCCTTAAACTCTCCCCAGCAGCTCCCTGGCAGTCCTGGACACGATTTGGTGTTAAAAAGTGACAAACGATTTGGTGACAAACGATCTATCATGCATCCTTAACTTTTTCCAGTGCATCGTGTCCGAGATCGACAGCAGGCAAGATCTGAAGATGCAATGTACGACCAGCGGGGACGCGCATCGGCATCGTGAGTGGACACAATTTGCCGTCACGATGCGTCGAAATCTGGCAAATCGTGTAAAATATCGCCTAGTGTGAAGGCACCTAAACTGTGCTGCAGAGGGTGACCTACCTGATATGTATTCCCTGCAGATGGGGTTACTTGTGTAAAGGCCATGCAATTAATTTAATCTTTTGATTTCCTTCATAATATGGCCTCTTTTTTTGGTAACGGTTTGTATTTCTTTTGTTTAATGTTAATAAATATTATTAAATATTAAAGGACTGCTAAATCTTGTCTTCTTTCCAGTATTATTGTTTGGTCTATGTAACATATGGAGCGTGTCTCTGGTATGGAACAGTGGGGGAGATGTATTATAGAGGCACTTATCGTGCCGCTATAACACTTCCTGCTTCACTTCTTTACCAAGGCAATGCAGGAACCCCTAACGATGAGATATATTAACATCTCATCAGTCGGAGTGGGGGATTGATAACTCCCCCCTCCGACGATCCGCGCTAGAGACCACAGTGCATCAGCCTAGGGCTGATGTGTTGTGTCTCAGTCCCGGCCGGCTCCACTGAGCATGCACGGGATCCCGCAAGCATCACGAGATCCTGAGTGCAGCCCTGCAGCCCCCGCAGCTGTGGGGATAGGGCATTGCCAGGCTGCAGCTGTCGATAGCGATAGCTGAAGCGGGCAGAACGGTCAGGCGAACTGACCGTTCAGACATAGTCCTGCCTATCAGTGCTGCTATCTTGTAGATAGCAGCGCCGACAATGACAGGGGCGCATGCCTAACCAATCGATATTTTTTCCTTTGGTCGCCCGCACACACAGTGCAATTATTAGAGTGAATTGTCCCGATAATTGTATAGTATATGCCCAGCATAACACATCGCAGGGACTAGAGTTGAAGCTAGAAAACTTTACCTACGTAATGGTCATGAGACAGGGTGGCAAACTGTCAATGTAACAAAAGTTCTAGTGATAGGTTGGAACTTGGACCCAGGAGGATGGGTACAAAGTAACTAAGTCTCTCTAAGGGCATGGGAGTACAGGAGAGGTGTAACCAATGTCTCCAATAAGCAGCAACCACACATAACTCAACTCACACCTCTTGTTCACAGCAGCTCACACTATAATCATGCTGTAAATGAGAGGGACTTGCCATGCCCTACTATGTAGTCATGCAATCCCACCATACCTGCCAAGTGTCTTGGGAGCCCTGCTGGGACCACCCATTACCAAATGTCTTGTTTCGCCTATGTTTTTAATGGCTGTTATGGTGTATGGCATAATGTGTAAGGGTAAGGGACACTACTGTGCGTTGTACTGTGACTAAGGAGCAATACTGTGTGGCATAATTTGAATTGAGGGTACTATTGTGTGGTCATGCCCTCCCAGTGAGACTACACCCTGTTTTTTTCGAAGCATGCCTGCGGCACGCTCTTCCCCTCCTTGAGGTGTGGAGGGGGGGCAGCAATTCTCTTTATGTCCACAGGGCACCAAAATATGTAGCTATGGCTCTGCGTGTGTACGGGTGTGTCATCCTCTGAGCTCAGCACCCCTGCCCTAAAAATTCCTAAAGTGTTCACCAACCAAATACCAATGTCTGACTATGGCACATGTATGAATCCCCTGCAGGATGAGCTCTGTTGTGTGTATTTTAATACAGAGAATGATGTACACTTGTATGTTGTTCTAATATTAATTATATTTGTAAGAGCAAGTGGTAGGAGTCAGGAATAGTAAGGGGAGTAGTCTATGCTAGGAGCTAGATGCTGACTCCAAGGTGGGCCTGTGTGTTCTTTAAATGCCAGGGCCTATTTTTAGTCCCAGTCCGGCCCTGCTTCACTCCCTTGGTCTACGTGAAACTGCCCTCTCCTGGCTGTCATCCTACCTCTCTGACCATTCTTTCTCAGTTTCCTCTCATGACTCCTCTCCCCACCCCACAGCCTCTTACAGTAGGTGTTCCCCAAGGTTCTATTATTAGACCTCTCCTATTCTCCCTCTATACTTCCTCTCTAGGTGAACTCATCAGCTGTTTTGAGCTCCATTATCATCTATATGCTGATGATACTCAAATCTACCTTTCCTCCCCTGATTTCTCCCCCTCTCTTCTGACTCGTATCTCCAACTGTCTCTCTGCTATCTCTTCCTGGATGTCCCAGTGATTTCTTAAACTTAATATGTCTAAGACAGAGCTGATCATCTTCCCACAATCCTCCCACATAACCTCACTTCCCACTATTTATTTATCAATTGATGGAATAACTATCTCATCTAGTCCCAAGGTGCGCTGTCTTGGAGTTATCCTGGACTCATCCCTCTCCTTCAAACCACATATCCATAACCTTTCACAGTCCTGTAATTTCCATCTCAAAAATATTTCTAAGATCAGACCCTATCTCACCAAGGATGCTACTAAAACCCTCATACACTCACTGGTCATCTCCAGATTGGACTACTGTAACCTCCACCTATCTGGTCTCCCCAAATCCCATCTTTCTCCTCTCCAGTCTATCCTTAATGCTGCTGCACGGCTTATCTTCCTCTCCAAATGCTCTACATCTGCCTCCCCTCTCCTACAAGCCCTCCACTGACTCCCATTCCCTATTAGAACACAATTTAAGGTTCTCACGCTCGCTTACAAAGCCCTCACCCAATCTTCTCTCATATACATCTCTGATCTCATCTTCCTTCACTCTCCCCTCCGCTCTCTTCGTTCAACTAATGCACGCTGCCTTTCATGCCAGCTGATTACTTCCTCCCACTCCCGCCTCCAAGATTTTACCCGCACTGCTCCCCACCTCTGAAACTCTCTCCCACTCCCCATCAGACTCTCCACCTCTTTGCAATCCTTCAAACGGGCTCTCAAGACCCACTACTTCATCAAAGCCTTCCAGCTATCATTATAACTCCCTGCTACATGCTCCTTCCTCCCCATCTACCCCATCTGTGTCACCCCTGTTTGTCTTCCCCCTCCCTTTTAGAATGTAAGCTCTTACGAGCAGGGCCCTCTACCCTCTTGTGCTTCTCGCTACTTTAGTTTCATATACTTCTTACTCACCACTAGGGCACCTAACACTTGGTTGCTTATGCTCTGTTGCTTATCTGGGTGTTATGTTCGCTAATGTAGCAATATAAATTATCCATGTCCGGGTCCTGTATTGTATTGTTCTGTAAGTCGCTTGTCTACAACTTGTTCCACAGCGCCTTACAAAGTACATAAACATTTGTGGAGCCATATAAATAAATGATAATAATAATAATAATAATAATAATAATAATAATAATAATAATACAATTTTAGTGGAATGTTGGTGGTAGAAGTATGATGAGTTCAGAATGGAGTGAGAGAAAGTAAGTAGTAAGGTGTGCAAGAAGATTGCATGCAAAGAAAAGTAAAGAAATTGGGCAGTAGTTGGAGAGAGAAGAGTTGAGAGATGGTATTGTTGAAGGGAGTACATATTTAATTAAGATGGAAATGTGCCAGTTGAGTGATATGGGTTGAAGAGAAAAACTAGAGGTGGGCATAGAGGGAGGGAGGAGAAGTGAGGTAGGATTGAATAGAGTCGAGAAAGCAGGGTAGACTTTTGTTTGGCTATTCTTTACGCAATTTATTGCATTTATATTTTCGCTATATTCATATTTAAACTGTACGCCAGAACAGTCCATGTGAAAATGAGTTGTTCTGGCGAGATCTTTGTTTCCAAACCAAAACTATTTGTCTTGTTATTGATTACAGCATGTGCCAGTTGATGCAGGTGCAGAGAGGGTGCCAAGGTGACATCAGAAGAATTGAATTCTGGAGGAAACATTCACTACTGTTCAAAAGTTCGGGGTCACTTAGACATTTCCAATTTCTTTAAAGAAAAACACTGTGTTTTTCAATGAAGATAACATTAAATTAATCAGAAATATACTCTATACATTGTTAATGTGATAACATTAAATGAATCAGAAATACACTCTATACATTGTTAATGTGGTAAATGACTATATTAGCTGCAAACATCTGGTTTTTAAAGGAATATCTACATAGGTGTATAGAGGCCCATTTCCAGCAACCATCACTCCAGTGTTCTAATGGTACATTGTGTTTGCTAAGTGTGTTAGAAGACTAATGGATGATTAGAAAACCCTTGAAAACCCTTGTGCAATTAGAGAAGCTATAAAACTGGCCTTCCTTTGAGATAGTTGAGTATCTGGAGCATCACATTTGTGGGTTTGATTCTACTCTCCAAATGGCCAGAAAAAGAGAACTTTCATGTGAAACTCGACAGTCTATTCTTGTTCTTAGAAATGAAGGCTATTCCATTTGAGAGATTGCCAAGAAACTGAACATTTCCTACAACGGTGTGTACAACTCCCTTCAGAGAATAGCACAAACAGGCTCTAACCAGAGTAAAAAGAGAAGTGGGAGGCCCCGGTGCACAACTGTGCTAGAAGACAAGTACATTAGAGTCTCTAGTTTGAGAAATAGATGCCTCACAAGTCCTCAACTGGCAGCTTCATTAAATGGCACCCGCAAAACACCAGTATCAACGTCTACAGTGAAGAGGCAACTCCGGGATGCTGGCCTTCTAGGCAGATTGGCAAAGAAAAAGACATATCTGAGACTGGTGAATAAAGGAAAAGATTAATATGGGCAAAAGAACACAGACATTGGACAGAGGAAGATTGGAAAAAAGTGTTATGGACAGACGAATCGAAGTTTGAGGTGTTTGGATCACACAGAAGAACATTTGTGAGATGCAGAACAAGTGAAAAGATGCTGGAAGAGTGCCTGACGCCATCTGTCAAGCATGGTGGAGGTAATGTGATGGTCTGGCGCTGCTTTGGTGCTGGTAAAGTGGGAGATTTGTACAAGGTAAAAGGAATTTTGAATAAGGAAGGCTATCACTCCATTTTGCAAGGCCATGCCATACCCTGTGGACAGCGCTTGATTGGAGCCAGTTTCCTCCTCCAACAGGACAATGACCCAAAGCATACCTCCAAATTATGCAAGAACTATTTAGGGAAGAAGCAGGCAACTGGTATTCTGTCTGTAATGGAGTAGCCAGCACAGTCACCAGATCTCAACCCCAGTGAGCTGTTGTGGGAGCAGCTTGACCGTATGGTACGCAAAAAGTGCCAATCAAGCCAATCCAACTTGTGGGAGGTGCTTCAGGAAGTGTGGGGTGAAATTTCTTCAGATTACCTCAACAAATTAACAGCTAGAATGCCAAAGGTCTGCAATGTTGTAATTGCTGAAGAAGGAGCTTTCTTTGACGAAAGCAAAGTTTGAAGGACAAAATTATTATTTCAAATAAAAATCATTATTTCTAACCTTTCCAATGTCTTGACTATATGTTCTATTCATTTTGCAACTCATTTGATAAATAAAAGTCAGTTTTCATGTAAAACGTGCAATTGTCTGGGTGACCCCATACTTTTGAATGGTAGTGTAAACATTGCTTACTCCAGCAAAAATGTTGGAGAAAAGCATTGATTACATTTACTGAATAGACACTTTGTCTTCGGTTACTGGAGAATATCAGCTGAGGGTGGATTGGAGAGTTTAGGAGGTGAAGTCCATTGGATGTTAAAATCACCTAGGATGGTAGAAGGCAGATCAATGGAAAAAAGAGAGCCAAGCAGCAAAGTTGTCAAAGAATTGCAATACTGGACCTTAGGGCCTGATTCAGAGCCGCTCGTAAGCGGCCGCTCGTTCGCTCCGAGCGATGTTTGCCCAACTGCGCATGCGTACGGATCGTTATACGCATGCGCGAACCAGTCAGTGCGGTCGAAATTCATGTGCTCGCAAAATAGCGAATGTCTGAAAATTTGAGTGACAGAAAGAGGCGTATGTGGGTGGTAACAGGGGAAGGTGCTTGAAAACGGGGAGTGGAGATCCGAACGCAGGTGTGCTTAAAGGTCAAAACGGGCGTTTTATGGGTGTGCATAATTAAAACAGCAGCGTCATTGACCACGTCACTGGGTTATTTTATAGCCAGAACTGCTCGCAAGATTGTGGTAGCAAAAACCAACCACAAGAATAGCGAGCAGTTCATACCCTGGTCGATGTACTCGATTAATCTAATAAATAGCGGACATGACGTAGAATGCGAGCGGCCAGGGGGCGCAGTTTTCCAAAAAACGACCGCAAGTTTTGTTCGCTCGTTCAGACCTAGAGGCGTGAACAGACCGCAAAGAGCGAACGGTTCATTTGAATAGCCACCCCTATTTTCTGGACGAGCGAGCGCTAATTGCGTCCGGCTCTGAATCAGGCCCTTAGTGCAATAAATAACAGCAACATGAAAATGGTCAGGAGAAAATAGATGGAAGAGGTGGGCCTCAAAGTAATTATACCTACAGTACCTTCATGAGGAAGGTGTGCTGCCACTGGCTACAAAATTAACTCTTTGTCCATAGTGATTGTGGACTAAAGAAAAATATCTTTGCCAAAATACACATGTGCTCCAATAAAATAATAGTCCAGGCTTGATCTTGGACAGCTTAGAACAAAATTCAAGCATGGTTGCTGAGTTAAAAGTTAGTTGTGTTTTTCCTTCCCTCACTTATACCATTATCTCCTCACTATCAACAATGGCAACAAACCATTGGGTTTGGCTGTCCTGCTGCTGATTTGGGTATTATGACTGCTAATGAAGCAATGTTTATAAACCTTGTCCTTGTTTTGCAATGTCTTATACTGTAAGTCACTTTTGGTGTTTATACCAGAGATTCCCAAACGCGGTCCTCAAGGCTCCCCAACAGTTCCATGGTTAAGCACAGGTGGTTAAATCAAATAGACTGAGGTACTAATTAAGTCACCTGTGCTTAACTATGGATATTTCTAAAACCTGAACTGTTGGGGAGCCTTGAGGACCGCATTTGGGAATCTCTGGTTTATACTGTTCCTGTTTATGTGCATTGCAAATCAGTGTGGACAAATTGTGTTGCCATGTAAATAAAGGATAATAATAATAATAATAATAATAATAATAATAATAATAATAATAATAATAATAATAATAAACAGGGAAGGTCCCACAAAATGGCCCTTTCCAGCCCTCTATCTTATTCTAATTATCTTGCTTTAGAATATGAATTTTAATTTATACACTGCTGCACAAAACTATACACACATTTTATATCTGCATAACTAATCCTATCAGAGTGCAAGGTTCTGCCTTGTACAAGCTCAGTGCTCTTTCTTAGGTGTTGTGCCCTTATGCCACTCTTAAATTACCTGTATATACTTTTTAATCTCTGCCTGTTGTTCGTTGCTTGCTATAACATTAATAAATTGTTATACAGTGCCTCAGCTAACATCTACTAGCAAATTCACAGGCATAAAATGACTAAGGGGCCTATGAATCAATCTGTTTGTTACATAAAATTATGCAGAAACTACAGTTTCTGCATAATTGTATGTATTGTTCTTATGTACTAAAAGCATAATGCAGTAGATTTTACAGAAATCGTCGGCAAAGTGCTAATTCGCGCTGCAGATCGCAGTCCCCATTATTATCAATGGGGACTACGATCTGACCCCTATGTACTAAACTCCAAAAAGTGAAGCTTTTCGGAATTTAGCCCCAGTAGTTTACACCATCTTCAGATGGTCTAAACTACTGTAAGCCTATGGGGTCTCCCGGTGCAGGAGAGATATTTTTCGATCTCTCCCCTGAAGCCCCCCGGCCGGTTCCGGAAGCTGACACTGTGCGCAGTGTCAGCTTCCCCGGGGGGAGTCTTTCACTTCTGTGAAAGACTTCTCCTAAAGGGATATAACTCGTGGGGACAGCGGTTCCCGCAACTGCTGCCCCTGCGAGTTCCCCTTTGAAAATGAAAATATGCACTGCGAGTTGGATACATAATAATCATGGCAGTACTGTGATTATTAGTACATAGACCCCTAAATGAGGGTTTAGAGACTCTACTCACTAAAATTCCTTTGTGAAACTGCATGCCCTTGATGCAAATATTCTTTATATTATGGGTAAATACCTCAGGATTACTGCTGAATATTTTCTAATCCTCATGGCACTGACATATACAAATACAGGCCTTATTCAGAGATGTACGCTAATGATACACCTGCTGAAGGGGCAGAACTATGGGAGACAATGGAGGCGCCTGCCGCCGGGCTCCAGCTCTGAAGGGGGCACCTCCTCCATTGTCCACAACATATTCACCCCACTTAGGGCTGTAACTATGTACCCTGAATGTACTGTCATGGCCCTTCACGGCACCTGAGAGACCCAGCATATACTAGTGGAGAGCTCCGTGTCAGACCATCAGCTGCTGCCTTCGTCTGTCTATAGCCTGTCTGCAAGTAAATTGCTACATTACAGTGTTAGCGGCTGTGACGAGGGGGCACCAAATTATAACTTGCCTCCGGGCGTCTGACATGAACTTACGCCACTGAGCTGCTGCCAATATGCATGCAATGGTTGTGTGAAAATATGCAAATATCGCAGCCACCGGAGTTTGTATTGAGACGCCCGCTGGCAGCTTTGCAAATCCAACTGACTGCGTACAAAGACGCAGCATCAGGTTACTCAGACTGGCTTTCGGAGCCATGTTTAATGTGTACAGGATCACAATCGCAGCCTGCAACAAGCCCCCAAAATGGTTGTGACACGTGTGCAGTTTGTTGCTACTCTCCCGTTACCTCCCCCAAACACTCCCTGACTGTCAATCACACAGCGGCCAAATCCAGCCGACGATAATGAAACTTATCGAATGAGCAGTGCAACTCAGACACATGCGCAGATCACCGATAATCACTCAGCTGTGTAGCATTGGCCTTGCATCCATCTCTGAGTAAGGCCCTAGGTGCATTCCAGCTTGAATTTGGACATTGCCAGTTCTCATGAGCAGAGCATGCAATACCATACATCGGTATACGTGTAGGAAGCCGGCAGACGGAATGCCGAATATTTAATCCCGACGAGGGATGAATGACAGGCGTCTAAATCTAGAGCGGATAGCGTGCGCCGCAGCGGAAAGCTGCTGGGGGGATTAGGTTCAGGGCTCCCAGGGGGGACTTAGTGTTAGGCATCCCCCCAGGAGGTTAGAATTAGGCTAGGCGAGGGAGGGTTAGGGTTAGGCACCCTTGGGGGGAGGTTAGGGTTAGGCTAGGGGGAGGGAGGGTTAGGCTTAGGCACCCTCGCGGGAGGTTAGGGTTAGGCACCCCCCCGGGAGACTTAGGTTTAGGCGGCGGGGAAGGGGGGGGTTAGGTTTAGGCTCTTAGAGGATTAGGGTTAGGCACAGGGGGGGGAGGTTCGGCACCCTAAAGGAGGGTTAGGGGGAACACTTACCTGGGGACGATCAGGATTTCCTCCTCTGTCGGCCAGCCGCTGTCAGGATTCATACCGATTCCCTTACATCTCATGTCTGCAAGTGTTACTTTTCACAATGATTTTAAATTTAGTTTTAGTCTTAGGGGCCTATTCATCATTACTAAAAATTCTCTGGAGATAATTAGGTTTAGAACTCGCATGGAGTTCTACTTAATTATATGTGGAATTCATCATTCCACCTCTCCATAAGTATCTATTCCGAAAAGCTGTCATTTTTGCGATGACAGCTTTTCGGGAAATAGATACTTTTCCCTGCCTACACTACCTTATCGCATCTGGAAACAGTGCTGCGCATGCGCTGTTGCATCTGCAAAACCAACGCATGCGCAGCACTGCCTATAGATGCGTTAAGTTTATGTGATAGCGGTCTGCCCTACACAGAACAAACACACAGCCGCCAGCGGCAGCTGTGTGTTTGTTACAGCAGCCAATGAGAGTCACACAGACTCTCATTGGCTGCTGCACGGAGGGAGCCGGCTGGAGCTCACACATGAGCTCCTTCTTCCGGCTCCCTCCTCAGCGTGTGACAGCAGAGCGGACGGCGCGGGAGCGGGGATACAGGTAAGTTTTTATTTTTATTACTTTTGTAAGGGCTGGGGGCGCTACTGGGGGGGGGTCTGCTACTGGGGGTGCCTGCTACTGGGGGTGCGGGGGGGCCATACTACTGGTAGGGGCCTGCTACTGGGGGGGGCTATACTACTGGGGGAGGTCTGCTACTGGGGGTGTCGGGGGCCATACTGCTGAGGGGCCTGCTACTGGGGGGGTCATACTACTGGGGGGCCATACTACTGGGGGGGGCTGCTACTGTGGGGGGCTACTACTGGGGGGGGCCTGCTACTGGGGCAGCCTGCTACTGGGGGGGGGCTGCTACTGGGGGGGGCCTGCTACTGGGGGGACCTACTACTGGGGGGGCCATACTACTGAGGGGCCTGCTACTGGGGGGGCATACTACTGGGGGGGGCATACTACTGGGGGGGACCATACTACTGGGGGAGCCATACTACAGGGGGGGCTACTACTGGGGAAGCTTTCTACTGGGGGGGCCATACTACTGGGGGGGCCATACTACTGGGGGGGCTGCTAATGGGGGGCATACTACTGGGGGACATGCTAATGGGGGGCATACTACTTGGGGGGCCTGCTAATGGGGGGCATTCTACTGGGGGCACTGCATAGGGGACCCTACTACTAAGGGGACTGCATAGGGGGCACCACTGCTGGGGGCATTGTGTAAGGGACACCACTACTGTGGGCATTGTGTATAAGGGGCACTACTGTGGGCATTGTGTAAAAGGGTCACTACTGTGGGCATTGTATAAAAGTGGCACTAATGTGGGCATTGTGTAACGGGGCACTACTGTGTGTCGTAACATAAATAAGAGACACTACTTTATGGTGTAATGTGAATCAGGGGCACTATGTGCGGTGTAATGTGAATAAGATTGTGCACTGTGACTCCTTGGGCCGTAGCCCACTATGTAAACAAGTACTGTGACTTTGCTGGCCGTACCCCACTGGGTGGGTGCACTACTTTTCATTTATGCCACTGCTGTGTGGCAATGTGTCATAGATGTGCTTTATACTGTGGTGTCTGCGTCGCTGCGCCGCTGCTTTGTCGCTTAGTAACCAGTCAGCTCACTGCAACCTTTGGCCAATAATGTTGAAAACAATATTATAAGCTGTGAGGTGGTCTAAATTGACTGGAAATTAATGTTATCGAGGTTAATGATACTCTAGGAAGAAAAAAAAGACCAATTTATGTGATTTTAGCTTTTTTTGTCAATTCTTGTAAAAAAATCCAAATCCAAATCCAAATCCAAAGCCAGTCACCGCAGTTTGGCAAATCCAAATCCAAAGCCGGACGACGAATTAGAACCAAATCCAAATCCGGCAAAAATGGTCCGGCCCACATCCCTAGTTTAAAGTCACATTTTAGTCTCTGTTTTAGTCAAGATTTAGTCAGCGGACCTGTCATTTTACTTTAATTTTACTCAATGTTTCAGTCACAATTTTTGCAAACCGTTTAATGATCCTGTAATGGACTTTACCTCAGAAGTTTTCTTTAAAATTCCCTTGAGAACTTGAAGTCAGCATACCTTTCCTGAGTGAGAATGTGTTACATACTGCAGTGGTTCCCAAACTTTCTATAATCGCGGCACCCCAGAGTATCAATATTTTTTTCATGGCACCCCTAAGCCAAAAGTTTTATTGGGAAATTCCGAAAAAAATTAATTATTAAGTAACCTGTCATCCTTAGGTTCAGTTATGTGGTGGTGGTGGTGGATTGCGCTTCTGTTTGTCCACATATTTTGTTTTTATCTCTTACATTGACTATAAATATCATTCATATACAAAAGTCAAGTCCGCACATTGACCATAAATAGTTTGATTTGGTCCTGGACCACCAACCTGAGGCACCCCTGAGAGTGTCCCGAGGCGGGATCAGTATGATTTACCACCGGCCGCATGGCGGTACAAATCCCGACAGCGGAAGCGTGGCAGTGAGAACCTGACAGGTAAGTATTTTATTCTATTTACTAACCTAACCTCCCCCCCTAACCCTAACCCTCCCTTAGGGGTGCCTAACCCTAACCTTCCCCCCAAGTGCCTGACCATAACACCCTTCTAAGTGCCTAAACCTAACCCCCCCTTCCCCGCAGCCTAACGCTAAGTGTCCCGGGGGGGTGCCTTACCCTAAGTCCCCCTGGGAGCCCCTAACCTAAACCCCCCACGCGACTGTCTGTGCCCGGCCACGGCTTACATTCGATGGATAAGCCGGGTGTCAGGCTCCCGGCGTATGTCTAATGACAGGCGTCGGGATTTCAATGCCGGTCATTAAACACTTGCCGGGATTAAACAGTTGGGATGGCGACGGTCGACTTTTAGACCGTTGGCATCTCGACTGCATCCCCCCGAGGCACCCCAGGGTGTCACGGCACCCAGTTTGGGAACCACTGACTTACTGACTTGTACTCCTCCCATATATCATATACAAATTAATGCCTTCAGTTCTTCAGTTAGTTAGAACAACACAATCATGTTTCCTTCACACAGGTCATATTTATTTTCTGCAAATATCTAGAACACATACTGTACTTGCAGAATGTGTTCTAGAATGTAGTGTATGTAGGTAATTTTGACAAGGGTTTTAAATTTAGTTTTAGCATGTTGATTGTAATGCACTGCACTTGCCATACATACAAATTAAGTAGATGATGACTTAGAAGCAGGTGTACTGTATTGTACCCAAATGAAATAACAATGTAGGAATTAATTAGGAAGGAATTCCAATGCAAAGCAATGTGTTTGAATATCCTCTGTATTGCTGTTAGATAAGTGTATATTATATATAATCCAGAAACCACTTATATGAAAATGAGGATTTATAGGAGTAAAAATTGCAATACAATAAAAATATTAATAAGGACAAATATTGCACATAAAATAAAGACAGTACTAATATCTACTTACTGACATTAATAAATTGTGTAAGCATAATAAGCAGTATTTTACATGAAAACATTACGGATGTAAAAATGTGCTCCGCTTGTGATAAAATACTTTCCGCGTTTGCATGTAGCAAACACATTCATCTTTATTTAACATTGACATTTAGAGCTGTGCTCAGACATCTCCTTCCACCCACTCCAAACTGTAAATCTGCTAAGTTGCACCTTTTAGCTGGATTTAGACTTAACTATAACTGATGCCTTCAGTGTTTTACTAAAATGTATTTTTGCAGACAGAGATAAAAATAAGAACAAGCTATAGACGTACTCAGACTAAAAAAAGGTACATCTTACATTCTGTGTGTGTGTTAAATAGCATCATGTACACCAAGTTATCAAAAGCAGCACCTGTTCTTTGTAAGTGAGGTATGCCCAAGACAAACAAAATGTGAACAAAATGTGCAGTATACATATTTTTTTACTGTTCTGTAGTAGCAGCTGTGATTGTGAAAATCCACGTGATAAAGCTTGGTAGTATTGCCACCTAGTGGCTCAAGTCATTTTTATCTCACTGGTAATGTCACACATCATGTATTTACATAGCACCAGCATAGAGCAGTAACTATACTTTTTGGTGCCCTGCGCCAGAAAGAGCATTGGCACCCTCCATTTTTCAAATAGGGACATATTGCACCCAGAAAAGGGTCATAGCCTCATGGGGAAGGGCCAGGGAAGAGATAGGGGAGGCCAGGAGATGCTTGGGATGAAATAAGAGGAAGCTACAAGTGAGAATGATAATAAACAGATAATTGATAGGCCTGAACAGCGCCCCTTGTCCTGCGGTGCCCTGTGCCATGGCACAGGCCACGCTACCCTAGTTACGGCCCTGCACCAGCACATTACGAAGGGATAAAACAATATTAAAGCAGGAGTGGGTATTAACAAATAGACTGAAATTAAAATGGGCCCTGCCTTCAAGCTTGTATCTATAGATTTACAGTTGGATGTAATATTTTCCTTTGTGTGTGTGAACACTTGCTTTTTTGCATTTGTAAATTATAGGAATCTTAAGATTTGTGCTATCAAAAATAGAGAGCAAGGGTGGGAAGATACACCAGGGATCATTATCAACATATTTGCTCCATAAATATATCCAGAACATAAATGTGTTTGAATTGCCTGGAACAATTGATAATTATGATAAAAATAAATAAGTATATTTAAGCACGCAGAAGGCGCGATTGGCTTTGTAAGGAAGTGGGCATGGCTTCACAAAACACAGAGTATCTGTACAAGGGATATAATCAGAATCCCGACAGCAGGGATTCCGGCGTTCAGAATGTCGACGCCAGAATCCCGACACTTCAAAACACCGTTACCGGCATCCCGACTCGGGTTAGGCACTAGGGTGAGGGTTAGGCACTAAGGTGGGAAGGTTAGGTTTAGGGTGCAGAGAGGGTGAGGTTAGGTTTAGGTACTAGGGGGGAGGTTAGGTTTAGTCACCGGGGAGGAAGGGTTAAGGTTAGGGGCTAGGTTACAGTTACTTAGCTAGGGCCGTCTGGATTGTAACATGATCGGGATACCGGCGTCGGGATTCTGATCATCTTATTCATGTGCAATGCAAAATAGTCTTCAATTAAATCAGGATGATAGGTGGCGTCAGTATGGGTCCGGCACCTGCGCGGATTCCCGACCATCGAGAATCTGCGTTTAGCAGTGCACGTGAATTAAGCCCTCTGAACCTTAGCTATTACCACATTTCTCCTCATCACACAGGTAAATGTTTTACATGCCTGCTCAACATTACACCATATTATACAGTTACTACAGAGTTACTGGCAATGGTTAACCAAAAATATGCTAAAACTAAAATCACCTAAGATGATAACTAACAGACCAGTATTGCCAGAGCAGCTGAATGATTTGCAGTGATTAAGAATAATACAGTTAAGAGTGATAAACAGCTATATAGAAAGATCTTTAAGGATGGAGAAAGAGATCTCTTGATAAATAGACTCTTTGGGCTCTATTTATTAACATTATTTTTACTAAAATAAAGTGAAAAAAGGTGTTTTCACACCATTTTTGCATTATTTTAGTTTCACCTGTAGATATTACAGGGCAATTGGAGTAGAATTAGTAAAATTCTACTCCAACCCCTAGTATCACTCATTTTTAGTAAAGCAGATTGCATTTCCCATAATTGTAATGGGAAATGTGATCCGACCAGAGTTACTAAAAATAAATTGTAAAAAAATACCGGGAGAAGTTCTATGATACTAACGCCACCTGGAGGTGGCGTTATCCAGGGTCTCCCCCGGTTACCGGGCTCCCACTCTGCTCTAACGGGGAGAGCAGAGGCGGGAGCCGGTACCAGTAATCAGCTATGTGGTCTAAACAGACCGCAAGCTGATTGCTGTAAAAAAAAGAAAAAAAAATTGAAAAATTTTTGTTTTACTTACCTGAATCCAGGGGACCGGTGATCGGGCCTCCGGTGATGGCCCCTCTCCGGTCAGCTGGTCTCCCACAGTGCACTGCGGCCTGGTCATCAGGTGATCGGGTCCCAGTGCAGTATGGGAGATCACCTGATCGGGAAGCCCGGAGAAGATCACCGGAGGCCAGGAGGATGCAGGTAAGTGTAATGAAGGGAGGGGGCAGCAACGGTGGGTCGGCGCATGCGCGGGCTCTTAGTCGCTGTATTTTTTCCGAAAATACCGCGACTAGAGTGCGGATGGGATCCGCAGGGACAGAGCTTTATCACAAGCTCTGTCCCTGCAAAGGATTTATAGTAAATCCCTGTGATATTGCCTGAATTCGCAATGCGAATTCACTCGGTAATATCACACTACAATCTGCATTCAATATGCGGATTGTAGTAAATAGAGCCCTAAGTGTTCATTGGCTGCTACAGATTAGCACACTTTGTTATTGAATAACCCACACATTATATTTCTTGACTCTTTGATGGACCATTGTAGATACTAAGTAATATTAAAGCATATACAGTAGATCAATAAACATTAAGGGGTAAATTAAATTTGCAGGGTGGGACGCCATGGCAGCTGCAGCTGAACTTGTCCCTCGTGCCCCAATCTCTTTCCTGACTCACATTCTTTAGTAAAAAGCCCTACGGGTTTGACCAAAAAGCAGCGAGTTTGGAGCTACCGTACGGTATGGCTAGGCGCAGATTGGGAATTTAAAGTGGCCGTCGAAATTTTTTTTAAAACAGCCCTAGGTAGACAGCATGCCTGGCTCAGCACACCCACAGCAGCCTCCAGAGCAGCTCCTGGACTTCCTTCTCGATGCTCCAAATCCAGCCTCTGCTGCTGGGATCATTAATTATCTTGGAGACCACCAGATCCTGCTCACAGGCCCCACCTGCAGGTGCGCAGCACCGGACATTCAAGACTTCGCCTGTGCCACACAAAGTGCCGCAGCGAAAAGTGAAAATGCAGCAGCCGGGCACCTGATAGGTGCCAGCAGGCTGCCTGTCACACAGGTGACGCGGTACTGGGGGTGGGGCCAAGCATTAGGCAGACCGGTCCCATAGTACCCTCGTCCGAGTGGGAACCATCCCAGTAAATTATAAGGCCAATTAGCCCCTGGGTGCAGCATATAGCTACATTTACTTATGGTGCAAACCACCTCGTGGTTAATTGTATCGACCCCTCAGAAGATTTTTGAGAGACAACCTGAATTTTATTTGTTAAAACAGGAGTGGCCTAACAGGTGTGATAATAAGAGAAATGGCATGTTGTAAGGCGAATACTATTAATGTGAGAGGTTCTAAGACATGGCTTGTCCGGATTTTAATCTGGGATGATGGAAGATATGGTACAGTATATTAACTCATATTATTTTTAGTACTTTATATTAATGTGTTAAAAATACATTATGATCCTTGTGTTGATGTTTCTTGTGACTTTGGGACATTGAATAATTCATACTTGTGAATTGTGTTTTAAGTCAGGGTATTAAAATACACAAGGGATGTACTGTACACACCTTGCTCATAAGCAAATATTTTCATTGCAGAATACAAAATGTATGATGATCAATTCAAACCATTCATTATATTAGTTAGCTGGTATCTCATGTGGTTTAACGTCCCTTATGTTCTGAATATACAGTCAACTTTAATAAGGTTAAATGCTCTGAGGACAGATGACATGCAATAGGAGAGCATCCCCATGCAATTAAATAGCTATTTAATACAAGAGCAAATAAAAAATTCCTTGGGGTCTTGGTCAGAGAAGATAGACAGCTAAGGAATTACATGTTATGTAGGATAACTGCACGAGATACTGTTAGAAGATGTGCGTTTGGAGACCATTAGGTTATTCATCAAGCTGATGCAACCTATACAAGAACAGCTGTGGTAAGAAAATCATTCACAAGCTGCTTACAGTGACATCCATTCATTAAAGTCACTGAATCACTCAAAGTAATGTACAGTATGGATGGAAAAAATGTGGGTCTACTTTTTTATCAAATGTATCTGTATCTACTTCACCACAGGGTCCTTCCATGCCAAATTGACCACACAAATTATGTAATAAAACCCACCGACAAGTTTGATACATTTGTATACATTTTTTGCATTTTCTTTTTTTTTTTAAGTTAGACCTGTTTTTCACAAATATGGTAAAGAAAAAAACATTGGTTTTCTCTCTTCACCTCAAAATACTAGATGTACAAAACAAATCCATTTTTTGCACCTAATCGACATTTTTTGCCATTTTATGTCTAACTTCAAGCCCTTAGAGCAAAAAAAAATATGTCATGGTAATGTAATATTTGGTTGGTCTTTCAAGCTGGTATACTGAAGTATATGTCTAAAATGTCATAAATATTGGAGTTGGTGGGTTACATGGCATGGTTGAAGTAACATGGAATGACCCTTGAACAAATATAGAGTAGGTGGTGCATGTCCCCTTTACACATTCCAGGCTTCATTCAAGCAGACAGTTTAAACACCCATTTTTTGGCCCATGACCAAAATTCACATTTGATAAGTAAATCTCACACCTCTAAATACTGCTTTAATATTTTAATTTAAACTTTTGAATGACAATATTGCCACACTATTTCTTTCCTTTATTTTGACTTCAAATTTCTCAATCAACATGTGCACAGGTCATGCTCACTAATCACACTTCAATCTAAAATCTCTGGAGTCAGAATTCCACCTCCGACATTCCAATGAGACTTCATACACAAAAGTAATCAATGAGCTACTCACAGCAAAGTCTAAGGGGTAAATTTACTAAAATGAGAGTTTTTAGAAGTGGAGATGTTGCCCATAGCAACCAATCAGATTCTAGCTAATATCTTCTAGAAGGTGCTAGTTAAATGTTAAGTAGAATCTGATTGGTTGCTATGGGCAACATGTCCACTTCTAAAAATAATTTTTAGTCCAGCCCCATCCATATGGACACGCAATTCCCATTATTAACTTATCATCCTGGCTACTTCACCAGTAAGTGAGCAGGATGCAGGAGATCCACCCTCAAATATGGGGATTCAGGGGACTACCAGAAAAGTCAGGAGTCTCCCTCACAGTAGGTAGGTATGGACCACCCCTATGCATTAACTTGTTGTAGACAAATTTCCTTCTTTTTAATTGTATGGAGTTTCCAGTTATCTGTCTTCTTGCAGTTCTTACCACTTCTAGATGTCTACTGTGCACTTTTGAAGAATCAATCAGAACATCACTAGTTGGTAAGACTATTGTACTTATAAGTTAGAGTCTTATTTTTGAATTAATAACACTTGTACTAATCAGTAGCTTGTCAGTTAGGGGTGATATCTATGTTTCTGTTTGTATTTCATTGTTTCAATGTTTCAGTGACAAAAATCTGGATTCACTGTGTGTTTTAAGCAGCCTTGAAACACTAGATTTACTGACTCCAACAGTCAGTAATAAAAAAGTAGAGTCCTACCTTTAAAACCACAAAAGCCAAACACTTATTTTGTACCAATTACTTTGTTCACCACTTTACATCTCAAATATAAGATCTCCTTTTTTGATCTACCTCTGACCTACATTAATCTACCTCTGACCTACACTTCATCTCTGGTCATCATCTCTCACTCCCATCTATAAAAAGTATCCTGTACTGCTACCAACTTATGGAATTTACTACCACACCTGATCAGACTCTATTACAGGCCTCAAATCTTTAAACACTTTCTGAAAACTAGCTTGCCTACGGCAGCCTATACTACTTATACTAATGCACATGGACGTATCTACATTGGTTGCAGAGTGTGTGGTGCACACAGGCTCCTACATCCAGGGGGGCCCACACCGCACAACCTGCACCCATAGATTATACTTACCTGTCTGCTGAGTGCTGCGTTGTAGCTATGTTACTAGAAATATGTGCACAGAGAAATGGCGCAGGAACCATTTTCCTAAAGAGAATATTACATGCGCAGTAGACTCTGGCACTGCTCGGCACATACACTAATGACAGTGGGTGCCCAAACAGAGACTGCACATGGGCCTCCTCCTCTCTAGAACTGCCTCTTCTAATTCACCCTCACAACTATATCAGTCTCCACTATGACCAATACTCATTTGTTTCAGCTGTTAAAATAATTTTGTCTACTTTGTATGTTGTTATTTTAAGTATGTCCTGTTTTCAACAATGTTCAGTGCTGCATAACACTTTGGCACCTTACATGTCAATAGTAACAATTAAGTATTATATAGCTCTATAGCTCAGCAGTATTACCTTCCAGCTAAGCTGAACATTCAATTTAACAAAATTAAATCTATCATGTTTTTTTAGTACACAGTCAGGAACATTACAAATATCCTGCATTAAATATGGAATGCTCTGATCTGCACGTCTGCCTGTCTTCTCAATCAAAATTGTTATCATTGTACTGAACAAGTGTTTTTGTTAGAGATGTGCGTGGACCCGTTTTTAGATTTTGGTTTTGGCTCTGAAACCATTTTCATATTCTGGCTTTGGTTTCAGTTTTACACAAAACATCTTGTGTGTTTTGGTATTAGATTTCATTGAAACTGGTCAAAAACAGGTAAAATCATGTAATTTCCAGATTGAAGTCTATTGAAGAACTGCTCATTGGCTGTGAAGCAAGGACTCACCTCTCTCAGCCAATGAGTGATCTCAGCCAATGCATCTCTATGGGAAATGTGACGGCTGAATCGACATTTGGTAAGTACTGTCCTTAGAGGACAATACTTTGTCCATGGGCTCCGCGTTTCTGCTTTTATATTTTTCAAAGACCACGATTCCTACATGGAATGAAGAGGACCTGAACCAAGGGCTGGGTGAGTATGTTTTTATTTTACAGGTACGATTATGGATTCTACTGGACAAGAGGACAGACCGGTGAGACTTGCACATAGGACAAGGTAAGTATAAAGAGTGAGTGCAGGTGACTGTGAGTGAATAAGTGAGTGTATGTGTAATAAAATATTACAATCTACATGTGTGTGTTCTGTCATTTTTTTATATTTCTTTTACAGGAGGACTAGAGGCACCAACAGGCCCTTAATGCCCTGCATGCTGGTACTTGTAGTTCCACAGGTACAGGCATTCTAGGGAAGCTTGCTGGGACCCCTAGATCCTCTGAAAAAGACAATATTAGTTTTACAATATTTATTAACCCTATCAACCCTCATCCACCAGCCAGGGATGCGGGGGATAGTCCTTGGCTTTAGCCCCAGCCTGGAGTACCCTGGAGAGGGGGGACCCCACATCTCCAGGGATCCCCAGCCTGGGCTGACTAGATTGGGATGAGAATACTATGGCCAGGGGACCTGTGAAGCATGTCCCTTGGTTGCGTCACTACACCCCCCGCTAGTGGATCCCAATACTGGTTCTAAAAACACAGGGAACCTCCACACCATTTTCTCCCCATATTTTTTTTTTAATTAACCCTTAATTTCCTTTAAAACTGTTAAACACACTGCTTAGAAAGGGGTCTATTTTAAACTTCTATTTTGGACCGAAGTACTTACCTTCTGGATTTTGGCGGTCGGGGTGCCAGCGCTGGTATTCTGATAAGTGTCGGGATTCCAGCATCTGCATTCTGACCACATCCCTTTCCATTCATCATCTGTACATTTCTGTGAAAATACATAATTATGTTTTTTCCTGGCATTATTATTATTACTGCTAATTGCAGGCTAGTAGAAGCTGGAGCAGAGGATGCATTCGGTATGGGATCCCGGCTGCCGCTTGACCGGCAGTTCGATTCCCGGCTGCGGGAGCCCGACAAAACAGCAGAGCCCAGCAGCGGAAGACCGACAGCGCTGGAAATCCCGATCATCCCTAAGGTATGTATAAACTAACCTAACCAACCTCCCTAACCCTAACCCTCCTTAGGGGTGCCTAACCCTAACCTCCCTCCCCAAGTGCCTAACCCTAACCCCCCCTTCTAAGTGCCTAACCCTAACCCCCCTTCCCCGCTGCCTAAATCTAAGTCCCCCGGGGCGGTGCCTAACCCTTAGTCCCCCCCGGGGGTGCCTAACCCTAACCCTCCCTCCCCCTAGCCTAACCCTAATCCTCCCGGGGGGGTGCCTAACCCTAACTCCCCCCCAGGTGCCCTAAACCTAACCCTCCCCCCCGTGGCTGTCCGCTCACAGCGCCCGGCATCCCTTCGATCGGGATGCCAGGCGCCTGTCTCCCGGCATAGGGAAAATGACAAGCATCTAGATTTTAGATGCCTGTCATTTAACCCTAGGCAGGATAGAGCATTCGGGAAGCTGGCGATCGGGATTGCGGCCGCCGGCTTCCTAAACGTATCCCCAGAGGATGTGACACTTGAGTCATGGTCTGTTAACTTTTTCACAAGGATCTTTATACATGTCTTAAGATCTGATTAATCTTGAAAAAAGACATTACATAGGATTTAAAACTAGGATCAAATAAGATTGACAAAATGTACGCTTTGCAAGCTCTTGCACATCTTTGGGTAAATGTGAAAGGAATGAAGAAATTGATTTACTTGGCCAAAATACAACATCTTATTGGTTGCTATGGGCAACAACTCCACCTTAGTAAATATATTCCTCAGTCTGCACTGTGAAGCACCGTCCAATGAGTTCTGAAGCATTTGGCTGAATATGAGCATATAATATTGCCCGAAACACTTCAGAATTCATTCTGCTGCTTTTGTCAGCAGTCACATCATCAATAAATACAAGGGAACCAGTTCCATTGGCAGCCGTACATGCCCACGCTATGACACTACCACCACCATGCTTCACTGATGAGGTGGTATGTTTTGGATCATGAGCAGTTCCTTTCCTTCTCCATACTCTTCTCTTCCCATCTTTGTCTCTTCTGTCTATAGGATGTTGTTCCAGAACTGTAATGGCTTTTTTAGATGTTGTTTGGCAAACTCTAATCTGGTCTTCCTATTTTTGTGGCTCACCAATGGTTTACATCTTGTGGTGAACCCTCTATAATCACTCTTGTGAAGTCTTCTCTTGATTGTTGACTTTGACACATATACACCTACCTCCTGGAGAGTGTTCTTGATTTGGCCAACTGTTGTGAAGGGGTTGTTCTTCACCAGGGAAATAATTCTTCTGTCATCCACCACAGTTGTTTTCCGTGGTCTTCCGGGTCTTTTGGTGTTGCTGAGCTCTCCGGTGCATTTATTTCTTTTTAAGAATGTTCCAAACAGTTGATTTGGCCACACCTAATGTTTTTGCTATCTCTCTGATGGGTTTGTTTTGATTTTTCAGCCTAATGATGGCTTGATTCACTGATAGCGACATCTCTTTGGATCTCATATTGAGAGTCGACAGCAACTGATTCCAAATGCAAATGTCACACCTAGAATCAACTCCAGACCTTTTACCTGCTTAATTGATAATGAAATAATGAGGGAATAGCCCACACCTGTCCATGAAATAGCTTTTGAGTTGATAGTCCCATTACTTTTGGCCCCTTAAAAAGTGGGAGGCACATATAGAAACCGTTGTAATTCCTACACCATTCATCTGATTTGGATGTAATTATCCTCAAATTAAATCTGAAAGTCTGCAGTTAAAGCATATCTTGTTTGGTTCATTTCAAAGCCATTGTGGTGGTGAACAGAGGCCAAAATATGAAAATTCTGTCATTGTCCCAATATTTATGCACCTGACCGTATATATATATATATATATATATATATATATATATAATCTTTTCCAAATGAAGGGGTGGGACTTGAAAATATCACAAACTTTATTTCATAGTTCTTTGTCCTCACAAAGGTCTGGATGGAGTACGAAATGTTGATGGGCTAAGTCTTGTGAACTATGAAATAAAGCTGTGATATTTTCAAGTCTGGTGAGTGCACCCATTCCTTCGTTTGGAAAATATATATTGTGGATCCTGTGCACCATGAATTGGTGTGGCACCCCAGCCATAAATTAACAGGATGGAGTGAGTGTGGACCAATTGGATGTTATATATATATACATATATATACAATACAAATTTTTTTATTTATAACTTATAAACATCTTCTTTGTTTATTGTAATAATTTTTATAGTTAACTTAACACTCATCAGCTTTGTGGAGCTCCCTGAGACTGCAGGGAGATGGGAGATTAGGCAGCAACAGCTCATCCTCGCTTTTGTATAGTCAGACACTGCTTGCAGAGCTGGGGGCAGGGCAGTAAGCTGCACAGAAAGAGAGCTAATAGAGGCATGCCTTGAGCACTGGTGGACACCTCCAATGTGTCATGTGACCAGGAAGTGCACTGCAGCAGCAAGAGAAGACACAGTGATGCAGGTAGGAGAATCAATGGACACTGAAGCTGAGTGTAGTGAGGGGGAGAGTTACAGTGAGTAGGGGATGAGATAAGCTCTGAGCACTCAGACCCATCTCCATGTGTGCCTCCCCAGCCATTGACCTAACCGCACATCACTGGAGTGCAGAGACCTAACACACATACACATACATCAATCCTTCCTGGGCTTCGTGTAATCCCCTCCCCTTGGGATACAAGACCTTTCTAGCATGAATTTTTTCAGCAATCTGCTTCAAATGCTCTTCTGTGGGATCGGACAAGATGGGCTAGCCTTCACACCCCCATGCACATTAATGAGCCTTGGATGCCTTTGACCCTGTCAGTTCACTTGTCCTTCCTTGGACCTCTTTTGTGGGTTGTGGTACTAACCACTGCATAAAAAAGAACAACCCACAAGAGCTACCATTTTGGAGATGCTCTGACCCAGTAGTCTAGCCATCACATTTTGACTCTTGTTAAAGCTGCTCAGATCATTATGCTTGCCCATTTTTCCTGCTTCCAACACACAATTTACAGAACTGACTGTTCACGTGCTGCCTAATATATCCCACCCCTTGATAGGTGCCATTGTAATGAAATAATGTTATTCTCTTCACCTGTCAGTGGTTTTAATGTTATGGCTGGTGGGTGTGCGCACATCTACAGATGTGTCCTAATACATCTAGTCTCAATAAGCCATGTGGCACGAGTAAGCGGCGAGATGCAAGGCAATTTTGCTAGCACCAGCCATTTTTTTTGTCGAAAATTAGTCTTAGTCACAATGCAAAGTACTAGGATGCACCAAGAAGCTGTGCTGATTAATTTGATATGTGACACTTGTATATCTGTGTGCGACTGAGTCTGTATACGTGCACAACAAAACTTGGCATGGAAAAAACCATTGCCACTGCATAGTAGCACTTCGTATATAGATTCAGAGACTCAGGCGCCTATTCATGATGTTTATTATTTAGGTCCGTTTAGACCCCGATAATTAACACTCTAACTCTCCATGGAATCCAAAACAATTTATCATTGCTCCGGCGTGGTGACAGCTGATGCAAAATCAGCTGTTCCCACGAGCGGCTTCACTGCTCCTTTCGGAGCAGCGAATCTTTAAAGGAGAGGTCCTACTTCAAGCTTCAGGAGTAAGTTGTAGTATACATGCGTGACGAACCGACGTCCGGCAGAGGGATCTGAAAGGATCCCTCTTCGCAACCTGGTCTGCAGGTTACGATCCACAAGTGGGAGCATTCACCATCTGAAGATGGCGAAAGCTACCACACTCAAGGTCCGAAAAATATTGTATTTTCGGAGCTTGATGAATTCTATCCCCATACTGGTGTATGGGGACAGCGGGCCATTCCGGGAGAGGAAGGTAAGTAAGAGATATCTGTGATACTAGTGTATGGGGACAGCAGGCCATTCCGCCAGTGGAAGGTAAGCAGGAGATATCTGTGATACTAGTGTATGGGGACAGCAGACCATTCCGCCAGAGGAAGGTAAGCAGGAGATATCTGTGATACTAGTGTATGAGGACAGCGGGCCATTCCGCCAGAGGAAGGTAAGTAGGAGATATCGGTGATACTAGTGTATGGGGACAGTGGGCCATTCCGCCAGAGGTAGGTAAGCAGGAGATATCTGTGATACTAGTGTATGGGTACAGCAGGCCATTCCGCCAGAGGAAGGTAAGCAGGAGATATCTGTGATACTAGTGTATGGGGACAGCGGGCCATTCCGCCAGAGGACGGTAAGCAGGAGATATCTTCTTGATAAATGGCCCGAACACCTAATATTACAATTTCAGGTAAAAATTTTCATTTTCACCTGCTTTTGTAAAAATTAAGTGATGATGAATAGGCCTCTCAGTCACATACAGATAAACAAGTATTATATATCAAATTATTTAGCACAGTCTCCTGGTGTGTCCTAGTTTCATAGCATTGTGACTAGTATGCATTTTTGGCAACAAAAGACACAAAAAGTCCCCCGTGCTAGTAAAGTCACACAGGACCTGGCATGCTTTTTGGCGCAACTACAACAATGACTTACAAGGACACATCTGTATTTACGAATGGAACTCATGAGTGAAGCATGATGTGAAGTATAATAACCATTTAAACTGATTCTGTTTTTTTCTACTGAAGACTGCTGAGTTTGATAGAACATAGGCCCTCATTCAGACCCGTACGCTCTGAGCAGAGCGCACGCTCTGAATGAGGGCCGCCCTCCATAATTATGGAGCGTCCTCCTGGACGCTCGTATAGCTGTGGGTCACCACCCACAGCCTATACGAGCGTGCAGGTTGATGGCCGCGATGGTCTTGACCATCGCAACCATCGCCACTGCGAGCCGGAGCCTGCGGTTGAGTTTCTCAACCGCAAGGCCCTGGAGTGATTTTGGCTCTATCAGAGCCAAAATCATTCCCACTGACATCACTAGTGATGTCAGTGGGCCGGCTTCTAACGGTAGGCGTTCCCTTGGGAACGCCCCCGTCAGGGAGGCACGCCCCCGGCACGCCCACCAAAGGGGGCGTGCTGTCAATCAACATCGACAGCACGCCCCCTTTGATCAGACACAACGAGCGAAGGAAAGTCCTTCGCTCATCGCGTCTGGCGCATGCGCACGACGGAGCTCCCGCCGTCGTGCGCATGCGCAGTGCACACCATCGACCCACTTGCGAGCGGACAGCCGCTTGCGAGTGGGTCTGAATCAGGCCCATAATACATCACATTTATGAAAAAATGAAATTCTGCTTACCACAAGAAAAAGTACACATTCATAAATGTCTAAAATGTAAACCTTTACACTGTCTAAATAAATATGTTAGCTCTAAAACGGTTCTGCTACAAGTTACCAAAATAGCTCCTAATACTAGAAACAACTTGAAATCTTCTATTGAATCCTCAGAAACAAACTATTGCTGAAATTTGACAGACAGTATGTTTATCTTCCTTAGCAACATCTGTAGCCATGGTAGCAAACAATGGACTGCAATGCTTGTTTCTATGGTTACAGGAAATGGCAAGGACGTTTCAAGGAGAGGTCCTACTTCAAGCATCAGGAGTAAATTGTAGTATACAGCATAATTATTTTTACTGAGCAAACATATTTTTGAAAGGGTTTATTTAAAAGATGAATATGTTTGACTGGTTTAGTTATCTGCCTATTACTATAAAATAATGCAATAAAAAGCATTTGTAATTTGTACTTAGACATCATAAATGTGCTAAAAGCTAGAATAAACATTATCAGACATTATATTCTAGTGCACAAAATGTCATGATTTTTTGACGCATGTAAGTAGGTATAGATAGATTTGTAATAGTAAAGATAAGTGTTGACAACTGTGTTTTTTGTTTGCATACATTTATAGCATTTACAGTATATTGCCATGATTGCCTGATTTGTACACATGTGCGGCCACTTTTCCATTGCAGCCTGCTTACCATTTTATGTGTGAATCAATCTTTGCAGACTAATACCAGTGGGACTGCATGTGGAAGCCCGTTCTTTGGTTTGCAACCATCATTTTTGCTTTAGTATCTGGACTTACACCAGTTCCTTGTGATTGCATGGTCACTGCCCACTTCAATCACTGGTGGTCTCCGTTTTTGTGCGAATACCTGATCTGGCAACTGCACAGAAGCCACATGCTTTCTTTGGCACATGCTTAGTGTGCTGATATCTGTGAAATTTGTGTGCATTGAGACTTGCGTTCGATTCAGATTAAGCCCCTATGTAAGCATGGGTTTATTTCTTTTCTGCTTTGTTTACATATACTGTATTGCCTAATGTTGTCCTAGCTGCGCAGCCTATTCATGGTCAATTCTGTGTGATTTAAAAACATGGACTTTGTCAGCCTCCATACCTGAGATATGAGGACATTTGCACTAGTGCAGGGGTTCCCAACCACGGTGCTCAAGGCACACTAACAGTCCAGGTTTTGAGGCTAGCCATACTGGAGCACAGGTGACTTAATTAGTACCTCAGTTATTTTGATTAACCATCTGTGCTCAAGCCTGGATATCACCAAAACCAGGACTGTTAGTGTGCCTTGAGGACCGAGGTTGGGAATCACTGCACTAGTGTATGATTTGCAAATAATGAGAATCCTGCAGGCTTAAATGTCTTGATTAAAATATAAAGTAATGACTTACACTTTGCTAGATAGAAGCAGATTTCCAATAGCATAAATAAGCACTAATAACGGGTTGGGTACAATTGGACGAATTATCATGTCATCATTCATCATGTCTACATTAATATGTCGACATGATGAACTGTCGACAAGCGGTTTCTGGTGGTCTAGTGGTGTCTTACCGGTGTCTCCAGGGCCTTCCTCTGGGTCTTTTTAGTTACATGAGGATCAGTTCGGGCAGTGCTGTCTTAGCAGGGGCGGTCACATATTTTTCCCACTATCCATAATCCCTACCGTAACCCCCTCTAGTGTCAGACACTAACCCCCCACCCAAATCCTAATCCTTATTCTCCCCCCACAGCCTAACACTTCCGGCGACACCTAACCCTAACTGTGGGCATCCTCACACTGTCGACATTTCACATGGCAACAGTTTAGATGTCGACATTGTGGACATGATAATATTGTAATGTGAACATGTCGACATGGTGTCTGTCGACAATTTGAACCATGTCAACATTACAATGTTTCCTGGATCCCTCCCAACACCCCCCCACAGTGCACACGTCCTTTTGTGCATGCGCAGAAGGACACCAGAGGGACATCTGGGTCATGAACCCATAAGTCCCTTTATCGCAAAGAACAGCTCTTACCTGGAGAGCTGTCCTTTGCACATTTCTAAGTACATACCGGCTATATTATCACTGGTAAGTACACGATAATTGTATAATATTGCGGTCGTGATGCTTAGCACATCCCACCCAGGGACACAGCAGAACAGCACAGTCACCTTGGATGCGACTTTGTCAGCTAAAGCCCAGCTGGCTGTATTCCATGGGACCATGCCAGGTAAGTGGTTAAAGAAATCCACAAAACATCTGTTGAGGAGTACTTGAGGACTGGTAGTGAGGACTCCTGATAATAGAATATGCCATAACGATACCTCATCCCCATGGTGTCTTCAGAAAACAAGACACAATTCCTTCATTGTTCAAGAATTTATGATGTTGTCTTTGTCATTGGCTGTGTCTTTAATTCAATTATGTTTGCGTTTGTGTATTTTTAAAATGTGTGTATTTTGGAAAATCAAATACATAATTAAATTGAGTACCTAATTGTGATCTAATCACTTGTAGTTTGAGTTAAAAAAATTCTACAGACTGTAGAAATAACCTTCAGGGTTTCTCATCAAGTAAAATACCTTGCTTTGAACACTAAAGCTGGCCACACACTAGACCAACTTACATCCAACCAGCCAACTTGTTAATTGGTTGGAATGAAAATCTGGTAACGTATGGGAGTAAATGATGATCAGCAATTTGCTCCTAAATGCCAGAAAAGAGATGAAAATGGTCGTCAGACAAGTTTGTTAAATGTTTGATCTAAACTATTTGTTCAAACAACAGTTTTGGCCCATTATCCAGCATTTAGGAACAAATTGCTGATTGTCATTTGCTTTCATACCTTACCAGATTTTCATTCCAACCAATTAACTAGTTGGCTGGTTGGACAGATAATCTTTAGATGTGTGGCCAGCTTTACTCAACAGTAGCATTATGTTAAGTTCTATTTTCCCAACATAGGTACTGTATATCCCTTTCTATCTCATTTTAATATCACACAGAGCAAAATTGTGTTTTACCAGTGTAGGTGCACAGATGCATGCATAATTGCAGCTAAATAGCTAAACATTAGGAAGAGCCTTTCATCCAAATTAAAAATAGCTCCTACGAAAATGATACCATCTTGCAGCGCAAAGCCACACGCATAAGCCTAAAACTACACGTAAAAGCAGTCGTGTGGAATGTACAACAGTGGAAGAATTGATTTTGCCCCAAACTTTCTGTTTTTGGCTTTCCAAATGAACCTAAACTAAAAGCCCTATATAAACAGCAACACAACACAGAGGGAGTAAGTACATAGTAACATAACATTACAAACTGTTTCTAGCAAAAATTATGTTTCTCTTTAATAGATGTGTTTATGAAGTCAGTGATCTTTTAAAAGAAATGAAAGCATAATGTCAATGTAACAAATGAGCACTTCCATTTAAATGCAGACCCTCCAACATGACCCCTTATATCAGGTACAAAATGCTTTACTCATGGACTTCCCTCAATTATGATTGATTGCACCTGTGTTGAAACATCTTTTCCTCATCAATTAACTAGTTCAACACAGGGTACAGCAATTATAAATTAAGAGGGAAGCCCAGGAGCAGAGCATTTTGTACCTGACGGAAGGGGTCAAGTTGAAGGGTCTGTTTATGTTAGAACCAAAACAACAAAACTTCACATAACAGACATCTATTCAAACATTTAAAATTGATGGTCAATTTATACTTATATTCCTTTCACACTGAGCCTCTAACCTGGGATACTGCCAGGGCAACACAGGTGCTGGCTTGGTGTGAAAGGGTTAAGCTGGGTTTTGTGGCCTGGTGTTCCAGGGACCGACCCGGATACACTGCAGTGTGAAAGGGGTGACCCGGGTAATTCTACTCAGGTTATATTTACGAGCTCATTGGCAATTTGAACGCAACACCCACTTTTCATGACTCATCACCAGCTGTCACCCCAAACGCTGCCAAACATCTCCAGCCAGGACTCACAGGCAGTTGGGTTGGCTCCTTTATGTGAATTGTGAACTGCGCTGCAGCCCCACTTTTAATGACTCCGCAGGACAGACACGGGTGCAGTGTGATAGGGAACGACCGGGAATAGCCCAGGTCCAATGTGCAGTATAAAAAGGGGTTTATGCAGCTGTGACAAGGCTTGAAACCATGTTCATTAACCCGGATCAGACCGGGGATTTAGGCGTGAAAGGGATAAAACTTATTTACTTAGGCTAACTTACTTCTAGCATCTCAGCTTTTGTTTCTGGCAGTACTTTGAACAGCTACTCTATATAAAAATTCCCAGTGCTTTTTTAACAATATTATTTACAAGCAGTTAAATTTTTAATAAAAAAAAAAATCTGTTATAAAATATTCACTCTTATACCCCTTTTACACCAGAGCAAAAACCTGGGTAATTGCTGGGTCTACCCAGGACGCAGCTCAGTGTAAAAGGGTCCATGAAAAACAACCTGGGTCAAGTGACCCAGCAATCCAACCCAGGTAGCTACCAAGGTCGGACCCAGGATGGACCTGGGTAATGGTGCAGTGTAAGCAGCGCAGCCTGGGTTATCTGACCTGGGTCATGCCTAAAATGAGCTGATTGGTGGTTGTGGATCAGTCACCTCCCACTTTTTATGACCTTACAAGTTTAGCAGAGCAGACCCAGGTTCAGTGTGAACGGGGCTGAGCTGAGAATAACCCAGATCTATGGTGCTGTGTAAACGGTGTCCGACCTGAGTTGGACAAATGTCTGAAAAACCATGGTCGGACCCGGGTTTTGGGTGGAAAAGAGGTATAAGTGACCTGGGGTGTGAGCTCAACAGGTACATAATTCTGTTCCATCCAATGAATACTAAGGTATGATAGTACAGTTAATCTTCTATGAAAATATACTATATGATTCTTTGCACTCAGTGGCATGGAGCCACGCTTTCTTTATATACAGCATTCCCTTATGCAGGATATTTGTTTGCCAAACATATTTTGTTACTTGTAGATTTGGAAGTGCAAATAAAATATAATACAATAAGGGGGAGAAGTTTCAAAGTTTGAATAGAGATGAAGTAGGCAGAGATAAAGTACCGACCAATCAGCTCCTGTCACTTTACAGGCTGTATATAAAAAATAACAGTTAGGAGCTGATTGGTTGGTACTTTCACTCTCTTTAAGATTTGATACATCTTCTCCTAGAATTTCAAAATATCTACTGTATATGTGATGTGATGTAACATTTTAAAAACAAGTTGAAAATACCTTGCCTTTCCCTGCAAAACTTCCTCAACTTGTCTGGACTCTGGCCCTGATTTAGAGGCGCTCGCTCTGAATCAGGGCCGTCCTTCTGAATTTTTAGAGCGGCCTCCTGGCTGCTCGTATAGCTGTGGGTGACCACCCACAGCTATAGCGAGCGGCCAGGAAGATGGTCGTGATGGTCAAGACCATCGCGACCATCGGGCTTGCGACGAGACCCTTGTGGTAGGATCTCGTTGCCGCAAGCCCTGGAGTGCTTTTGGCTCTATCAGCGCCGAAAGCACTCCCACTGACATCACTTGTGATGTCAGTGGGGCCGGCCCCAGACGGTAGGCGTTCCCATGGGAACGCCTCCATCTGGCCAGCCACGCCCCCGGCATGCCCACCAAAGGGGCGTGCTGTCACTCACAATCGACAGCACGCCCCCTTTGTAGCGAGACTCATAGAGCCACCTCCATCATGCGCATGCGCACTGGGCTAACATTGACCCGCTTGCAAGCGCATAGCGCTCGCGAGCGGGTCTGAATTAGGCCCTCTGTTTAGAATGAGGCTAGGAAACTTGTGACTCATTTTAAATTAACATTATTCTGTCTGTTATGCTGAAAGTAATGGTGCGTACACACGGTACGATTAAAATGGACGATATGAACGATAACAATATCGATCATATTGTTATCGTTCATATCGTGCATCGTATGATCAATATTGATATCGACCATCGCCCGTGCATGCAGACCAACCTGGTCGATATCGACCAGGTTACTATAGGGACCTGCGATTGTTGATCACGGATCACTATAGTCATTGGTGAGTTTGTGGTGTGCTGGATGATCGATATCGATCAGGGCCGTAGCTAGGGTATTGCGGCCAGTGCCATCTCACAGGGCACCACAGGTCAGGGGGCGCTGTTTGGGCCTGTCAAATTTCTGTTTATTATCATTCTTCCTTGTAGCTTCCTCTGATTTCATCCCCGGCATCTCCTGGCCTCTCCTATCTCTACCCTGGCCCTTCACTATGAGCCATGGCCCTTTTTTGGGTTTACTATGTCCCTTTGAAAAATGAGGGGGGCACCAATGCTCTTTCTGGCACAGGGCACCAAAAAGTCTAGTTACGGCTGTGATATCGATCGCCCAGCACACCCGGGAGATTGAACAACCACATCGTTATCGTTGTCGAACATCCCGTCTGTACGCACCTTTAGGAGGGAATCCAATTGCAGGTGGGATATTTAAAAAATGTATAGAAATTATATGGCACTCTCCTAATAAGGGCAGAATGGAGGCTGGCAGCTCTCCCAGGGGTCCGCCAACACCCAGAACCTAGAGGTAGTATATAGTGAACAAATGATAACGCCAAAATGCCTGTATTGGACCTGTGAGACACATATAAAAGTGTAGAGAAAATAACAATGTATTTATTATAATATCACAAGGATTATTCCAATAAACAGGTCAATTTGCTAATCATAAAATTCCATATATAACATATTCTGCATGCAGAAAATATATCCAAATAACACATATATAAAATATATAAATAAACCATCAGCTGAATCAGCTAATATAAAGTGGTGGTTACTTTGGATCAGCTTATTGCTAAAATCTAACCTCCAAAATCACAAAGTGGCATGTGCATAAAACAATGTATCCTTGCACTAAGCAAACACAGTGGGCCTGATTCAGAGCCGAACACTCTGACCAGAGCGCTCGCTCTGAATCAGGGCCCTCCTCCATGAAAATGGAGCGTCCTCCTGGACGCTCGCATAGCTGTGGGTGACCATCGGGCTTGCGACGGAGACCCTGTGGTAGGGTGTCGCTGCTGCAAGCCCTGGAGTGATTTTGGCTCTATCAGAGCCAAAATCACTCCCACTGACATCACTAGTGATGTCAGTGGGGCCGGCTTCAGACGGTAGGCGTTCCCATGGGAACGCCTCCGTCTGGCAGCCACGCCCCAGCACGCCCACCAAAGGGGGCGTGCTGTCAATCAACATCGACAGCACGCCCCCTTTGGTGCGAGACCTGGGTCTCGCACATGCGCACGACGGAGCTCCCTCCATCGTGCGCATGCGCAGTGGGGCAACATCGACCCACTTGCGAGCATCCTGCACTCACGAGCGGGTCTGAATGACCCCCAGTATCCATTCACAATGATTCCTAGAGTACTCGACCAGGATTCCAAAGGTCTAACTTACTCAGTGACTCAATAATATTAGCAGCTCATGTTATAGTTCCACAGAATCAACTATTATTATTGCTGTAATATGTGAGCGGCTGATAATATAATTCCACAGAGTCAGACCCACCAATATTGTGTCCGCAATATAATCCCCCTCCACCAATGTCAGTGGCAAAAAGTCTTAATGGTAGTAATAGTAATCACATTACCTATGTGGGATCAACCAATGTTATTGCCACAATGTTATTCCTCTCTCCAAGTGTCAGTGAGAGGGGGGCCGGCTTGCATTACACCCCTGGGACCCACCGTGGTCGATCACAGAAGGAGAGCTGCTTCGCCGACTTTGTGCGCTCACCTGGTTCGTGTGAAGTTAATTGCAGGCCAGGTCACACTGCTGTCACTGCAGCTCAGGATTAGTATACTGTTCCCACCGGTCCCTTGACGGCATGTCAAGTCCTACTGTAAAAGTGCACTCAGGACGGAATCAGTATGATTTACCGCCGGCCGCATGGCAGCCTGGCAGTGGTAAAAATCCAGATAGTTCTTTTTGGTAAGTATCGCTAACCTAATTCCCCCCCTAACCCTAAATTTCCTTTAGGGGTGTCTAACAATAACCTCCACCCCAACTGCCTAACCCTAACCCCGCTCCAAGTGCCTAAAACCTAACCCCACTTCCCTGCAGTCTAACCCTAAGTCTCTCGTGGGGGTGTCTAACCATAACCTCCCCCCGGGGTGCCTGACTCCCCCTTCCCCTAGCCTAACCCTAACCTGCGGGGGGGGTTAGGTTAGGGGCTCCGGGGACGACGACGTAGGGCTAGGCACCCCCCCGGGAGACCCTAACCTAACACCCCCCCTGCGGCTGTCCGCGCCTGACACCCGGCTTACCTTCAATCGGAATGCCGGGTGCTGGGCTCCCGGCGTAGGTCTAATGACAGGCGTTGGGAAGCCGGGACGCCTGTCATTAGTACCTTGCCGGGATTTGACATTTCGGAAGCCGGCTGTCGGGATTTCGTCTGTTGGCATCCCGACTGCTTCCCCTCAGGACTTACACAGACTACCCGCTGCTGTGACTGCATTCAGGGGAGCCATGCACTAGTGCGTCATGAGCTGTATCCTCCAGCTATAGTTGCCGCTTGAGGGGCTGCTTCATGTGCAAACGATCCACTCTCCCATGGGAAATAGCATGCTGTAGATAAAATGCTCTAGCTGCGGCTAAGTTAAAGTTCCAGAGTAGAGTAACCTTATGGTCAAATCCAAGGAGTTGACCGCAGTAAAGCATGCACAGGCTGTGTGGTCACCAGTGAAGAGTCAGATTAGGAGATTTGTTCAAACCAGTCTCCTGTGATTCAGCAATACAAGACAGATGTAGCTTCTTGATCTAGAGACACCCTTAATGCATTTCTTTTGCCCTTAACCTGCGGCGATGGGTTTGGCTATTCAATCACATGATTGAAAATGGGATGCGGTGATTTCTGGGACCCCGGTGGCACTCCTCCCCCCTCCCCTGAGAAATAGTAAAGCAATTGGAAGTTTCCAATTAGCTTAATTAGTCCTTAAAGACTCACCTACGAAGTTCTGTCTTCTTCCTCCAGCATTGGGAGCCAGGTCTTCTGCAGCAGGGTGGGTATCTGAGTGTTTGTGAGTGTCGGTAAATGTGTATAAGTGAGTGTGTGCATGTGTGTGTGTGACCCAGGGTATGTGTGAGCGCCTGTATACCCCCCCTGTAGCCGGCACTGGGAGAACTGCATCTCCCAGCAGCATTTGCGCCTCTCACCAGCCCCTGGAGCCTCCCAGCAGCCCCTTCCCCAATGACAATATGGAGGTAAGGCCTCTGGGAGCCGTGAAGACTACCGGACAGGTGAGTATTTTTTCTTTATTTGCCGTGGGGTATTCAGAGCTGAAGGGGCCTATCCACTAGGCGGCTAGAAAGACCGAGGTGCGGTGCCCGCACTGAATGGCGTTCACTGAACGTCATTCAGTGCAGGAGCCCGACCAGCTATCTCTGAACATGCCGAACCTGATGATCATTGTCAGGTTGACGGGCATGTTCTGTAGATAGTTGAGGTCGGCAAGGACCCAGCATGCACGAGCATCGCTGGTCCTTGCCGGCTATCCATTACACCACTTTCTGTACGATGTGACCAAAACCTCCTGGTTTTGGTTGGATCATGCAAAAAGTCGTGTAATGGATAGGCCCCGTAACTCATATGAAGAATTTAGCAACTTTGTTTATTATTGTGTCAGTTCTGCACCATTGGATACAGATTCATCACTCTGCTGAACTGTTTAATTATCAACTGTGGTATAGATAACACACAAATATCCTCTGGCAATTCCACATCAGTGTATTTCCTATATGCATTTATTCTTGTTTTTATACAATTGATTATATGTATTTAATAATGAACTGGAATATTAATTATTATTATTTTTTTTTGGCATAACTGATTTTCTTTATTGTTTTGGTACATGGTTATTTTTATAATTTTTATGTTTATTTATTTATTTTTGTTGTCCACAGCGCTGTTATTTTTTCTTTTTATTTATTACTTTTGGTTGGCTACCTTTTAACAGCAGTGTGGAACACTGTTTTTGTGTTTACATTTGTGTATATTAGAAATCCAATTTTTCAGTGCCTGTGGCTATATTCTTTTTTCTTAGAACTGTTAATTACACTTGAAAGATGCTGTGTAATCTATCTATATCTGCTTCTGTACATTTTGCTAGATGACTTTTGAGTACATATTATGATATGCTGGTGTGTAATGTGCCAGTGGTTCTAAATATCAACAAGTATTAGTGTAGGTATGGTATTAATACAGGATGTAGTTATGAGACTGGCAGCCGCATGGCCGCCGGTCTCAATCCGGACAGCGTAATCCTGGCAAAGGATTTGACATAGTCGTCGAAATACCGACGCCTCTGTTAATCCTGACGCCGGACTGATCATCCTCTCTGCCGGGTAAGTATACACTTGGCCCAGGGATGGCTGGGTTAGGTTTAGGGACCCCCGGGGGGACTTAGGGTTATGCACCCCCCTCTCCCCCTGGGGAGGGTTAGCGTTAGGCTAGGGGAAGGGGGGGTTAGGGTTAGGCACTAGGGGGGAGGTTAGGGTTAGGCACCCCTCAGGGATTATTAGGGTTAAGGGGGGGTGTAGCATATTTACCACCGGCAGTCGGGATCTTCACCTGTCGACCTGTCACTGTCGTGATTTCAATCCCATTCCTATTAACACATATTACTAATTTGGCTTTACACTACTTTTTTTGTAAAATAAAGTATGATTTTTAGAGATAATTGAAGCATTAATATGATACTATTGTTGTAGCTGATGTGAGGGATCTGATCAAATTCTATTTCTCCTTGCTGTATATGCAGAATGATTAAAACAGAAAAAAGAGAAAGAATATTCCTACACGGGGCACTCACGGATATTAATATGATTGTTCAGACAGAAATTATTACAGTAAATAGGAAATGATGATAGATTTAAAATATAACTTTTAATATAAAGTCTAAAATATAGCTAGCGAAATATCTTTACAAAAAACACACAAAATATAAAATAAAATATACTATTAATCTCCAATTTCCAATGTTGTCTCTGTTCTCACCACAATGGTCTATATATCATTCCAAAGATGATGTACGTTAATATATATATTGACCTCATAAAGGGTCCTCTATTCAGGCCAAATATTATAAACATATGAAATTAGTATCATGTATTGGTTAGAATGACTGTGTAAATTAAACCCAATAGATATAACCTGATGCAGTATAGAGTAGTATTATTTATAATTATTCCACCAGATCAATTGTAATATCAATCCTAATGTAGGTATACTTAGTAACACTATATATTGTTATTATATGTCAATCAAAAATGTGGTAACTGATCCACTCAATCCTTCAATCGCATGCTATTAAATGGGCTATTATTCCTCCCCATAAACAATTCCTATTAATAGGGATTGCAATTGCGACACTATAAATCTATGATATGTAATTAATGATTCACTCATTATAAGCATACTAAGGTTAATATATTAATATTCCTATAACATTATTCCCGTGATCAAAAGGATAGACTTATGTGGCTATAACAATTTTATTCCACTCCATGTGTGATTTTAGTATTTAGTACATATTAGCGTCAATGCTTAGCTCACATACACAATTGATCCTAGATCACATATTTCTTATAGGGATAGTTTAACTCAGTATCCAAATGTATCCAGAGGAATCATCTAGTGTCTTAGCTCTATAGTCCCTTGACGCTAATATGTACTAAATACTAAAATCACACATGGAGTGGAATAATATTGTTATATTATGCTTATAATGAGTGAATCATTAATTACATATCATAGATTTATAGTGTCGCAATTGCAATCCCTATAATACTATAGGGGAATTGTTTATGGGGAGGAATAATAGCCCATTTAATAGCATGGGATTGAAGGATTGAGTGGATCAGTTACCACATTTTTGATTGACATATAATAACAATATATAGTGTTACTAAGTATACCTACATATTACAATTGATCTGGTGGAATAATTATAAATAATACTACTCTATACTGCATCGACCCACTCCCAGGTAATATCTATTGGGTTTAATTTACACAGTCATTCTAACCAATACATGATACTAATATCATATGTTTATAATATTTGGCCTGAATAGAGGACCCTTTATGAGGTCAATATATATATTAACGTACATCTTTGGAATGATATATACACCATTGTGGTGAGAACAGAGACAACATTGGAAATTGGAGATTAATAGTATATTTTATTTTATATTTTGTGTGTTTTTTGTAAAGATATTTCGCTAGCTATAGTTTAGACTTTATATTAAAAGTTATATTTTAAATCTATCATCATTTCCTATTTACTGTAATAATTTCTGTCTGAACAATCATATTAATATCCGTGAGTGCCCCGTGTAGGAATATTCTTTCTCTTTTTTCTGTTTTGATTACATTTATTATTCCTGGGTGCACCTCCCTATTATTAGAATTGCAACAAGACTTAAGTATCAGGGAAGGATTAATTTACATTGAGAATCTGTGCGGGTATTTTGTTCTGTTCTTATGCAGAATGATTGACAGCTAATGCCACCTGATGATGGTGTTAGCTGGTGACTTCAAGCACCGACAAATAAGTATTTTCAGTGTTTGATACATCATGCAGTTATACTCATTCCCATTGCCAAATGAAGAACAATACTTTTTTTTACGGTGCAGACACATTACTTTAGTTTCACAGGAAAATAGTGTAAGATATCCTAAGAGAATTGCATATTAAATTTCAATGATCCTAAAAACAAACGTAAAACATGCAGAAAACATTGATTCTGCATGTTTTCTGTTTTCAAACTATTTCACACATCTCATTAAAACATGATCATAAACATATGGTGCTATTTATAACAGTTACACACCACTTACAAAGTCACATGTTGGGGTATATTTACTAAAGTGAGAGTTTTTAAAAGTGGAGATGTTGCCTATACAACCAATCAGATTTTACTTTACATTTAGCTTCTAGAAGATAATAGCTAGAATCTAATTGGTTGCTATGGGCAACATCTCCACTTCTAAAAACTCTCACTTTAGTAAGTATACCCCGTTGTCTTTCTTTTCTTTAGACTAAGGTTTCTCTTTTGTCATACTGACCTGCCAACAATCTTAGGGGCATATTAAAGTACCAGCAGTATTTACAGTGTCAGGAAAGCTCCAGGTTTAACGCCCTGACAAATACAAGGAAAAAATATTTATTTTGTGCGGGAATGCAGGACCTAATTGAATAGGTCTAGACTGACAATTGGCTGTTAGGTAAACCAGGGCCAGATTAACAATGGGGCGGATGGAGCTACAGCTCCAGGCCTCCAAATAAAAATAGGCCCATCAACATGACAGAATGATTACCAGCTACCTAACTGCCCATAAATTTTAAGTATTTAAATAGTTTTTCTAGTCCCCCGTCCCCCCCAAAAAAACAAAATTATGCAATTTTTCTATTTCTATGTAGTTAGGGAGACATTGTGGTCATAGTTTAGGGGGTGTATACACCAAGGTGACTGACCACAGCCACACAGCACTGTTCACAGCTCTTCCCCTTCTCAGTATAGGCCCTTGAACATTTTCAGCTCCAGGCCCATGTGGGCCTTAATCCGGCCCTGAGGTAAACCCTGTGGCTACTTGGATACCCCATAGTTTCTGTTTTAATTTATTCAATACCATTTATTTATATAGAACAACCATCTTATGCCATGTCATACAGAATATATTTATAATGGTTCTTGCCCTTGGAGCTTACAAAAATTAACCATAAAGGAGCTCTATTTGGAATTTAACCTATTACTCCAATACTCTGATTAATTATGCTAACAGAAGTGTAATCAGTCCCTCCAGATGTGTTCTTCAGTCTCCATGCCAGTTGCATCAAACATATGTACAATATTCAGCTAGTCTGCACAATTAATGTTTAATTTACATTAGGTGAAAATGGTGCGGCTGTTCAGGTAATCCGCCAGGGCTGATATAGCACTAAACAATTATTGCCTTTCCAGGTTTGTAGCAAATATTTAATTATAGGTAAACAAAGATCACTAAGTACAGGATTGCTGACAGGTCAGTCAGTTCGTGACTATTCCACTTAAATGTTATATTAATGATCTATTGCCCTTTACTATACCTGTATGGTGGGAACAGTGCTGGTGCACTTATGAAATGACATATTCAGAGTGACTCGGTAAGTTCTTTCTAATGAGGTGCAAATGCAATTCAAAAATGAGCATCAAAAATATGTCCACATAATTAAAGAGCCTGATTCAGAGTTGTACGCTAATAGCATCACTGCTGTTTGTTTGGACGCAGCAGCGATGCTACAATATGCTAATGCCACAGGAGGCATCCGAAAATGAGTGCTGTGTCTGAAGACACAGCATCGGATCACGACCATCGGTCACGATACCCACAATCACCGCCCATCTAAGTTTAAGCTTACGCAGAATGGGCAACGATCACGGAACTCCTTTGCCATGGCCAGAAAATATGCGTCGGTAGACGCAGACCCTGGCATCGGCACTCCCACATGTCTCCGTTTTGGGGAATGGTCCCTGTCGCCGCCCATTCCTTTGGGTCACAGTGGCATCGCAGCACATATGCACTGTGGCTCTGGTGCATCCTCAAGTCCACTCACCATCAGACTTGTATGCAAACTATCGGGTTTGCCAACAAGTCTGTATCAGTCCAAAAGTACAAAAACTTGCCTGGAGCATTCCATACAATGTGATGAAATGGTGACCCAGTTGTAAACTCTAACTCATGTAAAGCTTATAAGCTCAAATGCAAGGAATCAGAGTCATGTTTAAGCATTGCCCACCATTTCTATAGTTAACCCTATTATTAAGTTACTATTTTAAAGTACTAATGTTTAGATGCCATTTAAAAGATATGTTCAGTTTCTGATATCTGCTGCCCTGATCCGTTACCATCTTTAGATGTTCTTGTTCTTTGGGAGATTGCCACCTAGCAACAGTTTGTTGGCTAGGGCAGCAAACATTCTGATTCTCAGCTGAAAGGCAGGGAGGTTACATTTTTACATCACTAACCTGCTGACACTTACAGTGAGGCTGCATCTGCCCAGCCGTCTAGGTTGTGTACAGGTTGCATGCACACTAGCAGCTGGGCGGGGCTACTGCTGAATGAATCAGATTTTATCTCAGTGCTGAAGGATGGAGGAGTACAGTCTCAGGGGTCTATTTACTGAGCTTTGGATGCATTATAAAGTGAATGGAGATAAAGTACCAGCCAATCAGGTTCCAACTGCCATGTCACAGGCTGTGTTTAAAAAATGACAGTTAGGAGCTGATTGGTTGGTACGTTAACTCCGTCCACTTAGTCTCCATCTCTGACTGACACACAATTTTTCTTCTCATATATGGTTAAAATAGACAGAAAAAAACCTTGGCAAAGGTTATTTCAGTGACCACTACTCCCTCATCTGAGAAAAGTATTGTTCAGCGGGAATGAGAAATCATTCAGCCATAATACCTGATGAGCAATTTATTTGACATAATATGGTTAGTATGTTATTATCAAAAATATATAAATACAAATAATATGGAATTCTCACAGGGACACCTTAAGGCAAATCTATTTTTTAATTCCATGGAACTGCCTGTAGCAGGCAAATATATCCTGACAGGAGCTGACAGAACAACACTGCCAGTAGCTGGCATAATGCCCCAACCTGGTGCTGGCATCAAGTGGAGACCCAACATTTTATTCAAAGGTACTCTCATGAGTAACCCATCTATAAAGTCACCTAGGAGTTTTCTGTCAGAGATTGATGATAGAAGATACGTTCTGGATTCTGTGACAGATATTGGACCTGATTCAGACCCGTTTGCTAAGGTGCAATCGCTCGCTGCCATGCAATTGTTGCTCAGTGCGCATGCATATAAGTCGCAGTGTGCATGCGAAAACCAGTCATTGCGATGGGGAATCGTGTGCTCGTAGCACAAAGCTAGAGCGCTACTTTGAGTGACAGATAGTGCCGTTTGTGGGTGGTTACAGTGGAAGGTGCTTGTGAACGGGGGAGTGGTTTTGCAGACGCAGGCGTGTCAGACCAACAAAATGCCATTTAAAGGGCGTGCATAATTAGCAAAGTGGCGTCATTGTACACGTCACCTGCATGTATTTCAGCCAGCACTGATAGCAGTGCTTGCGGTGGGGTAGAGCTACCTCAAGGGCTGCGAGCAGCTCCGATGGCTCTCGATGTTACCAAATAATCCAACAATTCCAGGACATGATGTGTGTTGCGAGGGGAAAGGGGGAGTCTTCATATACTAGCGAGCACTCAGTGCCGTAGCTCGCTAAGACATAGAGGGCATCCTTACGCCACGCAGTACGAATGTGGAATTTGAATATCCGGCCCCTTTTTGACAGCGAGCGGCCGCATCTTGCGAGCAGGTCTGAATGAGCTCCATAGTGCACATCTTTGCCTCTGACTTTAGTAGACTCAATCATACTAAAAATCCACATAAAGGATTGTCACTGTGTCATCATTATCATCATCCTCTCAGGTAGTAGTTGTGAGGAAATAAATAATAATCCCTCAGAGGTAAAATTGGATACTGATCATAATGGACCATTTTCTGAGGAAGGCACATGTTCAAGACAGATGTTCCCACTAAAAATAAATAAATCTTAACAGGGATGCCAGCTCAGCCACAGACACAAAGTTCCCTGATATTGCCTGTAGTAAGCAAAAACATTTGGAAACCTATTTTCTGAATAAAGGATGATGTGACTGCCGGCCAATCTAACAAACACTTTCCCTTCCTGATTATTCCCACAATACTGAATGGGAATCCTACTACCAGATCGCAGGGATGGCTCTAGCTGCCAGGACACCTCCAGCAAACCTATACTCATCACTGGATGTAGTTACGAGACCGTCTCAATCCCGACATCCAAATCCAGGCAAGGGATTTAAGATAGACGTCGAAATACCGATGCCTATCTTATTTTCGACGCCGGAACACCAAGGATGCCAGCCCGAATGATGGTAAGTCCGGGGTGCCCTTAACGTTAGCTGTGGGGGGAGAGGGCTCCCGTTAGGGAGACTAGCGGGGATAGGGGTGGGTTTGGGAAGGGGAGATTAGGTCTAGGCACCCCTAGGGGAGATTGTTAGGGTTAGGCACCCCCAGGGAGATTAGGGAAAGGCAACCCCCCGGGAGGGTTAGGTTTAGGAAGCGGTAAGGGGGAGTTAGAGTTAGGCACCCAGGGGAGAGGTTAGGCACTAGGGGGGAGGTTAGGGTGAGGAACCACTAAGGGAGGGTCTTCATCCTGTCGGGCAACAGCTGTCGGTATTTCAATCCCATTCCCTCCTCACACTGGGCTTTGTATGCATATTCTGAGTATTCTGTGTAATATTTCTAAACAGGCTGCCATGTCTACACTTATATTACGGTGCTCAGGCATCAGGTCTGCCCGATTTGACAACTCTTTTCTCCCAGTTATTGATACAGTTCTTAATACATTATTGGGTGATTAACTGCTGAATTCACAAATAAGAATCTGAGAAAATGATTATTAAAATTACAGTTGCAGTACTCCCTGCTAAATGTCCTTGACTAGGCAGAAAAGGTAGGATAATCTGACTGCTCCTTTTATAAACTTTCTCACTTCCTTCTAAAAGCTATCAGTAAGGTTACTTTATTGTGGGTCAAGCATTGAAATATTTGACAAATTCTAGAATAGCAAGACGGCTCACTAGAGCAGGTTTACCAGAACTAGTACAGGTTGAATATCCCATATCCGAATATTCCGAAATACGGAATTTTTTGAGCATGACTGAGATACTGACACCTTTGCTTTCTGATGATTCAACATACACAAACTTTGTGTAAGGCACAAAATTGTTAAAATATTGTATAAAATGACCTTCAGACTGTGTGTATAAGGTGTATATGAAACATAAATGACTTTTATGTATGTACACAAATTTGATGCACAAAATTGTTAAAAATAGTGTATAAAATGTATGTTAGGCTGTGTGTATAATGTGTATATGAAACATACATGCATTCTGTGTTTAGACTTGGGTCCCATCTCATTATGGTATGCAAATATTCCAAAATACAGAAATATCTGATATCCAAAATATTTCTGGTTGCAAGCATTTTAAATACAGGAAACTCAACTTGTACCTAAGACTCTGGACTATTGTAGAGATGTGCGATCCAGTTTACTCGGATATGTTAGGATCTCAAAAACGGCATCATATTGGCTATCCCGCTGTCACGTGTTTTGGATAGCCAATAAAATTAATCCGAACTAATCCGAACTTGTGATAATTTGGCGATAAGTACTGAATAAAATCAAACCCGCACATCTCTAGACTATTCTAGTCTCTTACAGGCAGACCTGTTTGGATCAGAGTATCTGTCAAGAATAAGGTCTTGTTATAAGTGGTGCGAAACTAGAGCTCAAAGTAAATACATGAAGCCCTTCCTGCAAGGGTATCATGCTTCCACAGAGTTTAGTAGATAGATCTTACTATAGACAAAAATGATAAGCCCCATACAAGTTGGTGTCAACTTGCCATTCATTTGATTTCTCATCAAAGGCATATACTGTACACTGCTTGAGATCCAGCCCCATCTGAACAAAATCTTACAAACAGTACTCTGACCAGAACAAAATACAGGTTACGACCTCATTCTTGAATAGATGACCAGTCACTTCCCAATCAAAAATAAATAAAAATGATTCAGATGTGTCATTCAGTCCAGTATGTAAGAGTGCTAAACAGCTTTTCAAAACCCAAAAGATTCATTATGGAGAGTTTGAATGACATTCCCTATTTACTAAACCAGAATGGTTTCTTTGTTAAAATAGATCTCCAGAATGCTTTCCTCTCCTTCTCCATAAATCTAAACAACAGAAAGTTACAGTTTTATTGGAAAGTGCTACTGTACCTGTGTTCTGTCATGTTATTTTGCTTATCAAACACACCTTATACATTCTCCACTGGAACGAAAATAGTCACCTCATCTCTCTACCTGCATGGAGTCAAGCGAGTGGTATACACGGACAATTTGCTAATAGCAAAAATTATACACCACCTGCCCTCCCATGTCATATGGGAGATTTCCAATTGGGATTTACTGCCAATTCTAAATTTCAGGCCTGTGTTAAACCCTCTTCTGATTTTAACAATAGCATCAGATGTGTCTCCACTACGATAGGAAGACAACACAGAGCTATACGAGGAGAATGGTCAGGGGAAGAAAATAGCCTTCATAGAAGTACTTTAAAACTGAGAGTTGAGAAAATAACTTTTCAATCCCTTTAACCTCCTAAGACACACATTGCTCTGTTTCTTCTCTTCACAATATGACAGCCATGTCAGTGATCGCAAATACGCGCTATAGTGCGTAATTTACCTGGTATTGAGGACCGGGTACTCACTTTTTCAGAATGGGTGGGTCCCCGGGGACACGCTTCGCTGCGGCCAATCCCTGGCTCCTCATTGAATGATTGACCCTGGCCCAGCTGTAGGCAATAAAAGGCAGAAGGAACACTTTGGCGCCCTTACTGTCATGCTGCACGCACTGCAGGGACATACGGCTCTTGACCTGGCGTGACGACGACAGCCCCTGCACCCGGAGTGAAGACATCCTCACATAAGTGTAAGCAGGTAAAGGCTGGGGGTTTAATGGTGACTGTTGTTCCGGGCCGGCTTAAGGCAGAGCGGCTGCACAAAATTTCTATAGTGGGCGCTGTGCAGCGGCCGCCGGGACCCACACTCAGGGCTGCCAGGAGTGTTTGGGGTGCCTGCTTATCATGTCTGCACCAGGGGAGGGGGAATTGCCCGAGGGCAGCCGGGCAGCTGTCCATACTCGCCGGCCCGGCAGCATGGAGTGATATTTGTGACAGGCAGCCTAGCAGAGAATCAGATTGACTGTCTGTCACTACAGTGAAGCGGCTGTGCGGTGTTCAGTGTGGTGAGCAGGGAAGGTCCAGAGACTGCTCACCACACCGATGTACAAAGTACTGCAGAGCTGACTAAGAGCTCCCCACAGCCAGCACACTGTAATGAGAGGCACCCAATCTGATGTAACTGCTGCCGGGCGATGAAGAGTATGTACAGCTGCCCCAACACACTGTTTTTATTTTGTATTCTTTTCAACCCCAACCCCCATATGTGCCTTGGCCCCAAACCCCATGTGTGCCTCGGCCCCAACCCCCATGTGTGCCTCTGCCCCAACCCCCATGTGTGCCTCTGCCCCAATCCCCACGGGTGACTCTGTCCCAAACCCCATGTGTGCCTCTGCCCCAAACCACATGTGTGATTCTACCCCAACCCCCATGATTGACTCTGCCCAAACCCCATGTGTGCCTCTGCTCCAACCCCCATGTGTGTCTTTGCCTGCCATCATGTGTGCCTCTGCCCTTCCCCCATGTGTGCCTCTGCACACCCACTGTGTGCTTCTGCCTACCCCAATCTGTATCTCTGCCCAACCCCCTCATATATAAGCCTCTGACCACCCAGCCTTTGTGAGCATCTGCCCACTTCCCACTATCTGTGTGCCTCTGATTGGGGAGCTCTACTTCTGTCATTTATACTGGCCCCACATATTCTGATGTAAGCCTGCCTGCACCCACAGTGCTGCATCCTTGTACCCTGGCAGAGCTGGACTTTTCCATGTGATTCAGATCCTGCAGTGACCAAGAGGTGGTGATGCGTTGACATTACGTCACGTAGCTGCATGCCGCCTCCTGCTACAGTGATTCAGTTGCACAGCAGGGCAGGCTGCAGTGCAATTAATTTGAATCAATTAGTTTATATTTTTTCCTGTGGGGGTCAATGTGTTTATATATTTTTCTGTGGGGGCCAATGTGTTTATATTCTTTCCTGTGGGGGCCAATGTGTTTATATTCTTTCCTGTGGGGGTCAGTGTGGTTATATTTTCCCTGTGGGGGTCAGTGTGGTTATATTTTTCCTGTGGGGGTCAGTCAGTGTGTTTATATTTTTTCCTGTGGGGGTCAGTGTGGTTATATTATTCTTGCAGGGGTCAGTGTGTTTATATTTTTTCCTGTGGGGGTCAATGTGTTTATATTTTTTCCTGTGGGGGTCAATGTGTTTATATTTTTTCCTGTGGGGGCCAGTGTGTTTGTATTTTTTTTATCCATTCTGAGCCAGATCATGTGGGTGTGTGTTTTTTCCTACCAGGGCCAATGTCATCTGCTACATGCTTCATGGGCTGTAGCTGCTAAATTGTTAGATTTAGAGAAAACCTTAATTTAGATGGGACCCAGTATGTGCAAGGTAGGACCCCGAGGGGTCCCTGGGACCCAGATTTTTTTTGGCTCAGGGCCTGATTCAGAGCCGGACGCTCTGAACAAAGCGCTCGCTCTGAATCAGGGCCCTCCTACCTAAAAATGGAGCGGCCTCTTGGACGCTCGCATAGCAGTGGGTTACCACCCACAGCTTATGCGAGCATCCATGATGATGGTCGCGATGGTCAAGACCATCGCGACCATCGGGCTTGCGACGAGACCCTGTGGTAGGGTCTTGTGGCTGCAAGCCCTGGAGTGATTTTGGCTCTATCAGAGCCAAAATCACTCCCACTGACATCTCTAGTGATGTCAGTGGGGCAGGACACAGATGGTAGGCGTTCCCATGGGAACGCCTCCGTCTGGCAGCCACGCCCCCGGCACGCCCATCAAAGGGGGCATGCTGTCAGTCACCATCGACAGCACGCCCCCTTTGGTGGGAGACCCGGAGCGACAGCTTGGCTGTCGCTATGGAGGTCTCGCGTATGCGCACAACGGAGCTCCCTCCATCGTGTGCATGCGCATTAGGGCACCATCGACCCGCTTGCGAGCGTCCTACGCTCGCGAGCGGGTCTGAATTAGGCCCTCAGTGCGATCACTGTATGTCATACATAAACAAAATGGAGAAAGCTTTGGACATTTGGCAGGAGACCATAGAAACAAACATAACTCTAAAAGCTCTGGACCTGGCAAATTCCCTTTTTGCTCATTGACTACCTTGACTTCCTTATCAGATATTGGGTCGGGATGCATGACGTGAATGTGATGCATCCCGCCACTCATCGCAAGCATAACCGCGTTTACTAATGCCGTCAGAGCCGTAACTAGACTTTTTGGTGCCCTGTGCCAGAAAGAGCATTGGCGCCCCCCTCATTTTTCAAAGGGACATAATGCACCCAAAAAAGGGCCATGGCTTCATGGGGAAGGGCCAGGGAAGAGATTGGGGAGGCCAGGAGATGCTGGGGATGAAATAAGAGGAAGCTACAAGCAAGAATGATAATAAACTGATATTTGATAGGCCCAAACAGGGCCCCCTGACATGTGGTGCCCTGTGCGATGGCACCGGCCGCACAGCCCTAGCTATGGCCCTGATTGCCGTATGCTTTAAGAAAATCACAAACAACAGCTCTCCCAGTAAGTGCTGTCCATTGCGATATAATGATTTCCAAGTTTCAAACCCGGGAGTCCTTCAGTGCATATGTTAAATGATGCATGTTCTGCGGGGGGTGCTGGAAGGGATGTTCTAGTTATTAGGAATGCTGCCAGTAAGCTTCTGAAAACCTGATTCAGTGAGCAGTAGTTCCGCTCAGCTGCTGGTGTGGATGTGACCTGTGCACAATCTAACTTACTGGGCAGCTGCAGCTTCACTGTTAAGGCGCTTATCTACCAGATGATAAATTGGACAGTTTGAACAATAACGTTTTCGTTCATCATCCGCAATATTGTCCAGTGGATATGCCATCAACGACTAGTGATGCGTGCTCCCGCTGGTCATTAACGACATCTTTCATCGCTCGTACTTGCAGGGCAACAAGACGATATCGTCAAGTTCTGCAAGTACGGGGATGAGGGAGGGTGACATCACTTAACGATATCATTAATGATATCGTTCAGCGTGGATGCTCAATGTTGTTAACGACATTGAGGCCGTCACTGCAGGGCAAACACTGGACAATATCGCTCATGGAGCATATCGTCTAGTGGATACGCGGCATTAGTCATACTTGCTTACTTTTGAAAAAGCATTTCAGGGAGATTGTGAGAGCAACACCTATAAGCGCAGTGGTAAAATGGACGTGTACTGCTACATCTGAGAGGCGTGTCAAATGTCCAAATGTAAACAAGCCCCAAAGCAGTTAGTAAGAGCTATTTGTTGATGAAAACTCACTGATACATTTCAGGGCTTGCACAAGGGGTTCCATATAAGTAGCCAAGAGAAACCTTATATGAAAATGCATGTTGCCATATGGTTCATTGTGCCTATAAAGGAAATGGCACTGATTATAAATGGATGCAGTCTGGATACCGACGGGCGCTATCCTGCCCGCCGATATCCCAGCACTGCAAACCCGACATGGGACTAAAGATAGGCGTCAAAATCCCGAAGCCTATCATTAGCCCCACTACGAAATCCCAACACCCGCCATACCGAAAGAAGGTAAGCCGGGTTTCTTATATTCTAGCCGCAGGGGTGGGGTTAGGTTTAGAGACCCCCAGGGGGACTTAGGGTTAGGCAACCCCACAGGAGGGTCAGGGTAGGGAAAGGGGAGGTTAGGGTTAGGCACCCCACTGGGAGTCAAATGACAAATGATGTAGGGGTCCCCCGTATTCAGTGCAACCAGCACTGGGCTGTGAGCCAGCCTTGGTTCTGGAAATACATGGGGGAAATAATGCGTAGGGTCCCCCTGTATTTACGAGAACCAGCACCTGACTACAGCAGTAAAGTGGTCCTAATTGAGAATGTCAGAAAAATGTGACAGTTGAAATTTTATATTACTCCCAAGTCTTCATTTTTTATGTTTATGCCCTGAAATTTGGCATGCAGCACCGAGCGACAGTTCTACCCGTTCCATATTTCAGCTTGGTATCTTCAATAGCTTTTGAGGTGTAGCCCCTTAAACACTGTGCCCTCCCTCTCTCTATCTCTCTCTCTCTCTCCTATAAGTTAAATGTTTTAGAATACCCCATTCAAGTCCAGTGAATAAGCTGCAAACTTCTATGGAGGCACATATTACACATGTTATCCATCTAAACATGGTCACCTGTCTCAGTGCAAAAGCATCTTAAGATGCAGTTGCTGCCCGCAATATACCCATTTCTGCCTAGCCATCCACGTTACCACCCAGAAATATTTGATTACAGAGTGTGGGATAGAAACAAGTACATAATATGCAGGGCCGGCTCTTGGGGTGTTCGACTAGTGTGGTCGTACAGGGGAGCCACCTCACTGTCCCGCTGTTCAACCCGTGGGCCGAAGTGCACCGGGAGGTTGTGCACCCGGAGTAGCTGAATGGATGCACCAGCCATGTCACCATTGGAGATTGCACCAGGCTGATGACCTCCAGGTCTTTTAAAACTGCAGCTTCTCCGCTCCATATTTTAGATAGCAGGTGCCGTGGTGGAGTGAACCCCAAAAACAGGGCAGGGACGGGTGTGCAGGTATTATGTGGAGAAGGAGAAATTCTGAGGCTGGTGTTTGAACGCCTCTCTAGCCTTACCTTCCTCCGTGACAGACCAAGTCCCGCAGATGTATGGGTAAATGAAAATCCAATTGCTCCTGATTCCCAGAAGAAAAGTGCCAATGTCCGGCAGTATGAAGAACAAGTTTTGGCAATGTGTAGTATTCCCATTTTTTGGGGTTACCTCCACCACGGCACCTGCTATCTAAAATACGGAGCGGAGAAGCTGCAGTTTAAAAGAGCTGGAGGTCATCAGCGCAGCGGGCTACCTGGATAGACGGGGACTTTAAGCCGCGTTACACGGCGCTAAGTAAGTGCTTGTATAAGACTTGGATTTCACTACATCAGCAGCACTTACCTTTTTATATGGAGACCTAATCAAGACTTCAGTCTTCCAAGTGTAAATTGTGGACATAAGAGTATCCATTTATACCATTTATACTTATATTTTTGTGGATTACAATCCAGTGAGATCTTTATGTCATTCAACATGACAGCTTTATGTAGTCTTTATTACAGCTATTTATGTGTACACATCATTTAATGTATGTTAAGAGGTTTTATATATGTATATTAGATTAGTCTGTGTAGACTTCTGCAGAAGAATTGTAACTTTTTAGTATATGTTTTATTAGTATATGTTGTATTAGTATATGTTGTATTGTAACCAGGTCTATTTTCTTGTACAATTTGTATAAAGAATTATGAATCTTATATTATTTTTGGTGTCTTGAATCCGTTTGTTGATTTTCTGCCATATTTAGTCCTTTAACAACTCCAATATTTAGATTATTAGCATAACACCGCCTTGTTCCATTTAATGGAACTAGTTTTGTATCTCTGTTTCATATCAGTAAACTAGCTCGTTTCTAGAAGTAGCGCCATACTTGCCTACACTCTTGGAAGTCACAGGAGGCTCACGATTTTTCGGTTAGCTCCCCGCACCCCCGGAAGAGTAGGCAGTTCTCCAATATCCTGCACACTTCCTAGTGAAGCGGGCAGAATGGGGAATTTGCGGGTCCGTGAGGAGGGGCTGGGGCTGGGCTAAACAAGACTATTTGCATCATTTAGTGTGTGGGGCCTAATTACGCAGACAGTCCGTCTCTGCCCTCCGAACCGGGCTGCTCCCGGAGAGGATTAATACACAGTCGGTAAGTATGGGTAGCGTAAGCAATGTAATTAAAAGCTTCACACAAACAAAATTGCAACATGTAATAATGGCCTGATTCAGAGATGGACACAAGGAGCTGTGCAATTCCGTCCATCTCAGATGCAAATGCAGAAGGAGGTCAGACACCTCCTTGCTGCATTTGCAATCCCAGCACTGTGATCGATGTCACAGGCTTGGATCCACATCGCAACCAGGTTGGTCCTTTGGTCAGACTGTGGGAGCTGAAGCTTCCCACAGCCTGACCAGGTGCTGTTCACATAAGAGGCCAGGAATCTGCATCCACCGACACAGACCCTGGCCTTCCCCCCCCCCCCCCCCCGGAAAACGGGGACAAAATGCCCTGTTCCAGGAATGGTGACCTGGCACGCACCCGCTCAACCCCCAAATGCTGCAGCATGTCAATCATCCAGCGATATTACAGGACCCGTTCTGCACATGCGCAGAACGGGTCCTGTGCATTGACATTGGAGATGTACATAAATCATCGGATTAACATACAACTCTGAATCAGGCCCTAAGTACGGTAATCATATTCCTCACACTCACAGCTGATAACTGTAAGCGAAGTTTTACAGAAAAAAATAGAAATTTGTATTTTACTAAAAGAGGTGGTTGTTTGTTTACTAAGACCCCTTTTACACTAAAGTCGGACACGGCTTCATAACCTGTTTCCACTGATCTTCCACCTGAGTGATTCCAGGGTTGGACGCGTTCACACTGCACCCGTGTGCAGTGAAACTCTTCTGCCGGCGCTTGGAGATGACATCATCTCTATGTTCTGGGAAATCCAGATCTCCCCATGCTGTAAAAGGGAACTAGGTCGTCCGACTTGGGTAACCCATTTATACTGCCCCTTAATCCATGTCAAACCCTGCTTACATCCTGGGTTGGATTGCCAGGTCACTGGACCCGGGTTATTTTTTTGGAAGCTGTTTCCACTGAGGCCCGACCTGGGTTGACTCGTCAATAACCCAGGTTTTTGATTTAGTAGAAATGGGGTATAAGCTGCCACTTCCCAAGTATTTACGTCACCAAAATTGAAAAGGGCAATGCTTTAATATCAAAACACAGGGTCTTTTACTGTTAAATGCATTGCCTTTTTACATTTTTGGATCAAACATGCCGGGAAGTGGAGACTTCTACAAGCTGCTGCTTAGTATACAAACCCTTTAGTGAGTGATGCTAAAGTGAAAGGAGTTTGAACTTCTGCGCAGTGCCCCTGCCATGTATTTGCGTAGTTTATGGATGTATCTTACGAAAGTACATATGTGCAAATATGGACAAACTATCCAAGTGTAACAATTTAAAACCACAGTGTTATTGTGTACATCAAGTGCACTAAATCATCACCAGTTGCTGTAGGGAGTTGATCATGTATTTGTGCAGTTACCTATAGACGTGGCAAGCGTCAAATTAGTTAAACTTCTGCATGCTGCCACTTGAAGGAAACATCACATCATAACAACAGTAATTCCCAATAATGAAAAATATGCAATATATTTTTTTGCCACAAGACGGCACTATGACAATTCCAGTAGGCAGATGAATGAAAAGTACACATTCTTATGGGCTTTGAGAATAAAATTAATATACCCAGTTTCTGGCATAAGTAAATTAATTGGCCACATCTGTGGTCTGAGAGAATGTAACTGTCCGTAACTTGCAGTAAAAGACAAACATAGCTGAATAAGTGGTTAGTGGTGAACTTCATCATCTAACATCCGCTCAAATCACAAATACTGCACTGTGTACTGAAAAACAAGAACTGCTCACCCAAACTCAGTTTTAGAATTATAGTACTGAACCAGAGCTAGACCACTGGAATGGCAATGGTGTTACCCCCATGGCCCCTGTGTGAATTACTCAACTGGATTAAGTAAGAAGAAATATAAAGTAATTAGGATCTGATATTCCACTTGGACTATTATGGATTAAGAAAAAAAAATATTTTAATCTTTTTTTGTTTTTTAAATAAATTGGTAAACGGGAGCTTTGGACATGCTTTTTTCTGCCCCCAGTATTAAATGCTTATCTCTCTATCTACGTTATCATTCTCTATGAAAACTTGGCTCGAAGCAAGTTTTCACGTCAGAACTGCTACAAAACGATTAGAATACAATGATACTGTTTCTTTTCCTTTAGCTGTGCTAGAGCTGTGAGTGGGAATCAAAATATAAGAATGACGAAAAAAGCTGTAGATATAAATTGACTCAATAAACCCTTATTTGTCTAATACTGGACAACTGATAAGGCTGATAATGTTATGTGAATGACCAAAAAGATAACAGTCATGTAATAATTTGCTTGAATTTGATCAGTATGGACATACTGGAACAATTTGGCTGCTAAGCTTTTGTTCAAATCAGACGCTGGTGCTTTTGCCTGCTGCGTGCACAAGGTGGTAAACTCAGCCTGTCTGGCCAGCTTACACATTAGAATGCCCTTGCACCACTACCACTACCAAATATAACAGGGAAACTAGCAGCATTAGGTTCCCATTATGATATCCAGCAGCCACAGTAGCAATTGCAAGACTGATGCTTCTGTCATACAGTACTTGCTTCGGCCCATGAGGCCATGCCCCCTGCCTATGAGGCCACGCTCCTATTCCCGGCAAGCACCTTTGCCAAGCACTACAACCCTCCCCGCATCGGGTGTCCAAGCAGGGAGGGACGAAACTGCCGATAGCATTAGGGTTAAGGTCGGGAGAGGGTTAGGATAACCAACAACAGGTGTCGGTATCCTTACCCTGTTAAGATGCCAGCATCGGGATTTTGACCGTCGGGATGCCAAGCACCGTCATCCTGTTCCCATCCTTAATATGGATCAGGGTCCCTAACACATCTGTCCAGCATAGCAAGAGAGTAAAATAAACACAATATTTTAAAATAAACTTTAATTAAATAAGACTCACCAAAACCCTCATAAACCACTTTATTACATAGTAAATAAATTACATTACTTTATTGAATCATTGTAGTCTAAATTAAAAGAAACAAAAGTTCCACCCCCTAATAGGATAGGGAGACAATACTGGGAATTGTGGGTCTGCAAAGAGAGGGTGGGGCCAATATGATATGGTTCATGTCACTTTAGTCCCACCATGGACCCACAATTCAGTGCATTCTGCAGCGACAGGCAGGGCCTAATGGGATAAAGACCCAGGGCCTGATTCAGAGCCGAACGCTATTTGCGGACGGTCGTTCAGAAAAACGGACCGGCTATTTAAATTGAGCCCTCACTCTTTGTGGTCTGTTGACGCCTCTATGTCTGAGCGAGCGAACGAAACATGCGTCCGCTATTTTGTAAAGACGCCCCCTGGCCGTTCGCATCATACGTCATCTCCGTTATTTGTTAGATTAATCGATTACATCGAAAGGCGTCTGAACTGCTCGCAGTGCTTGTGGTAGGTTTTACTTCCCGCAATCACTGCGAGCAGTTCAGGCTAAAAGACAACCAAGTGGCGTGGTCGATGACGCTGCTTTGTTAATTATGCACACCTATTAAACGCCCGTTTTGACCGTTTGGCACGACTGCGTTCGGATCTCCACTCCCCGTTTTCAAGCACCTTCCCGTTACCACCCACAAACGCTTCATTCTGTCACTCAAATTAGCAGGCCCTCGCTGTTTTGCGAGCGCATGATTTCTGACAGCAATGACTGGTTGGCGCATGCGCATCACGACCCATATGCATGCGCAGATGTGCGAACATCGCACGGAGCGAGCGAGCGGCCGCTTCCGAGCGGCTCTGAATCAGGCCCCCAGTCTCTTCCCTGAAGTGGTCATCTGAAACTCCTCTACGGGCTTCTGCCAGAGAGGATGAATGGAATGTCTGAAAGTATATTTGGCAGGGAAAGGTGGTACACACCGTCTGTTTTTTCAGTAATTACTATCGGTAACATCTGTAGTCAGATTAAAGGTAGCATTTTCAGTTATCTGCTATTCAGATATTTTTTTTTCTGCAAATGCATTTCTCTGTTCAGACTACTGGTGCTCATGATTCATTTGATTTTAATTATGTTTTTAATTATTATTGCCAACATCAGTCATTCAAGGTAAACTGCATAGACCTCTTATATTTACAATTATTCAACAGCAGATCATATGGTTAGCAATAGTACTGCAAATGTATCAATCATTACTATACTATATGTGCTATGTGATAGTAGATTTAACAACATTTAAAGACAAATTTACTATTTCATCCATACACTGTATATATCATTTCAATAATTTTGTTCCATAAACTGTAATTTAGTTCTAGCAACAAATCACGGTTCATCAAAGCACCATTCTGTATTTCACTAGGAATTCCCTCATTCTGTTTAACTCCTTGCACTGCTAGTGCAAACTGATGCACCGTGGCCACAATCTAGGTGCATTTGCCTACATGGCATGTATTTCATTGCCTATAGTGTACTTCATTTATCTGTGGTGAATTAGAAGAGTTCCAGATTGTAAGCTTTTTCTAAAAAGGGTATTGTATGAGGGCCTGATTTAGCAGATTGTATTTGGGCCTGATTCAGCAGTTCACGCAAGTGCTCTGCTAATCGCAGATACCTGATTATCAGGAATCTGTGAGTGCGCAGGATCCATTCTGCGAGTGTGCAGAATGGGTCCTGCGTAGTTGCACGCAGACCCTTGAATGTCTCTGCCTGATTGACTGGCAGAGGCCTTTTAAGGGGTGGTGTGGGGTTGGCTGTGTCATACACCTCCTGCTGCATTTTCCTAATAGCAAGGATCGTAATTGCAAAGCTGCCTGTGTGCGATCCTTGCTGAATCAGGCCCTTAGTACCTAAGATACCACCTCTCCAATTATTTTTCCATTCAGTGGCAGAACTACTGCAGGGGTTCACATGTGATGGAGTCCCGGGAGGGTCCTGGATGTAAGTGAAAGCTGGTACTGCTGGGTCCCATTAACTACATGCTTCCCTTGAGGCCCCTGCTCTACTCTCATAAAAGCAAAGTGAAGCCCTCTTTTGACAATGTATGGGTCCAGCAAATGTGAAGTGAAACCCCAGAACAGATCCGCACATGCTCAGTACAGGCCCCCAGCAAAGCACTCTTCCGCACCTGGCGCCCTTTGTTTGATATCAACTTAGGAGCAGCATTGAAGTAGGCATGTAGATTTGATGGAACAAGACAAATATTTGTTAACAAATTTATTTTTACATTTCAACAGTTTTAAAAATGGGGGGAAAAAAAGAACATGACATGATAGAAAACTCAAAAGTCTGACTTCTGCCAAGTAGTGTATGTGAAGAGGGATTGAAAATCAAAGTAATACATTGTAAAACAGTTGGACTGCCACACAGAGATGTGTCTCACATAAGAATCTTTCCTAGTTAATTTGACAAAAACCATCTAACACTAGTACCATACCTTCCAATGTTTATATATAATGAGTAGTGTATGAAAATGGTAGGTAACCACGCGTCGTGGGTGCACGGTCATGCATTACAGGGTTGTGACCAGCACTCCTGATGCACTGGGTCACAACTTGCTCGATTCTGTTCCCCTAAAAGGACCCTTAATTCTACCAACACAGCCGTGCATGGCTGTGTAGAGCCTGTGGCACAACAACAGCCCCCACAGACCCTGCGGTATTTTGGGGGCGCTTTGGGCCTGATTAAGGGAGGTGGGGCACGGGGGCCGTAGCTACGCCACAAAAAGTTGATTGTGATCCAGTTACTGTGAACGCTGGCCTCTGAAGTGATCAGAGTCTAAAGAAGTCCATCTGCCTCTGAGGAAACTGTCATACGACAGGGAAACGCGTTAGGCGATACACCTGACACTGCTACTGGGACCTGTTTCCAATACCACAGAGGAACTTTTGTGAATCCCACAAGTCTTTTTTGGTTTCATTACAACCTTTATCCAGCGGTTCTTCTGCCCCAATGTGGGTGAATCCACTCCAGCTCATCGTGCACCAAGCTGCAGCATTTATATGTGATTGTGGAGGTACCTCTAAGCATTATGATGACAATTGTTCTAGACTTTTCTGTGTGATATACAGCAAGAAGGTCATCACTACTTATACCGCTGTAAGACTACTGGGACCAACCTATACCAACTGTGGTAATTATAATAACATTTAAAACAGCAGGCACTGTTTGATACATTTGATGCTGCTGATTTTACTCAAGCAATCTTTTGAATGAAGTAGCAGGTGTCAAGTGAAAATAACACTTTCCAATATTTAGAAGCTTTTTGAAAAGCTACAAATGTTTTATATATAATATGATTCATTATATGTGATTTTAATTTCTGAAACTTAAATAATAGAAATATTTTTATACAAGATCACACAGCTCTATATTGATTTTTATATTATTATTCTTCAAATAAGAAATATAAGCATATTGGTTATATAACTCACAATTGAACCAGGTTAAATTTTTAGCACCATTCTTTTTGTTTTGTATTTGGTACAGCATTCCCAGTGACGCAGTGCGCAGGTGACGTAATGACATAACCAGTGATGTGAGGAGCCTGCACGCCTGCTTGATCCATTTAGAACCAGTCAGCAGCAGCGGGAGCCCTGACTGCGTGGAGCCAGATGTGCCAAGCGTAGTAAGGTAAGTACTGCACAGGCGTGTGGGGGCCCACTGGGGGTGTCCTGCACTGGGAGGGGACACTAGTACTGGGGTCACTGCATAAGGGGCACAACTACAAGCAGCACTACAAAAGGCAGATGGGCACTACTACAGGACTACTACAGGAAGCATTGCATATGGTGCACAACTACAGGGGGCACTGCATAAGGGGCACTACCACAGGGAGCATTGCATGAAGGGCACTACTACAGGGGGCACTGCATATGGTTCACAACTACAGGGGGCACTGCATAAGGGGCACTATTACAGGGGGCACTGCATGGTGGGCACTACTACAGGGGGCACTGCATAATTGGCACTAACCTGATACATACAGAGTTTACAAGTTATTACCTATGTTCCCAATAATCTGGTTCTACATGGACATAGAAACTGCAACCTGTCTTCAGCTGAGGTGACAGACTGGCAGGAGCTGAGAGGAGGGTTGGTGATGTAGATCTTTCAGGGTGGGATATAACTGTGTGGCACAATGTGCTATAACAGGCATAATTGTGTGGAATAATGTGTAACGGGCATTACTCTGTGGCATAATGTGTTAAAAGGGGCATTACAGTGTGGCATAATGTGTTGTAAGGGGCATTATGATGTGCCATGATGTCTTGTAAAGGGCATTATGGTGTGGCATAATGTGTTACAGGGGCATTACGATGTGGCATAACGTGTTATAAGGGGTATTACTTAGTGTGGCATAATGTGTAAAGGGCATTACTGTATCACAAAAAAATTTTTTCATAGTTACGCCACTGTGAAAAACATACTTCCCAGCCCCATGAGGACAAAGCTTTCTGATCCACCTTGAACTAGTCAGTGTAGAAATAAAGAAATCCCATCTCTGACCGTCGTCCCTAATCCATTGCCGAATTAGTCCAATGCATGGAACATCGACATTGAGTCCATCTCTGAATCAGACAGTTACTTGCTTATTTTACTTTATATGGGAAACACAACTTTCATACCATTGTAATACAAGTGCAATTTAAAAAATACATTCTAATGTAGGAAAGTGACACGTAATAAAGGGAAATCTGAATCCTCTCACTCTAATGATTAATTTAAGAATAACTGAGGCATTTAGGATTTAAAAAAAAAAAATCAGAAAATATATTTAAATAACAAAGTCATAAAGTTTTGAAGTGACATATTTATTCTTATTCTGCACATCTCCTGTGGATCCACCCTCCCGATAAGGTAGGCAGTATGATTTCCTGCGGGAAATTCCCAGAACCACAATGTGGGTCTGCAGTGATGTCTGCATGAGACAGATAAAGATTTACACAATATTAAAAGCACTACAAAGGTGTATTACTTTACCTATTAGAAATTGCATATTTGTGGTATATTTATCATTCTAATAGATATTAGCTACAATTTCACTTTAGAAACCCTCATAATATCTTATTTTTTTAAATCGTACAAGTAAGCATGTAATGGGACCTTACTAATAAAGGGCCTGAATCAGTGGTGCATGCTATTGCAGCTGCGACTGTGTCTTTATGCTAATGCCACAGTCGATGGACTTCGTAAAGAGATGCCCACTGGCTGTAGCGCAAATTCGCCACTGTGCATTGGAGGTGCAAAATCATCTTAACATGGTGTCAGTGCCACTCATATTTGTCTACTCTCCTGGAAGAAAAAAGTGGGCAGGATGGGGAGATATATTGGGAATTGCCAGTCCATAGGGAGGGAGCGGGGCTAAAATGATGTCTAATAATGTGTCAGTCCAGCCCTGACCCCCTAAAGTGGCCAGCTGTGTCTCCTCTCTGGGCTTCTCTCAGAGAGGAGACTTTCAAAGTAGGCAGGTATGGTGCAACTGCAGCAAGAGACGCAGTGGTTGACTGCTGCACGCCTGCATCTGGCTGGCCACCCACTGTTACCACCCAGAAACGCCTACTGAAAATTGCCTCTCTCTGGGCATGATTCAGAGGTGCTCACTATTGCAGCCCCAACTGCGTCTTTTGCCACAGCTCAACTGCATCTTTATGCTTATGCCGCAGCCAATGGGATTCGTACAGAGATGGCCACTCTCTGCAGAGCTAATCCACCTCTGTGCGCATTAAGATGCACCATCAAACACACCATCGGAGACTTCCCAGCCCTATGGCAAGTACAATTTCTCCATCTGAAAATGGCCACCAGGGTCAGTGCAACTATCACTGACAGCAACACATCCGCGATATGCCCACACCTGGATAACCACCCCATTACCCCATGGAAATTACATCTCTCTATGTCCAAATTCATTCTGGGGCTCCTGGTATTGACCATCGTGCAGTGAGACTCGGACGCATGCGCACACAGGAAACATCAGCCACTTGTGTGCAAGATCGACACTGTCAGGCCTAAAGTCTTTAATACTCACCTGAGAAGGTGATAATATACAATGTCTGACTGTCACTTTAACTTTGTTTTTTGAGAATAATACAACTGTAGTGTTAATTTTTCTTATGCTTTATAGAAACGTGCCACTTTTATATATGGGCTTACTACTAAGAATATTTGATTTACCACAATTAAATGGAAATATTAGAAATATATAGAAATGTTTGTCAATGTGTAATAACTAGTAGTACATGAACCACCCTTCAAATAAAGTATTATTTCACTGGTAAAGGAACAGTGCTTTCTCCTATGCCACTTACGCCTGCTGTATATCAGTGGGCCTGATTCTGAGTTAGACGCAAAGTGGCTACAAGTGTGGATGGTTTGCGGCAGCCAGATTTGCTGCCTTATGTTAATGTGAGTACCCAAACGGCTTCAGGTGCATAATCACAACGCCCATTGTTTTTCTGTCTGCAGCCACAACCAACATCATTAGTATTGGCACTTATAACCTACCCTATACTGGGTGCAAAACATCCATCAGAAATACAAACGCACATAGGTCCTCATTCAGAGATGAACGGAAACCTGATGATTTGGGTAAACCTATGATGGTGGGATGCCTGCGCATGTTCAGGTCCCATTCTGCGCATGTGAAGAACAGGTCCTGCATCATCGCATGCAGTGCCCCCTGAGCTGCAGTCTGATTGTCAGGCTGCAGCCATTTGGAAGTGGTACCCAGGGCCGGCTCCAGGCATGCTCCGTGTGTGCGGCTGCATAGGGGTGCCGGGGTCCAGTTGGTGGCGTTATTATTTTATGCTTAGGGGGAGGGCGCAGTGAGAGAAGGGGTAGAGGGGGATCACGGGACGGCGCTGGGTGCCGAGACACTTAGCGCCGGCCCTGATGGTAACAATGCAGACTTCCTGGCCTAGGGTATGGGGCAGTGAGGGCCAATCTGAGAAAACTCAGGGTTACTCAGATTGCCAATGGTCTCGCAGATGATCCGATGCTACATCTTAGGATGCAGCACTCAGATCTGCAATGCTGTCAGAAGGCGTCTTTTCTCCTCAGAAACCTCTACCTGAATTAGAATATTTTCACATCGCTGTTGCATCCAAAGACTCAGCAGCGACGTGACCTGTGTCCATCTCTGAGTCATGCCATAGTCTGGCTACATGCCCATGATACTCCCAAGATACGGATCTCTTGCATGTGTTCGCAAGGTAGCCGACCAGTTGACACCCAGAATTTCACAGAGAGAACTGGCTGTGCATGAAGCTTCCATCAAGGTTGTTATGCATGGTGCAACACATCTGCAGTTAGATGCATCCATTTTTGTACTTGTGTGCTACTCAGACTAAGGTCCAATATACTTAACCTTTCAGTCCCATCACCACAGAATCAGGCATTTGTTCCACTCTGGAGAGACCAGCTGTAGAATATGGGATGTAGTTATGAGACTGGCGGGCGCAAGGCCGCCGGTCTCAATACCGACATTGGAATCCCGACAAGGGACTTAAGATAGGCGTTGAAATACAAACGCCTATCTTAATCTCGGCGCCGGAATGACAAAGGACGCCAACCCGAACTATGTAAGTCTGGGGCGCCCTTAGCATTAGCCGTGTGGGGGAGGGTTGTATAGGGAGTGTAGTGGGGTTAGGGTTAGATTTTTTGGGGGGAGGTTAGGGTTAGGCACCCCTAGGGGGGAGGGTTAGGCACCACTGGTGGGAGTTAGGGTTAGGCACTAAGGGGGGAGACTTAGGTTTAGGCACTAACAGGGAGGGTTAGGGTTAGGCTATAAAGAGGGAGGGTTAGGGAGGAAGGGAGGAGGGTAAGTACACTGACAGAAGGCATCCCGACAGCCAGCATTACGTACCATTCCGTAGAATATATGGCTGGGGCTTTCCCTGCATTTAGATGCATATACAGTCGTATGCACAGCCATCTCAGATTAAATTTTTTTAAACATTTTACTTTTTTTATTGTTTCCATTCTCTAAACAAACTGGGGCTGTACTTAGGGCCTGGTTCACTACTGTACGCAACTGCGTATGCAATATCGATTACGCACGCAGTTCAACTGCGATAGTATGCTAATTATTGCAATGGCTATTCCCTCGCAGCACTACACAAGGACACCCACTTTACTTACCACACATCCGTAATGTTTAGCAAGACTGTGAAACCATCAGTACAATCGAGTATCATCACAGCCTCACGCACACTTGCACAAGCTCTGACCTTACTCAGAAATTGCTATCTTCCACGCACGCTATCAGGCCTCAGACTGCGTAGTGTATGTCTCTGCAATGGTGTTGAAACACACTGGCACGCCTGCATTCGCCCATCCACACCCTCCCCCCCGTCCGTCCGTCACCACCCCCAAACGGCACTTCCTGTCAGTCAATCTGCATTGGGTCAGTGTAGTCATTGCAATCACAGTCCCGATCGCAATAGCTAGTTCTCGCACGCGCACTGTGATGCATATGCAGGACGCAACAATCGGCTGTTTGTGTGCGTATTAGCAACTGCGTTCCTTGCTGAGTCAGGTCCAATGAATGAACAATCAGAACCTTGTGTAATCTGGTGATGCTTTGACTTGGGATAACACTAGGTGAACCCTGATATGTTATTACAAGGTTGTCTAACCTTGGCTATTACATACCTCCCAACTGTCCCATTTTGGTGGAGTAGTCCAGATTTCAGTGCATTGTCCCATAACTGGAAATGTATGTCCTGCTCTGGGAAGTTGTTAGGTATGTTCCATTTACAGCTAATCTGCGTAGCAAACAGGTGACCAGGGCCTGATTAACCATTAGGATGATTAGGTTGCAGTGGGTCATGAAGGACAGCAGCTACTTAGTTACAAGCATACACACAAGCTCGCTGCATCTTACGGGTCAAAGCCATCTTCTAATGACACTGCAACGCCATACAGAGAAGCTGGAATGAGCAAGCACATGCAACCATGACTGAATAGGTTAGCTGAGAGCATGTAGGAGTGGACGGACAACTGTTATAAGTGAGTTAACATATAACAAGTGCTGCATTTGATTTAAAAACCAGGGGGAGAGTGTATTTGTGCCTATAGCTATATGTAGCTGTGGTACAGTGTAAAATGGTGTTACATTGACACATTCATCCAATGACAGAAATGATGTGCAGTAGTCACCAATGTCCCACAAACATGTCAGAGCTCATGTGCTTATGAATCAGCAGAATGGTAATGTTTGGCTATGTCATTTTTATATTGCAATTCCTGCGCTATGTCCTACCATAATGTGCAAGATCCAGGGACATATGTAATTGTCATCAAATGAGATAGGTGGCTGGAGGAGAAGAGGGAGATACTAAGATTCAGTCATGGGGGAGACCAGTGCCATAAGCAGGGCGGTATTCTCCAAGTTCACCGGCTGCAAACAGCCCAGCTCCGGATCAGGGGAGACCCATAGGGCCTGATTCTGAGTCAGACACATCTGAGAAAATGGACGCAACACTCGTTTTCAAGCCAACTGCGCATGCGTCTAAAGTGCATATACAGCATAATCAAGTCATGTATGAAGGTGCGTGCAACATCTTGTGCAAATGGAGACATTTCTGGATGGCAAGTATCAAGGCACATGGAGCAGCTATTTCTGATGGGAGTGTTGTGGGCTTGTATGTACATCTCTGTGCGGTTCTGAGTCGTGTGTATGGGGAAGGGGCGTCTGTTTCAGTCAGATCTAGCATGTGGCTGGTGCAAGTGCTGATACTAATGATGACGGCTGCATCTGCAGACGCTATAACAATGGGTGGGTGGGATAGGCTTGCAGTTTTCAGAAGCACAGACTTGCTACTTAGGGCCTGAGGGCCTGATTCAGAGCCGGACGCTATTTGCGCTCGCTCGTTCAGAAAAAGGGGCCGGCTATTTAAATTGAGCGCTTGCTCTTTGCGGTCTTTTGACGCCTCTATGTCTGAGCGAGCGGACGAAACATGCGCTCGCTATTTTGTAAAGACGCCCCCTGGCCGCTCGCATCCTACATCATCTCCGCTATTTATTTGATTAATCGAGTACATCGAAAGGCGTCTGAACTGCTCGCAGTGCTTGTGGTAGGATTTTCCTACCGCAATCATGCTAACAGTTCAGGCTAAGAAACAACCAAATGACGTGGTCGATGACGCTGCTTTGTTAATTATGCACACCCTTAAAACGCCCGTTTTGACCGTTTGGCACGCCTACGTTCGGATCACCACTCCCCGTTTTCAAGCACCTTCCCCTGTTACCACCCACAAACGCCTCATCCTGTCACTCAAATTAGCAGGCACTTGCTATTTTGCGAGCACTCGATTTCCGACCACAATGACTGGTTGCCGCATGTGCAATACGACCCATACGCATGCGCAAATGTGCGAACATCGCTCGGAGCGAACGAGCGACCACTTACGAGCGGCTCTGAATCAGGCCCTGATTCAGCAAGGAACGCACACGCTAGCAGAGGCACCCAGCTGCTGCGAGACTATGCTAATCAATGCATATGCACGGAGACCGCAGCACAAGATGCAGACGCCCAGCCCCGTATTAAACCACCCATCTCCCTTTACTCACAGCCTTATCAGTATGCAAGATAGCGTAAACATCGGTATCATCGAGAACCATTGACCACATTTGCATAATAGTGGTTGACCAGACCTCATGCAGGATCTTGGCAACTTCCTGTGTGCACGGAGTCTCATCACTGCGTCCGTCGCCGCACTGGCTTAATTATGGACACCCCTAAAACGGCGTCCCAACGCACAGGTATGCCTGCATTCGCACGACCACGCCCCGTCACCACCCACAAACAGCACTTCCTGTCAATCAATATTGGAAGGGTTCTGCGTGCATGCTGTGTGTAGTCTGTGTACGCTTACCAGATCACAATGGGTACTTCATGCAAGCGCAGTGCGATGCATACCCATGCGCAGTACGGATCCATCGGCCAAGTGCGTGCGTTCTCTCCTGTGCGTTCCTAGCTGAATCAGGCCCTTAGTTCAGCCGATTGTCGCATTAACATAAGAAACGAGTACAAAGCCGCGGCCATAGGAAAAAGTAGCCGCAGAGGCGTCCGACTCAAGCCCACAATGTGTGATGTAATGGGGATGGGAGCTACGAGTGTACTAGCAAAGAGCTGCTGAAAATCTTAATCAGGCTCTGCACCTTCAACTGGAAAATGCAGCAATAATTGAGTGTTTGAAGGGGAGGAGGAGGTGGCTAAGGGGCATATTTATTAACATTATAATTACTAAAATAATGTGAAAACAGGTGTTTCACACCCTTTTCACATTATTTTAGTATCATATAAATTCGTGAAGAACTACCCCAATGCCTTCAATTCACATGATTTTAATAAACAGATCACATTTCCCATACTTGTAATGGGAAATATGATCTGCTCAGATTTGCTAAAAATACCTAGGGAAGCCCTGTGATAATAATGCCACCTTCAGATGGCGTTATCAGGGCTTTCCCCTGATTCCCCGACTCCTGGTGGAATTGGCATGAAATACCGCTCTTTGCATGGCTTGCGGTTCGATTCCCGGCAGCGCGAAGCCCAACAGCGCTGGAAATCCTGATCGTCGCTAAGGTAAGTATAAACTAACCTAACCTAACCCCCTTACCCTAACCCTCCTTAGGGGTGCCTAACCCTAACCTCCCCCCAAGTGCCTAACCCTAACCTCCCCCCTCTAAGTGCCTAATCCTAACCCCCCCTTCCCCGCTGCCTAAACCTAAGTCCCCCGGGGGGGTGCCTAACCCTAAGTCCCCTAGGGATGCCTAACGATAACCCTCCCTCCCCCTAGCCTAACCCTAACCCTCCCGGGGGGGTGCCTAACCCTAAGTCCAGCCCGGGTGCCCTAAACCTAACCCTCCCCCCCCGCGGCTGTCCGCTCACGATGCCCGGCATCCCTTCGATCGGGATGCCGGGCGCCTGTCTCCCGGCGTCGGAGAAATGACAGGCGTCTAGATATAGACATCCGGGAAGCCGGTTGTCGGTATTAAGGCAGCCGGTTTCCCGATTGTATACCCTCCTGCTCTGCTCTAACAGACAAAGCAGAACTGGGAGCTGGCCCCTGTGATCAGCTGTGTGGTCTAAATAGACCACAAGCTGATCAATGCAAAAAAAAAAAGAAAAAGTAAAAAAAAAAGAAAAACTTACCTGCATCCAGAGACTGGTGATCGTCCAGCTGGTTTCTGGGCTCCTGCTCTGTGACCCTGGTCAGCTGCTGCATAGAGCAGCCGACCGGGGTCACAGTGCAGAAGCCCGGAGACCATACTTGCCGACTCTCCCTGATTGTTATGGAGACCCCCTGAAAGAGTAGCAATCTCCCCGACTCGTAATTAATGCCGGCATGCATGCGATGAGTGGAGGGATGTATCGCATGAAAATTGCAATGCATGATGCATCCCACCCATTGTCAGTAGTTAGCCGTAAATCAGTAGTGGCTTTAATCGACTTTGGATTGGATATTGGTATTAATCTTTTAAATAAATAGGTTAATAAATAATACTAGTTTGTCATTGTGGAAATAGTAACTGAAAGTGTTCTCAGTAAGCGGAGTGGCTACTTTTAAATAGCACCAGATGATTTAACCTTTTCATGTCCAGGCACCATGCTTCCTAAAGAATGTAGCTTAAAAGATGTAGGAATTCCCTGTTCACACCTTGGCAAAAGCAGAGTATACCTGGGTCAAAAAGTCATCCAAGATTAAAAGAAGCTTTTGTAAGGCTGACAAACACATCAATTTATACCCCTTGTAAGGTCACCTCCACTGTCCACCATCAGTCACTGTCAAGCTCTGTCCTGTTGAATGCACAGAAGTACAGTGATAGCTGCCGCATTGGCGCTCCTACTGTGCATGCACGGCCATCAAGCAGCACATGTGTCAGTGAGGCCAAAAGAGAGGAATCCTCCCTCCAGTACATTTTTTTAAAAAGTAGCCCATAGTCTACTGGTCTACTATGGGCTAATGCCATCTATCGCATTCCGAAACTTGGTAAAATGACTTGAATAGCAGCACACATAGAAATCTAGGTTAGTAATGAAGGCATCTGTTTCTAGTTAATTCCTGCAAAATAATAATAATATGCCCCTAAGTCTTGGTCACAGGGTATGCAGTCGGGAAACCGGCTGCCCTAATACCGACAGCCGGCTTCCCGGCTGCTTTATCCCGGCGTGGGATAAATGACCGGCGTCTATATCTAGACGCCTGTCATTTACCCAATGCCAGGAGATCCGCGCCTGGCATCCTGATCGAAGGGATGCCGGGCGCCGCGAGTGGACAGCCACGGCGGGGGGGAGGGTTAGGTTTAGGGCACCCGGGGGGGACTTAGGGTTAGGCACCCCCGGGAGGGTTAGGGTTAGGCTAGGGGAAGGGGGGGTTAGGGTTAGGCACCCCCGGGGGGAAGTTAGGGTTAGGCACCCGCCCGGGGGACTTAGGTTTAGGCAGCGGGGAAGGAGAGGGTTAGGGTTAAGCACTTGGGGGGGAGGTTAGGGTTAGGCACCCCTAAGGAGGGTTAGGGGGTTAGGTTAGGTTAGTTTATACTTGCCTAAGGGACGATCAGGATTTCCAACACTGCCGGGCTCTGCTGATCTGTTGGGCTGCCGCTGCTGGGAGTCGAACTGTCGGCCACGCGGCAGCCGGGATTCCATACCGATTCTGGTCACAGCACACAGAAGCAAAAAATAGAGATCTCACCAATAATCAGGGTGACACAGCGGCCAAGAGCCATGGGTTTAATTAAATCCAGGGCACTTTCTGTGTGGAGTTTGTTTGCTCTCCCTGTGTTTCAGTGGATTTCCTTCAACAGTACAACAAATACTGGTAGGCAAATTGCATACCTCCTAATATTTCTTGTTGGGGAATTGGCACAAAAGTTTGTGCCACTGCCACATCAAAGGAAGGGGGGAAGGTCTTTTATCATGTGCTGGACAGCTCATACCAGCCACCCAAACCCTACCCGGTCTTGATCTCTATGAAAGGGACATACCTCTCAAACATGTTACGATTGGGTCGTTGGCACGGGGTCCTCATATCTGTGCTATCCCATTTAAATTGGGCCAGTTGGGAGGTATGTGATTAACTTCTGACTAAATGGGCACTAGTGTGTGTGAGTGGAAAAGGTAAGGAATGGTAAGGAATTTAGAGAGTAACCTCTAATGAGGAAGGGACTGATGTAAATGATTAAATAATCTCTAGAAGGAGATGCGTAAAGGGGCCCAAACATTTAAGGCCATGATTCCCCGTTCTGTCGATCCAACAAAAATCGCAAACCAATCAGCAGATCGGTGGCCATCGATGATCAGCGATCCTTCATTCCAATTATTTTCAGGTTAGAATTGGGGAATCAAGATTTTTCAACATGTTATTGTTGGCAGAACGGGGACTTGACGCGATATCAGATAGATTTATGGGCCTCTTAATACAGTGGTGGTATAGAAATAAACAATGGACTTAAAAAAAGAAAAAGACAATGCAATGACTAGCTATTTCCAAAACATCTGTGCATCACTGCAGTCCTAAATGGTTGTGAGGTCCATATATCTAAGGCCCCGATTCCCTGTTCAGCCATCGATGATCAGTGATCCATCCATGGACTAGAAAAATTTTACATGTAAAAAAGCCCTGACTCACCGATTCCAACCATTTTTGGGTTGGGATTGGTGCATCAAGATTTTTCAGCAAGTTGAATATTCTGATTCTCCAACCCCTCCATCGGCAGAATGGGGGAATACCACAATAGTGGCTAGATGTATGGGCCTCTGAACCACAGGCAAATGTAATACTCACCTGCCTTACTGAAGTCACCAAATCATCCATCTTTGCTCAGTTAGGTTTCTCATATTCCTATCTCCTGAAATGTATAGGCTAATTTGCTGAGCAATGCAATGTGTTTAGTAATAACCTTCAAGGGAGCATTATTGGTTTAATATTGCTATCTGCTTATGTACTGTTGAGTAGGTGAGTGTGAACAACTTGCATATATTATGAGGGAAATTTTGAATAAAAAATGTATCTGCTGCATATCTGAAAATGAAAAATGTATCTGCTGCAAAAAATTTATCTGCTGCAGTCCCCCATTTTTTACTTCAAAAGCAGTCCCAAGAAGGCTTTCTTGTCAAATTTTCCAAGTTTTGTAATGAGAAGCATTCTGCAGCATGGCCTGGTACCGAACACCATCTGGGCTACATTCCACAAATAGTACTGGGAGAGGGATACGTAGGATCCTTCCCCGACACTCACCACTCGAGGATGCATGTTTAGCAGACTGCACATGCACAGTTGTGCAGTGGCAATAGAAAACCTTAAAAATCAGATAAGTGTTAAGCTGGGTACACACTGGGTAATATACTGGCCGATCAATTGATTGGCCAATATATCTGCTTCCCGTCGAGACATATCTGTCCATCGGCTGTGCAGTACAGCCAATGCGATATGTCTGTGAATGCCTGCGTTCACCGTCATATCGCGGGTACACACTGCCAGGCGGGCAGCAGATACATTGGCCGATTAATTGATCGGCCAATGTATATGTCAGTGTGTTCCCAGCTTAAAGGCGATCTGCAGACTGCCCGTACACATGCAGCGGCAGCATATCACATTGTAGCGGGACCCACGGCTGCCTAGAAGATGATGGACATTCAGTGTGTATTAACGACCATCATCTACAGATATATCTGCAGATCACTTGATCTGCAGATCTATCTGTTCAGTGTTGAGCCGGCTTAAGGTACTCTATCACATAAACTAAAGCAGATAGGTAGGTTGTTGAATAAACACCCTAAGGGTATACTTACAGAAAATATATAAACTAATGGTGGACTTAATTAATCCTTTTAAATTTAAAGTAAATGTCTGAGCCAGAGAATGACAGGAAGCACTGCAATTCTATAATTAAATAGTTGGATGTAAATAGGGTATTTCTATACAGCAATGCAAATTACATTAAGTGGGCATAAAGTAGTGGATTGTAATATGCTTTTAAATGTATAAATCTTATGCTGGGTACACAATGACCGACATAACAGCCGTTCTATTGAATGGCCGATATATCATATGTACGTCAGCCATTGTGTACCAGTGATATATTAGGAAACAACATCGTTCACAGACATATCACGTCGGTTGTGCAGCACAGCTGATGCCCCATATATCTGCAGATATATTGGTGCATAGTGCTGTGTATATGGGCGGTCAGCCAACTGCCTGTACACTTGCTGCATGGGCCGGCGGTGATTAACAGCTCAACTGGGTGGGCGCATGTAAATGTGACGGAATCGGTATGAATTACCACCGGACGCAAATCCCGACAGACATGGGTGAAAATCCTGATCGTCCCCAGGTAATTATTTACTAAACTAATTTCCCCCCCTAACCCTAACCTTCCTTAGGGGTGCCTAACCCTAACCTTCCCCCCAGTGCCTAACCCTAATCCCCCCTCTAAGTGCCTAAACCTAACCCCCCCTTCCTCGCCGCCTAAACCTAAGTCCCCTGGGGGTGCCTAACCTTAAATCCCCCTGGGGGTGCCTAACCCTAACCCTCCCTCCCCCTAGCCTAACCACCCTAACCTCCCGGGGGGGGGTGCCTAACCCTAAGTACCCCCCCGGGAGCCCTAAACCTAGCCCCCCCGCACGCGGCTGTCCGCAGCGGCGCCCGGCATCACTTCGATCGGGATGCCAGGCGCCGGTCTCCCGATGTCGGTAAAATGACAGGCGCCTAGAATTATTTAACCCTCATTTATCCCTCGCCGGGATAAAGCAGTCAGGAAGCCGGCTGTCGGGATTACGTCCACCGGCTTCCCGACTGCATACCAATGTGACATCGGTCACAACGAATCTGGCAGTATGTATACAGAACTTATGTTCTGAACAGTCTGCAGATTTATTTGCAGATAAGTCGAACTGCAGATATATCGGTCAGGTGTATACTCACCTTTAGGCACATAAGGTACTTGATATGTTTATGGAAAATTTGCTAAGCAGAGCTATCTATGCATGACAGTATTGACATCCATTGCCCTAATGTATGACTAGGTAGCCTTTCTCAATATTATTTACACTGGGAAGTGACAAAATTTATTGACATTCAGAAGGTCAACATTCAGTATGTCAATACCAGAATGTCGACAGGGTCTGAATGTGGACAGAAAGAATGCTGACATGGTAAATAAGTCAACAACCATTATGTCGACATGCCTTTAGAACGACAAGGTTAAATGTTGACATGTTCAAAATGTTGACATTTTCCATGTCAACACCACACTGTCAACAAATGGTTTTTTTTTTAGCTTACTTAAGACTAACCCTAGTCCTAAACCTAAACAAAAAAAAACAGAAAAAAACATACGTCGACATTTGGTATCGACAAGTTGAATGATGACAATTTGAATGTGTTGACATTTTAAACTTATTGACATATATGCATGTCGAAATACTGGTTGTCGACTTATTGACCATGAAAACATTCTGACTGTCGACATTCAAAAACTTTCGACATTCTGCTGGTGCCATTCTGCTGACTACTTTCTGAATGTCAACAATTCGACCGGATACATTACAGTGTAAGGTGCACTGTGGCAGCCAATTATTCTATACTGGATAAATTATATATTGATAGATAAATCAGCCTATAAATTTAGAATTATGTACAAAAATATTACTAAAGGTGGGTAACATGTTACCCTGTAAAACAATTTAATATATTTATAAAATATATTAATGTTTTACATTTGTTTTTGCTCCTCTACATCATTTATACCAATATAATTAGTGCAGCTGAGATAATTCATACTATCTATACATTTGCTAAAATCTTTGCTTTTTGTTTTCTTCTGTCATGGTCACTAAACAGTAAGCAAAATAAGTATGCCCTATAATAATATTTCTTTAGTATTTTATAATGTTTTTATATGTGCATCTTATCTATATATTAGTAGCAGTTGTATTCATATAACGAACAGGTATAAACAATGCAGTGTTTCTTTCCATTGTTACTCAGAAATAGGAGCCAAAACTTATGGCACAGAGGGTCATCTGATACAGCACAATGCTTTTTGTGTTTGGGCAAGGTTTTGGAGTGGATACAATCGGAGGAATCTCATTGGGTACCTGATATTTTATTTATGCTTCATGAAATATGTAGAAAAAGGCATCACTTAAAGATGAATAGATGAATTCCATAAGGATTGTTTCACATCTTGAAACACTGACTTATTTGCTTATCGGAGCGCATTGTATGCACTAATACAAAATCATGTCTAAACTCTTCTTACCTCTGTCTTCATCAACCTCATCAAAACAACTTAACCAAATGACTATCTATAAATTGTTTTTTTTTAACATTGTGATTAAATAACACAATAGAGTCAGAGGACAAAGTCAAATTTTGCCATGCACACATGTACATAAACAGCACTGTGTGCACTGAACCACACTTAAATTTCCACTTCACACCCGATTTAACACCACTCCTGACTAGACACTGAAATCCATCTGGTTTGTGCCCTTAAGAAGCTCTGCAGTCTATCGGAAACAAAGGTCATGCTTCCGAATTAGCTTCCCATTTATTAATATAAATAGACTGAATCAGGTGCAGAGAGCTCTACAAACCTCTCCAATAGCTTTCTGTACATCCACAAAGTCACCATCTGCACAATAAGGACAAGAGAACAAAAAGAGGCACAAATACATCTCCAATGTAAATACATAGCTTTTGCACTGCATTGCATTGTCACACTGTGCAAAAGAGCAGAGTGGATCAATGAAGTGGAAACCCTAATGCTTAGCCCTACTAGAAAACAAAAAAAAATTTCATTGACATATTTGTATACTCACAAACAAGCAATGTGCTTACTATATCTAATATACTCAAAAGGAATCCCTTGTCAGCAGGTGGAATAGACAAATGTTCCTGAGCCACTTCATAATAAATGCTGATGAACAATAAGAATTTAACAAGAACAAACACTATATTTATGACAAAGGGTTACGTATGACAAAGGGTTACTCAATTAATATTTTAAATCAAAGATGTTGACTCGAATATCATTTTATGTGGGGATAAAATCACTATTCTAATTATAAAAACTGTAATATGTAAATGTTATCACATTATTTTTCTGAGGTTACACGTAAGCATGTTACTCTAGAAGTAAACAATATTTCTATCAGAAAGCTTACCTCTCGTGCGTTCTGCCACTCCCTGTGATGAAGGGGTCTGACAAGACCAGTTCGCATTTCTAGTGCTAGGTACCTTCAGCCCCTTAGTTTTCTTCATAAGGCTTGTTTATTTGCAGTACAAAGTCATGTAAGTGCTGATGTGTTTTCCACTTATAAAGTGCTGTTTTTTAATGCTACAATTGATTTTGTATGGATAAGCATCTCCTTTGTGTGGGGGTTCCATTACAAATGGGATATATTTAAAGACCTTAATTTTCCGCTTTCATTAATTGCATTTGTTTACCCTTTCTTAAATATATATATATATATAATTTCCACACTCATTGTCTTGGTAGGATTGGTGTTCCATTCACAGTGCGAATTGTATTGGCTCTCCATCTCTAGTTTGCAGGTAGGGTCCACATTTTCATATCTAATTTGCAAATCTCGGTGGGATTAACTTTCTTGAAAGCGTTTTCCCAACAGCAGCAGCAGCAGCAGAAGCGTCTCTGTAAATTGGAACCATCTGGATGGTTGCTATGGGAACAGGGATGCCATGACAACTGGGTTTCCCAGGAAACTCATGTTGTTATGGAAACTGCATCACTTGGGTCAGAATTAGTAACTTCCGATGAAAAGCAAGTCCAGCAGTTTAATCTTCTTCTGCCATGTAGACTGTCACAGCACAACAGCATCCCCAGTGCAGAGCACAGCAACACACCCCCTGCTGCATGTGTGACACAATGTATCTACTTCTACTCTTGGCACTATTACAGTAATTGTACACCTTTTGTGGCAGTTCGTGCTGCTGGGTAGCACACAATTATTTTATTTTATCTGCAACCTAATTCAAAGGAATTTCTTGCAGTGTTGATCTACTGAATGTTGTCAATTAAATGATAGTGTGGTAGGAAAATCAGATCATCAATCTGTGATCCATCTTTTTTTTTTTTTAAGGGATCTATGCCCACAAAATAAGTTTGATGAGAGTAATCCAAATGTGAAGAATATAACTAAATCTGCTTTATAAATCGAGGCTTACAGTAGGTACAAACAGCGATCACTCGCAAACAAACCCTCGTTGCCATGTGCTTCAGCATTGCCAGCTCGCTCCTGTGTTGGATGTATGAGGGCACCTGGGGGGAGACTGAAAGCAGCACTTTGTCAGAGGGTAGAGAAGAACCAGCGACCTTCCCGATTCTCTGTCTCCAAATTATACAAAGTGTTTCCTCCTCCTGGCACAGCACCACTCGGATCCCACGGGCAGTGCCTCCCTACAAAATAAACACTAAAAAGTGGGACAGGTTGATGCCGATGGTGGTGACACTTGTAGCGGAGTTTTACACATCCCAGATCCCGACAAGTGTTACACGTCCGTAAAGATCTTCTTGGTGGTGGCACAGTTTGGGTTGCTTGGGGTGCAGTTGGCAGTCTTGAAGCCGGGCTGTTGGAAGGGGCCGGGGCTGGCCCCCTCCTCTATTACCATGTACTCCGACTTGCTGAGTGTGGAGTTGCTGCGGGTCTTCTTCAGATCCTCGTTAGAGGAGAGGTGCTGGCAGCTACCCACATGCAGGTACTGAGCCTGCTCCTCGCCCTCCGTCTCCCGGTGGTAGAAGTAGTTGAAGTTGGAGACAATGACCGGCACCGGTAGGGCGATGGTCAGCACCCCAGCGATGGCACACAGAGACCCGACTATCTTCCCCCCTATAGTGACGGGGTGCATGTCTCCGTAGCCCACGGTGGTCATGGTCACCACTGCCCACCAGAAGGCATCGGGGATGCTGTTAAAGCCTGAAGACGGGTCGTCAGCCTCTGCAAAGTAGACGGCGCTGGAGAAGAGGATGACCCCGATGAAGAGGAAGAAAATGAGCAGCCCCAGCTCCCTCATGCTGGCTTTAAGGGTCTGCCCCAGGATCTGTAGCCCTTTGGAGTGCCTGGAGAGCTTAAATATGCGGAAGACCCTAACCAGGCGGATCACCCGGAGGATGGCCAAGGACATGGCCTGCTGCCCGTTGCCTTGTCGCTCCGCCAGCTCAGTGCCCAGGGTAATGAAGTAAGGGATGATTGCCACTATATCTATGATGTTCATGATGTTCTTAGAGAAGGTGGCCTTGCTGGGGCAGGCGAAGAACCTGACGAGCAGCTCGAAGGAGAACCAGATGATGCACAGAGTCTCCACCACGAAGAAGGGGTCTGTGAAGGAGCTGCTCAGGTACGGTCCGGTGCCATTCACCGGCGGCAGCACGGGGCCGTTGTACTCCTTGTCGTCCCGGAACTCCGGCAAAGTTTCTAGGCAGAAGATGACAATAGAGATGAGGATGACCAGGACGGAGACGATGGCAATGCCCCGGGCGGGACCCGAGCTCTCTGGGTACTCGAAGAGCAGCCACACTTGCCTCTTGAACTCGTTAGCGGGCAGCGGGCGCTCTTCTTCCTTGATAAATCCCTCGTCCTCCCGGAACTTCTCCATCGCCTCCTCCCCCAGCTCGTAGAAGCGGATCTCCTCCGAGAAGATGTCGATGGGCACATTGACCGGTCTGCGGATCCGGCCCCCGGACTGGTAGTAATAGAGGATGGCATCGAAGCTGGGTCGGTTCCTGTCAAAGAAGTACTCGTTCCGCAGCGGGTCGAAGTAGCGCATCCTCTTCTTCGGGTCCCCCAGCAAAGTGTCCGGGAACTGGGACAAAGTTTTCAGCTGCGTCTCGAAGCGCAGCCCGGAGATGTTGATGACCACCCGCTCGCAGCACTCGTGCTCGTCCTGCTCGTATGCAGCCGCCTCGGAGGAGTGGTGACCCGGGAGGGCGGCCGCCTCCTCAAGGATATTATCGCACGCCACCACGGTCATGATTTCCTGCTCGCCGTCCGTGTAGCCCGGGTTCACGATGTTGCTGTTGGTTCGGTGCCTGGTGGAGGACGGCGGAGGCGAGTGCAGGAGGCTGAGGTGCTCGTCCATAGAGGTGAGGTAAGGGGAGGGCGGGCAGGGGAAGCGGCGGCCTCCTCCTTCTGCCCAGTTCCAGAGCCGCCGGGTCCCCTCCCCGCTCTTCCTCCTTCCACTGTGGCTGTCCCCCTGTCACACAGCCCGACGTACAGCTCCCTCCTGTCTCCCAGCCCAGGGATTCCGACTGTCTCCGTCTGCGCTGAGTTATATAGCTCTGCCAGCTGCCCCGCCTCCCAGACCAGTAGCAGCGCCGATGTCCCGCCCACAGAGAGCGATCTGCGAGCCTGGGGGAGAGAGGGTACGGGGCGCCTGGCGAGCTCTCCCCGCTTACGGACCAGTGCTCGGCTACAGTACATGCAGGCGACGAGTCGCTGTCCGGCTGTTCCGACTAGCAGCAACGTGAACTGAGTACTGACTCAGCCGGGGAGCCACAGGGTGTACAGTACCTGCCCGGTGCGGTGTGGCTGTCACTAGCATCGCCCATAATGTAATACACATTTCCAATATACAGTATGTTGTGCACGTCACAGGAGAATGTACTGGGACAGCCCTGCATGTGCATTACAGTCACCTAAGATGTCAAACATGATCTGTCTGTCGGGCTGCATGTAGGAAAGTAACCCATTCCTCTGTACTGTCAGTGTTACACGCAGCCACTGGTGGGATGTACAGCACAGCATACACACATAGCACACTACATACATTGCTCCTGTGCTCTGAATGTGCTAGGATACTGTACACACAATAATAACATCACAGGCTGTTACTTTCTATACACTTCTATACAACGAGAGTCACATAACAGTATATGGAAAGTATCTGACGTATGTAAATATGACTCATTGGTAGTGACTGTCTGGGCTCGTTTTGTTTTAGCTCAGAATGTTGTGTTCTTAGGGCCTGATTCAGCAAAGATCACTATTCCTCTAAAACGCACGCACCGCAGTTGCCAATATTTGCGGTGAAATGCAAATGTTTGCAATCGCATTGCGATCACAGCTTACTATAAGGACGCCCACTTCCCCTTACACACATCTGTATACTTGGGTAACATAGCAAAATAATCGGTAACATAGAGAAACATTGGACCCATATGCACAGTTAAGGCAGGTCAGACCTCACCCAGGAATTGCTAACTTCAGCACACGCTATGAACCCTCATGCTGTGTATGGTATTGCAGTGGATAATTTATGCATGCCCCTACAACGGCGTTGCAATGCACTGGCACGCCTGCGTTCACCCGATCACCCCCCATCACCACCCACAAACGACACTTCCTGTCAATCACTCTGCTTTGAATCTGCGTAGCCTATGCAAAAGCATTTACTACCTCACACTGCGATGTATACGCATGCGCAATGCAAATTAATCGACCGATTGCTCTCGTCTTTGCTACTGCGATTCTTGTTGAATCAGGCCCTTAGATTTTTCAAAACAATTTATTGTATATATTCATTGAGACATTAAAACCAAGCATTTTCTTCTTATGCATCTTTACATAACAAAGGTATTATCTATTGATGCAATGTATGTTTTTTAAGTTAGTTTATTTGTACAGTAAGTTTTCTTTAAAAAAAAACCTAATGTTTAAAATACAGGCGTTTCTCTGAATTAGATCAGTGATAGCCTGCATTTTGCAGTACACTCTGGTGGCTAAGGGGCCCATTTATCATTGAATATTTTTCAGGGGTTTACCTCAAATATTAAGTATCTCCCTGATTTATTAAGGAGGGACCGTAGCAGGTATCTCCGATTCCTGCTGTGAACCCTCCATTACCGCTGGCAGCCACATTCCCCATAGGTTTCTATGGGGGATGCGATGCTGCCAGATTTATCAATATCCGGAATGTGATGCATGCCCGATATTAGCCCCTATGGCTACACACCGCATAATTAACTAGTGGAGGGTTCCCTCGGAACACTCCCCTGGCAATGGCCGATGCACATGTGCAGTCACCGGGGCTGCACAAGCACAGCCATAGGCAAATGCATTGGGGGGTTCCATCTGCCTTGGAAATCCCCCTCCCCAGCACACACCATGACCACAATGGTAATAGTAATATAATACAATGTTACTAATGCTGCATGTTCTTCTCAATATCACAAATGAATTGATTAGCAACACCTGTGGATCTTTTCAAATGTGTCAGCCAGTAATAAATATACCTGTGCACCAACTAGGAGAGGTGGAAAACATGCACTGTTAAGGGTGCACTGCTATAGACCATCAATAGAGTTAATTATTAATACTGTATAATAATACACTATCCAGTGCATAAGGAGACCAATATGTACATATATGTCCAGGGCAGTGCTAGGTTTTTCTGCTGCTCCCCCAGACTCCCGGACTTGCTTCATTCTCTGGAATGGAGCCCACATCTGAAAAAAAAACATTCTGCTGAGACAAGATGGGCCTACTGCCATATCTAATGGCTTACTGTGATTGCTGGTCCTGTTTATGCTGGAATTATGCAACACAATATACTTTGTATGATGCATATTAAAGCTGGATAAGTGCTAATTATAACCACTTCATGGACTGGCCACACTCACTCTAAAATCAAGCATTTGGAAACCCCCCTCTGGAAATCCTGCGTTTGCCGCTGCGCAGCATCCCTGGGACTGGCCGGAAGCTGTCCGAGCACATCGCAGGGATGGGCTCCTTTTGGAGCCTGTGTCCCTGTATGTTGCGGATGATACATCCGGACGTTATGATGGCATATTGCAATGCGATCATGGGGCGGTACTGACATGCCCAGATCACATTGAAAGTGCAATCATTAATAAATGGGGGCCTAAGAGTGCTGTCAGTGTTTTGCATAAGCACCAAAATTGTAGTCATACTGCTGCTTTTATTACTTGTATAGATGCTGAAAATCAAAACGTGAAATCTCAAAGCTTCCTCCAATAATGTAGCCCTAGCTAAGAGGATCAGCACCATGGAGAGCGCATAACAACTTTCTTGGAAATAAACAGTATGTTCAATTCATCAGGGACATTTTTTTTTCTGGCTGCCATTGCTTGTCATGTGTTCCTGGCAGTTGACATTTCCTTATTACACTTTTTCTAGTAACTGTGATAAAATGAAATAATCAGACTGTTCTTTACAGCGTAAACTAGAATCCAGGGGCATAATAAGTGATTTGCCAGACTGTGGGGTCTATTCATGTACATTCGTGGTTCAGGTGTGATATGTTTCTCTATATATCGAATCAGTTTGATGCAATATATATGTTTTATGTTGTACAGTAAATTCATACATACTGTACTTACCTTATGGGCGAAGAGAAACGATAAAGAGGTGCCTGCGATCCTGTCTTCTCCTGCGGTCCTCTGATCTTCCGTGGTGTCGGAATGGAGGCAGTGCCTGAGCATGCGCCGGCATTTGTTAGTAGGTCCTTACTGCCCATCGCCAGCATCTGACATCTGGTCCTGTGTGAGCATGTGCCAGAGTCTGAGACCAGCAGGTCACAGCAGACCTACTACAAAGGACACGGGTCAAGAAAGAGGAAGGGACTAGTGCAAGGTGACAGGCAAGGAACAGGAAAGTATTCAAGTATCCTGTTCTTTTTGTTTCACAGTACAGATTACTCCATCCTGAGCAGCTTAACCGAAAGCTGAGCTTTCTATTGCTCTATGAATTGCTATTCAATTCAGTGCGCTGTTAAGTCCAACTAGTCCGACTTAAGTCAGAGAATGCCGGAAAGCGTGACTAATGCTGGGTGTTTAGTGTTGCTGACCAGAATTTTCTGACTAAAGTGCTGTCTGCGAGGACGGGTGCAAGAAGAAATCCTTTAATCGGCCTAACAGCTCCTTCCCAGCGCTATTAACAGCGCGCTGAATTGAATCGCCCCAATTGTACTCTTATTTTAGATATATTTGATAATACACTCTTTGTACCATAATCTCATTTATGAAGTGCAAATAGAAGCAGGAGATAAATAGTTTATCTTATTGTTTATCACAAGGTGTTTATATTATGAGTTTTTATTTATCAAAGAATTTCTAGTGAAATGGTAAATAGCATTTTCACTAACCATTTTTTTCGCCTTATTTTACTTGTATTTAGCAATGATATATTCCATGGCGAGCGCTAATGGTATTTGACTTGTCAGCGTTGTTTTTAATGTTGAAGCAGCGCTGATGATAGATGGAAAGCCCCGTGTGCTGATAGACTGAGCATGCGAAGTCGGGAACTCTAGACCAGCATAAGCTCAGTCATGGGTCTCCAGGCACTGCACGCAGGACAGGTTTCCGGCATCGTAGTACTCCTGCGCTGAGTAGTCCTGTGGCCGCTGCAGGGGTATGGAGTAGCTGTGGCCGGGACCTGAGAGGCAGCAGATCACGATCAGATAGGAGTAGAGCAACCGTAATCCTCCAAACCGGGACCCCGCAGTGAGCAGTGTCCCGGTTTCCATGACACTGGCACCCATCATACAGTGGGCCCCGACTCCAGAGCAGAGATGGACGGAGGGGGAGGAGACAGGGGCCTGGCATGCACTACACGGAAAATGCGGTAAAACCCCTGTTTACCGCATTTTCCGTATGCATGAATCTCCTGGCCGTCAGGCTCTGATGCGGAGGGTAACTCCAGCTTTTGCTGGCATTACCCTATAGAAGCCTATGCGCTTCTAACGCATCGCGCTGCTATGAGGGATCCAATCGTATCCCTCCCAGCAAGCCCCGCGGCCGTCGCGTCACTTAACCTGGAAGTCCGCGGTGCAGGGCAGATCACAAAGGACAGCTCTTATCGGGAGAGCTGTCCTTTGTGCTGTTGATCGCATATGTTAGTGCATATGCAATCAGCAGGGAGGCGGTAAGTACTGCGAGGTGTTAGTGCATCTCGCCAACAATGAATAAGAACATACTGCAGTGGGAGGAGACTTCTGGGTGCCGGGAGGGAGAGCGCTGCCCAGACACCGCCACACTTCTGTTTATCAGCGGGAAGAAGCCAACGATTTGAAATAAGATAAACGAGCGCTATTTTATAAATCGCGCTCGTTGATAAATTCATGCTCCAGCCATCTGCTATGAGGGGGCGAAGTGCTGATAGCACTACTTAAAAACAGCGCTATCAGCTATAATAAATACAGACAGCAGTTATTTATCACTGAAAACAAGTTTTAAGAGCAAAACTAATTTATAATGGGGGCACTTATGTGTTGTATTTGGATTCTATGCATAACAATAACATATATGACCATGTCATATAATTTTGTTTCAATAATAAATGACCACAAATGCATTTGTGATGTATATATGTTATGTAAAAGTAGAAAACACTTGTGACAATATAAAGACTTATTATAATATGGTTAAAACTGTCACATATAATAGAATACATTAGTTATATGCTATTAATTATTCTATCTGTCGATGCATTTAGTACTCTAAAATTACTTCAAAGTCCTAATAAATAATTAGAACTAGAATAAGTATAGATATAGGCGACACTCTGGGGACATGACAAACTGAAAAAAAAAACTGCTGTCACTGCAGCATTTGTTAGTCTAACATTTTGGTTTACTACCCCTTCTTTGTCCCAGAGTAAAGGTTTTAAAAAAACCTACAGTAAATGGTGTGTAGCACCCCGATTGTGTAGTAAAGGAATGTGGAAATATTTTTAACTCTTACCGAGGTGAGTGGAACCCTCTTCCTTGATTTGTCCTATCTTTGGTAGGTCAGGGAGGCTAGGAGGGTTAAACTGACACAGGAAGTCATCACTTCATGTTGCAATTAGAGTTACACTTTATTGCAGAAAGCTAATAAAGGTTTGACAATGCTATAACAATACACCTTTAATATGTACACTAGTAAATTACACTTTCAACAAAATGAATATTTTATTTCACTGGAATAGCTTTATACTCCTTGTGTCTGATGGAACAGCAAACAACAAACACTGTTGATACCAATGGCTTACCTCAATGCATATACAAACACTTCAGGGACCAAATAACATTTAATTTGTACAAGTTGTAAATCTCCTAAGAGATTTACTAAACTATAATAAAATTTCTCACTAAAGGCTCATACACACTTAACAATAGGCTCCATGAACGATATTGTAAAGCTTTTCCCTTTACCTGCCGGGTTCAATGTCAGGAACGACATTGAGCATACACACTGAACGATATCGTTAACAATATCGTTCAGTGACATCACCCTCCTGATATTGTCAGGTTGCCTTGCATGTTCGGGCAACGGCAGACAACATTAATGATCCGTGGGAGCGCGCATCGTTAACGATATCGTGCATACACACTGGACAATATTAAACACTATGAACGATAATGATATCGTTATTGTCCATATCATTCAATTTATTTAGGATGTTGCTTCCCTGTAGGGCACCCACACAGGTGCTGGCTCCCCCTGACAAGATTTGGCTGCCTTAGTAAGTTAGCGCTGGCGCAGCTCTGCCCTCTCAGGTTGTTACCTCAGGAGACTCAGCCTAATTATTAGTGCTTGTCTCTTATTTCTACCCTCCCAGTCACATGACGGTCAGTTTCTCGCTGACTGTACACGCTGCTGTAACTGACAACTGCCCTCTGCACACACAGCACAGGCAGAACTCCCCATTCCTGTTAGACATGGGAGAGTCCCTGCCACGAGCACAAGCAAGTCATCACATTCCCAGTTGGGATATACCAACCTCTCCTCTGTGAGGGGGTTCACATACATTCATAAATGTACTAGCAATATGTATGTATACCTAACACAAGGGTATACTTATACAGGGCTGCCATCAGGGGGGGACTGCTGGGAACACAGTCCCGGGCCCAGAGAGAGATGGGTCTCGGGTGGCAGCGGTGCGCAATGCAGGTGGCAGACAGTCACAGGAAACAATATCGGCTACGCTTGAATGAAGTATTGAGTTGTCTGTGAGCCAATCACAGCTCACGGAACAGCAGCCAATCAGGAGTGTCCACTCCTGATTGGCTGCCGTTCTGTGAGCTGTGATTGGCTCACGGCCTTCTCCTTATTCCAAATGCTGCGGCGCGGATGCTCTACCTCTACCTGCTACCTGGTGCATTCTGCACTGTTGCCACCTAGGCCCCCTCTCTCTCTAAAAAAGGTATGCTAAACCCTGCCCTTTGCCCCCACCCCAGTCCAGCCAGCCATCATTCCCTCCCTGCCTCCCTCCCCCTCAGTCTAGCCATCCCTCTATTCTGGCCACCCTGCCATCCCTGCACCAACCATCAGTCCAGCCAGCCTGTCTTCCCTGCCCCAGTCCAGCGAGCCTTCCCTGCTCCCCACCCCAGTCCATCCAGCATGCCCTGTGCCCCCCCAGTCCAGCCTGCTTTCCCTGCCCCCCCCCAATTCCAGCCAGCATTCTAGTCCAGCCAGCATTTTAGTTCAGCCAGCCTGTCTTCCCTGCACCCCCCCCAGTCCAGCCAGCCAGCCTGTCTTTCCTACTCTGCCCCAGTCCAGCTCGCCTTCCTTGTGCTCCCCCCACAGTTCAGTCAGCATTTCCTGCGCCCCCTTTGTCCTACCAGTGAGCCTGCCTTTCCTGCCCGCTGCCCCATCCAGCCAGCTTTCTAGTCCAGGCAGCCTGCCTTCCCTGTGCCCTCCCCCAGTCCTGCCAGCCAGCCAGCCTGTCTTCCCTGCCCTGCCCCAGTCCAGCAAGTCTTCCCTGTTCCCTCCCCCCCAGTTATAATAACAATAGCCCCTGCAGCCCAAATGTTGAGACTTTAAACTGGTTTAATCACCAATTGATGCCCCTCCAAAGTAGCTCCACCCACATTATCCACAGCTCCACTCCCTTCTGTCCCATACCCCAGGGTGAGGTCCTGTCTTTTTTTCAGTACCGGGCCCCACATTTTCTGATGGCAGCCCTGTACCTATAAACTATATTTATGTAAATAAATACATTTTAATGCATCCAACAGTTGTATAACATATGTAGAGTAATGACACATACATACATGTATGTATGTATGTATGTAGAGTACCAGTCAAAAGTTTGGACACACCTTCTCATTCAATGGTTTTTGTTTATTTAAATTATTTTCTATATAGTACATTAATACTGAAGACATCAAAACTATGAAAGAACACATATGGAATTATGTTGTAAACAAAAAAAGTGTTAAACAAATCAAAATATATGTTTTATATTTTAGATTCCTCAAAGTAGCCCCTTTTTGCTTGGATGACAGCTTTGCACACTCTTGGCATTCTCTCAATCAGCTTCATGAGGTAGGCTCCTGGAATGGTTTTCCAACAGTCTTGAAGGAGTTCCCAGAGGTGCTGAGCACTTGTTGGCTGCTTTTCCTTCACTCTGTAGTCCAACTCATCCCAAACCAGCTCAATTGGGTTTAGGTCAGGTGATTGTGGAGGCCAGGTCATCTGACGCAGCACTCCATCACTTTACTTCTTGGTCAAGTTTCCCTTACACAGCCTGGAGGAGTGTTTGGGGTCATTGTCTTGTTGAAAAACAAATGATGGTCCCAGTACGCGCAAACCAGATGGGATGGCATGGTGCTGCAGAATGCTGTGGTAGCCATGCTGGTTAAGTGTGCCTTAAATTTTGAATAAATCACCAACAGTGTCACCAGAAAAGCACCCCCACACCATCACACCTCCTCCTCCATGCTTCGCAGTGGGAAACACACATGCAGAAACCATCCGCTCACCTTCTCTGCCTCTCACAAAGACACGGCGGTTGGAACCAAAAATTTCAAATTTGGACTCATCAGACCAAAGTACAGATTTCCACTGGTCTAATGTGTTTCTTGGCCCAAACAATTCTCTTCTTCTTGTTGTTGTTCATCCTCAGTAGTGGCTTCTTCGCAGAAATACGACCATGAAGGCCTGATTCACGCAGTCTCCTCTAAACAGTTGATGTTGAGATTTGTCTGCTACTTGAAATCTGTGAAGACTTTATGTGGTCTCTAATCTGAGGTGCTGTTAAGTAGCGGTTTCTGAGACTGGTAACTCTAATCAACTTATCCTCTGCAGCAGAGGTAACTCTTGGTCTTCCTTTCCTGGGGCGGTCCTCATGAGGCCAGTTTCATCATAGCGTTAGATGGTTTTTGCAACTGCACTTGAGGATACATTCAAAGTTCTTGAAATTTTCCGTATCGACTGACCTTCATGTCTTAAAGTAATGATGGACTGTCGTTCCTCATACAGGATATTTTTTCATACTTAAAAGATTCTACGGCATTATTGCGACATTTAGCGCTAATTGATATACTTCCACCTGATGTCATTATGGTCACCTTAGATGTGACTAGTTTATATACGTGTTTCCTGCATGAGGCGGATATACGTGCAGTTGAAAGGTTGTTGGTTGACAATTCCAAGTTTGAGGGTCCCGATTTACAATTCTTTTTGTCTCTATTGGAATTTACCTTGAATTATAATTATTTTCTTTTTGATGGCATTTTCTACAGACAAAGGACGGGGTGTGCCATGGGCTCTGCTGCGACCCTGTCCTTTGCCAATGCCTACATGTGGGAGGTAGAAAAGAGTTTGCTTTTTGATGATGCTGCTATTTCTCAATGTATGTATCTCTACTACCGATACATAGACGATTTACTAATTTTCTGGTGTGGAGACGTCAATATATTATGGGGCATCATAGATCGTCAAAATGCATCATCGAGTCCTATTAAATTCACATCACACTTCATTGCCAATGAGATTCATTTTCTCGATATTAATATCAAAATTGTTAATGCACGGATTCAAACTTCTCTATATGTTAAACCCACTGACAGGAACAACCTTCTATGGTACAATAGTTTCCATCCTCGTAATACTGTATATGGTTTACCTTATTCCCAGTAAATTAGAGCATGTAGAATTACTAGTGACAAGGAAGAAACAATTAAACAACTGGAGATTATGACCAACAAATTTCTTGACAGGGGTTATCCTAGGAAAGAGAGCACGAGCCAAAGCCCTCTCTAGAAATAGAGAAGATCTATTACGATTAAGGGTCAAAAAGGGTCTCCAAAATAGGGTGCCCTGGATTAATCAGTTTAATGTCAAAAGCAAACATATCAACTCAAGTTAAGCAGCTATGGCCTATGGTTACAGCTGACCCTGAAATATCTTTGTTGCATAATACTAAGGTAATGCCTAGCTATACACGTAGTTGCAACATTAAAGATATTGTCACAAAATCGGATATTACATCATTCAAGACACAAGCAAAACATTTTCTCAACCGTAAAACAGGCTGTTTTAAATGTCTTGGTTGTACTACCTGAAGTTTTATGCAGGTAGGTAATTTTGTGTCACACCCTTATTCAGGGAGGAAATTTAGTATCAATTGGCCTTTATCCTGTAGTTCACGCTTTGTAGTGTATATTCTGTCTTGCCCATGTGGTTTGCACTACGTGGGCAAGACAGACCGCCAGTTTAAAGAGAGGATGGCGCAACATCGGGCCGCTAATAGAGCTGCCCTCTCTTCTGGCTATAGTGAACAACCTGTTGCCAGGCATTTTGCCCTCATGAGACATGGCATTGCGACAGTTCGCTATAAAATAATTGATCAGGTGCCAGTTTTATTGAGGGGAGGCAACAGGGCAAAGAGGCTTTTACAACTGGAATCTTCTTGGATCCATAGGTTAGATACATTGGCGCCATGTGGGCTCAATGAATCAATGGGTCTAAATTGTTTCTTATAGAGACAAACGGTGCCACAGTTCCTAGTGAAGAGTTCTTCATTATTTCTATTTAGACATAAATATTTTTGCATCAGCTTAAAAAGATTATTGGATTTGTCTAAACGGTGTGATCTATTATACTCGCTATTTACCCATGACTGCGTGTCGACTTCTGATTCTGTGAAAATCATTAAATTTGCTGATGATATTGCAGTCGTCGGGTTAATTAGCGGGAATTATGAGTCCCATTATAGAAAAGAGATCAAAAAATTGGTTTCTTGGAGTGGTGATAATCACTTGCTCCTAAATGGTGATAAGACAAAAGAACTGGTAATTGATTTTCGTAGGAGATGTTTAGAGCAGAAATTGCCAGTGTCTATTAGCAATCAGGATGTTGAGACAGTTGAGTCTTTTAAATTTCTGGGTATCCAGGTTGCGTAAAATTTGACATGGTCTTTAAACACACTGTCCCTAATTAAAAAGGCGCAAGAGTGCTTGTTTTTCCTAAGACGTTTGAGGGCTTCAAGAGTTAGTAAAGTAACCATGTTAAACTTTTACAGATGCTCAATTGAGAGCATTCTGAAGCTTGGTATTATTATCTGGTATGGCAACTGCACAGCGAGTGAAAGGAGTGCATTGGAACGGGTTGTTAGGACTGCTAGCAAAATCATTGGCGTGCAGTTGCCAACTATCCATGATGTTTATGGGCTTAGGGTCCTAATAGAGAACCAAGAGTATCATATTGGATCCAAGCCATCCATTTCATGAATTGTTTGATAAGCTTCCGTCTTTAAAGCGGTTCAGAGTACTACGGGCACGTACGAGTCGTTTGAGGGTTAGTTTTCTTCCATCTGCTGTGCGCATGCTGAATGCTATGAATGTATCTCTTAGTTAATTTAACATCATTATTTTATGTAACTGTCTGTAATAACCTTTACCATGGATTGCTATTTCACTGTTTTTTAGCGTGTTTTTGTGCAACGTAATTTTCGTTTGTCAAACTTGTTTTGCTGATGATAACAAATAAATACAAATACAAATTTGCATCTAAATGAGTATAATATGAAGGGGACTTTATATTTGTTCGATCACGCGTACTGTATGTTTGTAAGTGCTATATTTTGCGGTAATAGAATGCTTTGTTATTATATGTGTATTTTTTAATATATTGTTCACGCTGGCTATATAAATAGTTGTAGTAACATCACTGAGGTTTGTTCCTGACAATACTGAATTTTATTGATACACATAGTTTAGATATTGGTCCAGCGGCATTAGCTATTAATGTGATATACGTAGTATGCTTATATTTTTGCATTTTCACATATTAGCACTTCATATGGTTTTTCATCTTTAGTCACATGCATCAGTGCACTGCTGTATTTGCATTTATCATTTATTATATATTAGTTTTTCAGTCACACCCATGGTTTGTTATGGATATGAGCACAGATTTAAGAGTTTTCTGTATGAGATTAGTGCTTTTGTTTTCACATTCTTTCACTAATGTTTTTTTTTTTCATCAATCTGTTTTGTTTAGCTCATCGCTATGGCAACGGTTGGGCTGCTTGTTGCCTCCGTCAGCCGCAGCGCCGGTGGTGACCACGTGGGTGCGTGACACGCAGGATGTTTCCGGCGAGTCCTGCTGCCCTAGTTCCGGTCTTATCCCCGGCGCGAGGGGCGAAAGGAGCAACGCGCTTCCAGAGCGGTAAGCTATTTAATCCTGTTGTTTGTTTGTATATGTTATTCTGTCGTTTGCATCCTGAGGAAGGGACGTATTGTCCCGAAACGTTGATGTACCAGCAATAAAGTAACTTGCTATATTTCCTAGAAGACTCTCTGAGTGCCACCTCTGTGTATGTATGTGTATATAAATATGTGTGTATATATATATATATATATATATTTATATATATATATATATATATATACACACACACACACGTATATATATATATATATATATATATATACACATACACACATATACCTACAACTAACTCCGTCTCCCAAGCTAGCACAGTATTTTTAAAACTCTACTTGTTTTTAAAAACGTACCCACAATGGTAATTGCTCTTCATCACATTATGTAAAAAAATAGCTATTTAAATGCGATTTTACATTTTTGTTCAAAAATTATATTGAATCAAGTTTAAATAGCTCTTATTTACATAATTTGATAATAAAAACAAATGGACAAGTTTGGGGACTTTTTAAAAAAAAAAATTGTCCAGTTAAGTGGTTAAATACAGTGACCAACTGTGACACTGAAGAAGGTCGAGTCGGCCTAGAATGTACCTGTTGTTCCAGTTCTTCCCAGAGATTCTCAGTGGGGTTAAGATCTAGACTATGAGCTGACCAGTCCATCCGGGTTACCAAATGTTCTGTATACCAGTCCAGTATCGCCCTGGAAACATGATAGGTGGCATTTTTGTCCTGATAAAAACATTCATTGTTTCCATAGAACTGCAAGTGCATGGGCCTCCCTACGAAGTGTTCTTGCCGAAACCGCCACATTAGTGGCCATTTGGAACTTGTGTGCAATGGAATGCTGTTCGCTTGCGCAGGGGTGTCCAATCACTTTTGCCTACATAGTGTATATATAGTGTAAACTAGAGATGAGCGGAATTTTGAGATCCATGACGAGAACCAAACGTGCGTTCGGTTCCCCTGCCGGCTCCGGATCTCAAAACGAGGCTTAACCATAGAGATGAAATCTCGCAGCTCGCCATTTCACTCCGGCTGTGTAGACTGAACAGGGAGGGTGGGTAGTGTATGGCTGGGAGGTACTTACCTGTGTTGGTGCTTTCCTGTGCAGATGGACAGTTCTATGGAAACAATGAATGTTTTTATCAGGACAAAAATGCCACCTATCATCTTTCCAGGTCGATACTGGACTGGTATGCTGTGGACTGTCTGCTGTGTCCTGGGCTGGTGCACTGCTGATCCATCTGTTGCTGTCACTGCTGTGCTGTCTGCTGTGTCCATCTGGGATGGTGCTGTTGCTGATCCATCTGGGCTGGTGCTGTGCTGTCTGCTGTGTCCATCTGGGCTGGTGCTGTGCTGTCTGCTGTGTCATCTGGGGTGGTGCTGTTGCTGATCCATCTGGGCTGGTGCTGTGCTGTCTGATGCATCCATCTGGGCTGGTGCTGATCCATCTGGGCTGGTGCTGTGCTGTCTGCAGCGTCCATCTGGGCCCAAGTTCTGGACCCCAATTTTTTTTTTTTTAAATAGTGTATTTTTTTGTGTAATATTTTTCTGTGTGTGTGCGTGTTAGGCTTAGCCGCGAAAGTTACAGCAACGCAACCTAGTGTTGCCCGACTCCGGTCGTCATCAATCTGTGCTCTGGGCCCAAGTTCTGGATGCGAAAAATAAATAAAACAAATAATGACTTTTTTTGTCTAATATTTTTTTGTGTGTGTATGTTAGGTTTAGCCGCACAAGATACAGCAATGCAACCTAGTGCTGCCTGACTCCAGTCTTCTCATCAATCTGTGCTCTGGGCCCGAGTTCTGGACCGGAAAAAAAAATAAAACAAATAGGGTCTTTTTTTGTCTAATATTTTTCTGTGTGCACACGACTGCACGTGAGTGAATTTTGTAACCGCACCTTGGCTACACTATTGGTGCTTGTGACACTGCTTCAAGACCGCAGAAAATATGGAGGGCTGTCACTTGACAAGAGAGCAAGGCCAAGAACCACGTGTTGTAGCTGCCGACAGCAGTCATCATGATAATGCAAGGCCGCCAACTTCCTTGTCCTCTATGAAGGCCCATGCCCCAGGGCTTAAGTCACGCCATGGATGTGGTAAAGCTACTTTTACTGTAGTAAAGAAAAAAAAATCGAAAGGCAAGTTGCCTTTAGATAAACAAAAAATTGGCAATATGCCATTCACTACACGAAGTGGCAAAGAAAGGATAAGGCCTTGGCCTTTATGTTGACTGCTTGTTCTGATAGCCCTGCTTGTAGTAGTAGTGGTGGTGGTAGTACCATTAAAAAATTGAAAGTTGTTAAAAAGAGTAAGACAGCTCTGGAAAAGCCAACTGTGTGCCGTGAGAAATTGAAATCACAAATCCCTGAGGATATCGCAAGTGTTTTACGCGGTTGCCATGTATGAGCAGACCTAAATACAAGTGAGATATATAGAAAGACACACAAAAAAATGGGCGCTCCAGAAATGAAAAACTGAGAACTGCAGATATGATTGCAGCTCACCACTTAAGGGATAGGTGAATCCCTCATGTAACTAGTTGAAGAAAAAAACAAAACACAGATGTGGGAGCGCTAACAATATATCATAGAATGAATCTAATGGAATGTTGTAAATAGATAAATACACATTTAATAATACAAATGCACAAATATAAATCAAAAAGAATTCTGTACATAAATAACGGATAGAAATAAAAAATAAATACACATGTTGTCCTTATGGAAAAAGAATATCATCACAGATAAAAAAACAAATATTGAATAATGAATAAAATAATATGTCCTCAAGATGGATACAAAAGTGCTGTATGCAGCGGAGATATTGAAGAAAAAATAATCAAAGTAATAGTCCAGAATCCAAATACCCAAATACTGTTATAAAAATAAAGCCAAGTGAACGTGCTGGATATTTCCAGTGGCTTACCCGTTCGATGCAGTTAATAATGTGGGTATTCGGTAGCAAAGGATCTGGGTAAAGTCTCTGCTCATAAGCCTCGGCAAGGAGACCAGCTGATTGCGGAGTCTCGTAGTGTGGATAAGCGGTGCGGCTCTGTGACACCGAGCGGCTGGTAACTGTGCCGCTCTTACAGCTAGCGACGTCTCGCTAAGCTGTTGTTAGCAGTCTGCGGTCATCTCTTAGTTAGCTGCGGCATGTGGAGCCGAAATCAGTAAGAATTGAACAGGGCATATGTAGAGAAACAGGTGCTCCCATCTATACTCACTTTTTCCTGCTCAAAGGTCCCACTGACCACGGCTAAGAAGCTTGCCCCAAGAAGCGGTTACTACACCAACCAGTGAGACTACGAGACTCCGCAATCAGCTGCTCTCCTTGCCGAGGCTTATGAGCAGAGACTTTACCCAGATCCTTTGCTACCGAATACCCACATTATTAACTGCATCGAACGGGTAAGCCACTGGAAATATCCAGCACGTTCACTTGGCTTTATTTTTATAACAGTATTTGGCTATTTGGATTCTGGACTATTACTTAGATTATTTTTTCTTCAATATCTCCGCTGCATACAGCACTTTTGTATCCATCTTGAGGACGTATTATTTTATTCAGTATTCAATATTTGTTTTTTTATCTGTGATGATATTCTTTTTCCATAAGGACAACATGTGTATTTATTTTTTATTTCTATCCGTTATTTATGTACAGAATTCTTTTTGATTTATATTTGTGCATTTGTATTATTAAATGTGTATTTATCTATTTACAACATTCCATTAGATTCATTCTATGATATATTGTTAGCGCTCCCACATCTGTGTTTTGTTTTTTTCTTCAACTAAATACAAGTGCACTGGAGGATCTTCCAAGTTCCAACATTTGTGTGCCCTCTGTAAATGTGGGGAAAGGCAGTCAACATTTTGCAGACGTAGTCAGTTAGGATGCTTCTGGGGAATTGCACATGGAGGAGGAGGATATTTTGGTAGTTGAAGGCGCTAAGGATGATGAGGATGTTGATGATGTTGGTGATGAGGATGTTGATGCTGAGGATGTCCTTTGTGTAAGTAAGGCAACAGCTGCTGCCCATGGATTGAAAAAGCCAAAACCCATTGTTGTCATGCCGGGGCAAAAGACAAAAAAATCTCACATGTGGAATTATTTCCACCCCAACCTGGACAATAGTTGTCATGCCATATGTAACCGTTGCCAAGCAAGATTGAATAGAGAGAGGGACCTAAACCACCTAGGAACTTCATCCTTGTTACGTCACTTGGAGCGCATTCATCAAATATCAAAGTGTATGTCGCCAAGTTCCAAAACTCAAAACATAACAAGTCCAGTCTCACCTACCTGCTCCCTCTCTGTGGGATCCAAGTGCCTTCGATCTCCACCACCAACACCTGCATCATCAACATCCTCATTTGTCATCGGGAGTAGTCCTGCTGCATCCAATGTTGTTATTCGAAGCATGATTGACTCCTCTCCTATCCGTGATTCCTCAGAATGATCCTTGATGACTACGCCTGTTGCTGCTGCTGTTGCTGTGAGTGGATCTTCATCCCATTAGGGGACCAGAAGGAAGTCTACTTGTAGTGTATCCTCCAAAAAACAATTAACTGTCAAACAATCGTTTGCAAGGCCAAACAAGTATGACAGCAATCACCCAGTTGCACAGCGGATTAATGATGCCATAACAGCTATGCTGGTATTAGATGTGCATCCAGTATCCACCATTACTGCAGTGGGTTTTCAACAGTTAATTGAGGTCCTGTGTCCTCGCTACCAGATCCTAGATTCTAGATTTCACTTCACTAGAACAGCAATTCCAAGTCTGTACAAGGATATTAAAAAAAACCTTATTAATGTCCTCAGAAATGCCATTGTACCCACTGTCCACTTGACCACTGATATGTGGACAAGTGGGACAGGGCAAACTAAGGATTACATGACTGTGACAGCCCACTGGGTAGGTGTATTGCCTACATCAGCAATAGCAGCAGCAACATCTACCAAAAGACAGCTGATACAGAGGCAGGCTACTCTTTGTATATCTGGTTTCACTAAGAGGCATACCACTGAGAACCTCTTAGAAAAACTCAGGGAAATCATTGGTAAATGGCTTACCCCAATTGGACTCTCCTCAGGATTTGTGATTTCAGACAATGCCACCAATATTTTGAGAGCATTACTTGTGGATGAATTCCAACACATCCGATGTTTTGCTCACACAATTGATTTGGTGGTGCAACATTTTTTAAAAAAATGACAGGGGCGTGCAGGAGATGCTCTCGGTGGCCCGCAAAATATCCGGACATTTTAGACATTCAGCAAACGCTTGTTGAAGTTTGCATGACCAGCAGGTACTGTTAAATTTGCCCTGTCATCAGCTGAAGCAAGTTGTAGTAACTTGGTGGAATTCTACCCTCTATATGCTTCAGCAGATGGAGGAACAGCAAAAGGCCATCCAGGACAATACAACGGCCTATGACATAGGCCGTGGAGTGGGAATGCACCTTACTCAAGCACAGTGGAGAATAATTTCCATGTTGTGCAAGGTCCTCAAACCCTTTGAACTTGCCACACGTGAAGTTACGTAGTACAGACACTGCCAGCTTGAGTCAGGTCATTCCCCTCATCAGACTTTTGCAAAAACAGCTGGAGAAACTGAAGGAGGAACTGAAATGGAGCGATTGCACAAGGTATGTTGGACTGGTCAATCAAGCCCTTGATTCACTTAAGAGTGAATCTATCTAAGAGAGTCATCTATTAAAATCTGAAAAATATATTTTGGCAACCATTCTGGATCCTAGGTTTAAGTCCTACCTTGTGAGTTTTATTCCAACAGACCGAAATCTAAAACTATGCAAAGAGCTGTTGGTAAAAAAATTATCAGCTGCAGCTGCACGTGAAACGCCATCATCTCCACCTTCAGTTTCTGCAGCTGCCAGGAAAAGACTAAATTTTCCTTACAGAATGCCTGCTGGTCATGCAGATCATTCACCAAAAAATTACATCTGGTTGGGAGAGAATTGCCTACTGGTGACATGTCTTCTACCGTGACTATGTGTGATACGGTCTCCATTCACAGAATGGTGGAGGACTATTTCAGAGATAACATCCTAATAGGCATGTCAGACAGTCCCTTTGTTACGTTCTGGGTTGATTGTGGACCCGGGGTGGTAGCAGGAGCGATCACAGAAGCGGGTTTGAATATAAAACTAGGTTTTTTAATACATGCTTGAGTAGATATAAAATATGGCAGTAAATAAAAGTCCAGGTATATATAAACGTGCATGAGAGTTCTGTGGTGGGAGTAATGGGTTAATGTCCAAGTTGAAACAATTAGAACTGTCCAGGTGTGCAGGTAGTGAGACTGGAATAATCAACCAGGTATGCAGGTAGTGATGTAGGAAAATAATAAGCCAGTTATGCAGGTAGTGAACTAAGGCAAATGAGCAGGATGTCAGCAGGCTCAGGCACTCAGGTATGGGCAAGGGTGGTGGAGGAAGCGGGGTAGTCCAGTGGAAGCTAGGAGCTGACAGGCAGACTGGCAGACAGCAAATCTCGCAGGATAAGCACAGAGAACTCCCTCTCAGCTAGGCTGAGATACACGTTGCACTGGCAAAGGAGGAAGGCACTGAACCTTCCTAAATACCCCATGCCGTGCTGTTACTGGCCGGAGGGAATATGTGACTCACCAGGATTGGCCAGCCGCATCACATGGCCAGAATGCAAAATGGCAGTGCCCATGCCAAATGGAACGGAGATGCCGCCAGGCCTTACCAGCACAGAGTGAGAACAGGCCCACACAACAATGCGCGCAGCCAAAGCCCCCCACCAGGCACCAGCTCCACCACCAGACAGCCCGCACCACAATGACCTCACAGGTAACACCTGCCTAGCGCCATGCTGAAATACCCTGGCCGTGACAGTACCCCCCCCTTTTGGGGTGGCCTCTGGACACTCACCAGGCATCTCCGGATAGGCAGAATGAAATCTCCTGATGAGCGTGGGAGCATGGACATCATGAGCATCCGTCCAGCAACGTTCTTCTGGACCGTAACCTTTCCAGTCCAGCAAATACTGTAAATGACCTCTGCGTAGACGAGAGTCCAAGACCTGGGCGACCTCAAACTCAACTCCTCTCTCCGTCTGGGATTGAGGAGAAGCTGGTAGAGCATTATGGAACCTATTCAGAACCAGGGGCTTTAATAAGGAAACATGGAAGGTATTAGGAATTTTTAGGTATGGGGTAGCTGTAAACAATAGGCCACTGGATTAATGACTTCTGTTATGGTGAAGGGACCAATGAAGCGGGGTGCAAATTTCATTGAAGGAACTCTTATGGTGCATACACACGATCAGATTTTTCCTTCAGATATGAACGATAACGATTTAAAAATCGTTCAGTCGTTCATATCTGAAGGAAAATCGTTCATATCTGACATGCCTGAACGATGGACGATCAACGATGCGCGTTCCCGATGGTCAGATAACGATTTCTGACATCTGATGAGTTTGCAGTCAGACTTGGACGATTCCATTCATTTTAATGCAGTCAAAAATCGTTCAATCGTTCAAATCGTTCAAATCGTTCAAAACTTTGTTAAAATCGTTCAAATCGTTCAGATCGTTTAATCGTTCAATCGTTCATCTGACAAATCTGACAAGTCTGACAAATCTGACCGTGTGTACGCTCCATTAGACGAAGATTCCGGGTGGACAACCAAACCTGGTTTCCAACTTGCATGCGTGGAACTATTCTACGCTTCTTATCGGCCTGGGTCTTATAGCAAGAGGATGCCTTCAGCAAATCAGACCGTACTTGAGTCCAGATGGCAGTAAAATTCCGCACCGTGTCCTCTACGGCCGGAACATCAAAAACAGGCAGGCTTCGGAATTTGGGAACATGAGGATGAAGGCCATAAGCAACCTGAAATGGCGTTTGGTTAGTTGACGAGTTGTAGGAAGCATTATGTGCAAACTCGGCCCACGGCAGCAATTGTCCTGGGAAGATGTCATAAAGATTCTTAAGAAAGTCTCTAGATCTTGATTAACTCTCTCAGTGGAGCCGTTGCTTTGCAGATGGTAGGCCGTGGAAAAGTTTAACTTCACTTGAAGAACAGAACACAAAGCCCTCCAGAATTTTGCAGTAAACTGCACACCACGGTCAGAGACAATTTCAGCAGGAAGGCCATGAAGACGAAATATGTGTTGAATGAAGAACTGTGTCCGGTCAGGAGTTGAAGGTAACTTCTTCAAAGGTATATAGTGGACCATCTTAGAAAATCGATCTATTACAACCCAGATAGTATTGAAGCCTTGAGAGAATGGCACATCTGTGACAAAATCCATGGAGAGATGCGTCCATGGACGTGATGGAGTAGGTAGTGGAAGCAATTCCCCAGCTAGAGCTTGTCGTGATGATTTATGCTGGGCACAGGAGGAGCAGGAAGAGATGAACTCCATTAAAGCTGCCTTCATAGAAGGCCACCAATAGTGTCTTTTCAGGAACTCCAAGGTCTTCCGAGTGCCTGAGTGTCCTGCGAAGTGAGAGGAATGTGCCCAAGTGAGAAGCCGCTTCCTTAATTGCGGGGCCACAAACTATTTTCCTGTAGGAGACTGAACCCGTAATGCGCCGAAAACTATTGATTCTAAGACAGGGGTATTGCTTTGATTTTCAGATTGATCATCACAGATGAGAGATCTCGATAGGGCATCAGCCTTCTGATTAAGTGCTCCAGACCGGAAAGTCAGGGTGAACTGAAACCTGGCAAAGAATATTGCCCAGCGGGCCAAACGAGGACTCACACATTGAAGGTTTTTGAGAAATAGGAGATTTCTATGGTCCGTAAATACAGTAAATGGAAACTTAGCGCCTTCTAGCAAATATCTCCATTCCTTCAATGCCAACTTTACAGCTAGTAGTTCTTGCTCACCTATGGCGTAGTTCCTTTTGGCAGGTGAGAATTTTTTAGAAAAGAACCCACAAGGATGGACTCGATTGTCCTCATAACGTTGAGACAGGACTGCTCCCACAGCTTCAGATGAGGCATCTACTTCCAACAAAAAAGGCCTATCCAGATCTGGTTGTCGAAGAACAGGTGCTGAGATAAAGGCCTGTTTTAGAAGATGAAAAGCAGACTCTGCCTCAGGTGACCATTGGGCAGGATTAGCCCCTTTGTGGGTCAAGGCTGTAATGGGAGCCAGCAATGTAGAAAATCCATTATTGAAGCGTCTATAATAATTGGCGAAGCCCAACAATCTCTGGATGGCTTTCAGTGTCTGAGGTCAGGTCCAATCCAGAATTGCTTGTACCTTCTTGGGGTCCATTTCCAAACTGGAGCCAGAAATTACATAGCCGAGAAAGGGTACACTGGGCACTCCAAAGACACACTTCTCCAGTTTGCAGTAAAGTTGGTTCTCTCTCAAACGGGTCAAAACTTCTTTAACATGTTCATGATGTTTAGCTACAGAGGATGAAAAAAATCAGTATATTGTCCAGACAACAACTGAAACATAACAGGTCCCGGAAAATCTCATTACAAAAACTCTGAAAGACAGCAAGGGCATTGCACAATCCAAAAGGCATTACTAAATATTCAAAATGTCCATCTCTGGTATTAAAAGCGGTCTTCCATTCATCGCCAGCTCGAATACGAATGAGATTGTAATCCCCTCTAAGATCTAAGTTAGAAAAAATTACAGAGCCCTTGACCGTATCAAACAACTCAGTAATCAGGGGAAGAGGGTATCAATTCTTTACAGTAATGTCATTAAGGCCTCGATAATCGATACATGGTCTTAAACCACCGTCCTTCTTGCCAACGAAGAAATACCCAGCTCCGGCAGGTGAAGTAGAGGGGCGAATGAACCCCTTTGCCAGGTTGTCCCGGATGTACTCGGTCATGGCTTGAGTCTCAGGCAAGGACAGCGGATAGGTACGACCACGAGGTGGTATCTTATCAGGTATCAAATCAATTGTACAGTCCCATTCCCTATGAGGAGGTAAGATATTTGCTTGCTGCTCAGAGAACATGTCGGCAAACATCTGATATTCCTTGGGAATGGCAGAAGAAACTAATGGAACTGTCTTTATTACAGGTGGAATTTTTGGAAGACAGGATTTCTGACAGTCCATACCCCATGACAGAATCTGCATAGAACTCCAATCTATCCTGGGATTATGTTGACGCAACCAGGGTAGACCAAGAACAATTTCTTGAGAGGCCTCTGATATCACCAGGAATTTTAAGGACTCAGAATGAAGTGCCCCAATTCGGACCAATACTGTTTGAGCCTCCTTGGTGACTATCCCGTTAGTTAGAGGGCATTCGTCTATAGAGGTCAGAGAGATGGCATGGTTGAGAGACAAACAAGGAATCTGAAATTTATCTATGAAACTAGATGCCATGAAATTTCCGGCTGCTCCCGAGTCAAGTAGAGCAGTAGCAAAGACAGCTTTGGGTTTAAGATCCAAAGCTAGGGTAATCGTGAAATCTTAAATTTTTGGAGATGGGCTCATAACTCCTAACTTGATGTTTCCAGGGTCAGTTAGGATTTGTCATTTCCTGGTTTACGGGGGCAGGAGATCAGCAGGTGACCGGACTCTCCGCAGCACAGACAGAGGTTCTTTTGCATTCTTCTCTGACGTTCTTCTTTGGAGAGGTGTGTATGATTCACCTGCATAGGCTCCTCTTCAGTAGGAGAAGGAATGGGATGGGTAGAAATGGAGGGGGCAAATGACCTTTGCCGGTCAGTTCTGTGTTTTTTGTAAGCCTGAAGTTCCCTGAAGCATAGGTCAACTTTGATACACAACGAAATCATGTCGTTCAGATTAGTAGGAAGCTCTCAAGTGACTAGATCATCCTTTAGTCGGTCTGACAACCCATGCCAGAAGGCCGAGGTGAGGGCTTCCTCATTCCATTTGAGCCCTGATGCTAAAATTTTAAATTACACGGCATATTGACTGACATGATGTACCCCTTGTTTCAGTGTCATGATGTTTGATGATGCTGACACAGTACACCCAGGTTCATCGTAAAATCCTCCTGAAGTATGACACAAAGCCTGTGTAATTATCCAGCAGTGGATCTGAGCTCTCCCAGAGTGGGGAAGCCCATTCCAAGGCCTGGCCGGATAACAGAGAGACTATATAAGCCACTTTAGTTCTTGCAGTTAGAAAGTTGTCAGGCTGCAGGGTAAAATGCATGTCAAACTGATTTAGGAATCCTCGGCAGAGTTTAGGGTTGCCGTCAGATTTACTTGGTAAAGGAAGATGAAAGCGGGGAAATGATCTGCCTCCTGTATTCCCAGACGCTGATGTGGATGTAGCTGCTGGAACTCCAGGGGTAGAAAAGGAAGTTTGCAAACTATCCTGTCGCTTAGACATCTCTTGAAGGAATTGAGCCATCTGATGCTGCATGTTTTCCAGATTTTCTAAATGACCAGAAATGCACCGGAACAAATCCACTCCTGACTCCTGATCCATGGCCAGCTCCATGGGGCCAGAGCAAACTGTTATGTCCTGGGTTGTTTGTGGACCCGGGGTGGTAGCAGGAGCAATCACAGAAGCAGGTTTGAATATAAAACTAGGTTTTTTAATACGTGCTTGATTAGACATAAAATATGGCAGTAAATAAAAGTCCAGATATATATAAACGAGCACTAGAGTTCTGTGGTGGGAGTAATGGGTTAATGTCTAAGTAGAAACAATTAGAACTGTCCAGGTGTGCAGGTAGTGAGACTGGAATAATCAATCAGGCATGCAGGTAGTGATGCAGGAAAATAATAAGCCAGGTATGCAGGTAGTGAACTAAGGCAAATGAACAGGATGTCAGTAGGCTCAGGCACTCAGGTATGGGCAAGGGTGGTGGAGGAAGTGGGGTAGTCCAGCGGAAGCTAGGAGCTGACAGGCAGACTGGCAGACAGTGAATTTCACAGGAACAGGATAAGCACAGAGAACTCCCTCTCAGCTAGGCTGAGACACATATTGCACTGGCAAAGAAGGAAGGCACTGAACCTTCCTAAATACCCCATGCTGTGCTGTTACTGGCCGGAGGAAACATGTGTCTCACCAGGATTGGCCAGCCGCATCACATGGCCAGAAGGCAAAATGGCGGCGCCCATGCCAAACAGAACAGAGACGCCGCCAGGCCTCACCAGTGCAGAGTGACAACAGGCCCGCACAAGAATGCGCACAGCCAAAGCCCCCCACCAGACACCAGCTCCGCCACCAGACAGCCTGTGCCACAATGACCTCACAGGTAACACCCGCCTAGCGCCATGCTGAAATACCCTGGCCGTGATACCCTTTCAGTAGTGGCAGGAAACAGAGGCAATTTGGAGTCCCATATACAAACTGGCTTTGCATTACTTAAGTTGCCCACCCTCCAGTGTGTACTCCGAAAGAGTTTTCAGTGCAGCTGGCAACCTTGTCAGTTATCGGCATAGGAGGTTACTTCCTCAAAATGTGGAAAAGATGATGTTCATTAAAATGACTTACAAATTCCACGAGGAAGTCCTCTATCAACAATTACATAAAAAAATTACAGAGGTGTCTATGGTGGATTCTAGCGGAGACAAAGAAGAGGATGTACACACTGATGGGGATGACGAGGACGACAACAACTTGTAATGTAAAGCCAGTTTGTGTATGGGTTCATTTTCATTTCCATGTCCAATGCACATTGGCAGCTTGCTTTATGGGGGTCCAAACAAACCAATAATTTCAGCCACAATTGTCAGTCCCTGTCACTGAAATGATTGATTTGTTAAACTGAATGTCCTGTTTTGTATACAACATAAGGGTGGGTGGGAGGGCCCAATGACTATTCCATCTTGCACCTTTTTCCTTTCCATTTTGTGGTGGTTGGGGCATTGCTGCCTGACATTTTAAGTTAATGTTATGATTGGTTTAGGAACCAATGATTTGTTTTTTTAATTAATTTATTATCAATTTTACAGCCAGGGGCTGCACCAACAAATTTATTTTTATTATTCAGCAAGGGGCTGCACCCAATGAATTGTTTTTTACTTTTTTAATTAAATTAATATTAATTATTCAGCCCAGGGCTGCACCAATTAATTATTTTTTAATTAATTTATTATCAATTTTACATTCAGGGGCTGCACCAATGAATTCCTTTTTATTAGTAATTATTCAGCCCGGGGCTGCACCAATGAATTGTTTTTTAATTAATTTATTATCAATTTTATAGCCAGGGGCTGCACCAATGAATTTATTTTTATTATTTTTTATTTAGCCCGGGGCTGCACCAATCAATTTTTTTATTTCATTTTTTATCAATTTTACAGCCAGGTCCTGCAACAATGAATTTATTTTTATTAATTATTCAGCCTGGGGCTGCACCAATGAATTGTTTTTTAATTAATGTATTATAAATTTTACAGCCAGAGCTGCACCAATTAATTTATTTTTATTATTAATTATTTAGCCCTGGGCTGCACCAATGAATTGATTTTCAATTAATTTATTTTCAATTTTACAACCTGGAGCTGCACCAATTAATTTATTTTTATTATTAATTATTCAGCCTGGGGCTGCACCAATGAATTGTTTTTGAATTAATTTATTATCAATTTTACAGCCAGGGGCTACAACAATGAATTTATTTTTTATTATTATTGAGCCCGGGGCTGCACTATTGAATTGTTTTATAATTATATTATTATCAATTTTATAGCCAGGGGCTGCACCAATGAATTTCTTTTTATTATTTTTTATTCAGCCTGGGGCTGCACCAATGAATTGTTTTTTAATTAATTTATTATCAATTTTATAGCCAGGGGCTGCACCAATGAATTTCTTTTTATTATTTATTATTTAGCCCGGGGCTGCACCAATTATTTTTTTTATTTAATTTATTATCAATTTTACAGCCAGGTCATGCAACAATGAATTTCTTTTTATTATTAATTATTCAGCCCGGGGCTGCACAAATTAATTGTTTTTTAATTAATGTATTGTTAATTTTATAGCTAGGAGCTGTAAAATTAATTGTTTAGCCCGATCTGCACCAACGAATTGATTTTCAATTAATTTTTTTTATTTAATTTATTATCAATTTTACAGCCAGGTCCTGCAACAATGAATTTCTTTTTATTATTAATTATTCAGCATGAGGCTGCACCAATGAATTGTTTTATAATTAATTTATTATCAATTTTACAGCCAGGGGTTGCACCAATTAATTTATTTTTATTATTAATTATTCAGCCCGGGGCTGCACCAATGAATTGTTTTTAAATTTATTTATCAATTTTACAGCAAGGGGCTGCACCAGTGAATTGTTTTTTAATTAATTTATTATCAATTTTACAGCCAGGGGCTGCACCAACTATCAACTATCAATTCTTCAATCCTTAAGGGTATCCCAATTCTTCAATCCTTAAGGGTATAACAAAAAGGGTATCCCAACCATCATCTTTGCACAGTCCTCAACTCTATTAATAATCATATCAATCAGTTGTGAGCCAGCAAGCTGGATGCAACCTTTTGGCCCTTTAACTAGATGAAAGAATCAATATTGTGAGCTGTGAGGTGGTCAAAATTGACTGGAAACGAGTGGAAATAAAGGTCCATTTTATGTGATTTTAGCTGTTTTTTTTTTTTTTAAGAAAAAATCAAGATCCAAAACCAAAACACGAAAACAAAACATGGAGGTGACGTTTTGGCAAAACCAATTCAGATCCAAAACCAGGGGAGATCCAGATCCAAAACCATAACACTGGGGTCGGCGCACATCTCCAGTGTAAACTAACCATGTGACAATACTTGTGGTTAAATTTGCAGGTGTAAATATCCAAATCAGTAAATGTATGGGTTTCCATTCTTCTTGACAAATCTTTTACTGTGATTACATTTTGAAATTTAATCGAACAATGGTTTTTATAGCTTCCTTAAGATCTTACAGCCTCTGAATCTCAGATAAATAAAAGAATGTGTATTAGAGGTCTTTTTGTCATACCTACATATTAAAGACCACATGGATATAGATGGGATCCAGTTATAGTCCTGACAGTTGGGATGTCGGCACCTAGAAGGCTGGAATCCCAACACTGGCATCCCAACAGTGAGTAGCAGGGTTAGGGGGAGGGTTAGGGCTAGAATTCAGGGTTAGGTATTAGGAGGTGGGTTAGGGTTAGGCACTAAGGGGGAGGGCTAGGTTTGGGTGCAGGGAGATTAGGTTTAGGCACTAAGGGGAGAGGTTAGGGTCAGGCACAGGGAAGGGAGGGATAGGGTAGGGAGATGAGGAAGGTTAGAATACTGACCAACAAGTGTCAGTATTCTAACCTTGTTGGGATGCCAACATCGGCATTCTGGCCACCGGGATCCCGAGTGCCGGCATCCTGTACCCAACCCATATATACAATCCGATTCCCTATTTTTTCATTTTTGAAAAATGTATTCCCAAAATGTGTTTTTTAGGTGTCTTTGCACCTAACTTGCATATAGGGAAGAAACTTATTTGTTATTGTTTGAGAGACACTTTTAGCTACTTTTTTTTTTTTTAAAAACCATGTTTCTTTAAAGATCATGTTGAGTCAATGGCACATTCCAGTAACATTATGGGGTTTATTTAAAAAAGTAATTTTACTAGCAAGACACGACTAGTAAAAGCACTGCCCTTTTAAGTATCGGGCATAAACACGAACAGAAGGTTTTACAATTCAACATTTCATAAATAAACCTCCATATACATTGTCTATTACTATCTTCCATTCACTGCAAAATATTGTAATACATTTGATCAGGCTTATTATTTCTCGTATTATGGGTGTTGTCAGGGCTGCCATCAGAAATTGTGGAGCCAGGGACTGACAAAATCCACAGCCTTCCCCCTGTGTTTTTGCAACTCCAGAATTGGAGTGTCTCTCAAGTTCTAGCCAGCCCCCTTCTATCTCTCTGGCCAGCCCCCTTTTGGTGTCTCCCCTGCCAGCCCCCCTTTGGTATCTCTCCTGCCAGCTCCCCTTCTGTGTCTCACCTGCCGCCCCACCTCTATCTCCAGCAAGATACCCTTCAGTGTCTCCAGCCAGACCCCTTTCTGTGTCCCCTGCCAGACCCCCTTCTGTGTCCCCTGCCAGACCCCTTTCTGTGTCCCTTGCCAGACCCCCTTCTGTGTCCCCTGCCAGACCCCCTTCTGTGTGAAATGTAAATTATTCCAACGGTTGATGTAATCATAGACATGTAAAGTATAAGCTAGCTGTACCTCCATCCCTCACTTCACACCTTAGCACCTTTAATAACTGACATAATACCAAGTACTGGGGAGAATATGGCAGCAGCTTTTTGTTTATATTTCACCATATCCCAGTCTCCCTTCTGTGTAAAATCATGTCAATTATTCCGACTGTTTATATAGTCATAGACATGTACTGTATATAGCCCCCTTTTGTGCCTCCTGCCCTGCTTTGTCCATCTCTTGTCTCCAGCTAGCCCCCAGCCAGCCCCCACACTTGACTTACCCTCTTGTTGTTACTCATGCCACAGCAAAAGCTCCTGTCAGTGGTGCAGTGCGGCATGATGTTAAAAAAAGTTCTTTATCGTGGGGGGTGGGGCTGCACAGGGCAGCGGGATGGATTGTGGGCTGATTGAATTGTCGACAGGCTCCTCTATAGGTCCAGGGTCCAGGACTCCCGGCAGTCCCCCCCTGATGGTGGCCCTGGGTGTTGTAATTATCTCTTAACCTGAATTTTTCTATTTTCTCATTTCCACAGTCTACCTCATCTTGTACTCAGTTACTGTATCTCTAGTCTAGTCACTTATCGGAACAATTGTGTCTGATCCTAGATAACTGTATAATATGAATGCCTTCCAATAACGTGTATGTGTGAACTTTTGATGACCTGATAAAATGTCATGACATTGTTCTCAATAAAAATACAGTATGTGAATAGCAGCATGTGACATGGCATCTCTGTATATGAACATGGAACATGAGGCAGGTTCTACCACTGACAAGAAGATCTATTGTGTCTATTTAAGGTCAGTGTGGAATAGTGGTACTGATACATTTAAAACACTCCTCAGCCAGTGGTGGTTTTTAGCTCTCAGTAAAATCTGCCAGCTGCAGGGACCACCTAGCAGTTGCAGTGGCTTCCCAATGGAAGTGCTCCCTGATAACCACAGCCGGACAGGCAGTCCCAGGGGGAGGTGTTTTCCCTTTCCCCTTGGTTCTGCCAGTCCTGACTGCAATTAGCAAAGTGAGCGCTTCCAATGGAAAGCCACTCCCCTGATAAAATGGCAGCCCTAACAGGCTTCTATGGGCTGCAGCCAATGCAGTCCCTAGAAGCCTGGTTGTCAATACCTGCTGCGATCCCTTTATTCCCGCCGGCAGCCACATCCCTCACAGGTTTCTATGTGGAATGCGATGCTGCCATATTTACCAACTTCCAGAATGTGAAGCATCCCGGAGATTGACCACCACAGCTAACACCATCTGAAGATGGTTACACTTTGCATAATTATCTGGTAGAGGGATCCCCTATTAGCTCTCCCTGACAATGGCAGCTGTGCATATGCAGTCAGCAGGACTGCACATGCACAGTAGCCCTGGCAGCATACCAGGCACATTGAAGGGATGTGCTCCTTTCAAAGCCCCTGTCTCTGCGGGTGCCGGATAATACATTCCAGAGCTATGATTGCATCTTGCAATGCAATCATGGGCTGTAATATCATGCTCAGATCGCATTGCAGATGCAATCATTAATAAATAGGCCCCTAAGGCTCTTGAGATTGTTAGGCCAAGTAAAGCACATTAGATAGTATTTTTTTTTTCTTACAAGTTCAGTTGCAGTAACCAGGTCTAGAAACATCAGACCAACAGAGCCTAATAGGTTGCTCACAACCCTACAGCTAATACTGACTCATTATCAGTTTGTTACATGTTTCTTAATTGCCATTAAATTATACCTGATTAATTTGTATCAATGGCCACTAATTTGCAAACAGCAGCACTCTGTTAATGATTTTTAGGCTAACGCAAAGCTGTTTTTTTTAAGCTATGCTTTGTGATAGAAGTATGTTTGTTTGATCTGATGTTACTGAACTATTGTTTTAATATTTCATTATCTCAGTGACGTAAGTTCATCCCAGACGCCCGTAGGCAAGTTACAATTTCTGTATCTATCTATCTATGTACAGGGGTGCCGAGAGGGGGGAGCGGGTACAGAGGGGCCCGGCGCGCCCCCCCCCCCCCCACAGCAGCCCAGCACACAGCGTTGGGGACTGCTCATGGCTGCTGAGCAGCAGCCACAGCAGTCTCCTATGCCTGTGCGGGGGAGCGATCACACTGATCGCGCCCCCCCTGGCTTTGTGCCGGGCTGAGGGGGCTCAGAGTGCCCCCCTCCCCAGCGCGCAGCGCTGCTTCGCGGCGCTGCAAGTCTTGTTTTTTTCTTTTTCTCGGCAAGGGGGTGTGGCCATGCCTCCCGCGATTAGGCCATGCCCCCTATTACTGGGGCCCGCCACGGCTCTTGGCGGGCCTATCTATCTATCTATCTCATTTCTCATATCTATCTATCTCATATCTATCGATATATCTCATATCTATCTATCTATCTATCTATCTATCTATCTATCTATCTATCTATCTATCTATCTCATATCTATCTCATATTTATCTATCTCATATTTATCTATCTCTATCTTATCTATCTATCTATCTATCTATCTATCTATCTATCTATCTCATATCTATCTATCTATCCATCTCATATCTATCTATTGTTGAAGCTGGATAATTGGCTGAGACAAGATCAGTTTAAAAATTGGATCGCAGCGACACCATCTTGCGACTGGCCGCAAGACGCCATCTTGGAAATGAGATTGCAAGACGCCATTTTGCGAATGGCCGCCTAAACGTCACATGTACTAAAGTGTGAGATAAACTCACACTTTAGTACATGTGGCGATATTACTATTAGCATCATGCGATTGCATCTTACACCATTTCTCATACACACATTAATATGCACAATAGCGCTGTTAACTAGTCGCATATTAGCGAATGCATAAGATCCTGTATGAAAACGCCAAATATTAGCTTCATGCACACGCATCTGCCCCAAGTTAACTAGCGTCTTTACATCAAACCCCACATACTCACACATTACATATTCACATACAAGGTTCCATAAGCTTTAAGGTATAAGATTCAAGTATGCACATTTATTATAATTGTTAGGAAATAAAGATTATTTCATAACTAAGGTTTTATACGTGATAAGTAAGCCATGTTTGGTATTGTACTGATGCGTACTCTCTCAACAGTATTCCGGTAATATCGATGGAGAGATCGCAACATGCATTCTCAACTTATGGACCGCAGAGACTTCAAGCAACAAAATGTACATTATATGAACAACTGTTAGGATTTGCATGAGGCGGGAAACCAGAGACCACCAGTTGTTAGAGGCTGGACTGTGTCTATTTAAACCAACCTGTTAAATGCCTTGTAACATATGCCCTCTCCTTTAGGACCAATGGTATTAGCAACAAACTTCTCTATTGTGTTGTTTATTTCTGGGGGGTATAAATATGTGTGCTCTGACCCTGGGTTCCTAGTCTTCGTGCTGAATGCTGATTGACGAGGGGTTTCTTGCTGATGCCTACATCTGGACCAGAGAGCGCTGCGTATGTATAACTGTACTTGGGTCTGTATAATTTATTTGCGCAAGATTATATGAGGATCATAGCGTGTAACTGCTGTACTTTTTACTTGAATAATACTTTGTGCTTTGGAACCACAGGTTCTAGGTCTGGAGTCTTTATTTACTGTATGACTGCATACGCAAAATAGCGTCATCCTTAGAGGTTTATAGGATGGATATTAGAAGGTATAGGCAGGGGTATATAGAGGTTCAAAGGCAGTAACGTTACTATCTATCTATCTCATATCTATCTCATATTTATCTATCTATCTATCTCATAGTATATGGTTATGGTAGCCTCTCAGATGCAGGGAAGAGGTGCCATGTTTTGGGTGGCCATGACGGTACACTCTGGGTACATATTTACAGTCGTAAGTGTGTTGAATATATTGTGGGAAATGGAGGAGGTACCCTTTCAGTGCTGGTGCCTGGTGGCAGGCGCCTCCATTGTCTCCCATAGTGCTGCCCCTGCATTATGTCAGTTTTCACACTAGCAGCAGCAACTAGCAGGTTATGGCATTACTGTGCTTACACTGGGCCTGATTCAGAGCCGCTCGTAAGTGGCCGCTCGTTCGCTCTGAGCGATGTTCGCACATCTGCACATGCGTATGCGCCAACCAGTCAGTGCGGTCGGAAATCGTGTGCTCGCAAAATAGCGAATGCCTGCTAATTTGAGTGACAGAATGAGGCGTTTGTGGGTGGTAACAGGGGAAGGTGCTTGAAAACGGGGAGTGGAGATCCGAATGCAGGCGTGCCTAACGGTCAAAACGGGTGTTTTAATGGTGTGCATAATTAGTAAGGGAGCGTCATCGACCACGTCACTTGGTTGTATTTTAGCCTGAACTGCTCGCATGATTGCGGTAGGAAAATGCTACCACAAGAATAGCGAGCAGTTCAGACGCCTTTCGATGTACTCGATTAATCAAATAAATAGCGGAGATGACGTATGATGCGAGCGGCCAAGGGGCGTCTTTACAAAATAGCGAGCGCATGTTTTGAATGCTCATTCAGACATAGAGGCGTCAACAGACCGCAAAAAACGAGCGCTCAATTTAAATAGCCAGCCCTTTTTTCTGAACGAGCGTCCGCAAATAGCGTCCGGCTCTGAATCAGGCCCACAGTGTTTTACAGATTTTGTAATAACAGTTATCTAACCTTATTCTTTGGAGATGATGTTTATCATTACGAGCTCCTAGTAGGCTGTGCTGCTGCTGCTGATCATCTGCATAGATAGTTGTAGTGATTTCTGTATGTTAAAAATAAAAACATACAACAGCATACCCACACCAATTAGGAATGATATTGCATGCTGGGACCTGTAGTTCACTTGCAAAAAAAAAAAGGATTCATCTATTTTCAACACCTCTTACTACCCCACACCCACCACATTGTGAGTGTGGAAAAAGCAATTGTGCACCACATTACCTGTGTGGCAAAAGCTCTGGTGCTGACAGCACGGGGATGGTTTATCCTTATGGGGCACATTTTTCTTTTTTTATTGGATTGATCCACATAGTGAATTCAACCCCATGCAGTACAGACTAGAGCAAAGGTTCCCAAAATCAGTCCTCAAGTCACCCCAAGAGTTAAGGTTTTAGAGATATCTATGCTTGACCACAGGTGCCTTAATTAGTATCTCAGTCACTTTGATTTACCCAACTGTGCTCAAACATGGACCTCTCTAAAACATGAACTGTTGGGGTGCCTTGAGGACCACGTTTGGGAACTTCTGGGCTAGAGCCTAATGGACATTACACTGTGGTTTCCTGCTATAGTGTCCCTTGGTCAGCCTGTCACAGCCTAGTAGTAGCAGAGGGACCCTATGCTCTTTGTCCCCCAGTTTTGTTGCTGCCAACCTAGGTTGTGCTAGTTGCACATTTACTATGCTTTATTTTTGATGCTTATTTTTTTTCTTAAGTTAAAGGGGGATTTACTCAGCGTTGTGAAGGGTATACACACTAGACGATAAAGTGAACTATATGGACTATAACAATATCGTTATCGTTCATGGCGTTCAATATCGTCCAGTGTGTATGCACAATATTGTTAACGTTGCGCGCTCCCACGGATCGTTAAAGATGTCTGCTGTCGCCTGAACTGCTGTCAGATTCTGCAAGTTCGGGGATGTGGCAGGGTGATGTCACTGAATGATATATTGTTAACAGTATCATTCAGTGAATATTCTCAATGTCGTTCCCAACATTGAGCCCAGGAGTTCAAGGGATAATACTTATCGATAGCGCTCATGGAGCATATCGTTAAGTGTGTATGAGCCTTAAGAAAGGTATATAGGTCAAGGAAAATAAACAAGTACTAGAGTAAAAATCAGCCTTTGAATCATTAGATGATTATTAACACAAACCTATAATACAATCAAGATAAAATTGTAACCGAATGTAAAAGACCCTTTGCAGTAAATACTATTTATACTGAAATAGTATAAACATTGTCTAAATAAAGATATATAGCAAGTACTGTATAGTTTAAATATGTCATTGTGATAGTCACATAGCTATCAGCCAACTAAGAACCTTCCCATAATTAACTTTATGATAGTAATGTATCAAATTGTGCAGTATCAATTTAGCAACATGAGTTTGGAGATAAAGAAATATATATGGAGCTGCTATGGTGTTTAGCAATTACACAGTGAATTATAACAAATTACTGGTAGACTGGTTAATAAGAGACTTGGAAGTGGTATACATAATTATATCTTCTAAGCCACTATATCAGATACATGAAGTATCATGTTGATGCGGCAGATGAATGTATTGTATTGTTGGCACCTTGTGTATGAGCAAGTGTCCGGGAAGGTGACTGGAGACAGTATGAATGAATAGTGTCACTCCTAATGTGGACATTGTGCCTGATTCAGAAACGTACATAAACCCAATGGTTTACTTACATTTCCGATTTTGGAGCGCCTGCAGGCAGGGAGGGGATGATATCGGCCTGCGGTCCCGGAAACAGGGGAGTGCCGCTCCCATTTCCTGGGAGTGCCGAGGTCAGGGTCTTAATTAGAGGACGCAGATTTCCCGGCCTCACAAGCAGGCAGAAGGCAGCCAGTCTGAGTTAGCTTCGACTTCTCAGATGGTTGATGCCGGAAACATCTGAGCTGCGGCTGCGCATTACCATACATATCTGAATCAGGCCCAAAGTGTCTTTGGTAGAATGCTTGTTCTTTAGTGTTGGTGAGTACTCACTCATATTGTACCATCATATTTTTCCTTAAAACTGCATAAAAACACTAGTCATCATCATCCTCATAAAAATGATAGTGATGACTGGCATATAAAAGCATGTATTTTGCAAATGCTTCTTTTAGCAATGTACACCCAGTTTATTTCCAACTCTGCAAGAGCTCCTACTTTCTATAAAAGGCCCAGGAGAGAAAATGCGAGCTGAGAGAAAGAAAAAGGATTTGTAGACTTGGTAAAATGCAGCTGGATGCCGGACTTGACTGAAATGAGTGAAACTCCTGTTGTGAATTTCTTGGTTACTTTGTGGTCTATGCCCTAATAATAATTTTTCACTGCATATAATTATTTTATACTAACAAAAATTACCATTACAACCACATCAATGGCCCAGTAAGAAATTTCATTATGTTAAAATGCAAATCCAAGTATTCACATAATACCATCCATCATGTTCAAGACCCCATAGAACACACTAGTAATAATTAAAAGACACAAATATTAGTGATATTGAGGATGTCGGAGTCCCCTAAGCACATCACACTATATCATACTAGCATATTATCCAGACTGAAGTCTATTCTTTTCACCCTTACCTGTTAGAGCAACTTACAGTCATTGGAAGCATAATTATCTGATATATGGCAATTATTCATCGATAAGACAGCTGTATCCTAAGACATAACTTTATATATTTACATGACTTTTTGTGTTTTAAGCTAGAATATTATTAGGATCAGCAGTGATTTGATAAATAATTGGATTCGCAGCAGGCATTTAACCAATCACTTATTTTACATATGAACTTTGAACCCAAATTTCACAGCCAATAGGCAAACAGATAAATACCCAGCAACTGGCTTCTTAACCTTGTACCCACACTACTTCAACATTCCAGATAAAGCACGCATTCATACCTGTGAAACGCATAGGATTTAAAAGAAGTTGGTGATTGGGTTATTCCAAGTACACCAACTACCACAATACACCATGGCTGTATGGAACACTGTTCATTCACATCACCTCATTGGAGCTGCATCATATATGAGCAGAAACCATCATGGATCGTCAGAAACCTACCTTGCTAAAGACTGGACCATTTTCATCAAAATCTTGGTATTAGGCTGGAAGAAGAAGAAAAATGATTAATGATGCTCAGATGCATTAGTTAACCATCCAACTATGCCTCTACTGCTTTACTGGCAAGATATAGCCACATTCAGTGCTAGCGGAATAATGCTCACTGTAATAATATATATTCAAACATTATTACATTACAAGAACCATTGCTTCTGTGTTATCTAGGAACCAGAAATGATCTGTAGATTTACTGTGGATCTACTGTGGAAAGAGACCCACATTGGAAACTTTCTAGCATAGACTAATGACCACTATATTCTCAGTACAATGTCAGTTATTTCCTAAGCAAATATGTATGATTCTTTCTGCATGTTTCTCGTGTTGCAGAGTGTCGTGGAAAAAATATGTGAGTTACGGACACTTTCTATAAAACTAAGATCAACAATCACAATGTCAACACCACAATGTTGATAATTATGATGTCCACATTGTTAAAATGTAGACATACAACATGTCGACATTTTCAGAAATTAAGGTTAGGTGGCGGGAGGGTTAGGGTTAGGCTGCGGGGTAGACGAGGATAGGGTTAAGCACAAGATGGAGGTAGAGGTTAGAAATAAGAGAGAATTACTAACTGGAAAGCCAGAGGAACACAGCTCTGACCTGGAAGTCACATGACCCGCCGGGACCTGAAAGTCGCACTAAAGCTGCTATAGCCATCAGGAGAAGGTAAGGCATTGCTGAGGGACCGGGGATGATATGTTGACATTATAACATGTTTAATTTCATCACTACAGATGTGCCCAGCTAGTTTGTTGCTCCATGCAGACATGTAGTGCGCCATGCATCTTGCACCACACAGAAGCCTTGAGTCGTGCCAAACAGAATGTTTCTTAATGGAACATAGCATAGCACTGAAAAAAAGTCATATTGTGTAATACAACTTTTTGTCCACCAGGTGTCACTTTTCCTAAACTGCACAGCACATGCGTCAGAGTTCCAATGCATTTTCTGTATCACTGCCCGGTGATTGACTGACAGAAGCTGTGATTGGGTACACTATAGTATAGCATTTTGGTCATGGAATCAGGGCTGTAGAAGAATGTGTAATAGAGTATTAAATAATAACAGTACAGTATGTGTGTGAGTCCTGTACTGTTAAAAAGAAATACACATATATATATATATATATATATATATATATATATATATATATATGTAACCAGAATGCTGGCACTCACAAAGTCCAAAAGATATATTGCGCCGGTGCCCTCCACATGCCTGGCTCACTGGCATCAGGAAATCATATAGACAATAGCGGGGGTGGCGGCACTCGTAGCGGCTTGTACAGAAGGACACTTCAATCTCTATTGCATCAACGTTTCATGAATTTACTTCATTTCATACACTTGTCTCATGGGCTCAGACAGGGGTCACATGCATGCACAGCTTTTACTAAGACATGATGACTCGGTAGCGCAAGCGTCTTTTATACGACTTTTTACCTTCAAATGCATCTGAATCATACAGCGAATTGAATTGATAGCACAAGCAGCTTCTGCTGATTAAAATGATATGCAGCATGCCTATATTCTGTGAGTCAGTTCAGGTGTATCTGCACGCGAAATGTTACGTACTGGCTCACAGAACATAGGCAATGTTACATACTGGCTTACAGAACATAGGCATGCTGCATATCATTTCAATAAGCAGAAGCTGTTTGTGCTAATAAGATACATTTTAGGGTAAAAAGACGCTTAAAAGACGCTCGGCGCTACCAAGTCACACAGCACACCTGTGACCTTAGACTCAAAACATTTCTCTCGACATCCCACCACTTGGCATTTCTACTATACAGTAGACATTGTATTGTACACATAACAGGGGGCAAGTTTTTCATACAGAGAGATCATGTCAGGTTCAATACTTTTAAAATACACTACTTTGCACTTCCCTTCTCCCTTCCTCTCTGTATGGCCACCCAAGTTCTTTTACTACCTACCCCCACCATCACACAATTACTATTCATCTCCATTGAGCTCATTGTATGGCTCACCACCCACCATCATTCGCTTCTATTCAATGCTGCCGCATGCTGAGCCCACTATTGACATTGTACACATTGCCTGCTTTAATTTGCACATTTCACTTCACATACATGACAGATGCAGCTCTCAACATGGCTAGAGTGTGTAGGCTAGCCGGTAAGGTCTGCACCTTGCACCTTGAGGTCTGGGGTTCAAATCATGGAAGGGGAGTTTTTTTTTTCTTCTTCTTTTGAATCTTCATTACTAGATTAAAAATAAATCACTTGGTGGTGTGTGTGAATTCTGTTATGGCATGGCGTGACTCGGTAGCGCGAGCGTCTTTTATGTGACTTTTACCTTCAAATGCATCTGAATCATACAGCGAATCGAATTGATAGCACAAGCAGCTTCTGCTGATTAAAATGAAATGCAGCATGCTTATATTATGTGAGCCAGTATGGGTGTATCTGCACACAAAACATTATGTTACACTAATCGCGACTATAACACTGTAACGTAGTGATTTGCTTGCAGATACACCCGTACTGGCTCACAGAACATAGGCATGCTGCATATCATTTTAATCAGCAGAAGCTGCTTCTGCTAATAAGATGCATTTTAGGGTAAAAAGATGCATAAAAGACGCTCAGTGCTACCAAGTCACACAGCACTCCTGCGCTATGTGTGGAGCAACTTGTAGCGCATGGAGGGTAGATGTATGTGGACACATCTCTATTACTGTGCTGCAAAGTACCTGTCCCCAAAAGTGACCCTACAGTAGATGCATATTACTGTACTGAGTCCCAATAGAGCAGCCATATATTAGCTAACATTGACCAGAAGACGCACACTAAGCATTACATAATGACAGAGCAACTGAAGTTCAGTTATTTTAAAGAACTCTACTGAACTGAAAGCATTTCTCTTAACATCCCACCGCAGTACAAATTTTATCAGTGGAGCACTCGCCACCTAGAGGTTAAGCAATGTATTATATGCCATGGCTTATCTTTCGTTGTAGAATACCATGGTACGCCACAGTACAGCCATCACGTAACTTTCCAAGACACGACACAGGAGGCCTGAATGGCGCGCTATGAGCAACAAACTAGCTGAACACATCTGTATCTGTATGACAGTTGAACAAAAGATTCCAAACCCTGTAGTTGCTCTATATGTTTTCATATCTGCACAGCCATTCTCAACAATATTTCCTATATCCATTCCAATATATTCTTACCTTTTTTCTCACATATCTCTAATAACACCTCCTCCATCTCCCAGGACCCCCACACTGATTTTTACTGTCTACAATTGGGTATTTTGCTACTTTGGGTGTAAATTATGATTGACAGGCAAGGAAAAGGTCCATGATTATCAGACTGGGTTTAGGGCAATTTTAATTGGTCACTGATCTCACTGCACCTGAATGATGGTTTTCCTATTTCCCATTTATAATTAGGTATGCAAACACATTAATGGTGTGTGAATACGAGTAAGCATACAACCCTGCCCAGTTTTATTGTTTCTGCATATTGCTATGTTCCATGTTATAAACATTTTCAGTAGCTTTGATTCTGTTATGAGTTAAATCAGTCTACAGTCAGTTTAAAAATACAACACATGAAAATGTAGGAAGATACTGGGCACTAGCTATCTTGCAAAGAAGTTCTATAAAAAGGGATGACTAGCAAACACTGAATAAAATTACAGAAGGAGCAGGTGTGAAGAACAGCAGGCAGATTCCCTTTACATTTCTGTAGGCATATGATTATCAACATAATAAAAATAAACAAAAAAATGGGCAACTACTATAAGAGGTTTGCTGTTATACACTAGATTTATTAAAAAATTTTTGCATAAGAAACCACTTTGATAATATTTCTGTTAACACTTTCAAATGGAAGAACAAATATACAAATTAAAAAAATATAGTACTTATGTGCCAATAATAAAAAAAAACCATTTTAAACAGTACAGCATACTTGTTTATTTTTGTCCACCTTATTATCTGCCGCATAATGCCACAAATCTCAAAATTGTATAGCAGTGCTGGGATTACATGATTTGCAGAACCACAGACTAGTTCTTCCCACTTAATCTAGATATCACTCTAGTACCCCTTTTCCACCAAAAACCCAGGTTTTTGTACATGGTTACAACCCAGGTCAGACCCCGCTTACACTGCACCTTCGATCTGGGTTATTCCCAGGTCAGTCCCATTCACACTGAACCTGGGTCTACCCTGCTAAATTTGTGAGGTCATAAAAAGTGGGAGGTGACTGCTCCACAACCACCAATCAGCTCATTTTAGGCATGACCCAGATCGGATAACCTGGGTTGTGCCTTTTACACTGAACCATTACTCAGGTCCATCCTGGGTCCAACCCTGGTAGGTAACTGGGTTGGATTCCCAGGTCACTTGACCTGGGTTATTTTTAAGGGCCTCTAGTCCACTGAGCCCCCACCTGGATAGACCCGGCAATAACACGGGTTATTGAAGCAAGGTAAAAGGGGTGTAGTTCTCAATGTTAAAATAATATGCAATATGGAAGAGCTTGAATTTTTATATCTAAGCCACTCTTCTCTAGCCAGCAGCACAAGCAAGTAAATTCTGGTGCCATGCCAGAGTCTACTGCGCATACGCAGGTCTCCAGGAAAGTGGCGCAGCAGACATTTTCCTGGTGATTTTTCTATTGCGAATGCGCATATCGCCGGGAAAATGTGTACTGTGCAATTTTCCTGGTGATTTGAGCAGCGCTGCCACGGGACTATGGAGATGTAAGTATTAGAGAACATGGGTGCAGTTCCCTCTCCCCTGAACTCAGGGGCCCATGTACACCCTGCTCCCATTATAAATACGCCACCGATATCATGGTAAATGCAGGCACTTTTCTTTTTTACAATTTGAACATGTGCATAGTACAATTACAGAAAATTTTAAAAATTTAAACCCCTACTGCCCAGCTAATTTGAATTAATTGAGATTTCTGGAGCAGGACATATACCATATCGTATAGAAATGTTGTAGATGAAGGAATGATAGGGGAATATTATTATATGAGGATTAGTGGATGTGCTGTGTGTAAATAGAGAGAGAAATGGTGGGGAAATGTATAGGTGTAAATAGAGGGAGAGGGTATTATTTGTTATGTGAGATTTGTAAAAGTGCTGTGAGGTATGTCTGTACAGTATGAGATTTGTAAAAGTGCTGTGAGGGTTGTTTGTATAGTATGAGATTTGTAAAAGTGCTGTGAGGGATGTCTGTACAGTATGAGATTTGTAAAAGTGCTGTGAGGGATGTCTGTACAGCATGTGATTTGTAAAAGCGCTGTGAGGTATGTCTGTACAGTATGAGATTTGTAAAAGCACTGTGAGGTATGTCTGTACAGTATGAGATTTGTAAAAGTGATGTGAGGGATGTCTGTGTTTGTAAAAGTGCGGTGAGGTATGTCTGTACTGTATGAAATTCGTAAAAGTCATGTGAGGTATGTCTGTACAGTATGAGATTTATAAAAGTGATGTGAGGTATGTCTGTACAGTATAACATTGTAAAAGTGCTGTGAGGGATGTCTGTACAGTATGAGATTTGTAAAAGTGCTGTGGTGGATATCTGTACAGTATGAAATTTGTAAAAGTGTTGTGAGGGATGTCTGTGCAGTATGAGATTTGTAAAAAGTGCTGTGAGGTATGTCTCTACAGTATGAGATTTGTAAAAGTGATGTGAGGGATGTCTGTATTTGTAAAAGTGCTGTGAGGTATGTCTGTACAGTATGAAATTCGGAAAAGTCATGTGAGGTTTGTCTGTACAGTATAACATTGTAAAAGTGCTGTGAGGGATGTCTGTACATTAGAAGTTTGAATGTAAGAGCAGTAGGGTAGGACTATTTCTGGCCCTGTTTTTAATTTCTAATAGTGTTGTGTAGTAATATTAATGGGTCAATTCAATAAGGAGTGTGGGGGGACTAGAGTTGTGATTGTAATAACATGGAAATACCACCAATGGCACCACAACTTGCCCCCTTTGTGGCCCAGTCTCACCCCAGACTCAGTCCTGGTGATGGTACCATAGAGTCTGATGGTACCATAAAGTGCACTTGCTCGCAGCCGTGTCTAAGTCAGCCCTATATGTTAATGTATGTGCAGTGTATTATTATTGAGTGTTCAGTGTAGAAATTTAGTTTAAGAAATAAATATAAGTATTGTCTGAGGAGCATTGAAGTTCTAAGGGTGCATGGCGAGTTTTGCATCTATATCAAAAGTATGCTGTGTGCAGGTGCTGTATCTTTTACTGTGCAGTATGTTATAAATAACTGTGTGCTCTTTACTACTTGTAATAAAACAAATATATATCTAATGTTATTGGAAATGTAGAGGGGGTTACCAAGGGTTATTTTTTTGGATGGGTGAAATCCCTGAATATTTCTGGACATTCACTGGCAAAAAAAAGGCAGTTTAAATAGAAAACATCTGACGAGAGAATAGCACAGGAGTTTGTCCTCCTCTTCACATTGAATAAACTACATGCGAGGAAGAATTAAAGCAAGTACTTCCTTGTGAGATACTAGAAAGAGTGAATGTACAAGAATTCAGATGAGTTGCTGGAACCCTTCACTATACTGCTATGTATTAACACTTAGGGGTAAATTTACTAAAGTGCAGGTTTTTAGACGTGGAGATGTTGTCCATAGCAACCAGTCAGAGTCTAGCTATTATCTTCTAAATGTTAAGTAGAATCTGATTGGTTGCTATGGGGGGCAACATTCCACTTCTGAAAACTCTCACTTTAATAAATTTACCCCTTAAACTTGTGTTGTTAAAGTGTAGATATAAAATGTTATATGTCATGTAATGTTATAGTTTATTTGTGTTGCGAAATATGAGGGGAAAAAAGAGGGGGGGGAGTGGCTTAAATTTTTTTGGTTTTAGAGTGGATATGGATTTGCTCCTATTATGTTAATCTAACATTTAAGGCCAGATTCAAATTGAGGTGAAAAGTCCAGACTTTTCACCTGCTGGATTTTTCGCCTCCTTCGCCTGTTTTCCAGGCGGAAAAGTATCGCGCGTGTACCCGATTATCCCCATATTCAATTCCTATGGATGCGAAAACGGGACCCGGCGAAACTTCAAGCGGCAAAAAAACCTGTCAATTTTCGGGAAATCATCTTTGGTCTCCCCTAAAGATGTCCAGACATGAGGGATCACTATGGGTACCCCCGTTTTTACCTGCTGAAGGGAAGTCAGGTTTTTAAATTGCAGTGGCAGGTGCATAAATGTGCCTGTGAAGAAGTGATGAAGAAGAGCATTTAGGATTTTTTTGGGGAAAAATATTTATGCCCATCAAATTTGGGGTACATGAAAATGGGTGCAAGCATATTTTTAAGTCCCTAAAATGATTTGTAAATATTCTTCCAAAATACACCTGCCGCTACAACCCGCAATGAAGAAAACACCTGCTGCATACTTTGGAACCCCTCTGGAATCTATTTCACTACTTTAGCATTTGGTCCAACATTTTTTTTTTTTAACTCCAAAATTCAAGTAAATTTTTTGGGGTGTCCCGAATTTTGTAAAAACTTTTTTTGACACACATTAATTTTATGGGACATTCTCAGGTGTGCAGGCTATTTTTTTTTTTAAGTCTGCACCCCTAAACCCCAATTCTGCACTTTTTTTCGCCACCTATTGTGTGGAGAAAAGTTATCCCTGTTTTTGTACAAAGACTTTCGCACCGGCGAAAAGTCTTTGAAATTGAATACGGGGATAATCAAAACAAGCAAAGATAACAGGTTTTCGCCTCAAATTGAATATGGCCAATAATGGTGAAGATCAGTCTGGATAACTCGAATGCTTATCACTTCCACCCTTTCCCCCACCCCCGTCTCATATTTATTACATTTGCGTTATCGTATGTATACTAGGGGTGAGCGGGTTCGGATTTCTGAAATCCGAACCCCCCCGAGCCCCCCCGATCCGAGGCAGATCCGAGTCAGGCTCGACTTTTCCCGCCTGACTCGGATCTGAAATCGAGGCAAAACGTCATCATCCCGCCTTCCGAGTCTCGCAGGTTTTGGAACCTATATAAGGTACCAGCGTCGGTGCCATTTTCTCACTCGGCTGTGGACAGTGAAGAGGGAGGGTGGGAGTTAGGGATGGCTGGGCTGTGTAGTGTAGTGTAGTGTAGTGCAGAGTAGTGTTGTGCTGTGCTGTGCTGTGCTGCGCTGTGCTGCTGTTGTCCACTACTTCAAAGTCCATAGGGGCTGGCTGTGTTGTGCTGTGCTGCTGTTGTCCATAGGGGCTGTGTCCACTCCTCCAAAGTACATAGGGCCTGGCTGTGTTGTGCTGTGCTGCTGTTGTCCATACTAGCTGTGTCCACTCCTCCAAATTCCATAGGGGCTGGCTGGACTGTGTTGTGCAGTCAGTTGTCCATAGGGGCTGTGTCCACTCCAAAGTCCTGTGCAGCGTCCCAGTCCTAAAGGGGTGCTGTAGTGTTGTCCAGGGGATGCTCTGTCCATCAGGGGTGCTCCCCCCAAGTGCTAAAAAAATAATATTTTTTGTGTGTTTGTGAATTGTGTGCGCAGTAGCCGCACGTGCATCAACAAAGTAGTGCCAAGTGTGCGCCTGTGTCATAAGTAAAGGGCCGGCTGGCTTGACCGTTAAAGGGTGCTGTAACCCCCAAAGTACACTCCAGTCCAAACCAAAAAAATATATATTTTCTGTGTTTGTGAATTGTGTGCGCAGTAGCCGCACGTGCATCAACAAAGTAGTGCCAAGCGTGCGCCTGTGTCATAAGTAAAGGGCCGGCTGGCTTGACCGTTAAAGGGTGCTATAACCCCCAAAGTACACTCCAGTCCAAACCAAAAAAAAATATATTTTCTGTGTTTGTGAATTGTGTGCGCAGTAGCCGCACGTGCATCAACAAAGTAGTGCCAAGCGTGCGCCTGTGTCATAAGTAAAGGGCCGGCTGGCTTGACCGTTAAAGGGTGCTGTAACCCCCAAAGTACACTCCAGTACAAACCAAAAAAAAAATTATTTTCTGTGTTTGTGAATTGTGTGCGCAGTAGCTGCACGTGCATCAACAAAGTAGTGCCAAGCGTGCGCCTGTGTCATAAGTAAAGGGCCGGCTGGCTTGACCGTTAAAGGGTGCTGTAACCCCCAAAGTACACTCCAGTCCAAACCAAAAAAATATATATTTTCTGTGTTTGTGAATTGTGTGCGCAGTAGCCGCACGTGCATCAACAAAGTAGTGCCAAGCGTGCGCCTGTGTCATAAGTAAAGGGCCGGCTGGCTTGACCGTTAAAGGGTGCTGTAACCCCCAAAGTACACTCTAGTCCAAACCAAAAAAATATATATTTTCTGTGTTTGTGAATTGTTTGCACAGTAGCCGCTCGTGCATCAACAAAGTAGTGCCAAGCGTGCGCCTGTGTCATAAGTAAAGGGCCGGCTGGCTTGACCGTTAAAGGGTGCTGTAACCCCCAAAGTACACTCCAGTCCAAACCAAAAAAATATATATTTTCTGTGTTTGTGAATTGTGTGCGCAGTAGCCGCACGTGCATCAACAAAGTAGTGCCAAGCGGGTGCCTGTGTCATAAGTAAAGGGCCGGCTGGCTTGACCGTTAAAGGGTGCTGCAACCCCCAAAGTACACTCCAGTCCAAGCCAAAAAAAAAAATATTTTCTGTGTTTGTGAATTGTGTGCGCAGTAGCCGCACATGCATCAACAAAGTAGTGCCAAGCGTGCGCCTGTGTCATAAGTAAAGGGCCGGCTGGCTTGACCGTTAAAGGGTGCTGTAACCCCCAAAGTACAACTCCAATCCAAACCAAAAAAATATATATTTTCTGTGTTTGTGAATTGTGTGCGCAGTAGCCGCACGTGCATCAACAAAGTAGTGCCAAGCGTGCGCCTGTGTCATAAGTAAAGGGCCGGCTGGCTTGACCGTTAAAGGGTGCTGTAACCCCCAAAGTACACTCCAAACCAAAAAAATATATATTTTCTGTGTTTGTGACTTGTGTGCACTGTGGCTGCACGTGCATCAACAAAGGAGCAGCGCCAAGCGTGCGCCTGTGTCCCATAAGTAAAGAGCCGGCTGGCTCATTTCTTAAAGGGTGGTGTAACCCACAAAGTGCACTACTCTCCAGCAAAAATAAAAAAATATTTTCTGTGTTTGTGTGCGCTTTAGCCGCACGTATATATCAATATAACATAAATGGAGGACCAAACTTTCTCCGATAAAAATAAAATAGGGAAAGATCAAGAACCACTTCCTCCTAGTGCTATTGCTGCTGCTGCTGGGAGTTGTTCATCATCCCAGAGAGGAAGTAGGAACATCATTACTTTTACTAAACAATTGACCCTCCAACAGTCCCTAGCGATGAGGATGAAGTACGACAGCAGTCATCCTGAAGCAAAACATATAACTGAGGCCTTGACTGCTATGTTGGTGTTAGACGTGCATCCGGTATCCGCCATTAGTGCAGTGGGATTTAGACAATTGATGGAGGTAGTGTGTCCCCGGTTCCAAATCCCGTCTAGATTCCACCTGCATCCTCAAAGCAGCAGCGACAAGCGTGTGTCTGTCTGTTAAAGGGTGGTGACACCCTCAAAGTGTGCTACACAAACAATAAAAATATTCTTCTTCTTTTTTCTGTCTTTGTGAAATGTGTGGGCTGTAGCCGCACCTGCATCCTTAAAGCAGCAGCGACAAGCGTGCGTCTGTCTGTTAAAGGGTGGTGACACCCTCAAAGTGTGCTACACAAACAATTAAAATATTGTTGGTTTTTTTTCGGTCTTTGTGAAATGTGTGGGCTGTAGCCGCACCTGCATCCTTAAAGCAGCAGCGACAAGCGTGCATCTGTCTGTTAAAGGGTGGTGACACCCTCAAAGTGTGCTACACAAACAATAAAAATATTCTTCTTTTTTCTGTCTTTGTGAATTGTGTGGGCTGTAGCCGCACTTGCGTCCTCAAAGCAGCAGTGACAAGCGTGCGTCTGTCTGTTAAAGGGTGGTGTAACCCTAAAAGTGCGCTCCACAAACAATAAAAATATTCTTTTTTTTTTTTTCTGTCTTTGTGAATTGTGTGGGCTGTAGCCGCACTTGCATCCTCAAAGCAGCAGCGACAAGCGTGCGTCTGTCTGTTAAAGGATTACATCGGTGACAGCATCCAGTAGGCATGTCAGACAGTCCGTACCTGGACTGGCAGGAAAAACGAAGCAATTTGGAGGTCCCTGTACAAACTGGCTCTATTTTACCTGAGTTGCCCCCCCTCCAGTGTGTACTCCGAAAGAGTGTTTAGTGCAGCCGGGAACCTTGTCAGCGAAAGGCGTAGGAGGTTGCTTCCACAAAATGTGGAGAAGATGATGTTCATAAAATGAATTATCAACTCTTCCAGGGAGACCAGCCTCCAGAACGTACAGAGGGACCTGTGGTTGTGGATTCCAGCGGGGACGAATTAATACTCTGTGAGGATGAGGATGTACACACTGAAGAGGGTGAGGAATTGGTGGATGAGGAGGATGAGGATGACATCTTGCCTCCGTAGAGCCAGTTTGTGCAGGGACAGATTAATTGCCAGCTTGGTTTGTGGGGGCCCAAACGAACCAATCATTTCAGCCACAGTTGTGTGGCAGACCCTGGCGCTGAAATGATTGGTTTGTTAAAGTGTGCATGTCCTGTTTATACAACATAAGGGTGGGTGGGAGGGCCCAAGGACAATTCCATCTTGCACCTCTTTTTTTTCTTTGCATTATGTACAGTTTGGGGCCTAGTTTTTCAAACTGCCATCCTGTCTGCCACTGCAGTTTCACGCCTAGATGGGTCACGTGTTTGTGCCGCCCACTCGTGTCGCTTAGCATAGTCATCCAGCTACCTCGGTGCAACCTTTTGGACATAAAAACACTATTGTGAGGTGTGAGGTGTTCAGAATAGACTGGAAATGAGTGGAAATTAAGGTTATTGAGGTTAATAATAGCATAGGAGCAGAAAAACCTACAAATTCTGTGATTTTAGCTGTTTTTATGCTTTTTAAAAAAAAATACAGATCCAAAACACAAAACCCAGAACCCAAAACACGGAAGGGTGGTTTTGGCAAAACCAATCCAGATCCAAAACATGAAGAAAGATCCAGATCCAAAACCAAAACACAAAACACGAAAAGTGGCCGGTGCACACCCCTAATGTATACATATACAGTGTTCATTTTTAAAAAGTAGCCGGGTCCACGGGGATGCACTGTGCTGTGGCCAATCCCTGACAGCTGGCTGCAGCACAGCGTGTCCTCCTGTAGAGAAAGACACAACGCTGTCTGTTATAGCAGCCAATGAGAATCAGATAGACTCTCATTGGCTGCTGTTGTGGAAAGCCGTGCTGGGATCAAGTGTCTGATCTCAAAATCGGCACAGCTGCAGGGGCAGGCAGAGGAGATATGTCCCCTGTGGGACACATTCGTGGCCAGCGCTGAAACAGTGTGTTTGTTCCCAGTGCCAGGTAGGCCACCGTGGCGGGTACCTGTTGAGGGAACTGCCTGGTCCCTTCCACCAGCGTCAGCGGTAAAGAGACGGCAGGAGAAGCTTGGATCCGGGCACAAGATAAGCGGAGCTCACTGCCCGGAAGCCAAGAAGCGGCGGCAGTTGTTTGGCAATGGTCGCGAGCTAAACATGGCTTGCGGTCCAGCAGCCAATAGGAGGCAGACACAACGAGCCAATTGCGGCTCGCCACGTCATAGACACGCCCACTCATGGCATCTTGTATTAGACTCTGCTGAGCGGGAAACTTCAGTACGGCGGCGGAGGGGAGTAATGAAGACCTCCTGAAGAGAAGAGCATCGCGGCAACAGTGCCGGCGGCCGCGCAAGAGGCCAGAAGATGGCGTGATCAAGGAGGAGGCCTGCGGCAGAAGAATGAAGCTGAAGACCAGAGAGGACTGATGGGGTGGAAAGAAAAAGAGCTAACTAAGCTCCCCCTCGCAACCTCTGCATAATGGGGACTATTACTGGGGGCTCTGCATGGGGGGGGACTACTACTGGGGGCAATGCATGGGGGGGACTACTACTGGGGCAATGCATAGGGGGTGGACTACTACTGGGGGAAATGCATAGGGGGACTACTACTGGGGGCAAAGCATAGGAGGACTACTAGGGGCAATGCATAGGGGGACTAAAGGGCATTAATGTGCGGCATAATTTGTAAGGGGTATTACTGCATGGCATAATGTGTAAAGACCGGGCATTAATGTGTGGCATAATGTGTAAAGGCCGGGCATTGCTGTGTGACATAATGTGTAAAGGGCAATAATGTGCGGCATAATGTGTAAAGACCGGGCATTTATCATTTGATAAATATGCCTATTATTACCTAAAACGTTATTCATAGGCTAACCATACTATCGGTTTAAAACTGGACACTCATGAATTAATTCTGTGACTGGCTGACTTCATGCCTGGATTTCACCTGGTTTTAATGAGGCACAGAACCTGTCTAATCCATGAGTGTCCCACTTTAAAGGGATGCTATGGTAAGCCTACTTATTCACTATGGGTTTTGTGAACAGACAAGTCATATTACCTGCAAGATCATGGAGGCATTAAAACGGCATGTGGGGATATCGGATGCTGTTGGGGGTATCATATGGGCATTTTAGGGGCATATGGGGATGTGTGGTGGCATGTGGGGAGGTCTGAGAGGAATATGGGGAGCTCTAAAGCATAAATTATGATGGGACCCAGAAATGGCCAGGTAGGACCCCATTTTTTTAAAGTGGTGGGTCCCTGGGACCCACATATTTTGTCACTCACCGCGATCACTGCTTATACTACATTGGATTACATTTTGTTTAGAACAAATGATTATTAGACAAACATCTGAGTTATACAGAATAATCTCCACCATTATATATTAGATTAAACCAATAGGGGCCAATCATAGCTACTTTAAAGCCAAGAGAATTGAAACCACTTTTTCTTTTCCAAAAGTATAGGTGTTAACACGTAGCAGTAGAGCGCATGGGTCCAGCAACTCATCTGATATCTGTATATATATTGGGGGTGGTTCCCTCTTGGACCCCAGCAGCTCCAACAACAAATATCAAAGTCAGAAACCCTCTGCAGCACACACAACGTATAGCCAAGACATGGTCAGGCCTCTGGTGAGTATATGCAACATTATTTCAGTGTAAATATGTATATGGTATAATGTTTGACATGTTTTACATTTTAACATTTTACTTCTTTGATGCTACATGCCTGATACAAGTAAATGCATTAATATGCCACTACTGCTATATTTTCTGACCACACAAGAATGAAAAGCATACATCAAATAATATGTAAATTGTCTCGTGTTTGCTACCAAGCGTTTTTCACAAAGCCAGCTCCTGCCGCCATGTAACCGGTAAACTGAAGAGGATGATGCTGAAGCAGTGAAACTACAAACCTTTCCCTGTTCTTGTACTCATATATCATGCCTTTCCCCAGCCAGCACAACAGAAAGTGCCAGACAAAGGAGTTCAGGCAACAGAGCTATTTTTCATTGCTCTGATACTTATGTAAATGTTTCTCTTGAAAGATGCACCTCTGCCACCTCTGCCACTTTTATGCTACACAACATGATTCAGACCTTCTTGAAACAACAGTTGAGACACAAGATGATCCTGAAGTGATTCTCTATGTTGTGAGGGATAGTCATACTTACCAACTCTCCCGGTTGTTGCAGAAGGCTCACGAATTTTCAGGTAGCCCCCCACACCCTCTGAAGAGTATATACGGATTTCCTGTATCTTGCCCACTTCCTAGTAAAGTGGGCAGCATGGGGAGATAAGTGTCCAATGTCCAGCTGTGCCTCCTCTACGGGCATCTCTAGGAGAGGAGATATTTAATGTCGGTAAGTATAGGTATAGTATGTGCCACTACACAGAATAACAAAGCCACATTTTATTATTATTATTATTATCGTTTATTTATATGGCGCCACAAGTGTTCCGCAGCGCCTTACAAGGTACATATCCAAAAAGTGACTTACAGTACAATACAATACAATGAAGGACAAGGACATGGATAATAAACATTGATACATAGGTGGCCATAACACCCACATAAGCAGCAAAGCATAGGCACCAAGTGTTAGGTGTCCTAGTGGTGAGTAAGAGGTAGATGAACATAGTAAGGAGAAGCACAAGAGGGTAGAGGGCCCTGCTCACAAGAGCTTACATTCTCAAGGGGAGGGGCAGACAGATGGGTGTGATACAGATGGGGAAGACAGGGAGGAGGGAGCATGTAGTAGCAAGTTAGGATGAGAGCTGGACCACATCCACAGCATACCATGGCTGTCCACGCTGACCCTACACCTCAAATGGCAGCAGTTATATGAGAGTTCTACACTCTATAAAGTTAATGTATATAAATAAAGCACATTGCTAATTATTTAGGCTGCAATGACACCAGGCTAGTTGAATTGACCACTGCAGTTAATATAGTGAGAGAATTATCCTCAAATGTAGCATCACCCCCTGGACTATTGCACCATACAGTACATACTGTTTCGGATACCTGGCTCATCTATTTCCCCAGGGACAAGCCAGACAAGTACACCACCTAAATCAGAGCTAACAGGTGTGAGTGTGCAGTGTGAGTACCAGACATAGAAGAGGACTCGTATGGCATTCAAATGATGAAAGATATATCAAAAAGAAACGATTGAGTATATGTGGTAATATATGCTAACCATTGTTGTTGATATCAAACATTGCCAAAAATGTAAAATATATGTTTATGTATTGTATTATTTTATTGTTTCTTTTACAAATGTTATTATAATTTTTGCCTTTTTTAGAACATGTTGATGGACTAATCTTGTTTGATATAGTCATAACATGGTTTTAACTAGTTATGTTGAAATTCCTAATAAAAGCAGCATCAGTGTTCCATGCTGTAAGGTTGGTTCTGCCATGGTACCAGAGGTGACTATATAATGTACAGTTAACATGCCAGAGTTAAATGTTTAGACAACAGGCCATTCTGACTACACTGGGAAATACCCCAAATACACAATATTAGTGTCACGACCAGGGTTTCTTGGCATGCCGGCTGGCAGGTATTACCTGTAAGGACGCTATAGTGAGGGGCGCCTGGCGGTGGTGCTGGTATCTGGCGGGGTGCATTGGCTGCTAATGGCTGACGGGATAGGTTAGTTGTTTCAGTGATATAATGCTAGATGAAGGCTGATACAGTTGACCCAGGTTCTTCAATAATCCTCCTGAATGATGTTACGAAATCTGTATAGTTGTCCAGTAGAGAATCTGAACGCTCCCAGAGTGGAGAAGCCCAATCCAAGGCGGGACCAGACAATAGAGACACCTGGTTCTAGCAGTGGGAAAGTTGTCAGGCTGTAGGGTGAAAAGGACTTTTTCCCATTGCTTCACTACAGTTTCCCAAGTGCACTTTAGTGCTATACCCGGACTTTTTGTTTTTCCACATTCATGTCTGTTAAGAACTCCATGTTTCTTTTTAAATCTGCTTCAGTGTCTGCTCCTTTTACCACCCCGGGCCCACAACAAAACCAGAACCTCACAGTTTGCACTGGCCCCATGGACCCGGCCACAGGACAGGAGTCTGGAGCAGATTTAATTTTCGATGTATTGCAGACCGCTTGGAAAGCCTGGAAGCTATGCAACATCAAATGGCTCAGTTTCTACAAGAAATGTCCAAACGACTGGATAATCTGCAAACCTCCTTGTCTACCTCTAATGTAACTATAGTTTCCTTTACTACTCCACCTGATAATACCAGTTACAGGGCATCCCCTGGACTACACCTTCCTATGCCAAGTAAATTTGACAGCAACCCCAAGCACTGCTGCAGATTCCTGAATCAGTGCGATATACATTTCACCCTACAGCCTGACAACTTTCCCACTGATAGAACCAGGTGTCTCTATTGTCTGGTCCCGCCTTGGATTGGGCTTCTCCACTCATTCAGATTCTCTACTAGACAACTATACAGATTTTGTAACATCATTCAGGAGGATTATTGAAGAACCTGGGTCAACTGTATCAGCCTTCATCTAGCATTATATCACTGAAACAACTAACCTATCCCGTCAGCCATTATGTAGTACAGTTCCAGATTTTGGCATCAGAGCTCAAGTGGAACGAGGAAGCTCTCACATCAGCTTTCTGGCATGGGCTTTCCGACCGTCTGAAGGATGACTTGGTCACCCGTGACCTTCCTACTAATCTCAATGATCTGATTTCTCTCTGTAACAAGGTCGATCTCTGCTTTAGAGAATGTCAGGTCGAGAAACAAAGAACTGACCATACTAAGCCCGTCACTCTTCCTTCCTCTACCCATCCATCTCCTCCTCCTACAGATGAAGAGCCAATGCAGGTGAATCATAAGCACCTCTCCAGAGAAGAACGCCATAGAAGAATATCAAAACACCTCTGCCTATACTGTGGAGGATCGGGTCACCTGGTGGCATCCTGTACCAGCAAGCCGGGAAACGCCCATTCCTAACTGATCCTGGGGACATCAAGTTAGGAGTAATTTGTCTGTCACCAACATCCAAAGACTTTGTCCTAATCTTGGCCATAGATGTCAAGCCTAAACCTGCCTTTGTCACTGCTCTACTAGATTCTGGAGCAGCCGGAAACTTTATGACCTCTAGTCTTGTTGATAAATTACGAATTCCCTGTTCTACCCTGAATCATTCAATCTCTCTGACTGCTGTAGACGGACGTCCTCTGGCTAACGGAGTTGCACCAAGGAGACTCAGCCAGTGCTAGTCCGCATTGGAGCACTCCATTTTGAGTATCTAAAATTTCTCATGATTCCTGAGGCTTCCCAAGAAGTAATTCTAGGGTTACCCTGGTTGTGTCTGCACAATCCCAGGATAGACTGGTGCTCAATGCAAATTCTTTCATGGGGAGTTGAGTGTCAGAGATCCTGTCTTCCCAAGATACGACCTATGAGGAAAACAGTCTCGTTAGTACCTCCAGCTATTCCCAAAGAGTATCAACTGTTTGCTGATGTTTTTTCTGAACAACAAGCTAATATCTTACCTCCTCACAGGGAATAGGATTGCCCCATCGAATTGCTGCCTGATAAGATGCCTCCTTGAGGTTGCACCTATCCTCTATCCTTGCCAGAGACCAAAGCAATGTCCGAGTACATCCGGGAGAATTTAGAGGAAGGGTTCATTCGTCCCTCTTCATCTCCTGCTGGTGCTGGATTCTTTTTCATCGGGAAGAAGGCTGGTGGGTTAAGACAATGTATAGATTATCGAGGCCTTAATGACATAACAGTCAAGAATCGATACCCTCTTCCGTTGATTACATAGCTATTCGACAGTCAAGGAATCCATAGTTTTTTCTAAATTAGATCTACGAGGGGCCTATAACCTTATTCGTATCCATGCGGGAGAGGAGTGGAAAACCGCTTTTAATACCAGAGATGGACACTTTGAATATCTTCTGATGGCCTTCGGCTTATGCAGTGCTCCTGCTGTCTTTCAAGGCTTTGTCAACAAGATTTTCCGGGATTTGTTGTATGTCTCCGTAGTCGTTTATCTGGACGATATACTGATCTTTTCCTCCTCTCTAGAGGAGCACCATAAACATGTGAAGGAAGTGCTGTCTCATTTAAGAAAAAACATCTCTATTGTAAACTAGAAAAATGTGTCTTCAGTGTACCCAGTGTGCCATTCCTTGGTTATGTCATCTCCGGTTCCAGTCTGGAAATGGACCCCAAAAATATTCAGGCAATTCTCGATTGGTCCCGACCCCAGACATTGAAAGTCATCCAGAGACTGCTCGGATTCACCAATTACTATAGATGCTTTATTAAAGGATTTTCGTCCCTCTTGGCTCCCATCACAGCGTTGATTCGTAAAGGCGCTAATCCTACTCTGTGGACTCCTGAAGTTGAGACAGCCTTCCAGCTTTTGAAACTAGCTTTTATCACTGCTCCAGTGTTAAGACAACCAGACATCGATAGACCTGTTTTGTTGGAGGCAGATGCATCTTCGGAGGCAGTGGGTGCAGTTCTATCTCAACAGTATGAGGATAACCAAGTTCACCCTTGTGGCTTCTTCTCCAAGAAGTTTTCTCCTGCTGAAAAAAATTACGCTATTGGTGAACAAGAACTTTTGGCAGTTAAGCTGGCACTTAAAGAGTGGCGATACCTGTTGTAAGGAGCTAAATTCCCTTTTACTGTCTTCACGACCATAGAAACCTCCTCTTCCTCAAAAATATCCAGTGTGTAAGTCCTTGTCTGGCCCAATGGGTAATATTCTTTGCTCGATTCCATTTTACTCTGACCTTTCACTCTGGAGCCCTCAATCAGAAAGCAGATGCTCTGTCTAGATCATTTCCCTGTGACAACAATACTGAAACCTTGCGCAGTACCCCTGTGCTGGCATCACGGGTGTTTGCTACCACACAGCTACAGCCTCCTACAGGGAAAACCTTTGTGGCTCCGGAGTTAAGGAAGCAGCTGCTCAAATGGGCTCACTCCTCACGCTTTGCAGGTCATTCTGGTACTCAGAACACCTTGGAATTTTGAAAAGGTCCTACTGGTGGGCCTCAATGAAGACTGACGTATTGGAGTTTGTCTCTTCGTGTACTCCATGTGCCCAGCACAAATCCTCCTATCAAGCCCCAGTGGGTGAGTTGTTGCCTCTAACCATTCCATCACGTCCATGGACGCACCTCTCCATGGACTTTGTAATGGACTTACCAAGTTCAGAGGGTTACACCACCATCTGGGTCGTGGTGGATTGATTTTCGAAGATGGTCCATTACGTCCCTCTAAAGAAATTACCCACAGCTTCTGATTTGGCTCATTTGTTTGTCCAGCACATATACCGCCTGCATGGACTCCCTGCGGAAATAGTCTCAGATCGTGGCGTTCAATTTGTGGCAAAGTTTTGGAGAGCCTTATGTTCCATTCTGCAAGTAAAACTCTATTTTTCCACAGCCTACCACCCACATAGTAATGGATCCACAGAAAGAGTCAACCAGGACCTTGAGACTTTTCTAAGAATTTTCATGTCATCATCCCAAGACAATTGGTCCAAGTTACTGCCCTGGGCTGAATTCACGCACAATGCCTCATATCATTCCTCTACGAATCAAACTCCATTCCAGGTGGTTTACAGTCTTCACCGTCGAGTACCTACCGGCTTTTGATGTTCCAGCCGTAGAGGATACTGTACAGAGATTTGTGTCCATATGTGCTCGAGTGCGCACTGATTTGGAGAAGACGTCCTCTCGCTACAAACTACAAGCAGACAGGAGGCAAAGGAAGGTACCTTGCATGAAAGTTGGAGACCAGGTTTGGTTGTCCACCCGGAACCTACACCTCAGAGTCCCTTCCATGAAGTTTGCCCCACGTTACATCAGACCCTTCTCCATCACAGAAATCATCAATCCTGTGGCTTATCGCCTTCAGCTTCCCTCTTACTTAAGAATTCCAAACTCCTTCCACATTTCCTTACTTAAGCCATTAATCCTAAACATGTTCCTCAAAGTTCTCCCTGTTCCCCCTCGTATCCAGACTGCTAGAGGTGTGGAGTTCGAGGTCTCCCAGGTTCTGGATTCTCGTGTCCACAGAGGTCAATTACAGTACCTTCTGGATTGGAAGGGTTACGGCCCGGAAGAACGCTGTTGGACTGATTCCTGGGATATCCATGCTGTCCATCCTGAAAAGCCTGGTGAGTGTCCTGAGGCCACCCATAAGAGGGGGTACTGTCATGACCAGGGTTTCTCGGCATGCCGGCCGGCAGGTACTACCTGTGAGGATGCTATGGCGAGGGCCATCTGGCGGTGGTGCTGGTATCTAGTGGGGTACATTGGCTGCGTGTAGTCCTGTGCAGGCATACTGTCCATCTGGTCTGGTTAGGCCTGGTGGCGCTTCCGTTCCGCTCTGGCATGGGCGCCGCCATCTTGCCTCCAGTCATGTGACCTAGTCGCCCTATCCTGGTGTGTCACATGCTCTCTATGGCCTGTCACAGTGCAGCACTGGGTATTTAAGGGAGTGAGGAGCTTCCTCTCATTGCCAGTGCAACGTGTTTCTCAGCAAGAGCTGAGAGAGAGAGTTCCTGTGCTCATTCACCTGTCTGTTGGGATCATTACCTAGTCTGCTTCACCCTACCTGTTCCTGCCCCGCTGGCTCCTGCCTCCTCCTTTGCCTCTCCCTTGCCTGAGTACCTGTGTCAGCTGTTACCCTGCACCTTGCCTCCACTTGCAGTTTCCCTGGTCATTTGTACTCAGCCTGCAATTCAATTCAGCCTTCCATTCATTTCAGCCTGCCACTCACTTCAGCCTGCAACTCACTTCAGCCTGCAATTCACTTCAGTCTGCAATTCACTTCAGTCTGCAACTCATTTCAGCCTGCAATTCTTTTCAGCCTCACAAACCCTGGAATACTGGACTACCTTCTGTTATCACTACCTGGACTTTTTCCCATTGCTTCACTACAGTTTCCCAAGTGCACTTTAGTGCTATACCCGGACTTTTTGTTTTTCCACATTCATGTCTGTTAAGCCACTCATTAAAAACTCCACATTTATTTTTAAATCTGCTTCAGTGTCTGCTCCTTTTACCACCCCGGGCCCACAACATAACCAGAACCTCACAATTAGTTCATACTTACCGACATTTCTGCAGGAGGCTCCGGGAGGGGGCTGTCAGGTCCGTCCAGCAGGGAGGGTGGGGGTGGTTCAGGTAGGCGGAGCGGGGGCGTGCCGACACAATTGCATCACAGTGGCCCCGCCCCTTGCTTTATAATGCCAATATTACCGGCATTAGAAGGCAGGGGGTGGGGCTACAATGACAAGATTCAGCATGAATTGCATCATCACACCCCCGGACCGCCCACTTTTGTGGTGGGCGCGGGGGTTTGCGGGGTGCTGGCGGCCATTCCGGGGGACTTACCTCGTCTAATCATTTTTGTTACACATATAGTAGTGCATTAGAGCAATTTTGAATTAGATTATCTCAGACCATGACAAACCCCCCCCCCATTGATAATCATCACATCAGAATATGGTACTAGACCTTCTGCTTCTTTAATAGGACTAGGCCTAACTTGGTGTAAATATATATTGTGCAGGAATCAATTAGCAATCATAATATATGCCAATTTTGCAGAGACATAGAAGAGCACCCAATTGGATCTATATATTCACCTAAATCTTGTCTTCAATATTCCAGTACATTAAATCACACCAATAGCTTTTTATGTGCTCTTCATTATAATTGCGATTTCTAAAGATGAGTCATTAACCAGGAGCAACACCCATATCCTGAGTCTCCTGAAATGACACACAGCTAACATGTTATCATCAGTAAACCTATATTACATTTACCCCATATGAAGCATAGGCCACTCTTGTGAAAAGGACAGAATGGCACAGAACATAGGCATCCTAGCATGACCCAGGATATACTCATAATATGCATGTTAACATAACATATCACCAGCACATTAACAGGTCATTACAACAGTTTAAGAAGATGAATTTAGGAATGCACAATCATTTTACCTTTACAAATATTGTAGTCCACAATGTCAGTAAGTGGACTCAGTGGATCTACTATTGTCAACAAAAAATTCAGTGAGGTGCGGTTGCAGTGAGATAAGGAAATCAATAGGTGGGCCCTGGATGTTTAAGAAAAAAATATAGCTGGGTCTGATAAATTCCAGGTACTATGTCACACTAATGGGAGAACAACAATATGGATAAAAATTACAAAACCAAATTTTGGTATCAACTAAAGTTTTCAGCCTTAATGTGGTGTGCTAATATTAGGGATGTGCGCCGGACCATTTTTGCCGGATTTGGATTTGGATTTGGTTCTAATTCGTCGTCCGGCTTTGGATTTGGATTTGGATTTGCCAAACTGCGGTGACTGGCTTTGGATTTGGATTTGGATTTGGATTTGGATTTTTTTACAAAAATTGACAAAAAAAGCTAAAATCACATAAATTGGTCTTTTTTTTCTTCCTAGAGTATTATTAACCTCAATAACATTAATTTCCAGTCAATTTAGACCATATCACAGCTTATAATATTGTTTTCAACATTATTGGCCAAAGGTTGCAGTGAGCTGACTGGTTACTAAGCGACAAAGCAGCGGCACAACGACACAGACACCACAGTATAAAGCACATCTATGACACATTGCCACACAGCAGTGGCAGAAATGAAAAGTAGTGCACCCACCCAGTGGGGTACGGCCAGCAGAGTCACAGTACTTGTTTACAAAGTGGGCTACGGCCCTAGGAGTCACAGTGCACAATCTTATTAGCATTACACCGCACATAGGGCCTGATTCACATTACACCATAAAGTAGTGTCTCTTATTTATGTTACGACACACAGTAGTGCCCCTTTTACACAATGCCCACAGTAGTGACCCTTTTACACAATGCCCACAGTAGCGGTGTCCCTTACACAATGTCCCCCAGCAGTGGTGCCCCCTATGCAGTCCCCTTAGTAGTACGGTCCACTATGCAGTGCCCCCAGTTAAATGCTCCCCAGTAGTATGCCCCCCATTAGCAGGCCCCCCCAGTAGTATGTCCCCCATTAGCAGGCCCCCCCAGTAGTATGCCCCCCATTAGCATGCCACCCAGTAGTATGCCCCCCCAGTAGTATGGCTCCCCCAGTAGTAGGCTGCCCCAGTAGCAGGCCCCCCCAGTAGTAGGCTGCTCCAGTAGTAGCCCCCCCTGTAGTATGGGCCCCCCCTGTAGTATGGCCCCCCCTGTAGTAGGCCCCCCCAGTAGTATGGCCCCCCCCAGTAGCAGGCCCCTCAGTAGTATGGCCCCCCCAGTAGCAGACCCCCCCCAGTAGTATAGCCCCCCCAGTAGCAGGCCCCTCTGTAGTATGGCCCCCCCAGTAGTATAGCCCTGCCCAGTAGCAGACCCCCCCCAGTAGTGCAGACCCCCCCAGTAGTATAGCCCCCCCCCAGTAGCAGGCCCCTCTGTAGTATGGCCCCCCAATAGTGCAGATCCCCCCCAGTAGTATGGCCCCCCCAGTAGCAGACCCCCCCCAGTAGTATAGCCCCCCCCAGTAGCAGGCCCCTCTGTAGTATGGCCCCCCCAGTAGTATTGCCTCCCCCAGTAGCAGACCCCCCCCCAGTAGTGCAGACCCCCCCCCAGTAGTATAGCCCCCCCAGTTGCAGGCCCCTCTGTAGTATGGCCCCCCCAGTAGTATAGCCCCCCCCAGTAGCAGACCCCCCCAGTAGTGCAGACCCCCCCCCCAGTAGCGCCCCCGGACCTTTGACAAGTAAAAAAATAAAAAAAATAAAACTTACCTGTATCCCCGCTCCCGCGCCGTCCGCTCTGTCACACGCTGAGGAGGGAGCCGGAAGACGGAGCTCATGTGTGAGCTCCAGCCGGCTCCCTCCGTGCAGCAGCCAATGAGAGTCTGTGTGACTCTCATTGGCTGCTGTAACAAACACACAGCTGCCGCTGGCGGCTGTGTGTCTGTGTCTGTGTAGGGCAGAGCGCTATCACTGCGCTCTGCCCTACACGCGAGGAGACCTGATGTCGGATTCTCTAGTGAGAATCCGACATCAGGCGGCCGCCGTTCGGCCCCGAACAGGGATCCGAGTCAGGCGGTGAACACCCGAACAGGGTTCGGGTGGACTCGGATCCCCAATGTTCGGAGCGGTTCGGATTCCACAGAATCCGAACCGCTCATCTCTAGCTAATATGTCTCTATCATATAACTATGGATTCTATGGCTAAAAAGTAGAAATTTGCTGGTTCGGTTTTATTTGGTTCTTATTGCAAGTTCGGATTAGTTTGGATTTATCTCATTGACAATCCAAAACACGTGACAGCCGGATAGCCATTATGATGCCATTTTTGAGATCCGAACATATCCAAGTAAATCCGCGTAAAACCGAACCACACATCTCTAATAAAAAGCTTCCCTAGTTAAGCCTCATTATTTCCTTTTTTTAACATCTTTTGCTATTTCTTTTTATACTTAAATGCTCTTCTTTAAACCTCTACAGTTATATATAATGATGTACGTACAACTTTAGTATCTAAAACAAAATGTTTTTTGGGATTTATTACATATAATTTTCTGAAATTGACTCTATTTTATTTTGGGGACTAAAGGTCGCTATTATAATGCTATCTACTGCAAATCAATCAAATGTTTGATTGCTTTTATTTATTTATTTTTCATTTATAGGGAGCCTATTCATCATTACATAATTATTACTAGTGATAATTATGTTTTAAACTAGCTGTGACTTTAAAAATGTTTTGGAGGCATTCCCTAACAAAAGTATAACTTCCGAAAAGCTGCTCTTTTTGCAGAGTCAGCTTTTCAGAAAAGTGATACTCTTCCCCTGCAGCTGAAGTATCCATAAGAGTATTCTCACAGTGTGCCACTCCCCCCCTCTATTCTGCTGCTGTCTTTCTCCTCAGAAACCCCTCCTATGGGTGCCAGTGTCTGATTCAGAACCCCCACGGCCGCCAGTGTTAGATCCAGTCCCCACTCGCCCGGAGCCACCGGTGTCCTATCCGGAGCAGCTGCTGATGTCCTATGCGGCTCCCCCTCCCCAAGCGGCAGCAGATGTCCGATGCAGCCAATACCGCAGCAGCCAGTGTTTGATCTGGCGCCTCCCCCTCTGCGGCTTGCCGCACATGCACCCCCGGCATTCCTGCAGGCGAGCACAAAAGGAGGAAAGTAAACAGCTGGAGGGATTTGTACAGATCCCTCTGCTGCACAAGCTGCCATCTAAACAGCAGCTTGTGCATGGTTTCGGATACTGTACGCCATCTTAGGGTGGCATACAGTATCACTCACAAGTTCCGAAAAACATTATTTTTCGGAACTTGATGAATTACATAATTTACACATCATTATGGAAATTATCAGGGGAGACCAGTAGAGTGATATGTCCTGCGTTACATGTGTGATGAATGGCCCTGAGCCTTTGTTTTTACAAAAGTAGGGGAAAATTTAAATTTTCACCCTCTTTTGTAAAAATTAAGTGATGATGAATAGACCCCATAATGTTATATCAATGTCTTCAATTTTACACTGAATGCTGATAATGCTTTTTTGCGGTTTTACCATTGTTTGTGTTAAGCTCATACAGGCAACAATCATACAGAGGTATTCCATTGTTTGCAAAGTGCTGTAAGAACGGTCAGAGTGCTGCCACTTTGCAAACACCAACCTCGCCAATTATCCCTTGCATTCCTAAGAGGTGCATAGGAAACTTTGGAATGTTGGGGTACTGTGCCCGCTGCTAAACATTGTGGATAATTGAATAACCATGCATATATTTTTTTAGTGATTAATTCACTTATGTGACCCAGTGGCGGCTCCAGAGGTGGGGCTGCAGCGCAGACCACAATACAAATAGGGGAGATAAACCAACTGCAGTGAGTCCCAAACGGTGATGTTTGGCAGTGTTTGGGGTGGCAGTTGGTGTGGTTCCCCTATTTGAAGTTTGGACTGCGCTGCAGCCCCACCTCTGGAGCCGCCATTGCTTACGTCTAATTTACCTTTTTAGATTGATTAAGTCTTTGTTTTTCCAATGATCCATCCAACCATTTTGTAACAGTTATTCATATTTTTTTATAATTTTATTATCTTATATTAATTTTGCCTCAAATAATGGAAGCAGAAATGTCATATTATGTATATGTATCATTTACAATGTTGAATTTATGTATAAAATTGTGTAATTTTATGACTGCACTTTTTATGTACACATTTGGTTAGGAAATGTTTTGCACATCAGCACATTATATGGCTACAGATGCCATAACTTTATCATATTAATACAATATTGTGACACAGTTAGGTCACACCTGGTCTTGCAATAGACATAAATCATTTGCATATAGCTTAAAACAAATGAGAGCTGTTATAGGTTATTCTGCAAAATTATTATCCCAGGTGCAGAGGCATCAGATTATGATTTCAATTAAATAGTGGCCGAGTCTGGCTGAAACAGATGTGAATGTCACGGAACTGTCTAGGGACAGAATCTAAACTCATCTGAGTTTAGATTCTGTACATATGCTACTCTGTCTCGAGGTAGGTTAACAGTGTGAACATTATAGCCAGTACCTGTGTTTTTACCATGCTTGAAGTTGTATCCTGTGGTGTTTGCCTATCTTCTTTTAGAATGTATGATTATTCCGGAGAAGAAGACAAATATATAAAAATAAAATATATATATTTTTTTACTTAACATAGTGATCACTACAAGATACTGTTTTACTATAATTATTCAGTGTAGAGCAGCCTGTTGTCCATTTCTGTGTTGGTATTTTTCAATCTTTTGTGAAATGTTTGGCAAAGAAAAGGCAACCATGAACACTCTATTTTGACTGCACTAGAGTAGTGAGAATTTGTAAAATTGCAATGAAATCACTGTTCAGTCTTTTTACTTTGAAAAAATACTTAAACGAAACCTTACTCCAATCATGGGCCTGAATCAGCGGTATACGTTTATGAAGCCGACGGATGGAATGCCGACCGCCGGCTTCTAGACTACTTAATCCCGGCGAGGGTTAAATGACAGGCGCTAAATCTAGACGCCTGTCATTTTATCGACGCCGGGAGACCGGCGCCTGCATCCCGATCGAAGGGATGCCGGGCATGGACAGCGGCGCGGGGGGGAGGGTTAGGTTTAGGGCTCCTGGGGGGGACTTAGGGTTAGGCACCCCTCTGGGAGGTTAGGGTTAGGCTAGGGGGAGGGAGGGTTAGAGTTAGGCACCCCCTGGTGTAGGTTAGGGTTAGGGTAAGGCACCCTCCCAAGGGACTTAGGTTTAGGTGGCAGGGAAGGGGGGTTAGGTTTAGGCACTTAAAGGGGGGATTAGGGCTAGGCAAGGGGGGGAGGTTAGCGTTAGGCACTCTAAAGAAGGGTTAGGGGGTAAAATTAGGTTAGTTTATACTTACCTGGGGACGATCAGGATTTCCTCATCTGTCGGGCTGCCACTGACGGGATGACTCATACTGATTCCGAATCAGCAATGATCACTATTGCGGTAGCATATGCAGATGGCCAATTGTTGCGTACTGTGCAATGCTAACTCACGCATCGCAATGCGCATACATGAGTTACAGTAGCGCATGCATGGGGGGTTTGAGTACCCAACACCATGTTATTAAGCCCCGCCCCCCTCGCTGCAAAATGCCACAATACACGGTTTATTAATGAGGAGGCGGAGCCAATATGACAACTCTATTAGAATCGCGTCATTTGGCTCCGCCCTCTCTCGATTGATCCATGAATCGCAGGATTTTTGCAGCTAGGGGGAGGAGCCTAATGACATGGTTCCAGCCTGCCGGGTCCTGTCCTTGCAGCTGCTGCAAGGTAAGGTATGTATGACATATGTATTTGTGCATAAGATATGTGTGTACATATATGTATATGTGTGTGTGTGTATATATTAGTGATAAGCGGGTTTGGATTTCTGACATCCAAACCCCCCCAGCCCCCCCAATCCGATCCAGTAACCGAGTCCGGCTCGGGTTTTCCCGTCTGACTCGGATCTGAAATCAAGGCAAAACGTCATCATCCCGCTCTCAGATCTCGCGGGTTTTTGATTCTATAAAAGGTCCCCGCGTCTGCGCCATTTTTCACTCCTGCTGTGGACAATGAAGAGGGAGGGTGGGAGTTAGTGCTGGCTGGGCTGTGTTGTGCTGCTGTTGTCCATAGGGGCTGTGTACACTCAGTCAATAGGGGCTGGCTGGGCTGTGTTGTGCTGCTGTTGTCCATAGGGGCTGGCTGGGCTGTGTTGTGCAGTCAGTTGTCCATAGGGGCAACTCCAATGTCTATAGGGGCTGGCTGGGCTGTGTTGTACAGTGTCCCATAAAGGCTGTAGTCCTCAAGGGGTGCTGTAGCATTGTTTAGGGGGTGATCTGTCCATCAATGGTGCTCCCTGCAAGTGCAAAAAAATAAAAATATTTTTTTCTGTGTTTGTGAATTGTGTGCGCAGTAGCGGCACGTGCATCAACAAAGTAGCACCAAGCATGCACCTGTGTCATAAGTAAAGGGCCGGCTGGCTCGTCTGTTAAAGGGTGGTGTAACCCCCAAAGTGCACTCAACAAAAAATATATATATTTTTTTCTGTTTGTGAATTGTGTGCGTTGTAGCCGCACGTGCATCAACAAAGTAGCGCCAAGCGTGTGCCTATGTCATAAATCAAGGGCGGACTGGCTCATCTGTTAAAAGGTGCTGCAACCCCCAAAGTGCGCTCCAAAAAAAAAAAATTCTTCTTTTCTGTGTTTGTGAATTGTGTGCGCAGTTGCAGCTCGTGCATCAACAAAGTAGTGCCAAGCGTGCACCTCTGCCATAAGTAAAGGGCCGGCTGGCTCATCCATTAAAGGGTTTTGTAACCCCCAAAGTGTGCTCCAAAAAAAAATAATTCTTTTTTTCTGTGTTTGTTAATTGTGTGCGCAGTAGCCGCACGTGCATCAGCAAAGTAGCAGTGCCAAGCGTGCGCCTGTGTCATAAGTAAAGGGCCGCCTGGCTCATCTGTTGAAGAATGATGTAACCACCAAAGTGCAGGAAAAAAAAATCTTTTTTCTGTGTTTGTGTGCACCTTAGCCGCACTTATATATCAATATCACATAAATGGAGGACAAAAATTTGTCCGATAAAAATAAAATAGGGAAAGATCAAGAACCACTTCCTCCTATTGCTGAAGCTGCTGCCACTAGTCATGAAATAGACAATGAAATGCTATCAACGTTGTCTGCCAAGGCCGATGCCTAATGTCATAGTAGAGGGCATATAAAATCCCAAATGGCAAAGTTCAGGAAAATTATCTTAAAAAATAAATTTAAATCTTCTGAGGAGAAACTTAAACTTGCCAATATGCCATATATGACACGGAGTGGCAAGGAACGGCTAAGGTCCTCCCATATGTTCATGACTAGTGGTTCAGCTTTACATGACGATGGAAGCCCTCCTCCCACTACAAAAATCAAATGAGTTAAGCTGGCAAAAGCACAGCAAAGAACTGTGATTCTAAGAAGATATCACAAATCCCCATGGAGAGTCCAAGTGTGGTGACGGTTGCGATGCCTGCCCTTCCCAACACTGGACGGGAAGAGGTGGCTCCTTCTACCATTTGCACGCCCTCTGCAAGTGCTGGAAGGAGCACCCACAGTCCACATGCTGATATTCAAATTGAAGATGTCACTGTTGAAATACAACAGGATGAGGATAATGGTGTAACTGGCGTTGAGGAGGAAGTTGACGAGGAGGATTCTAATGACGAGGTGGTTTGTTTAAATCAGGCTCCGGGGGAGACAGTTGTTGTCCGTGGGATGAAAAAGCCCATCACGGTCATGCCTAGGCAGAAGACCAAACATTCCACCTCTTTGGTCTGGTAATATTTCTATCCAAATACGGACAACAACTGTCTTGCCATATGTACCACATGTAAAGGTGGAATAAGTAGGGGTAAGGACGTTAACCACCTATGAACATCCTCCCTTATACGTCACCTGCAGCGCTTTCATAAAAAGTTACTGTCAAGTTCAGAAAATGTGGCTAAGACCGTAAGCAGTCCAGGGACACCTAAATCCCTTTTTCCTGTTGTATCCAAGCACCTGCAAACCACACAGTCAACTCCCTCCTCGTCAATTTCCACCTCAGTCAGAATCAGAAGTAGTCCTGCAGGCCATGTCAGTGGCATGACTGACTCTCCTATCCGGGATTCCTCAGGAGGATCCTGCATTGCTACGCCAACTGCTGCCACTGCTGCTGTTGCTGCTGGGAGTCGTTCATCATCCCAGAGAGGAAGTAGGAATGCCACAACTTCTTTTACTAAGCAATTGACCCTCCAACAGTCCTTAGCGAGGAAGATGAAGTACGACAGCTGTCATCCGGAAGCAAAGTGGATAACTGAGGCCTTGACAGCAATGTTGGTGTTAGACGTGCATCTGGTATCCGCCATTAGTGCAGTGGAATTTAGACAATTGATGGAGGTAGTGTGTCCCCGGTACCAAATCCCATCTAGATTCCACTTCACTAGGCAGTAGACACCGAGAATGTACAGAGACGTCAGAAAAAGTGTCCTCAGTGTCCTAAAAAATGCAGTTGTACCCAATGTCCACGGACAAGTGGAACACGGCACACTAAGGACTATATGACTGTGACAGCCCACTGGGTAGATGTATCGCCTTATGCAGCAACAACAGCAGTGTCACCAGTAGCAGCATCTCAGAAACACCAGCTCATTCCAAGGCAGGCTACGCTGTGTATCACCGGTTTCAGTAAGAGGCACACCGCCGACAACCTCTTAGAGAAACTGAGGGAAATCAACACCCAATGGCTTACCCCACTTAGACTCTCCTAGGTATTTGTGATATCTGACAACGCCACCAATATTGTGCGGGCATTACGTACATCTGGGCAAATTCCAGCACATCCCATGTTTTGCTCACACAATAAATTTGGTGGTGCAGAATTTTCTGAAAAATGACAGGGGCATGCAAGAAACGCTTTGGGTGGCCCAAAGAATTTCTGGCCACTTTTGTCATTCAGCGACTGCATGCCGAAGACTAGAGCACCAGCAAGCACTTTTGAACCTGCCCCGCCATCACCTGAAGCAAGAACTCGGTGGAACTCAACCCTCTATATACTTCAGAGGATGGAGGAGCAGCAAAAGGCCATTCAAGCCTATATATCCACCTATGACATAGGCAAAGGAGGAGGTATGCACCTGACTCAAGCGCACTGGAGAATGATTTTCATGTTGTGCAAGGTTCTCCAGCCCTTCGAACTTGCCACACGTGAAGTCAGTCCAGACACTGCCAGCTTGCGTCAGGTCATTCCCCTCATCAGCCTTTTGCAGAAGCAGCTGGAGAAAGTGAAGGAGGAGCTAAGACGGAGCGATTCTGCTCGGCATGTGGGACTTGTGGATGAAGACCTTCATTCGCTTTGCCAGGATTCCAGGGTGGTCAATCTGTTGAAATCAGATCACTACATTTTGACCACCATGCTCGATCCTCGGTTTAAAGCCTACGTGGTGTCTCTCTTTCCGGCTGACACAAGCCTGCAGAGGTGCAAAGACCTGCTGGTGTAAACACTGTCAGCTGAAGTGGAACGTGACACGTCAACAGCTCCTTCTTCATTTTCTCCCGCAACTGGGGCTGCCAGGAAACAACTTAGGTATCCTGAGCAACCCGCTGGCTGTGATGCAGGGCAGACAGGACCAAGTATGGACATCTGGTCTGGACTGAAGGACCTGGCAACAATTTCTGACATGTGTACTGTCACTGCATATGATACTGTCACCATTGACAGAATGGTGGAGGATTACATCGGTGACAGCATCCAAGTAGGCATGTCAGACAGTCCGTACCTGTGCTGGCAGGAAAAAAAGGCAATTTGGACAAACTGGCTCTATTTTACCTAAGTTGCACCCCCTCCAGTGTGTACTCCGAAAGAGTGTTTAGTGCAGCCGGGAACCTTGTCAGCAAAAGGCATAGGAGATTGCTTCCACAAAATGTGGAGAAGATGATGTTCATCAAAATTAATTATCAATTCTTCCAGGGAGACCAGCCTCCAGAAAGTACAGAGAGACCTGTGGTGGTGGATTCCAGCGGGGACGAATTAATACTCTGTCTGGATGAGGATGTACACAACACTGAAGAGGGTGAGAAATCAGTGGATGAGGAGGATAAGGACAACATCTTGCCTCCGTAGAGCCAGTTTTTGCAGGGACAGATTAATTGCCAGCTTGTTTTGTGGGGGCCCAAATGAACCAATCATTTCAGCCACAGTCGTGTGGCAGACCCTGGCACTGAAATGATTGGTTTGTTAAAGTGTGCATGTCCTATTTATACAATATAGGGTGGGTGGGAGGGCCCAAGGACAATTCCAACTTTTTTTCTTTGCATTATGTACTGTTTGGGGCCTAGTTTTTCAAACTGCCATCCTGTCTGCCACTGCAGTGTCACTCCTAGATGGGCCACGTGTTTGTGCCGCTCACTTGTGTCGCTTAGCATAGTCACCCAGCTACCTCGGTGCAACCTTTTGGCCTAAAAACAATATTGTGAGGTGTGAGGTGTTCAGAATAGACTGAAAATGAGTGGAAATTAATGTTATTGATGTTATTAATAGCATAGGAACAGAAAAACCCACACATTCTGTGATTTTAGCTATTTTTATGCTTTTTCCAAAAACACAGATCCAAACCACAAAACCCAGAACCCAAAACACGAAAGAGTTTTTTTGGCAAAACCAATCCAGATCCAAAACACGAATAAAGACCCAGATCCAAAACCAAAACATAAAACACGAAAAGTGGCCGGTGCACACCCCTAGTATATATATGTATGTATGTGTATGTATATATGTGTGTGTGTGGAAACCCCTCTGGAAAAATCCTGCATGTACCCCTGAGTTAACATTGCGATTGCTCTGCGATCACTCACACAGATACAAAGCCATCGCAGAGTGAATGACTTCAGGTCAGCATTTGGGGATGGTGACGGGGGAGTGGTCAGAGAAACGCAGGCGTGCCTGTCCATTTGAATACCATTACATGGGCATGCATAAATTAGCCACTGCAATGGCATAGGCAGCTTGAGTACTCACTGCGTGCGAGGAGGTTAGCAATTTCTGAGTAAAGTTAGACCGGTTGTAATTGTGCGTGAGGGGTCGATGCTACTTGATGTTACTGATGTCTACGCAGGATTGCAAGGTATTATGGATGTGAAATAGCGGTAGTGAGAGGTAGTGGGCGTCTCTATGCTGGCTGTGTGACAACATTGTGATAGCATTCATTAAATTATTGTTGCAGCAGATCTGCGTGCATAATCGCAGCCACGATCGCAATAGTGATCCATAATGATTCAGGCCCCGTATATGCACACTGCCAGCAATTTGTGTTTCTCCTAAAGATAAATCTGGTTCCTGAGCTAAACTAGATTTAAAAGTTGTTAACAAAAAGGCTGCAGTTGATATTACAACAAACATATTTCCAATTTCTAATCTTTGCTCAAGCATCTGACCCCAAGCAGCATTTTAATACATTTAAATAATTGTATACCACTCCCACACTCAACCCACCAGCTGCTATTAGTGATAAAGATCTTGCTTCCTATTTCAAGGACAAGATTGATCAAACCCAAAATAAAATGGAATGCTCTTCCTCAGCCAGCGACCTGCTCAATTCCTTCACTGAACCTTCTGGCTCCTTCTCTTCATTTGATCCCGCAAATGAAGATGAAGTATCTACACTCTTTCCATCTTCCTTCTCTACTACCTCTCCTCTTGATCTCCTATACCCTTTTTGTAGAGCTCTGTCTCCTGTGCTCCTTCCAATCTTGACTAAAATCTGCAATCTCTCTCTTTCTATCTATCATTATTCAAGCATGCAGTGATAACTGTGATTTTGAAGAACAAAACAGAATTCTGACCCTAATTCTCTCCTTCAAAATACCATCCTATCTCTCTGCTCCCATGCCTCTCCAAACAACTTAAGAGACTTGCCTACACCCATCTCACTCACTTTCTTCACTTCCACAACTTATTGGACCCACTTCAGTTGGGATTTCATTCCCAACTCTCCAAGAGACAGCACTGATTAAGGTGGTGAATGATTTGATTACTGCTAAGTCTAAAGGCTATTACTCACTTCTTATTCTTCTGTAATCTCTGCTGCATTTGACACTGTTCACCGCTCTCTTTTCATACAAACACTACTATCCCTAGGTATTTAGGAGACAGTCCTATCCTGGTTCTAATCCTACTTATCTAATTACTCTTTCAGTGTTTGTCTCTCTGAATCCACCTCCTCTTTGCTACCTCTATCAGTTGGAGTACCACAAGGTTCAGTCTTAGGTCCTCTGCATTTCTCAATATATGCCACATCTCTTGGCAAACTTATCAACTCTTTTGGATTTCAGTATCATCTGTATGTGGGTGATACTCAAAGATACCTACCCCCTATTTGTCACCATCTGTATTGGTCTGCGTTACTGAATGTCTTTCTGGCATTTCATCTTGGATGTCATCTTGTCACATTAAAATTAATCTTTCAAAACACAATTAATAATATTTCCACCGGCCAACATTAGTTACCAACCTGATATCTCTAACTGTTGATAACTAGTCAATCATCCCTGCCCAACAAGCTCGCTGCCTAGGTATTATCCTTGACTCTAATTGTCCTTTCTTCTCCACATTCAATCTGCTTCCAAATTCTGATACATATATCTAAAACACATATCTAGAATATGCCCATATCTTACAAAAAACTCTAATTCATGCACTCATTATCTCCCACATTGATTCTTGCAATGTCTTCTTACTGGTCTTCCCCAAAACAGACTTTCACCACTACAATCCATTATTAATGCAGATGTGAGGCTGATATTTCTTGCTAAACGTTCATCATCTGCTACATTCACTCTGTCAGTCCCTCCATTGGTTACTTGTAGTCTATCAAATTCAATTTAAAATACTTTTAATTACACATAAGGCTATTAACCAAACTGCATCAATATTCATCTGTTTGCTTATCTCAAAATATCTCCCAACCCAACTTCTCCGTTCTGCACAAGATCTGCGTCTCTCATCCATACACATTACTTGCTCCCATTTTTGGTTACATGACTTTTTTTGAGCTGCACCCATTCTCTGGAATGTCCTCCCACACACAAAAAGTCTTTTCTCTAGTCTCCAAACCTTCAAGCGTTCCCTCAAACTCACCTTTTCAGGAAAGCTTATCAAATTCCAGAACCACCTACATATCCTCCATAAGCTACCCTACCCAATAATATACCGTCTATTCTCTTTCTCATCCTCATCAACCCTAGGCCAACATTCCTGTGTTACTGGATAATTCAGCCTACCATGAATCTTTGCAATCTGGCTGGACCAATATGCAATATGTAGCACTAATCCCTGTGTATCAATGCCTATTTCCCTACAGATTCTAGGCTTGTGAGCAGGGCCCTCTTAACTTTTTGTATCTCTGTTATTACCCAGACTTGTTTTATCACTGTTTTGTTCCTGATGGTAAAGCGCAATGGAATACGCTGATGCTATATGAGTAACTGATAATAATAATAATAATAATAATAATAATAATAATAATAATACTTTTAGATAATTGTTGGCACTGTATGATTATGTAGAAATGGGTCTATCACAGCCATAATTACATAATCGTATATAAACATTAGGGCTAAAGTAGAGTTAGACATACTGTGCACCAAAAAAAACAGGGATATAAGGCCCAACTTCTATCTGTGAGGCTATCAGATCACCACAGGTCAGCCAAAACGTGGTGTCATGTTAATATGGTAGTTAAGATAGGATGCAGTCAAAATTTATACAGTCAAAATGTAGACAAGATCATACGTTTGGCAGTTAAAATGACAACCAATCAGCACTTCCCCATTCATTTCTATGGGGTGTCCTCAATGCACTGCAGTCCTTTACAGGGCAAGTCTGTGTCGATTTGTTATTTTTCCAAGACTCATGGATGCCTATATGGTTCGTAGAGGACCAGCTTCGTGGATTTTGTGAGTAGTAAAGTGGTATTTGTGTCTTTGTTTTTAATACATTTTATTTACAGGCAGACTACAGGTGCCAGCAGGGACCTTAATGTCTGGACATGCTGGCACTTGTGGTTCCTCACAAAATTTTAGCTGTAACAATGCATGTTACCAAATGAAAACAGTGATTTTCATAAACGACAACATGGTGAATCTAACCATAATTACTATTAGAATGGTGGAAGCTAAACTTCATATCCTTCACTCCTTAACAAACATTTGCTTCTAGAAACTATTGTAAGACATGTTAATAAGGACTTGACTTTATTATTTTATTTTTACTTAAGGTGTAATATTAGATAATGAAATGCCAATGAGTGGGAAAGCTTTACTCTATGAGGATTAAACAATTTTTCCTGCCACCTACTCTTTTTATTACTCATTTTCTGAAGTTTAGTAAAAGTACAGTTGAATACCAATGATCTCATTGTTTAGAACAAATGCTGGTACGTTGCTAAGCATAACCTGTAATTTTCATCATGGGTAAACTAAGCTTTCCTGCTGTTAAATGTCATGAGAAGAGGAAATAATCTAAAACCTGATTCTTTTACATACAGTCACTATGTAATATAGATGTATTGGAAATGTTAATTCAATTTGTGGTTCGATAATAATTGTATTCTTTATATACTTATATAAACTAATTACTAACATTTATTAGAGATGTGCGCCGACCCCCGTGTTTTGGTTTTGGATCTGGATCTACCCTGGCTTTGGATTTGGATTGGTTTTGCCAAAACCTCACCTCCGTGTTTTGTTTTCGTGTTTTGATTTTGGATCTGGATTTTTTCTTGAAAAATCATAAAAACAGCTAAAATCACATAAAATGGGCCTGTTTTTGTTCCTACAGTATAATTAACCTCAATAACATTTATTTCCAGTAATTTCCAATCAATTTTGACCACCTCACAATATTATTTGCTTCATCTAGTTAAGGCCAAAAGGTTGCATCCAGCTAGCTGGCTGACACAGTGACACAGTGGGCGGCACTAATATGTGGCAGTTCAGTGTCTAATTTCAAGCACGGATACAGTGTGTGATACAGTGTGGGTTGGATACACCAATTGTGCATTTACTGTGACAGCAGTGTCGGCAGAGTGGGGTTGATGACGGTGTCCTCAGTACATGGAATGGCAGTGCTGCGGTACTAGCAGTGTCCTCAGTGAAGGGTACCGGTGATGTCGGCAGTGCGGGGGTGCCAACGGTGTCTTTAGTGCAGGTTTGCTAGCTGTGTCGGCAGTGTGGGGGTGCTAGCGGTGTCTTTAGTGCAGGTTTGCTGGCTGTGTCGGCAGTGCGGGGGTGCCAGCGGTGTCTTTAGTGCAGGTTTGCTGGCTGTGTCGGCAGTGTGGGGGTGCCAGCAGTGTCTTAGTGCAGGTTTGCTGGCTGTGTCAGCAGTGCGGGGGTGCCAGCTGTGTCTTTAGTGCAGGTTTGTTGGCTGTGTTGGCAGTGCGGGGGTGCCAGCGGTGTCCTCTTTAAAGGTTTGCTGACTGTGTCGGTAGTGCAGGGGGTGTTCTAAATGCAGAGTGTTGGTGGTGTCGGCAGAGCGGGGGTGCCAGCGGTGTCCTCAGTGCAGGTTTGCTGACTGAGTCGGCAGTGCAGGGATGTTCTCAATGCAGGGTGCCGGCGGTGTCGGCAGAGCGGGGGTGCCAGCAGTGTCCTCAGTGCAGGATTGCTGACTGTGTCGGCAGTGCAGGGGTGCTGGTGTCCTCAGTGGGAGTGTCAGCAGTGTGGGGGTCGCTGACGGTGTCCTCAGTACGTTGGGCAGCAGTGCATGAGTGTCGGCAGCGGTGGTGTCGGCAACAGGGGATGTTGCCAGTGGCGGTGCCGGCGGTGTCAGCAGCAGGGGGTGCCAGCGGTGTCAGATGGTGGGGATGGCGGGCACCATCTTTTTTTCCTCCTTTCTAGTGTTTTCAATGGGCTTAAAGCTGATTGGCTGAGCCATGACAGACGGCTCTCTCAGCCAATCAGCGTTAAGCCCACTGAAAACATAACATCGCGACTCGACAGAGGGGTTGCAAGATTTTGTCTTGGGTCAGGGATCCGGGGCAGGCAGGGAGATCCGAGCTTCCGGTCCGACAACTTACTCTGTGGTCCTGATTCTCATCTTCCTCTCTGATATGTGTCTCCAGTGGATGGACAAGTCACCTTCTCTGGGCTGCCTGGATCACCAACAACAGCGGGACAGCCGAGTCCCACGCTCCCGTGAGGTCATGTGGTCCTCCGCCGTCCACCACCGCCATTTGGTGGCTCAATTCACAACGGAGGAGACTGGTCCGGATGATGCTGGTCATGGTGCATGCCTTGTTACGCCCTCCGTGCGGATGCTCAGTGTGTAGAAGCGGAATGGATGTCAAGGGTATGCTGGGGAATGTAGTTTTCTGTGTCCAACGCATGGCGGCTTCTTAGCCTTCTTGGCAGCCTATTTAAATAAGTACCAGCAGACCTCCATATATGTCCCTGAAGAAGGCTAAGAAGCCGCTACGCGTTGGACACAGAAAACGACATTCCCCAGCATACCCTTGACTTTCGATTCCGCTTCTACACACGCGACTGACCATTCTCAGGGTCACTGAGCATTCTTGTTTTTTTCTCATATATCCCCGTGTAGTGCCCTTTGTTTTTACAAACATGCATGTATTTTGTGCATGTATTTCAAAACATTAATAATCTCACTCGGCCTATAGTCAAAATTACACATTGTGAATACAAACATTCCTGGAAGCCAATTGTTGTAATTGCAATGAACTTCTTCCCCTTAACTTCCAGAAGCTTTACCTGCACACCACTGTGGGCTCATGCCCATGTTCTCTAAGGGCCGTATTCAATTAGCAGCGAAAAGGCGTTTTTTTGCTAAAGTTTCGCCGATGATGTCATTTCGCTAACGGAAAGTTATCCCCGTATTCAATTGATGCGATTTTTCACCGGCGGAAAAGTTTTGCCTATGAATAGCTGGCGGAAAAAAGTTCATAATTGCGGTTTTGGGATGCAAAGGTGGGGAAACCACCCTGCACTTTTAGGGCAGGTCCCCAAAGGTAAACTGTGTCAAAAAAATCCAAAAAAGAATTTAAGAACACTCCAAAAAATTACTTTGAAAAAGGGGGTAAAAAAGTTCAAAGGGTACAAACTTAAAAACTAGCGAAATAGACTTTGAGGGGGTCTGCGAGTATGGGGGAGGTGTTTTGTTGATTGCAGTTTCTTGCTGAGGGTACCTTTTTAATGCTTTTTAAGACCTCACTTTAGCAATTTTTAACCATGCTTGCACCCATTTTCATGTACCCAAAATTTGCTGGGCCTACTTATTTTTGCCCCCAAAAAATGCAAAATGCTATCTTTACCACTTGTGCATAGATGCAAAATAGCACCAATTGAGAGCATTTAAGCACCCCAAATACCTCCACCAGGGCTATTTGCGGGTATCCATAGTGATACCCCATATCAGTGCATCTTTTGGGGGTGTCAGGCTCATTTCCCCATATCTGCCAACACTTTTCGCCTGTTTGAGTTTCACCGGGATGCGTTTTCGCATTCTTTGGAATTGAATACGAGGATGCGCACGATACTTTTTCGCTTGCAAAACCAGCGATGTTGGTGAAAAGTCTGGCATGCGAAAAGTACGGGACTTTTCGCTTCTATATGAATATGTCCCCATATGTCGAGGCAACTACTGTCTCGCCAATATAGGTGCTGGATGATGATGAAGCAATGTCCTTCCTGCTACTTAAAGTACAGTAATACTGTATTAAAGAACCAACAAAGAAAGAGCAAGAGGTTGACCTGGAAGACAAACCAAGTTACTGCAAGCAACAACCTCATGAAAGCAGTCAGAGAAGTGGCAGGAGGAAGATTGAGGCCAAGGGGGTTCAAGCACTTCTTGATCTGAGGGAGTGGGAGTACTGCCAGGACAGTAATATGACATGATAAAGGGAGAGGGGGAGCTACCAGTGATTTCTGCTTGGACAGGGGCTGAAAAGGCAGAACAGGGTACTGTAAAATAGGAACGGACAGTGGATGCAGGTTAAGCCCATATTAGACTCTGAAACATTGGGAAATAATTTCATTAAGAGGGTCAATAGGCATCTCAGATAGAGGGTCCAGTCAGAGCAGAGCAATTAAATGGTTGCATATTCCTCAAAAGGGATGCGCATGTGAATAATGCACAGATGGATGGGGCATTGTTCAAAGGGGTGAGAAATGCACAGGATGTGGATGGGTCCAGGAGGAGCATGAGACAACAGGGTAATGGGAGCCCAGTTGCCCAACTGACAGACTGCGGGGAACTGGGGGTGAAAGAGTAAGAGATATGCACCTGGGCCCTACTGAAATGACAAGGGTAAAGCTGCAAATACACTATAGGGAGATGCTATGGCCATCCCTAGAGGCTAAAGAGTAGTATTTGAAGGATGGACAGCAGGAGAAACAGCACCCTGTCTGGAGGTGCAGAGGCAGGCTGGGCTGAGGGAGCATGGTGCCATCTGCCTCATGGGCCAGTACAATTTGTGTGACTCAGGGCCACCTGAAGAGATCTAGCTGAGCAGCAGGGTCTAACAGAAAATGGCTGCACCCATATGAGGCTACAACAAGAAGGCCACCATTGACCAATGGCAAGCAAGGCTTCCTTTCCAGGAACCAAAGGGGTTAGAGAGTAGAAAAAGGGGGAGTGCTGTGAGATGTGGACATTAAAGGGGCTGGGGGAGCTGCTGTGAGGTGGCTATTGTACACTGCTTCCTATATTTGACCTCAGTCACTAGAATAGCCTGTTTGTTAGAAAGGGCTGGTAGGTGATGTATTTGATTATAGTTCTTAGACATAATGATTTTTCATATATTTCATTACACATTTAAACCTCATCCCCATTAGAAATACCATTCATTCAGGGTTTTTTTTTGCCACATCCATTTTGCAGTTGCTGTGCGCTGGTAGAAAAGCCAGAGCCACTTGATTGCATTTGCACCTCCCAGGCTAAAAGTTGCCAGCCAGCACATATGGCTGGCATCTCCAACTGAAATAGTGACCAGAGTACCATGAGAGAACTCATATCCCTGGATACTGGTGGTGCAGGTAATGGTGCTGGTGGAGACAACTGTGCACAATAATTGTTCAGCAAATTGTAGTTGTAGCTTGTGCCCAGAATTGTTGGCAGCCTAACTGTGGGCAGTGGTTCATATTCTAAATGTGGAGGGGTGCCCATGATGCTTGTGGTATCCCCCATGACCAAGGAAGTCATCACAGGAGGAGGGAAACAAAAAGTGGCGAAAGAAAATAAAGGACAGAGGAATGAAGGATGAGCAGAGGAAAAGAGAAGGGGAACTGAAATAATGGACAAACTAAGCAAACAGAGAAGCAATGATGGAGAGGAAAATTTCTTGGATTTCAAAGCTGCCATCTTGGTTTCAGTAAGTGTTATGATAAGAAGATTAGTACTATTGTGTCAATACACTATTACGTTATTCAGGCTTGGACTGGCCCACAGGGGTACAGGGAAATCCCCGGTGGGCCCCACTACCTGAGGGCCCCACCTCCTCTTCTAATGTCAGGTTTCAGACAGTGCACTTGAATTATACTTTGCTACTCTATTACAGAGTCAATTACCTGGTAGAGCAGGAACATGGATAAACAGACCATATACTGTAGCATCCATGTCGCATGCAGGCTATGTCCTCTATAATGGTTAAACAAGCCTCTGAGGTGGCTGGTTACAACCCTCTGGAGGCTGACCACACCCTTTAAGCATGGGCCCCTACCACTTCTGTCCCGGGTGGGCCCTTCATTCTCCAGTCCGACACTGACGTTATTAAATTTTAATTGTATTGTTGTAAAGTTACTTTTTGTTTCATCCTCCATTGTATTTGTAGTTTTATTCTGAGCTGGATGCACTGATCAGTTTTGTATATGATTATCCTAAATGAAAGTACTGCACTGAGTTAAAGTTAGCACCCTCTATCCGAGGCTCTTAGGGCCTGATTCAGAGCCGCTCGCTATTTGCGGTCATTCGTTTTCTAAAAAGGGGTGGCTATTCAAATGAACCGTTCGCACTTTGCGGTCTGTTCACGCCTCTAAGTCTGAACGAGCGAGCAAAACTTGGGGTTGTAATTTTGAAAAATACGCCCCCTGGCCGCTCGCACCATACGTCATGTCCGCTATTTAATAGATTAATCGAGTACATCGTACAGCGTATGAACTGCTCGCTATTCTTGAGGTTGGTTTTTTCAACCGCTATTCTGCGAGCAGTTCTGAGTTAAAAAAAAACAAGTGACGTGGTCAATGACGCTGCTGGATTAATTATGCACTGCCTTAAAACGCCCGTTTTGACCTTTTAGCACGCCTGCGTTCTGAATTTCACTCCCCATTTTCAAACACCTTCCCCTGTTACCACCCACATACGCCTCCTTCTGTCACTCAAAGTAGCAGGCATTCGCTATATAGCGAACAAACGATTTTCGGCCGCACTGACTGGTTCGCGCATGCGTATTAAAATCCGTACACATGCGCAGATGTGCGAACATCGGTCAGAATGAACGAGCGGCCGCTTACGAGCGGCTCTGAATGAGGGAAACTTTACCACGACATATTTCTAAAGTCTTCAATCCAGTATGTTAGGGTTTTCATGACTTCATTTACACTTTCTTGTATTTGACTGAAGTCCAGTCAAGTTATTTATTAGGGTTGTAATATGTTGCCACTTCACTTGAAGAAATTCAATCTAATGTGGTGGCATGAAAGTTGAAGAATTTTGTAGCTTATCCTGACAATAAAAGAGCCATACACTAGGACAACTTTCTTCCAACCATTAAACAGTCCAATTTGTTACCAATATGGAGTTCCCTCTGATTTTGAGGTAACCTGCCCAGGGTACTTCCAGTCTGGGCTGGTGGAGCCATAGAGGGGATCCCCAGAACATCATGCCACCAACAAGCCCCAGGCTAATTGGTACCAGTACTTCTTTTACAGAGAAGTTATGGAAAAAAGCAATGATTTGAAAAAAAGCTATTTTTCTTTTGGAGAACTACAGGTCTCAGAATGACCCAGCTGCTAAAATAGCTGCCAGGGCCTGCTGGCAAATTAGAAAACTACAAGTGCCAGCTTGCCATGACATCAGTGCCTGGCCAAAGAAAAATTTTAAAAGACAAAAAAAACCCCAGACAATTTGCATAAATAAACACAGTACACAAAGTTTACTTTCATCATTTATTCATACTTACCTGTTAATGCCCTGAAGTAGATGACAAGTCGACATTAGAATCCGTGGGGAAGAAAAAAAAACAGAAAACTGACCTGCTCTGAGGACTCCCGGTCACTGCTGCTCCTGCCTCACACTCCTCCTGATCCCAGGATAAAGGCAACCTTGTTTTGAATCCAAGATGGTTTATGTGAAACTGCTCTATCCAGATATCAATAGTGGCTAGAGCAGTAGTGAATGTGGACCTGCAGGTCAGTTTTCTGGATCTTTTTCCCCCACAGGTGCTAATGTTGACCTGTAGACTCCTTCAGGTGGGGTAGGGTGGAGCATATCAGACATGCTCCCTCTGTACAGCAGTGAAAGGACTGATCGGCAGGTAGGAGGGCAGCACCAGGAGCAGAAGGAGGGAGGACTAATTCTCTTAAAATTATTCAGTTGTGGGGAAAGTGTCCAATATTCCCACTACACTGAAATGATTATCACCCAATTAATTGGGAGTAATCAGCATGCTTGATTTCCCCAGCCATTTGGAATGACCATTTTCAGCAGTGTTCCAGCATGTGGGAACAAACAGCCAATTATCATTTGCCAACTAGATGTCTGGATGGAACGGTAATCGTTTAATGTATAGCGAATATTACAGAAAGCCAAGAGAGAGTATCCTGTAGAGCTGGTACATAATAATAAATAATTCTTGCAGCAGCATTTAAATAGATTGGAAGGAAGCTTTCCATATGTGACAGCCAAATTTGGGATTAACTATTGCTGTGATTACATGCTCTGGTCTAAGGGATGACTGATTTCTACTTAAACTCTGAACCTCATTGCGAGATTGCTTTGTGAAGACTGCTTTCTTGGATTTCCCTCTCAGAATGCCTGCGCCGGAATCTCGACACCAGTCAGAACCCCGGCGCTGGTATCACAACTGCTAGCATCCGGATAGTAAGTATTGGTATTCCAAGACGGTTAGGGGTTAGGGTTAGGCACTAGGGGGAGGGTTAGGGTTAGGAACTCGGAGGAGAGTTAGGGTTAGGCACTAGGAAAGGGAGGGTTAGGCATTAGGGATAGAGGGTTATGTTTATACTACAGGGAGGAGGTTAAGTTTAGGCTGCATGGAGGGAGGGTTAGGGGATGGATAAATACTTACCCTCATCTGTCGGCATTGTGAACCAGTCGGGATGCCGGCTTCGGGATTCTGACTGCCGGGATCCAGAGCGCTGGCATCTCATACCCAACCCCTGATTTCATAGTTGATGACCACCAACAACTTTCTACATCTGTCGGTCAAATATCAGGTTCATAGGACCTCAATATTCCTCTCTTCTGAGATGTAGACCCTTGTTTGTATAAGCTGTAATACATTATCAGTTTTCTGCAATGAGCTCATGTTCTTCCCTATAGTTGCAGACACTCATCTGGAAAAGGTAACATGACAACATAAAGACCATATAGAAAGGGATTAGGCTGGTAAGTGTCGGTCAACAGTTATTGGTGAGTGACAGAAGAAAAGCCTTATTGTACCAATGTTTGGGAATAAAATACAGCAGGATTTTGAAGTTGGAAATTAGAGGAGTTGAACATATGAATAAATATTACATCAATATTTTTAGATTTTAACAAATATATGTTACCAGTTGCAAGATGATATTCTGCTACTAAAATGACAATCTAGTTATTTGCTTTTAGATAATATAGTTTGAGTGTTTGGAATAAGCATTTGATGTAACACCAAAGGAGATTTTCTGTGTTTTTCTTTTAATTAATTGAACTCCATTAACAAATTAGTTGAGAACACATTTTGCTTTTTATCTTTAAGTAAATTAGATTTCTTTGTAATCACTGATATTCTTTTTTTGTTTTCCTACTGGCATTCAAAACATTAAATCCTTAAGATTCATTTCTTGGCTTCCCAACTTTCTGCAGCATTCATCTAATTTAATTTCAAATTCTTTTGTTTGTTAGACATATCTTAAGTTTTAATTAAGAAAATATTTAGAAATGATCTCAGCATACTGGCGGCAGCAGGAGATGGCTTAATAATAGATCAGCTCTGTGCTCTACCAAATACATAATCATCTTCCCACAAATTTAGAACAGATAATTTGTGAGGGCACTGGGAAAATACATAGTAGGGCTGAGAAGTCAACACATCTGCATAAGTTGCACCACTACTGGGGCACTGCATTGAGGGCACTACAGTGGGCATTATGTGTAAGGGCCACTACTGCTGTGGGCAGTATGTGTATTAGGGGCACTACTACTACTGTGGGCATTGTGTATAAGGGGCACTGGTGTGTGTCATAACATGAATAAGGGACACTACTATGTGGTGTAATGTGAATCAGGGGCACTGTGCAGTGTAATGTGAAAAAGATTGTGCTACTGTGTGGCTTAATTTGAATTGGGGATACTATTGTGTGACCACGCCCCTTTCTTTTGAGATGGTGCATGCTGTCCCTTTATTAAGGAAGCTCCAAGGGGGATGAGTTCCACCACTTCTCTAAGACCACTTTAAGCACTGGTAAGTTAGTCTGTAGAAGATACATGACAATGTTTTGCAATTTGGGATTAGGTTTGGATATTTGCCCTGATACTTTCTGAATAACAGAGGTTATCAGTGCTCTCATTATCAGAATGTGATTGTTCATGTGAGGGTTCTGAAACATTGGTTGCAGAAAATGTTTTATCCATACGCACTGGAGTTATCTGAGTTTCTTGAGTGGGCTATAACCTCTGCTGAGTGGGTTGAAGAAAATATTCAGGAACCTGGAAAAGGTCTTTCTCTGGTGCCTCTGACTGGCTATGGTCTATTGGACCATTATCTCCACTTCCATTTTAAGTTTGTGACTTGGCAATGGGAATCGATTTCCTTATGTGACATGACATTAGACACTGTGATAGTAATGGTAAACCATCCCTTGGCATGTTCCTCAAACTTAGTAAGGCAGTATATACAGTATCTCTGTGCCAACATGAGTGCACTTCTTAAACTGAATCATTATGATTTACTGCCGGACCTGTGACCGGCGGTTAGAATCCCGACAACAAAAGCAGAGTTCTGTGGCTTTTGCCAGCATCATTCAACCTGTGTGCCAAGGAGTTGGCATAGTGACACAGTTACCTTGCTGCTGTTTGGTATGAAGTGTGATTTTGTTTTCTCTAGATCAGGCTTAAAGCCATTGTTCATGATTAGGTGTCCAACATAGGACACCTATGTGACTCTGAAATTACATTTCTCCTAATTTAGCTTCAGATGAATGTTATATATCCTATTAACAATGTGCCTGAGTCACTAATCAGTTCCTGCAATGAGTAGCCTTATATCAGGATGTCATAAACAACTATTTTACATGGCTGGCCAGTGAAGAGTTGTTCCATACATAATTGAATGCCTCACTGCCTGTCAATATTTCATAAGGCATACTGAGGAATACAAATCTTCCTACTGCAATAATGAAGGTTGTGATGACTCATCATCTAGTGGAATTTGCTATAAACCATATTTTCATCTAGGATTGTGAATTCCTGAAGGTCTGCAATGACCTGCTCCATGGTTTTCATGAGATGATGAGATCTAAAGTCTGATTTGTGGATGAATCTACTAAGTTTTAGGATCTGTAAATGCATCAAAGTCTGTAATAATGACTCTGAGCAACTATGGTCAATTTAAAGTTATATACACCTATGCTGCATCTCCTCTTGCAGCTGAGTGCTTATAAGTAGACAACAACAGATTGTTGACATGTAGGATAAGCATTCTATGGGTATGTAGTGGGTGAGTAGACACAATGTTGAGCTATTCATGGGCGAGTCTACGCAGATTTCAGATGAATCGCTCACACCATGAATAGGTCCTAGTGCTATTATGTGCTCATAGCGATGATGGCTATTTTCACAAATACAATTATGTGTCTGCAGAAATTTGGTCAACTCTGAATACAAACAAAGATTCACATTTATTTCCATTCAGTTTTGTCATGTTCCTCGCTTCTGACATTATGTAAAATGTGAAGTAACCAGCAAAATAGTCCCTAAGATTGTGTGTTCAGTACGAGCTCCAGTGCAGAGATCTCTCCAGAAGCCTGCCCTTTACTAACTGATGACATCATGCACTGGTTAATCCTACAATGTAATGGTGAGGGCAAACAGGGAGCAGCACACATTCTATAACATCAAGAACAGGGTTATTCAGAACATCCAATGGAATACAATCTTAGATCAGCAGCTGAACTCAGTAAGCTCAACTGTAATTGCTGCCAACTGTCTTTGCTGCTGCCATTTCTGCTCTTCCGTTGGTGATCTCTGCTACCTCCTTGGTAACAGTAACTGCCACCAATGTATAGGGATAGCAACCACCCTGGCTCCATTTCCAGCAGTGAGAAGTGTACAGTAAACAAAAACATAAACATGCCAAACTTGTAGATAAATAAAATAGTATCTGTTCAGCACAAAATCAAAGCTTTTTCTTGAATGAGAGAGGAATGAGGTTGAAATACATAGTCAAGGACAGTTATGGTTGACATCAGATAACTGTTTTAAAATGTCTACAGTGACTGCTCATGTTTCCTGTTTCCACTTTCTGCTGCCTTCCCTTATTCCAACAGTGATACAAAGATATAGCTTTATTGGTTACCATTGTTATTCCTTTACCTTATATAACAATTGCTCCCCACAGCTCTTTAATTGTAAGATCATTTATTCCAGTTTCCAAAGCACCAATTTAGCACTTGGGAAACACAGCTTTACACAGGAGTGCTGAATGGAGCTCAGCAGGACAGACTGGAACTAGAAGCATACACAAAAGCATAGGAGACTGTGGATAGCACTCAGCTGGACTGATTAGTGCTTAGGGAAACAGCTTTACACAGGAGTCCTGAGTGGTGGTCAACAAGACAGACTGGAACTAGAAGCATACAGCAGAATGTGGATAGCACTCAGCTGGGCTGATTAATGCTTGGGGAAACACAGCAGCTAATGGAGCACACTGGACTATGGAGCCAAACTCTGAATACTGTAGACTGGAACTTAGCGGACAGGATACAGCAGAATTTGTAGGGGTCATGGAGAGACTTATACAGGGTGTCATGGCTTCTGGTAGGCCTCTGGAGTCATGTGCAAGGAATTTGGTCCAGGATCAGTAGAACAGCAGTCAGCTGTTAAAATGGAAATCAGACCTTTGGTAGGGGAGCACCTGAAACAGAGTATTTCCACTGTTGTTAGTGGTCTACTAGAAATACATTGTTTAGCTTTAATATGGAAGTGTATGAGTTGGAGGAACTCAATTGAATCTTTGTTATGATCATTTGCATTGGATTTCAGAAACACGGGAAAGGATTTACTGCATCACAGGTTACAAAGTTTAAGCACCTGATACCACCGATCAGCCATGAAACAAATGAGAAGAGGTAGAAAATAAAGGGTTGCTTTAGATAGTGGGGGGTGTCATTAAATATTGTTTTTTGGTGCAGTGCCAAATTATCAGAATATGAGTTACAGTAGGATGACGAAGAACAGATTTGGGAAGCCACATTCAAGGGAGACAGAGGAGGGATGACACAGAAGACAATCCCAGTCCTTATGCCTCAATTTATGGCCAGATTCTATCAACACCAGGGCTATTTTAGAAAATATTTTAATCACACAGCATTGCCACATATTGTCATATAAAGTCCAGGGTGCGAAGGTCACCATCACAAGTACTCGAAGCTTCACACAAATACATTTTGTAGCCTTAATGAATAATTATATTGTAAGAATCTAAATACATACTGGGGAACTTGAGTTGGAAGAATTATCAAAAGGTAAATGAACCAAGGGAATATGTTTATCTTTACTAAATTGATATAGCAAATCCAGAGGATAAATCGTCAAATCCAGGGGGTATATTTACAAAAGTGTGGGTTTTTAGAAGTGGAGATGTTGCCCATAGAAACCAATCAGATTCTACTTGACATTTATCTAGCACCTTGCTAGAATCTGATTGGTTGCTATGGCCAAAGCCTGGTATGTGATCGCACATGCACTATAGACCTTCCACAATAGATTGAGGTAATCTATGTTTCACATTAAACATGTTGTGCAGTGGTGACAAATTCTGTAAGGAGTGATGGTTCAATTATGTAATCTTCTCACACAAACAAAACCAGTGCTTGTTTTAATGTGTTTAATAATTTTAGTACAATAATATCACATAGGCTTTGATAGTCTCTTGTATGCTGGTCAAAAAATTCAACTAGACACATGTGAGGTGTACATGTCACTTGTAATTTAAAAACATTAGTCCAAAATAGAAATATTGGTCGCAGCAAAGAGTATTTAGTATATTGCAGGTTGAGGACTAATCCTCAGTTACAGTTACAACCATATATCAAGGAAAACCTGCTTTGTTATGTAGGTACAGCATTTATGTCATTGTTAAATGCTTAAGTGGCGGTATGGAGGCACAGTGTTTAGCTTTACTGTCTCACTGTGCTGGGGCCATGGGTTCAATTCCAACCAGTGCCCTAGCATTGTGGAATGTGTATGCTCTCCCTGGGTATACATAGGTTTCCTCCAAGTACTCCAACTTCTTACAATCCAAAAATATACTGAAAGGTAATAAAAATAGATCCTAGTGTGTGTGTTTGTTTGAGAATATAAACTGTAAGCTCCAAGGGACTGGTTTGAATGCTTCTTTGTACAGCTCTGTGTAAAATTATGGCATTATATCATTAAACAATAATATTTTGGAAGAAAAACAGGTGTAGCCAATTAATAGTAATAAATACTAATCCCCAAATAAAGAACAGGTAGAATTAACTGTATTTTATAATTATATATATTATATATTGATAAGTATGGTAAACCACTTGCATGTGTCTGTGAACATGACGTTCATCTTTTTGTAACGTAATTATTTCTTTTATGGCCAGTTCAACTTATTACAGGTATTAATTTATCAATCTCATTTGACCTTTGTCTGGACAACAGGATTATACTTGTTTGCACTTACTTTGCTATTACTGGTTTCTTATTGTAGAAGAATATTCTATTTATTGGCTTTTCATAATCTCAAAGACATTGCTTTTTAAAGAGACTCGGTAAGCTGTGGCTTATTTTTAACTTTCACACGAAGTGACCCAATTTGCTCTTCAAAACTAAAAGTATGAAATAGAGCAGAAGAGGAATCATTCTGATGTAGAAAAAGAAAATCGCAATACAGATCTAACAACATGTGTTTTAATTGGTATAGTATAGCTAGGATATATATATATATATATATATATATATATAGTGAAATCCTAATTAAATCCCTCTATGGCTGTTGATGCCAAGTGTACGCACCTTGCATATGGTGATACGCAAATGTTTATGCACAGTGTATGCAACGTGTGATGCATACGCAATACCTTACAATAAGGTAACACCACCAGTATGCGTAATAGTCGCTATATTCAGATCAAAACACAATGTGAATACAGTGCAATATATATATCACAGTATAATAATCTTAGGTGAAAACAAGTGAACACACACACCAGTTTCTGTGGTCCAACGCACAAAGGTAAATATTGTATTAAAAGAATATATAATTATTATCACAAGTTATACAGTGGTACAAAACAATTGAGGAAAAAGGTCAGAGTTACAAACCAGTATACATACATTCGCATGCGCTCCCTAGATCCAGAGTACAGTCGTCACCAGATGATCGGTAGAATACAGCTACTACTCTCTGGACCAGGAGACCCTAATTTATACAGTTAATTTATGGGTGTGTATAATAGCAGGCTGTGTCTTCTTCCATTGGTCCAGGGGCGGGATGTTTCCAGTTCACTGTGGGTCATTGGTTGGTTCAAACAGTGGGCGATGCCTAGGCTCAGGATGCTGTTGCAGATGTTCACCTCTGGGTTCCCACTGAAAAGCTAGTTCAAACCACCGGCTTACTGCTAACACAATCCTGTACATTATGACCCCAAACATGATGTTAATATGTGGTACCGTCCCTGGACTATATGTGTAGCTGGTTTTCTTCTCTTTAAAACATTTGTACTTTGGTGTAAACCATTGGTTATATGTGTGACTAATATGTGTAAATTATTGAGTAGAAGGCAGGTTTGTATTATGTGAGCCATGAAAGCCAGGATATACATAATACATTGGACATGTCACTATTAATTCTAATATAAATGTCTGATCTGTACTATATATACATCTTTAATACAACTTACAATGTACAGATAAAGGCATGCACGGGGTGTGTTAAACAAAATGCAGTCAGGAGCTACAATTAAAGATCTGCATATCCTTAGCATTTTTGTATGTTATCTGACCTTCTTGTTGGTTTTCTGCAGACCAGAGACAATTACCGTACAGGGTCTATTTGATCACCAACAGATTCCAATTGTCCAAGCTAACAATTGAAGCAAGCATACAGTATTTACACTCCCAATCAATCCAAGGTCTATTTTAAAGTTTTTGGACAGAAAAATCTGATATTGTGTTTTAGGCCAATTTGAAATGTAAACTGGGATTTTGTTAAAGTCTGAAATATAAGGCATATTTTGTAGTGTAGTTAATATTTTTGACTTCGACAATATATATACTGTACATACTGTATATATATACAATACAAATATATCAGTGCGCTTTCACATCAACTGTATAATAATATTTTAGGACTAGGTGTTTCTTTCAGTTCAATATAAAGTCCCAAAATCACATACAGTATGTGAACCAATGGCACTCAGATACTGGGAATATGAAAGATCGCTGCTCCCCTTGACATTAACCAGTGATTCACGGAATATTAGACATCTGCAACAAAAGGAAACCAAAAGGGGGTGCTCTATCATGCATGAATTGTTTTTAATAAAGATAAAATTCTAAAACATCAGGCACTTAGCATGCATTGCTTGTCCCAAGTAGTTAAACACTGTGGACTGGGTACCACATGATATATACTGCACCCCCGTGGCAAGCTCCAACACTCGTCAGTCATCTATTTGGGACCTTCAACCCATGCCACCAGCCAGCATACCTAGAGTAGCATGCCGAGGACCGGAACTCCACGCCGAGAGGAGGATGAAACCACAGAGTGCAATAGCGTCAGTCAGGCTCCGCCCTAACGTACTTCATAGTACAATTCCTCATATATATATAAATTAAAAAGGTGAGAACAAGTGTCTTATAGTGTAGTATGACTAACAGAATACAGGAACATGGCTTAGTAATAGAATGCGTACTGTATTAACCTAATTTTATGATATTGTGTCATTTCCTGGATCCACCCCAGCGATTCCTCTACCGCATGCAGTATGTGACACGTAGCTCCAGAGATCACAACAAAGAGTGAGAGAAGGATACTCTCATAGTGTAGTAGTTCAAAAACATTTATTTATACATATCAAACAAACACACATAAAGATGGATAATTACATTTAATAAGTGTGTGATTTGAATAAATAATTATCAATATCAAATGCCTATTAAATTAGGTTAGTACGATACAGCACCTTTTCTATTTCATAAATTTGGGAGAGCTCGCATCAACGATCCAATTGGAGAACATAGAACAGACTGATCTAAAAACTATTACTCATACAGAAATCCATTGGGTTTAGTGATTTTCCAGTACCCTATTGTATTTTATATATATATATATATATATATATATATATATATATATTATACATATAGACAGTGCCCTTATTTTGCACTAATAGAACAGTATTATCAATTGGGAAAGATATTTCACATACAAGCTACACCTCTCAATTAACCCCCTGTCAGACGGGTGTCAAAATGTAATGTATGAATAAAAAAAAAAGAGAGGGCACTTTAGATTATTAGTATTAAGATTGATCTTATTGTAAAACACATTTGATATTAAAATATACACTCAATGAAAGGTTATTCAGTCCATGAAACAAACACTGATGATGGATCAGCCCCAGATGGATAATAGAGCTGAATATTAAATCTTCTTATAATGTGCTTTCCTGGAGTTGTCCTTGAAATATTTAAATGGATGGATGGATACCAATAATGGACAGATGGCAATAATGTAACTCTCTGAACCACCAATCCTTCCTTGACATAGTACTGCAATACACCCTCACACCAAAAAATCACCCAGACATAATAGGCCAGAATGCCATCATTAATATTTTAAAAATATTTATTAAAATATAAAAGCAGTTAATAACAAGTGACTGTGAACTCTTCTTACATTATATGTTTCCAACTAGATGTTATAACTGTAGGCAGGTTTGTTACCACATCCACTGCTACACCTTATGGTGAAAGCTCACAATGGACCCTGAACCTTCAACCAACAATGTGACCCAACGCGTTTTGTCCTTATAAGGATTTCATCAGGGGTATATCACAATTCATTGTACAATATAAATCAGTCCTAATTTGCGACTGGATAAGAGTTTTTTCTCCAACAAGCAGCAGCTTTCCTATTTTACATCGGGTCTGATTCATATTTGGGAATAGAGCAGAGCATCCCAAACTCGGTATTTAAGGCACAGGTGGTTATATATACTGTGTGTATATATATATATATATATATATATATATATATTATCCAATTTGTCCCGCACTCACATCCAATTAGATTCAACATCGGGGTGCGCTCCAGCCAATCCAATCCTTCTCTATAGATGGCAGGAAATAGCATAAAATTCCAAGAAAAGAGGAACTCACCAGAGAGACATAGCAGTTCAGTCAGTTTATTCCATATTTAAAGCAGCATCTGTGCAGTGGGTTATAACAGTATAGCAGCGGTAACAGCGGCAATGTTTCGGTCACATCCAGACCTTTATCAAGCCAGCAGCATGTCACAATATCCTTCTAAAGTACAGCAAATACAATCTCAGCCTAAAAGACTATGTATATATATACAGTCAGGTCCATAAATATTGGGACATTGACAGAATTTTCATATTTTGTCCTCTATTCACCACCACAATGGCTTTGAAATGAAACAAACAAGATGTGATTTAACTGCAGACTTTCAGATTTAATTTGAGGGTAATTACATCCAAATCAGGTGAACGGTGTAGGAATTACAACAGTTTCTATATGTGCCTCCCTCTTTTTAAGGGGCCAAAAGTAATGGGACAAACTAAACAATCCTAAATCTAACTTTCACTTTTTAATACTTTGTTGCAAATCCTTTGCAGGCAATTACAGCCTGAAGTCTGGAGCGCATAGACATCACCAGACGTTGGGTTTCATCCCTGGTGATGCTCTGCCAGGCCTCTACTGCAAATGTCTTAAGTTCCTGCTTGTTCTTGGGGCATTTTCCCTTCAGTTTTGTCTTCATCAAGTGAAATGCATGCTCAATCGGATTCAGGTCAGGGGATTGACTTGGCCATTGCATAACATTCCACTTTTTAGCCTTAAAAAACTCTTTGGTTGCTTTTGCAGTATGCTTCGGGTCATTGTCCATCTGCACTGTGAAGCGCCGTCCAATGAGTTCTGAAGCATTTGATTGAATATGAGCATATAATATTGCCCAAAACACTTCAGAATTCATTCTGCTGCTTTTGTCAGCAGTCACATCATCAATAAATACAAGGGAACCAGTTCCATTGGCAGCCATACATGCTCATGCCATGACACTACCACCACCATGCTTCACTGATGAGGTGATATGTTTTGGATCATGAGCAGTTCCTTTCCTTCTCTTTTCTTCCCATCACTCTGGTACAAGTTGATCTTTGTCTCATCTGTCAATAGGATGTTGTTCCAGAACTGTAATGGATTTTTTAGATGTTGTTTGGCAAACTCTAATCTGGTCTTCCTGTTTTTGTGGCTCACCAATGGTTTGCATCTTGTGGTGAAACCTCTATATTCACTCTTGTGAAGTCTTCTCTTGATTGTTGACTTTGACACATATACATCTACCTCCTGGAGAGTGTTCTTGATTTGGCCAACTGTTTTGAGGGGGTTTTTCTTCACCAGGGAAATAATTATTTTGTCATCCACCACAGTTGTTTTCCGTGGTCTTCCGGGTCTTTTGGTGTTGCTGAGCTCTCCGATGCATTCTTTCTTTTTAAGAATGTTCCAAACAGTTGATTTGGCCACACCTAATGTTTTTGCTATCTCTCTGATGGGTTTGTTTTGATTTTTCAGCCTAATGATGGCTTGCTTCACTGATAATGACAGCTCTTTGGATCTCATATTGAGAATTGACAGCAACTGATTCCAAATGCAAATGTCACACCTAGAATCAACTCCAGACGTTTTACCTGCTTAATTGATAATGAAATAACGAGGGAATAGCCCACACCTGTCCATGAAATAGCTTTTGAGTTGATAGTCCCATTACTTTTGGCCCCTTAAAAAGTGGGAGGCACATATTGAAACTGTTGTAATTCCTACACCGTTCACCCGATTTGGATGTAATTACCCTCAAATTAAATCTGAAAGTCTGCAGTTAAAGCACATCTTGTTTGTTTCATTTCAAAACCATTGTGGTGGTGTATAGAGGCCAAAACCTGAAAATTCTGTCAATGTCCCAATATTTATGGACCTGACTGTATGTATATATATATATATATATATATATATATATATATAGAAGAATGAGGTGGCACTCTGACACAGCATCAGAAAAATTAGACATGGAGCCTCAGGTCGTCAACGTTTCAATTCTATTTCCAGAATTTTCGTCAGGACATGACGAAAATTGTGTAAGGCACCGGACTGTTAACATCAGAGTGTCAGGTTTTAGTGCCGAGTATAACGATTTTTGGATTTTTGTATATATATGAGGAGCTAGCTCTTGTGATATACCACTTTATTGCACTAAAAAACATGTCTAAAGCTACCATACTAACTTCCAACTGGAGCAGCCAGTGCACTCCTTGGCTTGCAAGACTTCTGCACCCTCAGATGTAAGTGAAGACTGGCCCACAATTTTAAAGCTTATTTTATCACAGGACTTTGTTAGGGATCAAATTAATAATGCTATGTTACAAATGCATTTAATCCTGTGGTAGAAATTAATGGTGTAAATAAGACTGCCAAGCTGGCAAGAGGTGTTCAACAGAGAAAGACTGATCAATTTTCTAGTACCACAGGTACATGAGCTTGTAGTTTTGAAAGCTGCACACACAGCTCTCTGAGGGACATTTGGAGGAGGTCAAGACACGACAAAGGGTGTCACTCAGATTTTACTGGCCATGTCTTCAGATGGCTGTAAAAAGGTATTGCCAGTCCTGTCCAGTGTGTCAGTTAACTTCCCGAAATCCTGACTCCTGGGCGCCTCTGGTTCCCATTCTAATAGTCTAGGTCCTTTTTAAGCAAATAGTTATGGACTTGATAGGGCCACCGGCCTAGTCAGTGAGAGGGCATTAGGTTACTTGACTATGTTACGTGCTACCTGGAGGCCATATCATTGCGCAATATTAAGTACAGTACCACAGCAAAGTAATTACTACTACTGTATACAAGGTTGGGTATTACAAAAGTAATATTAATAGACTAGGGAACTCCTTTCATGTCAAAGCTAATGAAGGAACTAAAGGCCTGATTCTACAAGGATTGCTAATGCAATCGCAGCTGTGACTTCAAATGGAACGTAGCAGCGAAAATATGCTAATGCTTGCCAAAGCACAGCCGGCATAAAGACACCATTTGCTACCTTCTCACATGTGTATGACATCGCTTACCTGCATAAACATCGGTACCATTGAGGCACATCTGCCAGTCACGCACATTTACAGCAGGTCTGACCTCCCGTAGAAACTGCAAGTCTTGTTGCATGCAGTGAGAACTCCAGATGCATATGCAGATGCAGTGGCTCATGCAATGGCGATCAAGGAAAGGCAAGCTTGCATTTTTATAACCACTCCCCCGTCACCACCACCAAACATTCACAGCCTTCGCTCACTCTGTGATGGCTTCCTCTGTGCATCCGTAATCACAGTGCGATTACAGGCCAAGTCCGGCGCAGTTTATGCACAATGGCTAACAATCGCTCAATCTGAGTACACAGTTGCATTAGCGATCCTTACTGAATCTGGCCCTAAGTCAGTTGCTTGGTGTCAAAAGTCTACGGACCATTGTCCGAGTACTTGAATAAGTTTGAGGAATATTGCTAGTTCACAAGGGGTTAGGAAAGGAGGGGCGTAGCCAGGAATGTGTCCATCAAACTAATAGACTATGGCAGCAATACAGGGCATCTTCCTCTTTTCCAGTTCTGGAACCAGGCTGGGATGAGTATTACTAATTATATTTAATTTTGCTGTCTTATTCTCCACTGTATGCTAGTTGTGGCTTTATTTAACCCACTTCCATCTACAGCATAAAACCCCCTGTGCCTTTCTGACCCATACCTCCAGCAAAGCAGCACCTTTCCGCCCACCCCACCCCCCTCCTCCCTGCTTCCATTCCCGGTGCTCCTACTCCACCATGCCCCGCACTGCTTTTCCCCCCCTCCACCACGCTCCATATTTCCCCTTACCTCGTCAGCCGCACCTCCCTCCAGGCGCATCCCGGCATCAGACAGCAGGCTAAGCTGTGCCTTCCTCCCCTTCCCTGCATGTGCGCTGGGAGAGTCAGCGCTGGTGCACTGTTTGCCCCCTTCTCTCACAGCCTGGTCATGGGGGGCTCCGCAGGCGGCCGGGCAACCCTCGCCAGGCTGTGCAAGCACAGCCAGTCCAGACCTCCTCGCACTCCATGCCACCGCCTGGCCCAGCCCACTACAACCCGGTGGCCATTTTAGTTCCCATCCAATAGCAGGCCAAGGCCATGATTGCCTCTGCTGCCCCCCACCCCTACGCATCAGGCACGGGGGACACCCCATGGCATTTATTTGCTTCATAAATTGGCCCCAGGGCCTGCTTTTCTTCATACATACTCCTTTTCCCCCAGTACACTTATCGCGCTGCCGGGGTCTCAATACCCAGCCCCCCCTCACCGCTGGGCAGCCCCCCTCCACGATGGTAATAACGGCAGCAAGGCCCTGTATGCTATCATGCAGCCGCTCCCAACTCCCAGCCCCCACCCATTGTTGCACACCGGTTGAGTACTCTATTTTGCAGCAACCATGCAGCCCTGATTGTCCCCATTTCACATTTTGCTGCCGATTTCACAGCAATTACAGCAGCACATAATTCCAGAGCAGTCATATACAACCCCCCCACTACTCCCGTACCCGCTACCACTGTTCGACCATCCTGATCAGCTGATAGAGCTCACGCCCCATGCTTCCACCTCACGTATTTTATTTCAAGTCCTCAGGTTGCCGTCTCAGAGATTTCCAGGGTTCCACAGGAAGTGTCTTCGGCTGTCCAGGATGTTCAGAAAGTGACTCAAGTCATGGCGGGCGCACCGCGCAGCGAGGGCCAAGCGTTAGTGGGCAGTTGGTCAGGGCTGGGCCTTCATCCACTGGATCACGTGAGCATGTTGTTCTCTTTTTGTGCAGCATTTTTACTTTTCTTTGCTGTGTATGGCGATTCTTACTGATACACCGAAGGCCCTGTAAGTTCAAGGGTTGTTTGCGCAAACGATTAAGGGTAAGCGTAAAACCCGAAAGAGATCAAGTACTAAACTAGCAGCTAGTGTCCCGTTTGCAGTGGGGAATGGGGTCCACTGTGCAAACGCAGCTTTACTTAGGTGATTTGAGGTTAAAGTTATGGCAGCTCAGAGGGTGTAGTGGTTAATGTTACTGCCTCTCAGGGCAGACTTTTAAGGTTAATTTCCATCCTTGGCCCAGACTGTGTGGAGTTTGTTATGCTCACATGTACTCTGGTTTAAGAGAGTGGATTAGGAAAGGCATGGCATTCCTTCCTCACAGTACCATGGGCTTGGGTTTGAATCCCAACAAGATGCTAGATATGTTGAGTTTGTATGTTCTCTCAGTGTTTGTTTCAGGCAAAGGCATGGGTTTGGCATTTTGGGGTCAGTTACCGTCATTCATACCTGACTTGGTTAACTGGCTTGTTTGTATTCGCAAGTGAGGTTTACTGGAGAACCAGGATGGGGAATACATGGATGTGCTGTAGTACATGCAGTTTTTTTTTTTCCAGAAAGAAGCAGGAAGGTTAGGCAGTGTTTCAGTTCATGATTCAAGGACGTAGGGTTGAAGGTTACTCGGCAGTCCTGCATACCTATGGGTTCCGCGATAGCCTGGAGGAAGTACTATCCAGCCTGTCCAAGTAACTCAAGTACGCGTTCGATAATGCCCAGTGCAACAGGGAGTCGGGCGTAGGTACATTGAATTCCGGGGGCTGTGCGGTGACGGCCATCGGCCAGTAATATAGGTGCAGTGGCGGTGCAGGACGAGGGTGTATTTCCTAGTGTTAGGGGTTTTTTAATGCGGTTTTCGTTTGCTCTTAACGCACAATATATACGTCGTATTCCAAACTGAACTTTCAGTCCATACGCAAACACCTGGAAGTCGTTTGGAATAAATGGGAAGTGGATTTTAGATTAGGGCGCATGTGTGGCTCTTTCCCTGGGAGAGGATTTTGTACCTCACCTTTGGGGTTTGTACCTAAGAGGGTGACAGGCAAGTTTAGATTTATCCAGCATATTTCCTACCCGGAACAGTGATCTGTCGACAACGCGTTTAGATTCGGCAGTTTGCCGAGAGCTGCACCAATCCTTTGAGTAGGTGGAGAGGTGAGAAGTTTTGGCGAGTGAGCTCCCCTGGCTAAAGCAGATACCGAATACATTTTCATGTAATGCCGCTTTCACTCCGTATCTTTTCTGTGCACGGGGTTTGTGTCGCTAGAACTTATTCTGTAGATAAGCTCTTTCCAATGGGTTGTTCTGTTTACTTTTCCTTTGTCAACTGTTGCAGCTCAATGGTGCGTACAAGCACGTCATGGGGGGTAGTCCAGATTTTTGGTTGCTTTATCGGTAGTGGGGCCAATTCGTGGGTTTAGCTTGTAAGGAATTATATTTTTTGTTTAGAAGCGTTTTTTATCGATTCTAGGCGTACCGGTTTCTCGTGACTAAACTGAGGGACTATCTGGGGACAGATATAGACACTTTTCTAGGTCTTTGCCAATTGCCTTTTGATAAAGTTAGTGAATTGGGGAATTATTGGAGAAGTGTTACTTAGGCAATTGAAATCACTTATTTGCCATGAATTTTGATTGCAGAGTAGTACCCACGGGCAGGAAATTGTCGTCGCTCGGACCGCTTCATAGCCAGGAATCAAGATCTCAACATTTTTCTCTTGTCTCGAGACTGTTGGGTGGATCTGCAAGTTTGGTTGGTAATGTTTCCGGATTTCAACGGAGTTAGAATTGCCTACCTGCTCAGGCGAATAATTATGGGTTTCAATTGTTTTAAGAATGCGTCTAGTTACAGTGGCAATTTGGAATTTGGAAGCGGGGTTTCCAAATATGAAAAAAAAAAAATCTAGCCACAATTAATAAATAAATAAATATATATATATATATATATATATATATATATATATATATATATATATATCTCCAAAAAGCAAACGGCACTAGGACACTGGTCACTGGTGTAAAGAACAATAGCTTGTCGTCAGGACATACAAACTGTTGATCTTTTTGCAATAAAATCTATTGTTCTTTACACCAGTGTCTTAGTAAAAAAAAGAAAAAAAGAAATGAGGTATCTGCGCTGGTATTTATATGAATTTGTAACACCTTTATGATTCAATTATAAAATGTATTCAATAGTGAACTGCAGTTCAATAAAACATACACACATGTATCAAGTATTGTTAAAAATAGTTACCATGAATGGTACAAACAGCCAAATAATTGAGATAATGTTTCAGAGAAATGTATCCAATGTTCCCAACAACTGGTTTATATAACCAGTGGATAAATATAGCAATTCACACCATAATGCGTGCATATAGGCTGCCCAATGTTTGGAAATAAGGTTCTGTAGCTGAACAATGTCACAAGTTCCTCTTATATCCAAATATGTGTATTCTGTATAATGATAATCCTTACCCCACAGAGGCTCACACAATGGAAATAAATGGCAATGATGTCAGCTGATTTGCACCGTTGTGGTGATGGTTGCACGCACTCTGGGTGTGGATCGAGGGGTCCGTTGGTATGTGGGTGCAAAGTAATGCACAATGGGTGCCAAGGCAGAGCTGGATGTTGCCACCGGTGTATATATATATATATACAGTCAGGTCCATAAATATTGGGACATTGACAGAATTTTCAGATTGTGGCCTCTATTCACCACCACAATGGTTTTGAAATGAACAAACAAACAAGATGTGCTTTAACTGCAGACTTTCAGATTTAATTTGAGGGTAATTACATCCAAATCGGGTGAACAGTGTAGGAATTACAACAGTTTCAATATGTGCCTCCCACTTTTTAAGGGACCAAAAGTAATGGGACTATCAACTCAAAAGCTATTTCATGGACAGGTGTGAGCTATTCCCTCGTTATTTCATTATCAATTAAGCAGGTAAAAGGTCTGGAGTTGATTCTAGGTGTGACATTTGCATTTGGAATCAGTTGCTATCAACTCTCAATATGAGATCCAAAGAGCTGTCACTATCAGTGAAGCAAGCCATCATTAGGCTGAAAAATCAAAACAAACCCATCAGAGAGATAGCAAAAACATTAGGTGTGGCCAAATCAACTGTTTGGAACATTCTTAAAAAGAAAGAATGCATCGGAGAGCTCAGCAACACCAAAAGACCCGGAAGACCACGGAAAACAACTGTGGTGGATGACAAATGAATTATTTCCCTGGTGAAGAAAAACCCCCTCACAACAGTTGGCCAAATCAAGAACACTCTCCAGGAGGTAGATGTATATGTGTCAAAGAAACAATCAAGAGAAGACTTCACAAGAGTGAATATAGAGGTTTCACCACAAGATGCAAACCATTGGTGAGCCACAAAAACAGGAAGACCAGATTTGAGTTTGCCAAACAACATCTAAAAAATCCATTACAGTTCTGGAACAACATCCTATTGACAGATGAGACAAAGATCAACTTGTACCAGAGTGATGGGAAGAAAAGAGAAGGAAAGGAACTGCTCATGATCCAAAACATATCACCTCATCAGTGAAGCATGGTGGTGGTAGTGTCATGGCATGAGCATGTATGGCTGCCAATGGAACTGGTTCCCTTGTATTTATTGATGATGTCACTGCTGACAAAAGCAGCAGAATGAATTCTGAAGTGTTTTGGGCAATATTATATGCTCATATTCAATCAAATGCTTCAGAACTCATTGGACGGCGCTTCACAGTGCAGATGGACAATGACCCGAAGCATACTGCAAAAGCAACCAAAGAGTTTTTTAAGGCTAAAAAGTGGAATGTTATGCAATGGCCAAGTCAATCCCCTGACCTGAATCCGATTGAGCATGCATTTCACTTGATGAAGACAAAACTGAAGGGAAAATGCCCCAAGAACAAGCAGGAACTTAAGACATTTGCAGTAGAGGCCTGGCAGAGCATCACCAGGGATGAAACCCAATGTCTGGTGATGTCTATGCGCTCCAGACTTCAGGCTGTAATTGCCTGCAAAGGATTTGCAACAAAGTATTAAAAAGTGAAAGTTAGATTTAGGATTGTTTAGTTTGTCCCATTACTTTTGGCCCCTTAAAAAGTGGGAGGCACATATAGAAACTGTTGTAATTCCTACACCGTTCACCTGATTTGGATGTAATTACCCTCAAATTAAATCTGAAAGTCTGCAGTTAAATCACATCTTGTTTGTTTCATTTCAAAGCCATTGTGGTGGTGAATAGAGGACAAAATATGAAAATTCTGTCAATGTCCCAATATTTATGGACCTGACTGTATATATATATATATATATATATATATATATATATTGGATGATGGACAGTCAGTTCGGCATCTCACACACACACACACTAACCTAGACAGACACACACACACTAACCTAGACAGACACACACACACACACACACTAACCTAGACAGACACACACACACCAACACAGACACTGATACACATACATACATACACACACCTCTTTCACAAAAAAACATATGCACAGGCAAAGAAATACAGTGTCAGTTAATAAAGAACACCCCCACTGGCAACACCCCCCCCCGTGCGCGCTGGCAGTAACCCCCCACAAAACTTCACCTGGGCTCCAGGTCCAGTGGAAAGCGCCGGGAATGAAGTCACCCTGCGGCAGCACCCAAGCTTGGCCTCTTGCAAGTCAATGCCCCATCCTTCCGAGGAGGAGCTGCGCGCTTCCGCAGCAGCTCCCCCTACAGTCAGCCAGCCCAGCTCCAGCTGCAGCCAGTATAAGAGAACTCCAGCAGCTCCTTTTAATAGAGATAAATAAAGTGTTGTTTAGCTGCACGGCGATGGAGCGGCGGCCAGTGGGGGTTTCTAGGTACTCAGAAACCCCCCCGCGTGCGCGTATGAGTTATGTTGTTTTCAGGGAGATATTGGAGGGCGGCTGTACACGAGAATTTGGCTGGATTCATGGATGTAGCAAGATCTAGTGTGTACCGGCCTTAAGTCTTTAAGCGCCAGCATTGGTTGCACCATTTGAACTTTCACCAGCTCTATGCTAGGTGCAGATCATCCATCTAAGTATGGCCTCTAATGTGAGCAATTCAACGTCTCTACAGCCAACCCCCTGTAACCACCTAGAAACACTTCTCTATAGCCAACCACCTGTAACTACATAAGAACACTTCTCTATAGCCAACCCCCTGTATCCACCTAGAAACACTTCTTGGTGCATGCGTCTGAATCCACACTGCAACTCGGACACATGCGCATATGAAAAACAATGCACAGGAAACACATTGTCCCCCATAGGAAAAAATAAAACACATTGTCCCCCACAGGAAAAAAAAATACACACATTGACACCCAACAGGACAAAAAAAACAAATTAGCCTCCATAGGAAAAAAAATAAAACACATTGGGCCTGATTCAGAGCCGCTCGTAAGCGGCCACTCGTTCGCTCCGAGCGATGTTTGCCCAACTGTGCATGCATACGGATCGTTATACGCATGCGCGAACCAGTCAGTGTGGTCGAAATTAATGTGCTCGCAAAATAGCGAATGCCTGAAAATTTGAGTGACAGAAAGAGGCGTATGTGGGTGGTAACAGGGGAAGGTGCTTGAAAACGGGGAGTGGAGATCCGAACGCAGGCGTGCTTAAAGGTCAAAACGGGCGTTTTATGGGTGTGCATAATTAATACAGCAGCATCATTGACCACGTCACTGGGTTATCTTATAGCCAGAACTGCTCGCAAAATTATGGTAGCAAAAACCAACCACAAGAATAGCGAGCAGTTCATACCCTGGTCGATGTACTCGATTAATCTAATAAATAGCGGACATGACGTAGGATGCGAGCGGCCAGGGGGCATAGTTTTCCAAGAAGCGACCGCAAGTTTTGTTCGCTCGTTCAGACATAGAGGCGTGAACAGACCGCAAAGAGCGAACGGTTCATTTGAATAGCCACCCCTATTTTCCGAACGAGCGAGCGCAAATAGCGTCCGGCTCTGAATCAGGCCCTTTGTCCCCCACAGGAAAAAAATAAAACATGTTGGCCCTCACACGAAATAATAAAACACACACTTGCCCCCACAGAAAAAAACCTCACATTGGCCACCACAGAAAACAATAAAACACATTGGCCCCCACAGGAAAAAAAATACAAACACATTGGCCCCCACAAGAGGAAAACAAACACAATAACCTGCACAGAAAAAAAAGAAAACCACATTGGACCTAACTGGAAAAACAAACACATTGGCCCCTATAGAAATCAATAAAACACAATTAAAAAAAACAGGGGAAAAAAAACACTTTGACCCCTGACAGGTATAAAAAAACAAACATTGGCTCTCCACAAGAAGAAAAAAACACATTGGCCTCTGCAGCAAAAAAAATAAAATCAGATTATCCTCCACAAGAAAACAAATATGGTGAGCAGTGTACATCCCTGGGGCCTTGGTGTTTGGTGAGTAGTGTATGTTCCGGGCCTGTGGATTACTCTATGTCTAGGGGGGTAGGGAGTAGAGTTTGATCTGGAGGCCGGGGGGTGGGGTGGTTTATGGGTATATTCCAGAGGTGGTGATGGTAGTTAAGGTGGGTGTTGTTCTGTGAGGCCAGGGGTAGGGCTGGTGAGCCAATCGCCCCCACCAGAACTAGCACAGGAGCACAAGCTTCATACACTCCACCGCTGCTGGGGTCAGGATGGGAGTAGTAGTAGTGGGAAGCAGGATGGAAGTAGTAATAGTAGTGGGATGCAGGAGGGCAGGATGGGAGTAGTAACAGTAGTGGGAAGAAGGGGGTTGAATGGGAGTAGTATTGCAGATCAGGGGGAATAATGGGAGTAGTAGTAGTGCAGATCAGGCGGCAGAATGAGAGTAGTAGTGGGAAGTGAGGGCAGTATGGGAGTAGTAGTAGTGGGAAGCAGGGGGTTGAATGGGAGTAGTAGTGCAGTCAAGGGGCAGAATGAGAGTAGTAGTGGAAAGTGGGGGCAGGATGGGAGTAGTAGTGGGAAGTAGGGGCAAGATGGGAGTAGTAGTAATGGCAGAGCAGGGGCAGGCTTAGAGTAGTAGTAGTATGGGGCAGGCTGGGAGTAGCAGTTGTTCAGAAGAAGGGGCAGGATGGGAGTAGTAGTAGTTCAGAACAGGGGACAGGATGGGAGTAGTAGTAGTGGGAAGCAGGGGGTTGAATGGGAGTAGAAGTGCAGATCAGGGGGCAGAATGGGAGTAGTAGTGGGCAGTGGGGGCAGAATGGGAGTAGTAGTGGGAAGTGGGGGCAGGATGGGTGCAGTAGTGGGAAGTAGTGGCAATTTGAGAGTAGTAGTAATGGCAGAGTAGGGGCACACTTAGAGTAGTAGTAGTAGGGGCAGGCTGTGAGTAGTAGTAGTTCAGAACAGGGGGCAGGATGGAAGTAATAGTGGAAAGCAGGGGCAGGCTGGGAGTAGTACAGTTGAGCAGGGGTCAGGGTGGTTGCAGTGGTGGGAATAAGTAGGCAGGATAGGAGTGGAAGGGACTTAGTGGGAGATGTTTAAAGCTCTGAAAGTGATAAACTGGACAGTGATAAATCACCAGCCAATCAGCTCCCAGCTGTCATTTTTCAAACACAGCCTGTAACATGACCGTTGGGAGCTGATTGGCTAGTGGTTTATCACTCTCCAGTTTATCACTTTTCAGAGCTTAGTACATCTGGCCCTTACTGAGAAGAAGCTGAACAAGAATCACCTCAGCTCACGGGTCCCGGCTGCCATCCCTCTATCCAAGCTGATAGCAGCCTCACACAGCCAGAGTGAGTGTGCCTCTGACATCCGTTCCATGCTCCTCCAGCTCCTACTCCGAGTCTGTCCCAGGCGGCACAGCTGTACACAACCCGCCCCCTACGTGGTCCACCTCATCTCTAGCAGCTGAGCAGCCCCATGGGGGGAGTCCGGCCTGGCTCTGACTATCCAAAACTGAAAGGGGGTTGACATAGGGCAGCAGAGGCTGAGGGAGGGAGTGGACACCTCACATCGTTAGTGAAGCCGGGAGCTTCTAGTTTGCGTTCCATAGCGGAACGCAAATCTCGGAAACGCGGCAGGCAGTGTCGGCCAGCCCAGCAAAGGGGTTCATTGGGCTGGCCCAGCGGGAATTTTCCCGCTTTCCCGGTGGCCCAATCCGCCCCTGTATCTATCTAACTCATATCTACCTCTCTCATATCTATCTATCTATCTATCTATCTCATATCTATCTATCGATCTATCTCATATCTATCTATCGATCTATCTATTAATTATATCTTGTAAACAAATAGAGTGGCATAAACTTTGCAAGGGGGCTGTCGTTTTGTTCTTTAAAATGCCCATTGGCGGAATTCAATTCAGCGCGATGTTGAATAGCCCCAGGAGGGAGTTCCCGGAGCTATTCAATTCGGCGCGCTGTTAAGTCGGAGAATGCCTGTTCTTACTACTTAACCTTGGTACGAGGACCGGCATTCTCTGCAGGGGGGGTGCGATAAGAAATCCTTTAACATGACCAAACATCATGTTCAATTGAATAACTTCAGGAGCTCCCTCCCCTGCATGTGTGTGGACTTAATGTGTCTGTATGTATGTACATGTTAGTGTTCCCACTAGGTAATTTTAGCAGGGCATTTTGTTAACTGTGAAATGCACCCTGACCATTTTGTGATTGTTGAATTGCGCCCTGCCTTCTCCTGGTTCAGGCACATACACTGTGGGACGGAGCTTTAGGGGAAGGCGAAACAAAGGGCCGGGCGCAGCTGCTAAACCCAGTTCCTTAGGAGACGCACACAATAGATGGTATTTATTTATAGCTCTTTGCCTTAACAATTTTACCCTCATATACTTCATTTGCTATTTAAACCACACGCACATTACGGAAACCATGCCGCCAGCACTGTTGTCACTCCCATTTTTACATTGCATTCGCTAGTAGAAAAACTGGACCACTTGCTTGTGTCTGCCCTCCAGGCTGAAAGTTGCCAGCCAGCCCCTTTGAGGACAGGTACTGATTACCCGGGCCATGTCTTGTTGGAGGGGCATTGCAAGGGCCCCAAGTCAGCTGCTGAGGGGACAAATGCCTCCCTTTGTAGTGCTGCTGAGGGGGACATAGTCAGCATAGTATCTTATCATTTTTCTCGGAGGGGGTCTGGTCATGCCTCACAGTTTTGGCTACACCCCAGCACCCGGGCCCCGTTCAGCTCTTGGTGGCCCTATTGGCTGCTGGCTGCTACTCAGACAAACACTAGAGATACATCAGTGTGCTGATCAGTACAAAAATGATAACTTATTTAGGGAATTACTATTGAGCTCACTAGCCATGTCAGTATTAATTGATGTCATATACTCAGTGAGTTACTTAAACCCTGTCATAAAGCCAACCAGTTTAAGTACATTAGTTAGACAATATCATTACAGTGAGAAAGTAACATTATTAACAGTCAGTAGCAGCAAGTAGCACCTGACAGAAAGTAAATACAATATGAAGTGTTTAGTGAACAGTTGATGATTAGCGATTGGAATAGTAATAGGATTACTGACATGACAGAGGTGAGCATAGACGTTCTGTCAGGAAGGTTAGCAGTCAGAGTAGTATAGCATGAAATAGGAAAGAAATGAAAGCAACAGTGCTAGTATGTTTAAGAGAATGACCCCAACAAAATGATCATCTTCCACATGAAAGGGAAATCTAAAGACAACTCTACATGGCCCAAACTCCAAGGGATTTATTTACAAATAATCAGTTTCAGATCCTGTTTATGCCCAATATATACTGTATAAGGCTTGTAAAAGCAATGCCCTATTAAATATTGGACAAAAACATGATCATGATTAACACGAACACTTGATTACAACCCGACGCTTTGTAAATAAACCCCAATTGAGCTGATGCATGCTACCAGTACAGATTGAATGAAAACAAATAAGTGTTAGAGCTCATTTAGCTACCACTACAATGATCAGATGTCCTGGCCAAGTGAACAGTTATGTGAGAAGACTTTGAAAAAAAGGTGACTGAATAAAACACATGAACATATTTTATAAAGAAACTTATTGGCACCAGCAAGGGTTATTCAACATGTTTTGTTCCCTAACACTTTCCCCTCACTTCCCCTCCCCGTCCACCTGCAATGCATTTTCCATTGTACCAAAATAAAAATATTTCCCCTATAAAAGTGTCCTGTTCCTTGGGGTCTAGTCTTGGTTGGGTCTGATCCCACAACTATTTAAGAACTGCTCTTTCCTAATATAAGCAGTACACATTGATATGCAAAAGCAAATAAGCATATGACGTTTTTAACATTGTATTTCACACATATTATAACATTATTATAATTTGCTTGGTTAATAACCTTCCCGGGGGACTCTCATACAGTGTACTTACTATACTGCTTTCTGTTCTAAATGATTTTGTTAGTGCTGAAGTCTAGCAGTGAATGAATGATACTGTGTTCTGTAAATATTTAACTGGTTCTACCATTTGCAGTCATATAGCAGAATACTAATAGAGTTTTAACAGGTTTGTGTTCACCTCGGTGCTTTAAATCTAATGTTTAATTCAACATTTGCACTATCCCGGATTCCTTGAATGTTTCAGTGCATATTTTAAATTACATTTCTCCACACTGGAGATTTGTGTAATTGATTTACATAGTTGATACATAATTGTGAGGTTCCTTCTTGTGGGCACATGTCCTTATCTATTATTTCTTAAAAATAACAGAAATGTTGCTAACAGAATCCATCTTACTGTATTAGATGATTAAGAATTAGTAGAGATGAGAAATTCTAGTTGCTTGCTTTGTGAACGTAGATGATTGTCTGATTCATTTTCTGATCCAATAGTATGGAAAATCTGCTAATAAATCAAACTGATTAGATATGCCATTTTATAACTACTGCTGTCAATTCTGTCTGCTGCCAATTGGGAGGGCGAAGACAACTTCTAGCAGTTTAAATAAACTGAAGATTTCTGTCATTGTTCTTTGGGGAGTGATTTAAAGACATCGGGCATCATTTATAAATTATGAGCTTGTTACATCTGTAAGAGGCAGTGGCATAAATTCATTCCAGACGCCCGGAGGCAGGTTATAATTTGTTGCCACCCCCCCTCCCGTCAGCCGCTGACACTGTAATGTAGCAATTCGCATACAGACAGGCTATAGATAGACAAAGGTGGCAGCTGATGGTCTGACATGGAGCTTTCCACTAGTGTATGGTGGCTTCTCAGGTGCCGGGAAGGGGTGCCATGTACTGGGCGGCCGTGATAGTACACTACGAGTAAATAGTTACAGCTCTAAGTGGGGTGAATATATGTTGTGGACAATGGTGGATGTGCCCCTTCAGAGCTGGGGCCCGGCGGCAAGCGCCTCCATTGTGTCCCATAGTTCTGCCCCTGGTAAGAGGACATTTGTATATATGATACTGGACTCAGAAACACTGTGTGCTTCTTTACTGGAGAACAGCATGTAACAACAATGTAACTTTATGAACTGAACAGATACAAGAAACAGGAAATAATAGGTAACAAGTTACAGCATATACTTATGCTGGACAGTCTTAAACAAATAATGTTATAAACATTACACTCCTCCCAACATAGATAAGTGCTCTACATAACAAAATTAAAACATAATTTCTAACTATAATTAATAGTCCAGTCTTTGTAGATCCTTCCATCTGAATAACATTGTAGAAAAACCTGGGATCTGGGTGAGGTTCTGGGTGCTCCTTGTTAAGTTCAGGACATTGAACCTCTATTAATGTTTATACTTCAGAAATGGTTTGAGTAAAGCCTCAACTGGATTATCTGATTTATTTAAAGGAGGCACCAGTAAGGTAATGTCCTTCATGCCAACAAGTTTTCGGGTCATTATGCCATAATTCTTCATTCAGGCAAGGTCCAGTTTGGAGATCACTTTGCCTGCTTGCCATTTGTCTGCTCTAAAATCATGAACAAATACATCTCGTCCAACATAAAATTCTCTAGTGGGTCATTGATAGACCTGGCAGAGCTGTTTATCCTGTGCTTCTTACTTATCATTCAGCTTCACTAAGTACCACTGAGACCTCAAGTTACCATGTTGAATCAAAATGGTGGAGATTACCCATTAGCAAAGTGTACCTAGTTGTGGTAGACCAGCTAAGGTTTTCAATCTTGTGCTGCAGCGACATTGGTTCTTTACTCATAGTCTTGATAGCACTCTTGAAGGTCTGTACAAATGTCTTGGCCAGACCACTAATTGCTGTGTGAGGTTCTGAATTTGTTGTGGACCCGGGGTGGTGATAGGAGCAGACATAGAAGCAGACTTAAATGAAAAAGTAGAGTTTTTAATAAGTGACTTAGAAGACATGGGAATGGCACATGAAAAAGTCCAGGTATAGCACTAAAGTGCACTTGATAATTGTAGCAGGGCCGAAACTAGGATATCTGTCACCCGGTGCAAGGCAGCAATTTTGCACCCCCTCCCTTCCTGTACCTGGAGTTTGTCCTTGCTCCTCCATAAGGCAGTGCACTACTCAGACGTCCCTGGTATAGTGACTTACATTATTCCACACACTGTAATGCCTATTACCAAAGTGCCACTTACATATTTGCCCGACACCATTTAATACCCCACAGTAAGGCTTCTAATTACTTTAAAATTACCTGCCCATTGCCATGGGGTTACATGCTCGTTGCCATGGGGTTTCATGCTTGTTGCCAGGGGCTTTATGCTCATTGCCAGGGGGTTTCATGCTCGTTGCCAGGGGGTTTCATGCTTGTTGCCAGGAGTTTAATGCTCGTTGCCAGGGGTTACATGCTCATTGCAATGGGGTTTATGTTCATTGCCAGGGGGGTTTATGCTCATTGCCAGGGGGGTTTATGCTCATTGCCAGGGGATTTGATGGAAGAAGATGCAGCTTTCAGCATCTTCTCCCGGCAGCACTGCATTGCGCTGGCCTAATTCTGGCCATACACGGTAAGATTTTCTGTCCAACCATCCAACTAGTTGGTTGGTTGGAATGAAAATCTGGTAACATATGGGAGAAAATGATGATCAGCAATTTGCTCCTAAATGCCAGAAAACAGATGAAAATGGTCGTTAGACAAGTTTGTTAAATGTTTGCTCTAAACAATTTGTTCAAACAACAGTTTTTGTCCATTTTCCTGCATTTGGGAGCAAATTGCTGATTGTCATTTGCTTTCATACCTTACCAGATTTTCATTCCAACCAACCAACTAGTTGGATGGTTGGACAGAAAATCTTACCGTGGATGGCCAGCATAACAGACATTAGAGGTCCAGTAGGACCACTAGCATCTGTCTCCTCCTAGGCAGCGGCCATTTTTCGATAGCCGTTTTTAGCTAGTCCGCATGGAATCTGCTGAAAACGGCCATCCAAAAATGGCCGCCGCCAAGGAGGACACAGACACTAGAGGGCCAGTAAAGACCACTAGCATCTGTCTCCTCTTTGGCGGCGGCCATTTTTGGATGGCCGTTTTCTGAATCTGCAGCCCCCAAGCCACCTTTTTTTCACCCCGTGCAATCTGGCACCCGGTGCATGTGCACCTCTAGCCCCCCTAGTTGCGGCCCTGACTGTAGTGTGGGTTGATGGGAAATGTCCAGATAGTGACAGGCAGGAACAGTCCAGTAAACAAATATGGTGAGCTGTAACAGAGTGCAGATATGATGAGCTGTAACTGAATCCAGGAATGATGAGCTGTAACAAATGCAGGCTGTGGTAATGAAGTCCAGCTGGGAGTGAATGGAGGCAAGGTGCAGGAAACAGCAGGTTCAGGTACTCAGGCAGGTGAAAGGTATGTGGAGGGTGCAGGGTAAATCCAGCAGGTTGGAGCAGGCAAGGTTCAGGCTAGTAATGTAACAGACAGGCAGGCAGGTAAGGCACAAGTACTCTCTCTCAGCCGCAGCTGAGAAACACGTTGCACTGGCAAAGGGAGGAAGGCTCTGAACCTTCCTTAATACTCAGTGCTGCGCTGTGACTGGCTGGAATGAGCACATGACCTACTAGGATTGGACAGCCGGAATCACATGGCCACAGGCAAGATGGCGGCACCCATGCCAACAGAACGGAAACAACGCCAGACCTCACCAGGCCTAGTGGTAATGTGCCCACACAGAACCACCCGCAGCCAATGCCCCTCGCCAAACACCAGCACCACTGCCAGAGACCCCCCACCATAACGATCTCACAGGTAATACCCGGTGACTACCATGCCGAGAAACCCTGGCCGTGACAGTACCCCCCCTTATGGGTGGCCTCAAGACACTCACCAGGCTTCTCCGGAAGGGCAGCATGGAACCTCTTGATGAGTGCAGGAGCATGGACATCTCGGGCATCGGTCCAACAACATTTCTCTGGGCCGTAGCCACTCTAGTCCAGTAGGTACTGCAGATGTCCTCTGCAGATATGGGAATCAAAGACCTGGAAGACCTCAAACTCTTTGCCCCTTTCAGTCTGAACATGGGGAGAAGCAGGCAGGACTCTGTGAAATTTGTTTAGCATCAGGGGTTTCAACAGGGAGACATGAAAGGAATTGGAAATTTTCAGATAAGGGGGTAGTTGAAAGCGATAAGCCACAGGGTTAATGACTTCTATGAAGGAGAAGGGCACGATGAAGCGTGGAGAAAATTTCATGGATGGCACTCGAAGTCATAGGTTCCGGGTGGACAACCAGACCTGGTCTCCAACTTGCATACATGGTATTTTCCTACGCTTCTTATCAGCTTGAAATTTGTAACGGGAGGACGCCTTCTCCAGGTCAGTACGAACTTGAGACCAGATTGAAGCAAATCTCCGTATGGTGTCTTCTACAGCTGGGACATCAAAGACGGGCAGGCTTTGAAATTCAAGGACCCGAGGATGAAAGCCATAGACCACTTGGAATGGTGTTTGGTTCACGGAAGAGTGGTAGGAGGCATTATCAGCAAATTCAGCCCATGGCAGTAATGCAGACCAATTGTCCTGGGAAGATGTCATAAAAATCCTCAGGAAGGTCTCAAGGTCTTGATTAACCCTCTCAGTGGAGACGTTGCATTGTGGGTGATAAGCCGTAGAAAAATTTAGCTTTACTTGCAATACAGAACATAAGGCTCTCCAAAATTTTACTGTGAACTGAACACCACGGTCAGAGACTATCTCAGCTGGAAGACCATGGAGACGGAAAATATGTTGAACGAACAAGTGAGCCAGGTCAGGGGCAGAAGGTCATTTCTTTAGTGGTATGTAATGGACCATTTTAGAGAATCGGTCTACTATGACCCAGATGGTAGTGAACCCTTGAGAATTTGGCAGATCCATGACGAAGTCCATGGAGAGATGCGTCCATGGATGTGATGGAATAGGTAGTGGCAATAACTCACCAGCTGGTGCCTGACGTGAAGATTTATGCTGGGCACATGAAGAACACAAAGAAATAAATTCCGACACGTCTGCTTTCACGGATGGCCACCAGTAGCCTCTCTTTAAAAATTCCAAGGTCTTCCGGGTACCTGAGTGACCTGCAAAGTGAGAGGAATGAGCCCAGGTGAGGAGCTGCTTCCTTAACTCCGGGGCCACAAAGGACTTCCCTGTAGGAGGCTGTAGCTGTAAGATGGCAAAGACTCTTGACTCCAAAACAGGGGTATTTTGTTATTTCTCTGATTTGTCATCACAGCGGAAAGATCTGGACAGGGCATCTGCCTTTTGAGTAAGGGCTCCAGACCAGAAGGTCAGGGTGAACTGGAACTGAGCAAAGAATATCGCCCATCAGGCCAAACGAGGACTCATGCTCTGAAGATTCTTGAGGAAGAGCAGATTTCTATGGTCCGTGAAGACAGTGAAGGGAATCTTGGCCCCTTCCAGTCGGTATCTCCATTCTTTCAAGGCTAACTTTACTGCTAAAAGTTCTTGTTCACCAATGACATAATTTCTCTCAGCAGGAGAAAACTTCTTGGAGAAGAACCCGCAGGGATGAACTCGATTATTGTCATAACGCTGGGAAAGAACTGCACCCAGGGCCCCTGAAGACGCATCCACTTCCACTAGAAACGGCCTATCCAGATCTGGTTGTCGTAAGACTGGAGCTGAATAAACACCTGCTTTAAAAGTTGGAAGGCAGTCTCTGCCTCAGGTGGCCATAGGGCAGGGTTAGCGTCTTTTCAGGTCAAGGCAGTAATGGGAGCCAACAATGATGAAAATCCTTTAATAAAACATCTATAGTAGTTGGTGAACCCAAGTAATCTCTGGATGGCTTTCAACGTTTGAGGACGGGACCAATCCAAAATCGCCTGCACCTTCTTGGGGTCCATTTCTAGACTGGAGCCAGAGATGACGTAACCAAGGAATGGCACACTGGGAACCCCAAAGACACATTTCTCCAGTTTGCAGTAAAGGTGGTTCTTTCTTAGACGGGACAATACTTCTTTCACATGTTCATTATGTTTTGTTACTGAAGACGAAAACATCAATATACAGTATCGTCCAGGTAAACTACAACCGAGACGTACAACAGGTCCCGGAAAATCTCATGAACAAAGCCCTGAAACACAGCAAGAGCATTGCACAACCCAAAGGGCATCACAATGTATTCAAAGTGTCCATCTCTAGTATTAAAGGCAGTCTTCCATTCATCGCCAGCACAAATGCGGATGAGATCACAAGCCCCTCTCAGATCCAGCTTTGAGAATATGATGGACCCTTTAACTCTGTCAAACAATTCTGTGATCAGAGGAAGAGGATACCGATTCTTAATTGTTATATCATTGAGGCCCCGGTAATCTATACAAGGTCTTAGGCCTCTGTCTTTCTTGCCAATGAAAAAGAAGCCGGCTCCAGCAGGAGAGGTGGAAGGTCGAATAAATCCCTTTGCTAGGTTGTCCTGGATGTACTCTGACATGGCTTGAGTCTCAGGTATGGATAGAGGATAGGTGCAACCACAGGGTGGCATCTTGTCAGGCAGCAGCTCAATAGGACAGTCCCATTCTCTGTGGGGAGGTAAGATGTTCGCCTGTTGCTCAGAAAAAACATCAGAGAACATCTGGTACTCCTTTAGTATAGCTGGAGATGGTAACGAAGCAGTCTTTCTTACAGGTTGTATTTTGGGAAGACAGGATTTCTGACAGTCAGATCCCCATGAAAGAATCTGCATTGAGCACCAGTCTATCCTGGGATTATGTAGGCGTAACCAGGGTAGTCCTAAAATGATTTCTTGAGGAGCCTCTGGTATCACTAAGAACTTTAAAGACTCAGAGTGGAGTGCCCCAACTCTAACTAATACTGGTTGAGTTTCCTTGGTGACCACTCCTTTAGCTAGAGGACATCCATCTACAGAAGTCAGGGAAATTGCTTGCTTGAGAGATGAACAAGGAATCTGTAGTTTATCAACTAGGCAGGAAGTCCTGAAGTTTCCGGCTGCTCCAGAGTCTAATAGAGCAGAAACAAAGACAGGGTTGGGCTTGAGATCCAAAGCTAAGGAAATCTTGAAATCTTTAGTATTTGGGGATGGTCAAATAACTCCTAACTTGATGTCCCCAAGGTCAGTTAGGAACGGGCATTTCCCGACTTGCGGGAGCAGGAGGCCACCAGGTGATCCGAATCTCCGCAATACACACAGAGGTTTTGTAACATCCTTCTCTGATGTTCCTCTTTGGAGAGATGGGTTTGGTTCACCTGCATGGGCTCCTCATCTATAGGAGGATGGGGTGGACGGGTAGGCAAGGGAGATGTAAATGACCTTTGCCGGTCATTTCTGTGCTTTTCAGCCTGAGGTTCTCTGAAGCATAGGTCAATTTTGTTGCATTTAATTTGGTAGGAAGCTCACAGGTAATCAGATCATCTTTTAATCGGTCAGACAGACCATGCCAAAAGGCTCATTCCACTTAAGCTCTGATGCCAAAATTTTAAACTGTATGGCATATTGGCTGACAGGATTGGTTCCTTGTCTCAGGGTCATAATGCTGGATGATGCTAACACTGTGCATCCAGGTTCATCGAAAATCCTCCTGAATGAAGATACAAAGTCTGTATAATTATCCAGCAGCAAGTCTGAACGCTCCCAGAGTGGGGAGGCCCAATCAAGAGCTGAGCCAGTCAACAAGGACACGATGTATGCCACTTTGGTCCTAGCGGTGGGGAAGTTATCAGGCTGTAACGTAAAGTGTATATCACACTGATTTAAAAAATCACGACACAGTTTAGGATTGCCATCAAATTTGTTTGGCATGGGTAGATGTAGACGAGGGGATACCCTGGTCCCTGTATTACCAGGCACAGGAGGAGGTGAAGTTGGTGATACCCCAGGGGTGATTAACGAGGTTTGCAGAGTATCTTGGTGTTTAGCTATCTCCTGTAGGAACTGGTCCATTTGATGTTGCATAGCTTCCAGATTTTCTAAACGCCCAGCAATACAGTGAAATAAATCCACTCCAGACTCCTGTTCCATGGCCGGATCCATGGGGCCAGTGCAAACTGTGAGGTTCTGAATTTGTTGTGGACCCAGGGTGGCGATAGGAACAGACACAGAAGCAGACTTAAATGAAAAAGTGGAGTTTTTAATAAGTGACTTAGAAGACATGGGAATGGCAAATGAAAAAGTCCAGGTATAGCACTAAAGTGCACTTGATAACTGTAGTGGGGGTTAATGAGAAAAAGTCCAGAGAGTGACGGGCAGGAACAGTCCAGTATACAAGTATGGTGAGCTGAAAACAGAATGCAGGTATGATGAGCTGTAACTAAATGCAGGCTTGATGAGCTGTAACTGAATGCAGGTTTGGTGAGCTGTAACTGATGCAGACAGAGGTAGTGAAGTCCAGCTGGGAGTGAAATGAAGCAAGGTGCAGGGAAACAGCAGGTTCAGGTACTCAGGCAGGTAAGAAGGTATATGGAGTGTGCAGGGAAAGTCCAGCAGGTTGGAGCAGGCAAGGTTCAGGCTAGGAGCATATACAAGCAGGCAGATCAGGCACAGGTACTCTCTCTCAGCCGCAGCTGAGAAACACGTCCTAAATAGTCAGTGCCACGCTATGACTGGCTGGAATGAGCACATGACCTACCAGGATTGGACAGCCGGAATCACATGGCCGCAGGCAAGATGGCGGCGCCCATGCCAATGGAACGGAAACACCGCCAGACCTCACCAGGCCTAGTGACAATGTGCCCACATAGAACCACGCGCAGCCAATGCCCCTCACCAAACACCAGCACCGCTGCCAGAGACCCCCCACCATAACGACCTCACAGGTAATACCCGATGACTACCATGCCGAGAAACCCTGGCCATGACATGCTGGATGTTGAGGAGTTAAAGTAAAATGTTTAATTTAATTTATTTTCATCAATCTCTGGAACTCAGCAGACATGTCATGCAGACCATTGTCACTACAAATAATTTCTGGAAGCCCGTTCCTAGCAAAAAAATCCTAAAAACAGATCAGATATATTTAGTGGATTTCATTTTAATTACCTGAGATCATTTGGAGTGAATGTCAACTGAAATAAAAAGCATACAGTCCACAAATGGTCCTGCACAGTCAATTTACACTCTCTGGCATAGAAAGGATGGTCACTCCCATGGTATAGAGGTGCTATTGGAGAAACAGTCTGCACCTTCATGCAGCCTGTACACTGCTTTGTCAAACTATCAATTTCATAGTTTGGCACCAAATCTTTATAACAGTCCCCAAGTAGTTATCATGCTATTTATGCAAGATTTTTCTTTGGCGTATGAGTGGTATTACCACACTAGTCCCACACATTAAGCTACCCTGGAAAGCTGGACTCAAGTACCAGAATACCTATGACAAATAGAATTTCCTAACTTCAGCCAACCCTTGAGAGTCAAGTCAAAAACTTTGGATAAAACCAGATTGTTCCTTGTTTCTTTAACAATTAATGAATTGGTCACTGACAGCCAATAAATTAGAAAGTTGTGATAAGCTTCCAAAGGGCCTTATTGTCTTCCTCAGACTGTGGCAAGGGGAGATCATGATAGACCATCAGTGTTGTCATGTTGTTGGGTTCCCCTGAATTTCTGGAGCAGCCAAGAACAAAGATCATTATTGTAGGCAAGTTGCCATCATGAAAGCTATGCTCTTTCTAGGATAAAATTTGGACACTAGTGGTTGGCAGCCAGTCACCAGCTTGGCCGTACAAAAATTGATGGAGTTATTTAACTCCCCACACCAAACTTAGAGTCTGCAAATTAATCTGTGCATCAGTTTTCCCTGCAGCTGCTAAAAACCATGTTGTATATGCAACTGGCCTTTAAGTTCCATTTCTCAAGGAATGTGACAAGATAGTGCATGTACTGTAAGTGAAGCATCGCATGGTAACTTGATGAGCATGATGAGCAATTGAGGCTCTAAATAAATGAATGACTATGGGCCTGATTCATGTACACAATGCTGATCATGTACACTATGGGCATGATTGATGTACACAATGCTGAATTCAGATCGAGCAATGGTTTGCATGTAAGCCACACTGTGCATGCACAGTGATTGTTTTGTGATTACGCCTGCACAAATGATCCATTCACAAAGTGAGTGACAGGTAGTCGGCATTTGGGGGAGGTAACGGGTCTGGCTAGGCAAACACAGATGTGTCTGACCATTTAAACTCTTTTTCATGGGTGCGCATAAATTAGCCAGCCATCTCCATCGCAGCATGAGAGCTCTCTGCGTGTCAGGAGAGCGGCAGTGTTAGCGCCTGGTCAGACTTTGCTGTGTGGCTGTCCGATCTGCATGGATGTTACCAATGTTTGGCTGTTGTACATCACAGGACAGATATAAGAAGGCAGCAGTGAGTGTCCCTATGCTCGGCTATGCTTTGGAAGACAATAGCATATTTTAGCAACTCCAATCAATGTGAGAATGCAGTTGCGATTTCATTTCGATTGGTTGCTATGGGCAACAGCTCCACTTCTAAACACCCGCACATTAGTAAATATACCCCAATGTCCGAATACTGAGGGCCATCTAAGTGCTGCCATTTCTGATCTGCAAGAAAATCAGTTAACGAGATGGCAGCATTTACTGGATCTATATCCATCTTCTACAATTATATTGAGGCCTGGGACAAAAATGCAAAAACAGCAGAATTATACTGCCAGGCCAATGTTATTCAGGAGGATACTGTAGGAAAGTATCGGTTTTACTGCTCATCATGGGAACCAAGACTTATAGTTTATTGTGCAATCTATTGGCTGCATTGTAACCAGCTAAGTCATGTAAGGATATTGTGGACATTTTATAGTCACTTAAATCCAAAGCCACTAATGATTGCTTAGATATTCCAGTTTCATAGATGCTGTATGTACTAGGGCAAATCCATAACAAAATATGTGGCTGAATTGCCATTGGTGACTAATAAGGGGTCTATTTACTAAGCAGTATTAGGAGACAGAGTAAAAAAAGTGATAAGAAATTGATAAGGTGCCAGCCAATCAGCTCCCAACTGTCATTTTTGAAACACAGCCTGTGAGATGACAGTTGGGAGCTGATTGGCTGGCACCTTATCACTTTCTTATCACCTTTCACTCTGTCTCCTAACACTGCTTAGTAAATAGACCCCTAACTAGTACGTGGAATGATTAGTGAAAGCATTAAGAAAATATGCTTTCCATATCTGAATTGACTCTAGACAGGGACTTGAGCAGATAAGCACAAATAAAGTGATATATGACCAGTGATGCTTATGTTTTTGTAGTGGCAAAACAACCCACTATGCCAGTCATTGGTGGTTCCGTGACAAGGTATGTTTAAGATTCCAGAAGTGGGTCACGTATATTTTGTGTGCCATTCTAAGCAACCAGTCAGTACCATAAAAAGAGACCAACCCGAGCTAGATTTAAAAATCTTAGTGTGAACCAGGCTGTACAGAACGAAACAGAACTGTCTTGTCTGCAACTGAACAGCATTAAAGCAAAAGACTGACAAATTGTCTTGTTTCCCCTGAGCTGGAGGGAGTACAAAAAAATATGGCATTAGACACCAGTTCAGCATAGTCCATAATTAATTCAGTACAACTGGTTATGACTGATTGTTCTCGAAAATACCATTGAGGAAAACGAGCTCTGCACATATATGTGAGAGGTTATTCTGCCAGCGGGGAAGATAAAAGTGAACATTAAATACAAATACAGACTGCACATGTGCTTCATAATGGTGGCCTAGCTTTAATGGGTTGGAAGTGGCACAGGAGAATCAAATTTGATTTAAAATCCATCAATAAGCTATCCTTGCCTTATCAAGTTATCAAGGGTGGACATTTTTGACCTGGCACAAGTGTACCTGTAGATGGAGGAAAAAAATAACCCACCATAAATACACACAAGGGGGTATAGTTACTAAAGTGAGAGTTTTCAGAAGTGGAGATGTTGCCCCTAGCAACCAATCAGAGATTCTAGTTATTATCTTCTAGAAGGTGAAAGTTAAATGTTAAGTAGAATCTGATTGGTTGCTATGGGCAACATAACTCACTTTAGTAAATATACCACAAGTACAATACAATTGGCTTGTATTTGGCAAAGCTTCAGCCTCCATGCAAAGAGCAATGGGCCAGGTACTACAAAAACATGCTCTAACGGATGTAACAGAGTTGGTACCAAAAAGTGTTTATTTTCAACAGTAGCATATGCATATGGTTTTTGCTAGGTAAACATCACATTTGCAAAGAACCAATCGCAAGTACTTTGAAATGCAGGTGACCATCATCATCAACATCTGCTATGTTCTACTATCCTGACCATCAGAAAATTATGTGACTTTCTTATATGTATATATGTTTTTTTCTCTTCTGCATGTGTTCACACTTGTATAAATGCATAAACACGTCCTTAGTGTACTTGACCATTCCCACCCCCTTTGAACCTCTAAGGTTGTAAGGATTTCAATGAGCTAGATGTGTGTGGTTCTGCAAATGCACAATTGGGCATGCACATTGCAAATTCACCAAAAAACATTAGCATTCTGTGTCTGTGGCTTTTAAATGAAGGGATACAACATTATATTCTCAGTAGAAACCTGGAGTTACAGTTACATTAAGTACTACTCACAATCAGGCTCAATGGGGGGAATCCAATTAGTCACGGTGTGCAGCTAATTACCCACATCATATAGGGAAATGCTGTTCAATTAAATAGCATTAACCCTGCATGGTAAACCGGGATTAATGTTCGCTAACCCATTGATTCCATGTAAAACTTTAACCCTCTGTGACTGTCTTTTCTCACAGCTAACTGAATCTCCCCAATGTGTCTATTGTGATTATATTCTCAAAAATGTCCATCCAGTTCGAAATCATATATAATGCTCAACCCTGCATCAGCCTCTTGATGCCTTCTATGAAACGGCCATTTCAAGATGTTTGACTGCAATCTGTTTCCTGGTGGCACCTCTGAAAGCTACAAGTGAGGAGATGTATAATATCTGAAGAGGTGCACTGTGTACTCCCATTTCACTACAATAAACGTTTCACAAACAGCTGGTATAATTAAAAAAAAAAATAGTACATATTTTAGTTATCACTACAAGGGGGCAAATCAATTATCTGCAATGTATGGTGGCTGCACGTATCATGGATAACTAGGGCAGAACAACATAATTTCGTTTCTACACACACCTATAGGTGTACAAAGTAAAATTAGCAATGTTGTGCATGCGATATGCCTCAGATACAATAATTTTCATGCCGTTCCAATGACACATCACGGCTATTGTTTTTAATTGCGTTGCCCCATAAAAGTAATTTATCAAATTACAATATGTGGACCTGCAATGCTTCTTGTTTTCAGTGCATTTAAAGATACACACCCACTTCTAAGAGCTGCCCTGAAATTTCAATTTGTCTTTAATACATGTTTTGTGTGTTTTGAAGGTTTGTTTTGCCTTGGTCATAGGTTCCCAAACACGGTCCTCAAGGCACCCTAATGTCCCAGGTTTTAAAGATAAACATGCTTGGGAACAGGTGACTAAATTAGTACCTCAATCTTTTGATTTAACCATCTGTGCTCAACCAAGGATATCCTTAAAACTTGGACAGTTTGGGTGCCTTAAAGACCGAATTTGGGAACCTCTGCCCTTGGTAAAGATATTACTGACAGGAGGAGAATTGCCTTTCATTAAAATAGGAACAAGACCCATTCTCTAGCACAGAGGTTCTCAAACTCTGCCTTTACAGTCCATGTTTTAAGAATATTCATGCTTGAACACAGGTGATATAGTTAGAGATGAGCGGGTTCAGATTTCGGCAATCCTATCATACCCGAATTTAGTAAATCCAAGTCGGATCCAAGCAGGCTCGAGGTTTCCTGCCTAACTCGGATCTCAAAACCGAGGCAAAACCATAGAGTCGGAAATCTCCTGTTTCACAAGCTTACATCTCTATAATCAATGTAGTATATAGGGACCACGTGGTGGATGCCATTTCACTCCGGCTGTGGAGACTGAACAGGGAGGGTGGGTAGTGTAGGTTTGGGAGAGTTGCTGGTGTTGTTTGGTGTTGTGCTGTCTGCTGTCTGCTGTGTCCTGGGCTGGTGCACTGCTGATCCATTCTGGGCTGGTGCTGCCTGCTGTGTCCTGGGCTGGTGGTGTTGCTGTGCTATCTGCTATGTCCATCTGGGCTGGTGCAGAATACATCTGGGCTCTGCTGCGTCCATCTGGGCCCAAGTTCTGGACTCAAACAAAAAAACTAAAAAATATTCAAAAAAAACAAAACAATAACAGTGTCTTTTTGTGTAATATTTTTCTGTGCTTACGTGTTAGGCACAAGATCCAGCCAGCAACGTAAGTTGCAACCTAGTGCTGCTCGACTCCAGTCGTGATCAATCTGTGCTCTGGGCCCAAATACTGGAGCTGAAAAAAAAAATATTGTCTGTTTTTTCTCTTTTTTTTTTTTGTGTGCGTGACAGCCACACCTGGCTGTCACTGTCATCGGCATAGGTGCACAGGGGTGCTGTGCTCCTGTCTGTCGAGGGGCTGCTGTCCAAAATAATAAATAACATTTTTATTGTATGCGTGTCAGCCACACCTTGCTGTCACTGTCATCGGCGTAGGTGCACAGGGGTGCTGTGCTGTTGTCTGTCAAGGGGCTGCATGAGTATTGCAATGGAAACTTTTTTTTCTTAACTTATTGGGTTACAAAAAGTTGTTTTTTTTATCTTAAACATAGCAGAAATGTTATCCTAACAGCTTATAAAGTTATATGCTCTAAAAACTAAAGCCTATATTTACTTACAAACCTATATAGAGTAAATTCTAAAACTGTTCTATTCAAAAACGTAAACAAAAGCAAAGATTATAAGTCTAGTGTGTTATAGTGTGTTATTAGAACAAGTGGAACAGAGCATTAAGTGCAACATTTCATTTTAAGGTTTAAGTTTTACATTGTGTCTGGAGATCATTTAGAAAGCAGAATAAGAGCTCCACCACAAGCGGCAGATGACTAAACTTACTGTTTATGTTACCTTTAACCAGGTGTTGTTCCATAATAAGTAATATAGACTCCAATCCAGTATACTTAAGAATTTGTCATTTTATTAATTCATTAATTAAATAAATAGATCTAGCCCTTTTAACTGGAACATATTCTCCCAGGGTTGATGCAGTAAAAACAACCCCGATTGACATTATCACACAGTACTTATACTTTATTACAATATTCAGATTATACGCCCCTTATACACCCACTAACATTATCAGATAGACAAAGCTTGTTCTTGCTAGCTCCTCCTTGGCAATCAGAATCAAAACTGAATTCCTTTGAGAGATACTCATTGCTTGCTGTATCCCCATATTTAGTCTGAATATTTTTCTCAACACAAGTATACATAAATGGACAAACTCTCATTCACTGTGTTAGATAAACAGTTTTCCTTGGGAGCGGCCTTAAAGACACACACTAATTTCCATTTAAATGTGCGTTTGGACAGAGAAACAAAATGGACGTACCAATGCCCTATTAAATCTCATGAGCTGCTTCATTATACAGCATAAAGCATATGTAAATATGGAATTATGTAAATTAGTCTTCGACAGCTCCACCCTTAGATAAGCACATTAATTACATGTGCTATATCTCATCTCCATTTCTTGTGTTTTCATTTTTTAAGTAGCCATCTGAATACAGCATAGGCCAACTACAAAAAAAATCAGGATTAAGATTTCAAGAATAAAATTTGTCTGTACATACAATATGTTAAAAAACATTTCTAAACCTGAAAATCAAAAATTAGTATCTAATCATGATCATCATAAATCACTTTAGAGTCTTTATCATAATGTATTCATAGAAATTCTTCTTTTATAGTATAAGCCTCATTTATGCAATTGATAATAATGGTTTCTTCATCTGTAGTGTTATTGGTCAAATAACTTCAACAGTGAATTTCAAGGTTTGTATAAAAGTTCAATAATATCCTCCAGTCTGTACAATTAAGCAATCAATTATGGCGGTGTTGTAGTAATTGTTCATTCCGGAATATTTTTAATAAATGTCCAACAAATATGAATGTCTTATCATATAAAGTCCAGTATCATTGTCAATAAATTTGTCCAGTTCAATAATTTCATGTTGATTATACAAATATCCCCAATTATCATACGTAAGGATGTTAGCAAAGTTGTTTCCAACAGGATGTCTCACTGAAGTATCAATCAGAGAAAATTATTTTTATTCACTGGATCAATATCTCTTGTAAAACGTCTGGCATCCTGCAAAAGAACTTATCACAAATTATTATGAGTTATAACATAAAACTGTAGTATCATTTTGCCTAAAAAGGAAATATCTTCTGAATTAATTGGCAATAATTTGTAAGCATACTTTCCTCATAGGTAATAAAGATTATCTGGTAACAAGAAAATAACATCAAACCCAAATCTCATGGTAGTAACTAACATTCCTAACATGTCTGAACTATATGATCTGTATCATTATTTGGAACACTCACTATTAGAACTAATCCCTAGCAGTGTATAATCAAATGCCTCATTGTAAAAAATAAAATACATTGTACATAATAAGCATTTAGTCCTTTTAAAATCTTCCTTACATTGTTCATTATAGCAAGGAACTTAAGGTTTGTACACAGTAAAGATTTTATTACAATATTCTGATTCAACATTTTCTACTTGTGTTGGACTAGTAAACATTGCTGCAGTTATTCAAATCTGAAGTGTAGTCTGCTTCATTTCATATACTTTCTTATTAAAACAAAATGGAATACGTTCACTTACATATGAAAATAAGATAATTACTAGTGGTTTTGTCAAGTTACAGTTATCAGTAACGACTTTTCCTTTTCAATTTTTTTTTTAATTACACAATTCTCACATGTTTTTATGTTAATTATCTTAGTATTTTCAGTATATTTCAACTCAAGAATGGTTCCATTTAATACTTTACCCATCAATGAATATTTTTTGTAGAATAGGATAATCTTTTTTATAATATCCATACACCATAGTATACATCTTTCTTCTGGTTTAGTACAGTAAATGCAAATGCACTTTTCAATAAATGATAAATCAGATTTCTGATAACGATCATTTTCCCTGCTTAGAAAAGAGGAAGGAAAGGACTTATTAGAATAACCACATCATCCACACTACTGGATGTGTAGTCATACCAGACCATGAACCCTCGCTCGCCCTCTCTCCAAAATAAAAATAAGTCTCAATGTTGCAATAAACACGATAGTTTCCATCACGCAGCTAAGAAAATTGTAAATGTTTTCTTTGTCATCAGCATAGTCTATTGTAAACAATAATCTCCATCTTGATTGAAGAGTTCTCATAAATGCAGCTTAGTCTTATATCACAGTCTTTATATCAGCACTTGAGTCTGAGAATAAGTCCCCTTTAAGCTCGATCTCTCTCTGACCTTTTTCAATGCGAGCCATGAATCCAGGTGTCCTTTTCAGCAACCTTTATAGCTGTATCTGTTGTCAGCATTACTTTGCCTTGCCAAGGACCATTCCATTGCTCTGTAAGGGAACCAGAATGTAACAAACTTCTCATCATACCATCATACTCTAGACTGTGTTTCATCTTCTGCATCAAATGCTGATGTTGGTTGAATATCCAGTTGAGCTACCCCGAAAATCTTCTTGTTGTAGCTGCTTAGACAATTGTATAAAATATTGAACAGTCAAATTATGTTGTAATCTCAAATCAGTCTTTGGTTTAGTAACACATCTTGATTGTAGTTCAAAAAATTAATAATTAATAAGGTGAGATTGAGATAAGGCTCAGGTGTGATTCTATTACTATGAAGCACCAAATATAGGCCTTCAAACAATGCCATTTTTTATAACACCATTGTGTGTAACTTTAATTCTATTCCCATCATTTCACTTATTTGAAAAACTTCCCCTGTAACTTTCAATAACACTTACAGTAAGCAACCTATACCTTACATACAAATTCCTCCAAAATCTCTTCTCTTAGCATTATGGAGCTATAATTCAGTAAATTCCAACAACATGCAAACCATATATTTTAAAACATCCTGAAACCTTAACAAGAACATACTTTAATCCTCTTTTTAATCAACATGCTCCACTCCTTTCTAATCAACATACTTCAAATCCTTTTTTTTTCTTCATTGGTAACTGAATAAAATCAATTATCAATAGTACTTTGAAAATGTTTTAGTAGGTATCATTTTCTCTACATTATTTATCAACCAAATTACATAAACATTCACATTTTCTCTTTATCTCTGGCTCAAGCATACCAGTAAGATTGTACAATGTGATTCATATTGTCTGCTCTTAAATGTACTAACCCATGAACAACCTCTATAAGGCTTGTAATAATTTCAATTCTACTCAAATACCCATTATCATCTTCTCTTGTAACAATGCTTTAATTTCCAAACATTGACCTCATTGTGAGAAGTATTTTCCTGATATTGTCTTAATTGATCAAATTGTGATATTCTTAAACAACATCAACTGAGTTTCTATAACTGGTTCATCATATGTACTTAAAATTACCTCTCATACTACCCTGTCAGCTAATATGTTACCCATGAAAATAATATCAATCTCTTTAGTTTGTACCCAACACTTAATTACTGCAACTTATTATTAGTAAACATATTCATTCTTTCAGTCCTTTAACTGTTTGTACATGTAAAATTGTAGTTCCCAGAAGCTCTGCGATAACCCCTATGCTTCCAATTACTATAATCAATACTGTACAATACAATCAGCTAACTACGTTGACTGTGGTAGTTACTGTAATGCATATCCTGCAACCAAAAAAAACATTATGTATCTGTCTGAAACAGTTATCATTAGTAAAGAGAACTAAGGGGGTCATTCAGACCCGCACGCGAGCAGCAGTAATTAATTAATGCCACCCTTTAAGGATATAAATGTCTTCGAAATGGTGGAAAACAACGTCCTGTATATTTAAAATTATCAGTATACAGTTGGATTTTGTCCCATTAAACTTTTAACTTGCTTCTGCAAAAGAAACATACTGTAATTGTTTGTTAGTATCTCTTATTGAATTTTATAAATAATTTTGAATATAACCACAGATCACTTTTAGATAAGGAACGAGTCATCTGTAAGAACAAAAAAAATTGCAGATTATTCATCAAATATTGTAATCTGTTTGTGACTTTTTTTTTTTAGAATATTACCCCTTTTAAAAACACTAAGTAGATATAGCGTATATACTAAAAAGTATATTTCATAATCTTTTTTTATTAGTACCCTGGCTGAGGTACAAAAGAAACCTATGATGTAAGAATACAGACACAGTCTCATGCTCTGAGATAGTTAAAACATTTCTTTGAAACAAAACTTTTTCTTTTTCTTCTCCTCCGTGCAGTTTCTCGATCTGGGAGGGGTATACAGAGAGAGTGAAACTCACACTGACGCACAAAGTACACAGACAGACAGTTTCTCACTCTGAAAATATTGAAAGAACAAGTTAAACAGTTATCATTACAAAAGTTTGCAATCCTGCTCTGAACATAGGAAGTATATAGGATCATATTTATTAGACCCCTCTAATATAGATGAAGTATCTACACTCTTCTCATCTCGTTCCTAATACTCCACAGAAACAGCATTCTCTCCCGATACAAACACTATAATCCCTAGGTTTTCAAGACACATCCCTTCTTGATTGACATCCTACTTATATAATCATTCTTATACTGTGCACTTTTATGATTCTACCTCCATTCTTAGCAAACTAATCTGCTCCTTTGGTTTTCAATATCATTTGTATGCAGAGGATACTCAAATCCTCCCTATTCTCCACAGATTTGTCACTAACTGCGCTCTTTTGTGCCACAGAATGTCTTTCTACCATTACATCTTGGAATGTCATCTCGCCACCTCAAAATGTAATATATCCACAGCAGAATTAATTATATATTTACCAGCCAATAATAGTTATCATCTTAATATTTCTATAACTATTGACAACTCGACAATCAACCCCACTTCACAAGCTCGCTGCCTTGGTGTCATCCTTAATTCTGAACTGTCTTATATTCCCCACATTCAATCTGTCTCTAAATCCTGTTACATAAATCTAAAAAAAACATAGTCAAAATTCAACCATATCTTACGCAAGACAATGCAACACATCTAACACATGGAGTCATTATTTCCAGCATTAAAAGTCCCTTAAGCTTGTAATCATGTTGAATCCTTTGTGATTATCAGCAACGGTCTCAAATATTTGTTATTTAGTCTGGTATAACGTAGCATTAAACATTTGGCTTATGGTCATTAATAACATCAACACTATTTATCTCAAAAATCACATTTCTCTAAAAATTAGCTGTTTCCAAACTTTCTCTATTGGTTTATGTAACTGATAATATAACACATTTTTATTCATCTACAGTATTTACAGCTTTTTCCTTTTGTAAACTCTGTCTTTTGTCTGGGACATTCTGAACTTCTAAGCACTCATTCTTGGCATTAATAAAGTAAACTCTGTCTGACTGTTTTTTAGATATTATGATAGCGTTTTGTTTCACAGATACTAAAGACTATTGTAACGATGTTAAGAACATTTTTAAACATTACTGACACAATTATAGAAATAGCAATAGCAGCTGCAGCCTGCCATTGTGTTCCCAACAACATACATTTGTTTAAGAAAGTGTAGAGTTTAAAGACATGAATTACGCAAGCGCGCGGGCTGATCTCTGCATTACAAATTCACACTTTATGCTGCGCTTTTTATTTCCATCCACTGGAATACACATTTTATCATCTCTTGTCATTTTAACACTCACCATAGAAACGCACATAGTCAGAATAAGCTTTCTATGATCACCTGTTTTTCTCCAAGCAAATACGAACACATTTTTAAAGTATTACCTCTTGGGACACGTCTGTCTGATGAAAAACAGGTACATCTCCACATTTTATATATTCATGATTCATACATTCTTCACTATACAAATATGAAATAAACCTTGACTTGTGAGTGATCAGTTCACAGTGTAAAATTATTAAAACATCTTAATACTGTTAACTCTATTTTTAGCAATATTACTTAAATGCAACAACACACAATATAAAATCATCCTTGAGTTCAACTTTAGCTACACCTCCTCGTCATGTGGTCACCCATTTCCTCTCATTCTTACATAATACTTCGAAGCACAGAAACATACATATATATACACATATAATTAATTCTGATACTCACGAAGATTTTGGAGATTGGATGTCCCAGCTTCTGGCCAGACATCAGGTACAGCCACTCCTCTCCCATTGTTGAGGTAGTGAGGAAACCTGACAGGTGCACAGGTAGATGATGGATGTCATAAAGCCATAAGCAAGTGCCTCCAGCTGTTTATGTTACCTTTAACCAGGTGTTCCATAATAAGTAATATAGACTCCAATCCAGTATACTTAAGAATTTGTCATTTTATTAATTAATTAATTAAATAAATAGATCTAGCCCTTTTAACTGGGACATATTCTCCCAGGGTTGATGCAGTAAAAACAACCCCGATTGACATTATCACACAGTACTTATACATTACTACAATATTCAGATTATACGCCCCTTATACACCCACTAACATTATCAGATAGACAAAGCTTGTTCTTGCTAGCTCCTCCTTGGCAATCAGAATCGAAACTGAATTCCTTTGAGAGATACTCATTGCTTGCTGTATCCCCATATTTAGTCTGAATATTTTTCTCAACACAAGTATACATAAATGGACAAACTCTCATTCACTGTGTTAGATAAACAGTTTTCCTTGGGAGCGGCCTTAGAGACACACACTATTTTCCATTTAAATGTGAGTTTGGACAGAGAAACAAAATAGATGTACCAATGCCCTATTAAATCTCATGAGCTGCTTCATTATACAGCATAAAGCATATGTAAATATGGAATGATGTAAATTAGTCTTCAACATTACACACAAAGGTTTAATAGAAATATATACAACACCAGATCAGATGTTTACCCTGGAGGATCTGTCTGATTCATCAAGGTGCCCTAAAGACCAAGATTGTGCAAATTCTTCCAAAAGGGAGACTGAAACCACGGCTAAACATAAGAGTCACCTTCTGGATGTGAATTGTCTCATTTGCATGGGGAAACCCCAACCCTCAGATGAGATGGATCTCAACCACTTGACAACATTGAAATCACCATTAAAAAGTCACAATGGAAGACTACAGTGTGGAGAATCTTTCTTCACAGTCAGGAGAGTCCTCAGAGAACATGAAAAAAGATGCTCTAGGTGTTGAACTTCAAGGGATTTTTCCATTATGTTCTGCAGTGTCGAAAGGTTTCAATCACATGTTTTCTATAAAACAGTTCAAAGTTACAGCCTTCAAAGTGTCTGGCTATAAAACCCACCTTTGCCAGGAATTACCAAAGAATATTACAAGCAAATAATTTATCTATCCGGAATCTGTCTGGGAATTCATGGATCGTATTTGGCCTGAATGCACTAAGACATCCAGTGATTCTGTCACTGTGTTCTGTAATCAACTTTATTCCTACCTGAATCGCAAATTGAAATACGGAATAGAAAGCACAGACAACATGGAGGCCTTTGTTATTCCGCTGACTCAAGAAAGATGGGGAAGGGGGGGGGGGTTTGGAAAAAGATTCTGCACAGGAGAACAATATATTGGGAAAGATATGATTATAGATGTAAGATGAACCAACCGTAATATCAATAATTGGGAATAAATATTCCCTAACAAGTAAATATTGTTGGTGGTGCACCCAAAATCAGAAAATTACAAAGTGAAAAAAATCCCTGCACAGGCTAGCAGAAACAAGACTATTGTGTGGGGCACTCTTAGAAATAGAATATGGTGAATTAATTAATTAAAATATTTATTTTAATAATACTCTTTAAAGTAATAATGCATACAACACCAGAAAGGAACATAATAATTGTTACAAAAAATAAATAAATGAAACACAATTTTAAATATATTTGTGTAGGAATATTATCATGTTTGAGAAGGCAATTATCACTTCTATAACAGAAAAGGTGGGCGAGAATATTTATAGAGCAATTCTTCAATCCCTTTATTTTGGGAGAGATAATAAAGTATATAAATACCTCAGCAAACACAGATACACATAAATCAGAGACTGTCGGGTGTATAAAGTTATCACCAGTATAATCCTCTACACATGCAATTAAATGAATGAAGCTTGAAACTCTTTCCAATGTTTTACAGACACACTCAAGTCTTAAATAAAGATCAAAGATATCATAATTGTGAGAGGTATAGTATCCCCTGTAGTGTGTTAAATAATTGTAAGCAGTGTCACCTAGATAAATAAGGTCAGTTGATTAAATGCAAGTTCAACACTATGGGACTAATATATAGATCATTATCATGTGATTAATAAAACATTTGATAGTAGATATGAAAAAAGTAAAGAAAACACTGGATTAGATGTCTCTCCACTTCTGCTTTTACATGGAAGGTGTGCAGGCCATGTAATGAGAGAGTGGGGACTGGTGTTTATAGAAACAACAGCAATGATGGAATTTGTTATGGCTCTGCTAGGTGTTAGATAAGCCCTGTTACCATAAAGGCATTGCAGGGTTAAATGTGCCCAGGTGCAGTCAAATCCCCACCAGGAGAGAGAGACATAAAAGAGTACCTGTATGACCACATGTGAGAGGAAAAATGTGACTCTCTGTGCTGTGTTGCTGTGCTCTGTCCTGTCTGTTACAACCGCTGTGTGTCTGTGATCCACAGACAAGCCAATCAGTCCAGCTCCGAAGGGTGTGTGTCTGTGGTAAGTCACGTGGTGATGGCCAAGTGATCGCAATCGGCTGGCAAGCGCCTAGATAGATGCTATGTGTCTGCATTCCATAAGCAGGCCAATGAATCCAAGTATGGGAGACATATGCCTCAGCAATGGGTCACATTGTGACTGCGGTCAGCTGACAGGCGCCTGAATGATGGGCGTTTCGCCCAGAGGCGTGTTCACAAAGAAGGAAATGCCCAGAATACTGAAACAGTATAAATACATAGGCTGACCTATCAAGGACTTACATATATGATTGATGTGTCCCAAAGCCAATCGTAGGTTAGCACTAGAAATAGTCAATCGTCATATCATGATTGACTTAAATATTAGCCTATCCTAGATTGTGATTGTAATTAAACTGAAAATACAAAGCAAAATACAGTTGTCACTCCTTATATATTACTACAGAGGTTGAAAATGAAGTAGAGGTATCATTAATTCTTACCATCTTAAGGTAAAACAAATATATAGATAAATATGATATATGGATATATAGATAGTAATCCCTGAATATCCATGAATCAGCAACAAAAGGATTTGTTATATATAGATGTATGTATGGGGAGTTATCCCCCATATAGTCTATAGAACAGCAGCTATAAAAAAAATCATATAGAAAAAACTGTTATACATAGAGCAATTAAAATAAAATTTATAAAAGGAAAAAATGTGATTTGTATATAAATGCATGCAATGTAAAATATTATTGATAGTTCAATGGGAGTGAGTGTGTGGGAAAGTGTGTAAAAAAAGTGATGTGATGAATAAAATTGGGACATGATGATGTAATATGATTGTAGAATACTCTAGATAATTCATCATATAGTGGAAATAATATAAATGATGGTGAAGTGAAAAATGACATAAGTTGATATGATCCCTATATAAACGAGAAGAAGGTGAGTATAAAAATAAGTTGGTATGAACCCTAAATGAAATAAAAAAGGTGAGTATAAAAATAATAATAATAAAGTAGTGTAGATTAGAAAACTATTATACTCTATACTGATGTAAAGGTAAAGTTAAAGGAAAATGAGGTGGTCTATTAGTATGGTTAAGTCAACAGTGTAGTTGTTATTAAGATCTTACAAAAATACACTGAAGTTGATATATTCATTCCTACCGTAAGGTGCAGTACTGTTAGGTCTATAGGTCCATCTGACTCTTTCTTGAGGAGTTCCTTAGTCACATCTCCTCCTCTTAGACCTAGATTGACTGTTTCCAAACCATATACTTTCATTTCCTTGTAGGAGCTATTATGTTTGTGAAAAAAATGCCGAGCTACAGTTGTCAATTGTCTCATTCTGGATATATCTGACTGTGCATTCCTAATTGTGCCCATATGCTCCAGAATTATTTGCTTCATCATACATGTGGTCATTCCCACGTATCTCATTTTGCAAGGACACTCTATGCAGTAGATTACATTCTTAGTGCGGCAGTTGATATAGTTTTTCAAAAGTAATGTGCTGCCAAATTTATCTTATTGGCTGCCTGCATGCCAACCAATACCTCCCAGACTACACCCTCTGGGTGGACCAGGTCTTGATAATGACCATCCCCATCTGTTGCTAGGCCTTCTTCTTCCAAACCATCCATCCTGGACTGCCTATCCAAAAAGGGTGAGCAGGGTACAGAAAGAAGAGCTAGATGTCCCCGATGAAATTGTTTTTCATCTATGATAGATAATGTGGAGAGATAAAAGGTTCAGCTATTGGAACAGGGGCTCCCACCTATTTGGCTTCCCTCCAGAGAACAGAGCTCTGTTCCTCAGCAAGTGTCTATGCCTGAGCTGATAGGTAGGTGGTCTCTGTCCGTTAGTAAACACCCTTCAGGAGATGGCAACCCAAAATAACAACAATTATAATAATAATAATCTGTCCACTGATAAATTATAATGATAACCAGCCTGATCCCTTAACAGCAACATACCCCATATGGCCAACTCATAACATGACACCCAGTTCGCAGCCTCCTCTTCCTTATGACACTAATCCAGTCGCCATGGTTGATCAATCAGCCATGTGTGCTCCACCTAATTTTTGTCCTTCTACATTCTAACATCATATTCACATATCTAAGAAGTGGACAGTGGGAACAATGGCAATTTGAAAGCCTCTAACTAACTCTGTATTTTTTTAATGTCCCTGTACAGGTTGGAAAATTCCTTTACAGAACAGAAGGTTTCCAAAGAATTATTTAAGTCAATTGTTTATTTATTTTTGGAAAGCACGCTTCCTGGTCCCCTTTTGGGATGAAAAAAATCCACTCCCAGCAAGCAGGCATGGTGCTCAAGAAAGAATTTCCAAGAAAGACACAACGTAAGACTTAAACCTTAAATCTGAAATGTTGCATTTAATGCTCTGTTCAGCTTGTTCACATATCTCATATGGTTAAGTGGACAGTGGGAACAACAGCAGTTTGAAGGCCACTAACTAAATCTGTTATTTTTAATGTTCCTGTACAGGTTCGAAAATGCCTTTACAGAAGGTTTGCAAAGGATTATTTAAGTCAATTATTTTTTGGAAGCACTCTTCATGGTCCTCTTCTGGGATGAAAATCTACTCCTAGCCACAGAAGCAGGCACAGGATTCTAAAGAAAGACACAAGGTAAGGCCTTAAATCAGGGACAGCCAACCTCGGTCCTCATGAGCTCACATTTTCCAGACAACTGAGCTGGTGCACAGGTGTATTCATTACTCACCAAAACATTTATAAAGATCCACAGGTGGAGTTAATTATTATAGTTTTGATTCTGTGAGGAGACCTGGAAAACATGCACTGTTGGCAGCTCTTGAGGACCAGGGTTGGCTACCCCTGCCCTTAAATTATAGATCTTACACTTGCCCACATATCTGTGCTGGTTAAATGGCACTTTGAGGTCACTAACTAACTATAGTCTTTTTATGTCCCTGTACAGGTTGGGAAATGCCTTTATAGAAGGTTTGCAAAGCATTATTTAAATTGTTTAGGTTTTTTTTGGAAAGCACTCTTCCTGGTCCCCTTCTGGGATGAGAAAATCAACTCCCAGTAGCAGCAGCCATGCTCAAGGACTCTTCTGTGGCAAGGACTGATGTACATGTACTGTATCACATTTTTTTTGAAAAATGCCTCCTCCCCTCCCCTTCTCCCTCATACATTTTCTTTGGAATCAAAAAACAAAATGAAATTAACTATCAATCAACCCTTCCTGTCCCTGCCCTACCTTCAACTGCATACATACTCCAACTCCCTAAAGGCCTCTCTTGAAAAATAAAAGTTTCCTGGTGTGCCATGTTTGTAGTTGAACTGCCATGTGTTTGTGCCGCCCACTGCTGCAGCTTAGCTTAGTCAGCCAGCTATTTTGGTGCAACTTTTTGGCCTAATATTGTGAGCTGTGAGGTGGTCAAAATTGACTATTAATACTGTAGGAACAAAAAAATGCCCATTTTATGTGATTTTACCTGTTTTTTTGATTTATTAAGAAAAAATCCAGTTCCAAAACATGAAAACAAAACACGGAGGTGAGGTTTTGGCAACACCAATCCAGATCCAAAACCAGGGGAGGTCCACATCCAAAACCAAAATCAAAACACGGGGGTCGGCACACATCTCTAGATATTATTAGTTCCTCGTCAATTTGATTTAACCATCTGGACTCAAGCATGGATATCCTTAAAACTTGGTCTATAATGGTTGAGTTTGGGAACCTCTGCTCTACCATATAAAATTATTTACTGCAGAGAAAAAGAATGTACGTTCTTCTACGAAATCACCATATGCCCCTGAATATGCAACTTTACCGATCTATCTTATATAAATAATGTCCTGCAAGACAAATCTTGTTTTGCTTACCTGTCTCCAATATTGAATTTTAGTAAACTTGTCTATTACAAATAATTTCAATAAAAGAAATATTAAATATTTAAGCAAGTATTTAAAATAAAATTGTTTACTATTTGTATAAAACATTTCTATATCTGTTCTTGCAGTAATGTTCTGAAATTGGCAACACTAACATTAATAAAAATAAAAAAAAACCTGAACTATTCAAATATGTGATTGAATGTTGGGCTAAAGAAGCTTGTAATTTAATCAAACAAAACATGTACGCAATAATGCAGTTAATAAACTCCATTAAGAGGCATATGCACATAGTAAACACATGATTTAGGTGATATGCTTACAGTAAAGGAACCAGGTCACTTCTAGAGCTCAGTTAATGGTGAGTACTAAATTACAGTACATATGTACTATTGTTGCTAAAGGAAATAACATTTATATACACACAAATGCGTGAATGCACACACACACAGAGCCGTAACTAGACTTTTTGGTGCCCTGTGCCAGAGAGCATTGGCGCCCCCTCCAACCCATTTTTTAAATAGGGACATAAGATTGTGGACCTGAGAAAGGGCCATGGCCTCCTGGGGAAGGGCCAGGGAAGAGATAGGGGTGGCCAGGAGATACTGGGGATACAAGAAGAGGAAGCTACAAGTCAGAATGATAATAAACAGGAAAACTGACAGGCCCAAAGAGCACCCCCTGCCCTGTGGTGCCCTGTGCCATGGCACTGGTCGCACTATCCTAGTTACGGCCCTGCCCACATACACATATATTTTATGGTTCCCAAAAAAGGAGTGTGTTATATACAGTAAAATACATTTGTTTCAGAAATCTGTTCTTTTCATTTCTTATGCCTGTGGCTTTTAAATGATAGGAGACAACAAACATTCTAGTAATTTAAAAAGAAAATAGACCCTAACAGTGAGTATTGTGGAGAAGAATAATAACACACAGTCACCTAGAAAAACACTTACTCTGTGCACAGATTACATTACTGTCATTATGGAGGGGGAAACAGAAGCACAAATAGCCTAGCAATAGTAACTAGTCATCTGTTTATATACATTATATAAATGTTAAACAATATAAAAGCTGTATTGTGCTGCTGGGAAGTTCTGGAAAATTACATTCTAACAGAGGGAAAAAACAGCATTTTACATTCTAACTGGGGGAAAAAACAGCATTATTAATATGTGTGAAAGGAGATCAGTTTTGTTTGGTGTTATAGATTATTTCTGGGGTCAGCGGGCTTACTTCTAAGTGTATATATTTTGGTGAATTTTGCAAACTTTCTTAACATTTGTTCTATGTATATAGTACCAATAGTGTGTTGTTTTGTTAAAAACTGATATTTTGGTTGTCCTCTTACCTTTTTATAATGCATGCTTACTACAAATACAATAACTTCTCAATATTAGTGTATTTGGTTAAAGAGATTACTTAACCATCTACCTGGCACTAACGCATAGGTTGCAACCACAGCCAGATGGGCTTCAGCTGGCATGGTTGCATCCCATGCATTCATGCTGTCTCACTGCATTCCCCATGTGTTCTGGAGGAATCTATTCTGCATATGTGTGCAGGGGAGCATATTGGTGTGCAGGGGTGAGTGATAGTGTGAGGGGCATTACAGTGGGTGAGAGGAGGGGATAGGGATTGATGGTGTAGGAAGGGTATTTCTGTAGTTGAAGCATGGCTGCATGCTACACCTCTGCCCTTGTAAATGGTACCCCATACACCCTTAGAGGTGTGCCAACCCCTTCAGATGGTAGAAGGTACACCCACCCCACTTTTGTATGGAAAGGGTGGTTGGTATCCCCACAGGGGTCGGGTAGTATACTTATCCTCCCTCCTTCTCCCCCTAACCCTCCCTTTTTGTAGCCTATCCCTAACCCTAATCCTCCCTTAGTTTCTAAACCTAAGTCTCCCCCCTTAGTGCCTAAACCTAAGCTCCCACCCATGGTGCCTGACCCTAACCCTCCCCCCTAGTGTCGCGTCCTCCTGGTTTCTGACATCGGGATTAAGCTAGGCATCGTTATTTCAATGCCTATCTTAACTCCTTTGTCAGGTTTCCAGCGTTCTTATAGAGACATTATCGGCCTCGCGGCTGCCGGTCTTTTGACTACATCCCCTTTTGTACATTGCATTTCCACTTCATGCAGCTTCTTTCCTTAGTAGGTGGTAATTGGGGACAGTGGGCCTGATTCAGACCCGCTCGCAAGCGGGTCGATGTTGGCCCAGTGCGGCTCCGTCGTGCGCATGCGTGACATCCGGATAGCGTCGGGCAAGCTGACGCTCCGGGTCTTGTTACAAAGGGGGCGTGCTGTCGATGTTGAGTGACAGCACGCCCCCTTTGGTGGGCAGGCTGGGGGCGTGGCTGCCCAGATGGAGGCGTTCCCATGGAAACGACTACCGTCTAGGGCCGACCCCACTGACATCACTTGTGACCCTACCGCAAGGGTCTCATCGCAAGCCCGATGGTCGCGATGGTCTTGACCATCGCGACCATCTTCCTGGCCACTCGCTATAGCTGTGGGTGGTCACCCGCAGCTATGCGAGCGACCAGGAGGCAGCTCTAAAAAAAGAGAAGGACGGCCCTGATTCAGAGCGAGCGCTCTGTCAGAGCGTCCGGCTCTGAATCAGGGTCAGTATGTCCTGTTCTTTAGACTGCGAATGCGATGCTGGGCGGTGATATTATAGCCAAGTGCCACACCACCAGCTTATCACAGATGTGAGAGCGCAGAAGCTGGCAGATCTGAAGGTTAGAAGCTGCCAGCTGCATTTCAAACATGTCAGTGTCTGGAACTCAGTGTAGGTGGTACAACAGAGACATTATCAACACTGGATGAGTATCATTATTCCTCTCACTCAGGGGTTGATTTATCAAGCAGTAGAAAAGATGGAGAAGTGAACCAGTGGAGAAATTGCCCATAGCACCCTGTCAGATGTGAGAAAGTATTTGTCAAGCGCATTCTATAAAATGCTGATTGGTTGCTATGGGCAACTTCTCCACTGGTCCACTTATCCACTCTTTTCACTCCTTGAAACATCAGCCCCTCAGTATTTTAGGTGCCCCTCTAACTATTGGTGCCCTAGGCAGTCAAGTGGTAACACCATTCCTGCATTTATCCTACTGGTCCCATCATCTATTTCTGTGCTTTTTCCTTTTATATTTTAAGCTCTTTCAAGAACATTTCTTATTCTTTATGTGTCTCTGTGTAGCATTAATTATGTTTTGTTCTGTAAGTGTCTGTTATAAAGCCTGACGATTAGTGCTTAATGAGTCCATCATTGGCTGATATACTGTATTGGTGCTTTATAAATCAATAATAATAACATGCCAAATTGTGTTTTTCAGTAATGTACATTGTGGTATAAGGAGTATAATCTTATTACCTAAGCTAACAATGCCATGAAACAATAGTTTATCCATAATTAGGCTGCTAAGAATAGCTATAATGATACATTTAAGATGTAGGTCTGTTTCTTTTACAACTAATTTAACCTAATTTCCATCTAGACACTTATAGATCTTCAGGCGCTGTCAGTAAAGATGAATGTAATTTAGATGCAGTGTATACACTGCTCAATGTTGTAGAATGTAAATAATTTCTGTGCATATGTGATGTTTTTTAAGAAGAGAGAATTGTGAAATGTTATTATTTTGTATATATCCTGCACACAATGGCAGTGAAAAGTGTCCTGGGGACTTGAAGTACAGAGGTTACAGTTTAGTTTATGTGCCTGCAGTTAAATGGTCATCTTTAGCTGAGATTCTGTGGAAGTTAGTGCTCCAGGGTAGAAGTATCCATGCTGTGGGGAACATTAACTGAAATAACTCCTACTGTCCTAAAGCATTTATTAGACATGTCCTTATATTAAATCATCTAGTATGACAGGGACACCTTTCCCATAATTTACATGAAAATATTTTATTACAACTAGTATTGTCCTTTGTTGATAAAGCACTTGTCTACTCTACTACTTGGACATTGGGCCTGATTCAGAGTTGTACTCAAATCCGATGGTTTGCATAGAACTCTAATTTTTAGTGATCAGCGCATGCACAGGATCTGTACTGCACATGTGCCAATCACTGACTGCGATGTCAAACCGCATCATGATTGACATACTGTGGACATTTAAGGTCAGGGCTGAGCTGCCAATGTTCTCAGAAAATGGGGGCATGTCAGATATACTGGCCTCACAAGCAGGCAGGAGGTGGAGTAAGCTTATTTATTTGGCTGGTGCCGCAAACATTGCTCAATGGTCGCAATTTTGATCTGATCCTGCATCTTCAGACGCAAGCATCGGATTTGAAATTCCGCCTGGAGGTGTCTTTTGTTGATACGTAGTTAAATGGATAATTGTTATGTGTGTCTCTTAACTGTGCATTATTGTGCATGACTCATCAGTATAAATAACATTACATGCATTGGTAAATATTCACCAAACTCAAATATCAGGCTGATTAGACTCCAGGGGATAAATTTACCAAAGTGAGAGTTTTTAGAAGTGAGTTCTAAAAGTGATGTTGCCCATAGTAACCAATCAGATTCTACTTAACATTTAACTAGCACCTTCTAGAAGATATTAGCTAGAATCTGATTGGTTGCTATGGACAACATCACTTTTAAAACTCACTTCTAAAAACTCTCACTTTAGTAAATTTACCCCCAGGTGTAAAGACTTGTTTACATGCCTTTTTAAAAGGAACTGCATGTACACAACTTTGTCACTGTGTTATTGGAGCATCACAGTGCTGTACAGCTATACAGTACTTAGCCCAATAGGGATTGATACATTATCGAATTGACTTCTGTTTACTTTCTATCACATGTATCCTGTCATATTAAATAAAACCTACTCTGGTTTGGAATCATTGGGTGAACTGACCTTTCTCATATCTGCTATGCACATACCAACTTGTATGCATTTGCAGATATAATTTTCCTTCAGACACCCCTGCAGCATTAGCATATTTGCATATAGGAGCTGCATCCAAAGATGCAGCTGCTGTGTTCATAAGCATACAGTTCTGAATCAGGCCCATTGTTTTGTAATCAAACAAATTGAAGTGAAATTAAAACAGAAGGAACAGATGTATTTCCTAAATGTGCTTTTTGGTTAAATTTTCCATATGATTCCTGGTTAAATAAGGAGTTTGAGAAGGTAAAATAAATTATCCAAAAAATCTAAGGTTTGTAGCCAAAACATCTAAGATTTTTTTCAAAGTTTTCCTGTTATTATCATTGTTTACATTTGGTTCAGTATGTATGTTATGCCTTTAGCATTGTTTGTTTCATATGCATTTATTCCTGTGTAAGATTAATTTAGTGGCCAGCCTAGTGTCAGCTTAACTGACCTTTCAGGCCTCCATAGATAGTTGTGACAGATTTAGGAAGAGAAAAAGAACTCTGTTGTGTGAGCACTGTTTTAGAAATGAAAGTATGTTTAATTTGAAACATAACTTTTAATACATCATAGTTACTATATGTCTCTATTTTACTTGACAAGGTACAAGGTAGAAATTTAAAATTCTTAATACACACTATTTCCAATACGTTAGTCCCCTTTGGGACTCAAAACACATATACACAAAAAATATAAATAAATATATATATGGAAAATGGGGTGGAAAGGACAAGTGCCAAATAGTGTGATAAATTAAAAAATAATTGTGCCCGTGCTCAAATAATAATGTGCGTACCAAAAGATAAATCTTTAAGGCTTATCTGTAAATCTTGTCAGTCGATTGAGTATACAAAGCTGGACCCGGGTTACTGGTGCCAGATAGGACCTTAGTAGGGAAAGGCTCTTGACAGAGCCAGGTGAAGAAGAAAAATAATATAGTGTAGTAATTTCAGAATACTGAGTCTCGTAATAAATGGTTATGCGTACCCGATAGATTCTTGTGTAGATGCATATAGTGTTAACCTTTGGTAACTTTATCCAGGTTTCTTCCTTATTTTTCAGCCCCAAAAGTACCCACATAAAGTGGTGATGGTCTTTAAATGAAATAAATAACCATCATCAGCACTGGTGTACTTAAAAAGGGGGACTTTATTACATAAATTGGGCAATAGACAAAGTATAGGACAAGTTAACACAAAAAGTAAAAAAATTAGCTTATCTGTAGGTGGTGTCAAGTCTGTCTGAGAGAGGCTGGCAGTGCCCAATGCGTTTCGTCCTTTGGACTTCCTCAGGGGTAGTGGTATAGGTGTAAATGTACAGCCTTATATACCATATGGTGGAGGTAATCAATAAGTTTTGAATTGGCGATAATCACCGTTTGGCGCATGCGCAGTGCACCGCGGCCATCTTGGTGACATCATCCATGATGTCAAGGGTATCCCATGATGCCGCGCATGATGCACCGCGCATGCGCGACTCGCGGCAAATACATCGCGGCTAGTAATAACAGATTCCGCCTTGTGTGCCGCGTGGGTGAAGTGGGAACACCCGGCGGCAAGTAGACAAGAGGGAATAGTCACTAAAGTGTGGCACAATGCTTCTAGAGGCTCATGTAGGCGGCGGCCATCTTTTTGGTTATCCATAAACAATTTGATATATATATAATATGTGGAGTAATATTACAACACGTTATTTCCTATGAAATTATCCAAAAATAATTTAAATCATTATTGCAAGGTGGGAGGTGTCAAGCTCTCCTTATCTTGTATCCAAAGGCAAAATATTCAGGTAATGGTCTCAGAAAAATTACTCAACCTGAAACACTAGTATTGAAACAAATACAGGGATGGGTTAATATCATCATCAAGGCTTCAGACAAAGGGGACAACATCGTCCTTTGGCCTAAAGACATGTATGAGAGAGAAGTCCTCAGACAGTTACAGGATACCTCCTGCTACTCATTACTTATGTTTGATCCCACAGAAAAGTTTCATGCCATGTATAATAAAATGATCAAGAAAGCCCATCATGAGGGCATCATCACAAAAGATAAACTGGAATTCCTGCAGGTCAAAACTCCTAAGGTATTGACCTTCTACACACTCCCCAAAGTGCACAAAAACACCAAGAATTCCCTGGGGAGACCCATTGTCTCTGGTATAGGGAGCCTGACAGAACAGGGGAATACATTTGTAGATCTACACTTGAGGGATCATGTATTAACCCTTCCCTCCTACCTCAAAGAGGAATGTTCTGCAAAGAATACATGGAATTAAGCTTGAGGACAATCATTTTCTCATATCTATGGACGTTGAATCCCTCTACACCTCGATTAGACAACAAGATGGACTTAGAGCAGCAAGGTATTGTTTGGAGATAGTAGGTGTCAGTGACTTTAATGAATTCTTAATTGATTTATTGTCTTTCATTCTCCATAAGAATTATTTCACATTCCAGGGAAAGTTTTTCCTGCAGACAAGAGGAACGTCCATGGGTTCCACCTGTACTCCCACCAATTTGTTTTTAGGCTGGTGGGGGTGGGAGGTAGTTTTCTCAGAACCTAATGAGAGATACACACAGCATATCATACAGTGGCTATGCTACATAGATGATGTGTTTGTCATTTGGGGAGGTGAGGAATTGGCATTCTTGGAGTTCATGAAGATTTTGAATACCAACCATCTTAATTTGAAGTTCACTTGGGACATTAGCAGAGAATGTATCTCTTTTTTGGATTTAAAGATCCGCAAAGAGACCAATGGAGAAATCACTACTATTTTATACAGAAAATCAATGCCAACAAATAGTCTGCTACATGAAAAGCTGTCACTTCCCGCCTACTATATCTAATTTACAAGAGGAGAATTTCTCCACCTCGAACGTAACTGCTCTAATGAGGCTGACTATGAGTCACAATGTGAAAATCTGTCCATGAAACTCAGAAGCAGGGGTTACAGTAATTCTATCATAAAAGCGAGACATGTAGTGTCTAAGATTGATGGGGACACTCTGGTCTTTCCCATATTGAAGAACAAAGAGAACAAGAAGACTTACCCAATTCTAGTGAGCACCACCACTACCCGATACATGATTAACAATAGTTTAATAATAAGGTAATAGTGGCTACTGTATATTATCAACTCAATCTTTTTCTTTACTTTACCTGTGCGACGATTTCTCCATTTTCCTTTTTCCCCTTTTTCTAAAACTCCATAGATCGTTCCCAAAACACCGTGGGTAGCCAATAGTGGAGGCATCCATCATAGTTTTCCACATGGTCAGTTAAAAACAGGTGCATAAATTCATTCCCTCAGCACAGCACCGATGGTAAAAAGTTCCATCTAAGTTTGTTATTATTATATCAGCTACAGTTCAGTGATGCTTTATGTTCTTATGTTTGTAGTTCATGTTTGCATTTTGTAACCATCATTTGTTTTTATTACAGTTTTAACAATATTTCATCCTATTAATACAATAAACACCATTCTTCAGATCTTCACATGTAGATTGGATTATTGAAAAGTAGGAGTGGTTGCTGTCTGTCTAAAGATATAGACCAAGTGGAAGCATATAGTGATGATAGAACAATGTAGGATGATTGTGGTAGCATAAGGGAGTGCCACATATGAGGAAGGGGTTAACATTCTTGTATTCAGGAGAACTATCTGTCTCTTCCTCAGGTAGGTGGGGTTTAGCATATTTAAGGCCTTAAACTTGCTTTCTAGTGTCTGGGGAGATTATGACCCACACCTGTACTGAAGAACCTATTTATATACTACATTTTGTATATACTTCACTAGACATTTTTACTTTGTGCTGCACCTTACCGTGGTATGTTGTGCTGTGTTATTAGAATAAAGATCCTTCTGAAATTGAATACAAAATCCTTCCTGGTGACGAAGAATACCCACTACAAGATGGGGTCAGAGTGGGCTCAAGTTGACAATTGTACTTGAGGACTTCAGTAAACCACCATGGAATCTATTATGTAGCAATTGGTAGTGCATAGCAAAGAGCTCTAAAAGAGACAGATTGAAAAAATTGTAAAACAGACTGAAAGCCTCATTATATTCTATAGAGAGGGGAATACTGCTCACAAAAAGGTGGTGAGGAGTTTCAGAACTTAGGTGGAAGATGCTGACAGTAGTTTTTTGCTGACCACCCAGGTTCCCAAGATGAGAATTGGTGATGGTGGACACCTTCAAGATTACCTTCAAGTGAGTGGCCACCAGTAGGGAGTGGCCTAAAGTACACTGTGCAATATGATTTTGCTCAGGGGAGTACTGCATAGGCTCAGCAGCTTATGCAGCACCCTCATCAAAGATGATACAGATATTGGAAAAATAAAGGCAAACATCTGCAACACTATTGCCCTTGATCCACAAACTGACAGAAGTTTCAGTCACAGAATTATGACCCTGGTGTCTGTACCTTGGCAGTAAAACTCACAGACTTTGCAGCCAGGTGGTAGTATTTGGAACTTCATATGGTTGATCAGGTAATGAAACCCATCATTTTTTGAGCATTTTGTCTGCCTATTACTCCAGTGCTTGGGTTTGCATTAATTGGACTAATAATTTGTTGTTGGCTACTTGTTTGGTAGAAAATGCCTTGATAGCAAATGGAGACAGGCCTTTACAATACCGGGCTGATTTGGAGAGTCCTCAAGTTCCTCCCCATACATTCTACAGTGTGGACAGAAGGGGTTGCAGGTCTGTTGCATGATTGTTCAGCTCTGCAAGCACCTACCTTGGGTAAACCTTGTTTAGCTACTTTCTGCTCACATGCATGACAGGATTTCTGCCTGTCACTATCTGGATTATCTGTAAAGGGTCTGTCTTTGTGGTTTCCATAATCCATCTTTGCCCTGCCATTGATCAGTTGTGACTCCTTGGACCCAAGTTGCTTATTCTGTGGAGGTCTAGTGCATTGTGATGTGGACTGCCTACAGATGATCTGTTCCTTTTAGAGGAACTGTTTACTACAGTTTTTAGTAAAGTAGTTAAGAGCATAATAGTATTATTTCTGATGTGAAAAAGATGAACTAAAAACCACTAAAGCCTGTTAACAGATAACAAAAGATTGAAAAGACCGTTTTTGTGGGAGAGAGCAAAGAGATACTGTAAGCATAATATCAATGAGGAATTGTTAACACTTTGCCTTGCTCCCCTTCCTAATATTAGGGTGGCTCATTTGGAAGACACAGTGCTTAAAAGTGATTTTTGAAAATGTGCCTATTTATAGTCAAATTGTGGACAGTTTAAAAGAGCTTAGCTACTGTACCAAACTTTCAGTTTGCAGAATTATATTTTGTATAAAATGTATGAACAAATGGGGAGGTAGTACAATTGGTTGTCCCCACCAGCTATAGAAAACAAGTGTTGTCTTTAGCTAACTCCATTCCTTGTGGTGGACTAGTTGTTCCCAAAATTTCTTGAATCGCGGTAACCTAGATTACAGCATTTTTTTTCACAGCACCGCTAGGCCAAAAGTTTCTTACTGGGAAATTCTGAAAAAATTATTACATAAAGTCAATTGTGCTTATCTGTCATTCGTAGGTTCAGTTATGTGGCCTCAGGTTCAGTTATGTGGTGGTGGTGGTGGACAGGGTTGCGCTTCTGTTTGTCCACATATTTTATGATCGACAACCACCAGCTATGTCTATACAGTATGTCTATCACATGGACCATAAATAATTTGATTTGGACCACCAACTCGTGGCACCCCTGCAAGTGCCACGGAACCCAGTTTGAGAACCACTGTGGTGGACATCAAGGTTGTGACAGTGAAGTGAAACACAGCTAATTTTTTTGCCCAGGTGCCTATGCCCAGATGGCTAGATTTTTTGCAGTTTGCCCTGTCAGAATCGGTGTCTTGTTTAGACTCAGAATTTGGACCACTGGGCTACACTGGTTGGTGCTGGAGTGAACAAATTTAGATGGTCTTATGATGTTCTTCCTCATTTAGTAGAAGTACAGTTCTGGAGCTATATTTGGTGCATCAGAACAGAACAGAATGGGAATTAGAATAAGCCACTGAATCTGAGAAAGACTGATCTCCTGCCCTGCAATGGAAGCAGGCACTTGCCGGAGGAGCTTGCAATCAGATGTTACAGGAGAACACACTGCTAGAAAAATAACTGCACACACTGGTAAAGATTGAAACCCTGCAGGTGAAGGGTGGTATGCAAAGTATAGATTGCGCACTCTGCAGGTTAAGAGTGGTAATGCACACAAGTAATGCATGTGCCCTATGCAGACTGTGAGTGATAATGCACACAGGTACTGGATATGCAGATGATTAGCAGTCTGGGAACAGCACAAGACAGTAATGGATATCTGTACAGGGTTTGCTAGCTAAATATGAATAGCAGCAAGGAAATTGAACATACAGCAGTGGTTAACTGCACAGGCTTAACAAGCTGGAGGTTGTTAGTATCCTGGGATCTGCTCAGGGCAGCAATGGATAACTGTACATGTTTAGCAGCCTGGATATGATTTGCAGTGTGGAAACTGCACAGGACAGAAGCTAGGAGAAGCTGAAGATGGAAACAGGAACAAATGAGCTTAGAGTTTGAGTGTGTACCAAACAGCAAATACAGCAATCAACCAGGAATCAGGAAGTGGAGCTGGTGGTACTGGAGCCAGAAACTGGTAAGGTACAAGATGTACTGGCAATGAGCTGAAGCAAGTGAGGGGTTTAAAAAGGACACTTTGATCAGTTATTGGTGACTCTGGTCAGGTGGAAGCTAACCCCTCTCTTATTAGGAGAAACCTGAGTCCGCTGATTAGTCCAACATGGTGGTGCCCATGCAGCTCAGAACCCAGGAATAGGCACCAAGCCATCAGCTGCTAACTAGGCTCAATATGGTTAAGTTTACTGTAGTGGCTAGTGGAAGTGCTCCAGCAGATGAAATTACTGCACTGAGGACCTCATTCAGAGTCGGTCATAGCGGCCGCACAGTCGTACGGGAAAAGGGGCCGGATATGCAAATTATTCCCTCGCAAGTTGCGTCCCTAAGTTCGGATCGGTAGCTGGCCGACCAAGGGGAGGAAGCGGCTGGAATTTAAAAAAAATACGCCCCCTTCTCGTATGCATTGCACATCATCTCCGGGCATATAAGGATTAATCGAGACCATCGGGAACCATCGGAACTGGTCATAGAGCTTAAGGTTGACCATACCCTCTTTTACTTTTAAGCTCTACGATCATGTCAGTGTAAAAACCTTCCATGTCACATGTGCCATGACGCTACTTTGTTAATTATGCACTCCCATAAACCGTATACTCCCACAAAGCGCCGTTCGCATAATTAGGCACGCCTGCGTTCGGATCTCCACTCCCCCGTTTTCAAGCACCTTCCCCTGTTACCACCCACAAACGCCTCAGTCTGTCACTCAAACTACCGACCTGGCTGTGTTCAAGGAGAGAGAAATTTCTGATCGTAGCGGCTAGTTTGCGCACGCGCATTGTGAACTTTACGCATGCGCAGTATAGCGAACATCGGTGGTGTTCGACCGTGCGGCCGCTTCGACCAACTCTGAACGAGGTCCTGAGTCTGGTAGGAAGGAGTCAGAGTCCATTGTGTGACATGACCAAATTATCAGAGATATATCAGAGGATGGTAAGGTTTATTATGATAATGTTGGTATTATCAGAGGACAGTTCAGTACAGGAGAGAGCAGACTGGAGAGAAACAGGGGGAAGGAGCTAGAGATTATCCACAACTGTCAAGATTAGAAGGAAAAGGCTGAGGCACAGTAATGTTCACATTCTTGGATATCACAGGCAGAACTAATTTGCATAATAGAAAAGTCTACTAGCAAATGGTTTAGCCCCATTGTACTGGTCACTAAATCAGATGGCAGTATACACTTTGTGTAGGTTTTTGCAAGGTAAATGCAGTTTCAAAGTTTATTCTGTAACCTATACTATGGGCTAATGAACTTATCAATTGGCTGGATTCTGTCAGATATATTTCAACCTTTGATCTTACTAAAGGATATTAGTAGACTGACTTGTCAGAGGAGTCCAAACATAAGACTGCATTTTCTATCATCATATGTTTGCATCAATATGTACATTTTAGACACCATGGCATACCTGCATCTTTTTCAGCACCTTATGGACAAAGCACTGTGGCCCGATGAGAATTTTCTGCCATTTAACCTAAGAGCATTGTGATTTATATTGAACTTTGGAATGTACATCTGAATTGCCTATGTTTGGTCAGAATCAGTATGAAATATCGCCGGCCGCACGGCCGGTGGTTCGATTCCCGGCAGCGGCAGCCCGACACTGGAACAGATCCCGGCATCGACAGTCCGACAGCGCTAGAAATCCCGATCGTCCCTAGGTAAGTAGTAACTAACCTAACCTACCCCCCTAACCCTAACCCTCCCTTAGGGGTGCCTAACCCTAACCTCCCCCACCAAGTGCCTAACCCTAATCCCCCCTCTAAGTGCCTAAACCTACCCACCCCCTTCCCCGCTGATTAAACCTAAGTACCCCGGGGGGGTGCCTAACCCTAACCTCCCCGCGGGGTGTCTAACCCTAACCCTCCCTCCCCCTCGCCTAACCCTAACCTCCCCGGGGGGGTGCCTAACCTAAGTCACCCCCGGGAGCCCTATACCTAAGCCTCCCCCCGGCGCGGCTGTCCGCTCGTGGCGCCTGGCATCCCTACATCTAGACGCCGGGCATTTCACACTCGCCGGGATATAACAGTCAAGACGCCGGCTGTTGGTATAATGTCAGCCGGCTTCCCAATTACATCCCGTTTGGTCCTTCAGTCATTGTGGCAGGTGGGTGTTTAGTTGGGATGGTGGTTCTGGTTCTTCTCCAACATTAATAAAATATAAGTTATTCCACAATTAGGAATTTTATGAGTCCTCATTGTCTTTAATTTCCATATGATAGATGAGGTAGCAGAAGACTCAGAGAAGGGAACCTGTCATCCACACACTGAGTCACAAGCAAAGTGCCTGCAGATGCCCACTGATTTTACTCCAGCCAAAGCAAAAATTATAATTAGTATCAACATTTGCAACATGTAGAGCCATTACAGATTATTATTATTATTATTATTATTATTATTATTACAAGTTATTTATATAGCGCACACATATTCCACAGCGCTTTACAGAGAGATTTGGCCATTCACATCTGTCCCTGCCCCAGTGGAGCTTACACTCTATATTCCCTACCACATGCTCACACACAGGAGTGTGGGAGGAAACTGGAGTACCCGGAGGAAACCCATGCAAGCACAGGGAGAATATACAGTACAAACATCGCACAGGTAGGACCGTGGTGGGAAACGAACCCATGACCTCAGTGCTGTAAGGTAGTAATGCTAACCATTACACCATCTGTGCTGCCCTGTGCAGATCCCCCAGAGCATCCTATGGAAGCACCCTATGCCTTTAGAACCACCCAGAGCATCCTTAAAACACTTCAGGTGCTAATCTTCTTGTGGATCATGGCGACCCCACCTCCCTGATGTGACATTATGTCATCACATGTTCGTGGGTCGGGACCAGCACAGGGCATCTTGTAGCTCTGGTATGGGTAGCTCTGGTATGGCCTTAGCACCCAGCACTCACACTGTGTTGCACATTGTGAATGAGATTGAAACAGACTTAACATCCATATCCCACCAAGTCTCCTCCTCTGATCAACAACATAACAGCCAGATAATCGCGGCCCCCGTATATAATGCTGATATTACTGGCATTGTAAAGCAGGGTGCGGCTATGATGACGCGATTCAGCTTGAATCGTGTCATCGCCCCCTAAACAATCCACTTTCATGTGCAGGCTAGGGGGGGTTGGCAGCCATTCCAGGGGACTTGTCTACTCTTGCGGGGTGCCGGGAGCGGCACCCGATTTTCGTAAGGCTTCCGGCAATCCCTGGAGAGTAGGCAAGTATGCTCTTTCCATCATTTCCTACCCACTGCTTTCAATGGCACCAAACCTCTGGGTTCAGCTGCCACTGCATTTGTGGGTATTATTATGGGCCTGATTCAGATATGGGAATAGAGTAAGAAAGAGCAAGTAACTGTGCATCTTGACAAAACCATGCTGCACTGCAGGTGGGCAGAGATTTAGATTTGGGAGGGATGTGTCCAAACTGCCATCTAAATTGCAGCATACTAACCTACTTTTGAAAAAGCATTTCAGGGAGATTGTGAAAGCAGCACGTATGAGCGCGGTGTTATAGTGGGCCTGTACTGCTACTTCTAAGAGGGGTGTCATAAACCTGACATACAGCCACATGTAAACGAGACCCAAAGCAGTTTGTAAGATATATTTGTTGATGAAAACACACTGATACTTTTCAGAAAATGCATTTAGCCATAGGGATCATTGTGCCTTATAACCAATGCAGGGAAATTATACGAATGATCCCATTTGTACGCAAACCCAAGGATTTGAGTACATCTACGATGACGGGAGGGCTGCACATGCGCATGACCCATTTTTTGCATATGCAGAATGAGTCTTTCGAGAGTGCCCCAAAACTTGATTGACATTCTGCAGCCGTTAAGGGGTGGGAAGGATGTGGCAATGAGGGGCCATTTTATAAAACAAGGGTGCATCATCCCAGTTTTATAGGCGTTCCGTGGCCAGGGTCTGTGTCTTCCGATGCAGATTTCCTGGCCACAGCTGAGCAGTTCCATTGCCTGTTCTGAGTAAGCTTAAGATTACTCAGATGGGAGATGATTGCGGCCATCATGGCCAATGGTGTCGATGGTGATCAGATGCTGCATCTTCAGAAGCAGCGCTTGGATCTGCCATGCTAGCAGGAGGCATCTTTTGCCCTCAGACGCCTCCTGGTGCATTAGCATATTTTAGTATTGCTGCTGCGTCCAAAGATGCCGCAGCAATGCTATTAGTCCATCTCTGTATCACCCCCAGTGTTGTGTAGATATGTGCAGCACAGTATGGGCAACTCTGGTAATATAACAAAAACATTCTCATCCTTCTTGACCCAGTGTTCTGAGTACTACACCACCAGGGTTTATTTTTGTAGCACTATGTGTTACAGATATATTTATCTGGAAACCTGTTATCTAGAAAGCTAAGCAGAAAAACTTAATGACTGATTTAGTTTGTCACATAAAAATATGGTTTTCTGTACAGCACATGTTCATAAATGAGACTGTGTTACGTTTGTCTTATCTTGAACTTGTGACCCCTTATGTGCAGAGAGTCAGGAACAGAAATTGAGCACATATCTCTGTTTTATATATATACAGCAGTGTTCTCCCCACGCTTTATTTCTCGGGCGGTCCGCCCGGTAAAACTCCCCCACCGCCCGGCACTGTAACAGCCAGTGCTTTGCATCGGGGCCCGCACCCGCTGCTAGTGTCCCACAAGTGTAGGGCAGACTGCAGTGAGTAGCGGTCTGCCCTACACAGAAACAAACACACAGCCACCAGCAGCAGCTCTTTGTTTGTCATAGCAGTGTAGCCAGCCTCTGATTGGCTGCTGTGGCAACGGAGGGAGCCAGCTGGAGCTCACTCATGAGCTCCCATTCCGGCTCCCCTCGCAGCGGTTGATGGGAGAGATGTAATGACGTCTCTCCCATAGTGCAGAGCAGGCCGGGAGCAGCGGACAGCGGCGGTCGTCGGCTGGAGCGGGGATCAGGTAAGTTGTCTATTTTTTTTTGTTAGTATGAGTTACTGTATAAAGGGGACTGCTACTGGGGGCACTGTATAGGGGGCTGCTAATGGGGGCACTGTATAATGGGGCTGCTACTGGGGGCACTGTATAATGGGGCTGCTACTGGGGGCACTGTATAGGGGGCTGCTACTGGGGGCACTGTATAAAGGGGGCTGCTACTGGGGCACTGTATAAAGGGGGCTGCTACTGGGGGAACTGTATAATGGGGCTGCTACTGGGGGCACTGTATAATGGGGCTGCTACTGGGGGCACTGTATAGGGGGCTGCTACTGGGGGCACTGTATAAAGGGGGCTGCTACTGGGGGCACTGTATAAATGGAGCTGCTACTGGGGGCACTTTATAAAGGGGGCTGCTACTGGGTGCACTGTATAGGGGGCTGCTAATGGGGGCACTGTATAGGGGGGCTGCTACTGGGGGCACTGTATAGGGGGCTGCTAATGGGGACACTGTATAGGGGGCTGCTAATGGGGGCACTGTATAATGGGGCTGCTACTGGGGGCACTGTATAATGGGGCTGCTACTGGGGGCACTGTATAGGGGGCTGCTACTGGGGGCACTGTATAAAAGGGGCTGCTACTGGGGCACTGTATAAAGGGAGCTGCTAATTGGGGGAACTGTATAATGGGGCTGCTACTGGGGGCACTGTTTAATGGGGCTGCTACTGGGGGCACTGTATAGGGGGCTGCTACTGGGGGCACTGTATAAAGGGGGCTGCTACTGGGGGCACTGTATAAATGGAGCTGCTACTGGGGGCACTGTATAAAGGGGGCTGCTACTGGGGGCACTGTATAGGGGGCTGCTAATGGGGGCTGCTACTGGGGACACTGTATAGGGGGCTGCTACTGGGGGCACTGCGTAAGGGGCTGGCCTGGGGGCACTGCATAAGGGACACTATTTAAGCCTGGGGGTACTGCAGAAGGGGCCAGTCTGGGGGAACTATTTAAGCCTGGGGGCACTACATAAGGGACCAGTCTGGGGGCACTACATAGGGGCACTACTTCAGCCTGGGGCACTACATAAGGGCAAAGCTAAACTACAGGGGGCAATGCATAAAGGGGAAAACTACAGGGGGCACTGTATAAAGGGCACAAATACAGGAGGCACTGCATAATGGGCACTTTTTACTGAGAGCCACTGGGGGTGCAGCCTGAGACCTGTCGGGGTGAATTGGTAAGGAAGATACCCCTTTTCCCGGCGCACGCATATTTACCGACCTGACTACTTTTTGATGCCACCCGGCTGGAAAAAAATTGTGGGGAGAACACTGTACAGTATACTCAAATGTAACAGCTTCATAATGTGGTAAGGTACAATCAGGGAGATTGCTAGACTCTTCAGGGAGATTGACAATCAGGGAGAGTTGGCAAGTATGAATTGCGGTGTAAAAATCAAGTTGTCCAGCATTTGTGGGCTACATGTAGCAGCAGCCAGTATTTACCATGCATGCAAAAAACATGTATGTATATTTGCATCCCTTGCACTGCAACATGGTTTGTCCAGGTGCCCAGTTACTTGATCTATCTTATGGTGCATACACGCGGGACAAACGTCAGCGATCGCTGAATGATGTCCCGGGTGTGCAGGATGATTGATATCGATCATCCAGCACACCACCAACCCACCAGCAACGGCGGGTCCCTATAGTAACCTGGTCGATATCGACCACGTTGGCCTGCATGCACGGTCGATGGACGATATCTTTATCATCCATACGTGCCCATGCATCGCAGGTCATTGGTGGGTTGAAGGCCCCGAAAAATGCACAATTTAAACGATAACGATATGATCAATATCATTATCGTTCATATTGTGCATTTTAATGATACTGTTGGTCTCATTCAGACCTGCTCGCAAGCGCTTGAGCGCTCGCAAGCGGGTCGATGTTGGGCTCTGCGCACATGCAGCGGCCACACTGCATGTGCGCAAGCCCTGGAGCGAGAGAGAAATTATCTCGCTCCGGTGCTCACTACAAAAGGGGCTGCTGTCGATGGTGTTCGACAGCTTGCCCAGTTTTGCAGGCATGGTGAGGGGTGGCTTCACAAATGGAGGCGTTCCCAAACGAACGCCTGTCATTTGTGGGCGGTCCCACTGACAACACGAGTGATGTCAATGGGAGAGCTTCCGGCTCTATTAGAGCCGGAAGCTCTCTGGGGCTTGTGGCAGATGAGACCCTACCACAAGGGTCTCGTCGCAAGCCCAGATGGTCGCGATGGTCTTGACCATCGCGACCATCAACTTGGCCATTCACTAAAGCTGTGGGTGGTCACCCACAGCTTAACGAGCGGCCAGGAGGCTTGCTCTTTTTAGTGTTGTGGCCGCCCTCATTCAGAGCGAGCACTCGCATTTTGCGAGCTCCTCTGAATGAGGTACTGTGTGTACACACCACTACTCTATTTCCAAATCTGAATCAGGCCTAATGACTGCACATGTAGAGGTAGTTATATAGCTTATATCCTATGTTCTGCAATGTTTTGTACTGCCCCTGATCTGCTTCTCCATACACGAGGAAGCAAGTGATGGGTAGATGCAGTTTATATACCCATATGCAAATGCCGTCTCTTGCACTTTTTTCTTGTTTTATTTGCACTACTTCCATTTAAGTACTTTATAAAAGGCGCTGCAGACACCTTGTGGAGCCATAGAAATAAAGGACAATAATAGTTCTAATATTTCACACATAATTGACACAAAACTTATGCCTCCTAAGAAGCATATCTGTATATGACACAAAATAGACTGCATCTCCAAGTAACATTCTATGCTTACATTTGCATGCCCTGACTGTGCTCAATTTGTGCTTGCACACTCTGTTCCTGACTCTCTGCACATAAGGGGTCACAAGTTCAAGATAAGACAAACGTAACACAGTCACATTTGTGAACATGTGCTGTACAGATTTTTATATGACAAACTAAATCAGTCATTACGTTTTTCTGCTTAACTGTCTAGATAACAGGTTGCCAGATAAATATATCTGTAAACCAGTACTACAAAAATAAACCCTGGTGGTGTAGTACTCAGAACACTGGGTCAAGAAGGATGAGAATGTTTTTGTTATATTACCAGAGTTGCCCATACTGTGCTGCACATATCTACACAACACTGGGGGTGATACAGAGATGGACTAATAGCATTGCTGCGGCATCTTTGGACGCAGCAGCAATACTAAAATATGCTAATGCACCAGGAGGCGTCTGAGGGCAAAAGATGCCTCCTGCTAGCATGGCAGATCCAAGCGCTGCATCTGAAGATGCAGCATCTGATCACCATCGACACCATTGGCCATGATGGCCGCAATCATCTCCCATCAGAGTAATCTTAATCTTACTCAGAACAGGCAATGGAACTGCTCAGTTGTGGCCAGGAAATCTGCATCAGAAGACGCAGACCCTGGCCCCGGAATGCCTATAAAACTGGGATGATGCACCCTTGTTTTATAAAATGGCCCCTCATTGCCACATCCTTCCCACCCCTTAACGGCTGCAGCATGTCAATCAAGTTTTGGGGCACTCTCGAAAGACTCATTCTGCATATGCAAAAAATGGGTCATGCGCATGTGCAGTCCTCCCGCCATCAGAGATGTACTCAAATCCTTGGGTTTGCGTACATCTCAGAATCAGGCCCATTGTTAAACCACAAGAAATGTACCAAAAGAGTAGTTGATGCTGGTCTGTTTCATGCTTCTAAAGCACAGGTTCTCAAACTCGTTCCTCATGACCCCAAACAGAGGATGTTTTCCATGTCTCATAGAATCACAAGTGAAATAATTAGCTCCACCTGTGGATTTTTTAAAATGTGTCAGTGATTAATGAGAAAACCTGTGCACCTGCTGGGTGACCTGGAAAACATGACCTGTGTGGGGACCAGTGGTGGCTGCAGAGTTGGGGCTGCAGCACAGTACAAAATTCAAATAGGGGAACCACACCAACTGTCAGTGATGTTTGGCAGCAGTTGGGGTGACAGTTCATGTGACTCCCCTATTTGAATTGTGGACTGCTCTGCAGCCCCACCTCTGGAGCCGCCATTGGTGGGGACCGAGTTTGAGAACCACTGTTCTAAAGCATATGAAAGCGTCATTAGTGCAGATTTACATCACCATCCTCATCAATAAAGAAAGGAAATAAAAACTAAATGCTGCTTCCTTACTAGTTCTAATCCAATGCACGTCTTCTTTACTATAGCCCCAGTGATTCAAAACCTATAAAGAGACCAGAGCTTTGTGTCTGGACAGAGCTCACAATAATAACCTATACAGTTACATCATAAATACAGTATAATGTTATATTGATAGAAGGTAAAAGAAAGGTCAGTGCTAAACCAGACATTCTCTTTACAAATCCATGCAGAAATTAGCAACAGGGGATGTGGGTAATAAAATGTCATGCAGTACATGTGACTTGAATGCATAATGTGTATTTATATATCAGGTGTAAAAAGTTAAGTATTGATAAGTGGGAATAACTAATGAATAGCCTTGAGCAAAAGGGAATGTATTTTAATTAAGACACTCTCATCTATGGAATATATCTACAGATCTACATATCAATAATAAAATACTCCAATTAATTTGATTTATGGCTGTGAGGAATATAGAGATATGGCACCTATTGCGAATTATAGTTTTCATTAGATACAAAGTTGTTCATTAAAAGCCATAGAGTAACTAGTTGTGTAACTGTGAGGTAGTTGTGAGGGCAGGATATCTGACTGCCCTTACATTAGGTCAGTATCCTGTGGCAGGTTACAGGTTATAGAATGTAGAGCAGGAGGTTTCCTAATGAAAGGATAACAAGCAGGAAATGTACCAATCTAACCATTTGACATGTAAATGGACCTAACTCTGAATTATCCCAAAAAGGCCTCTTTTCACATTTAGGAGGCACATTTTAATTTTGAATTTAGCAGTTTGTGTCACATACCGAGGAACAATCATTTAATCTACAGTACATGACTGCAATTAAAAACTCTCTGTGATGAACCAAAAATGTCAAATGTTAAATTACCAGTTCAGTCTTCATAGTCAATTTGCTGTGCTTCATGGCCCAGACAAGCCTCTTTTTTATTTTGCCATCTTCGCTGCCAATCGACCTGTCATACCTGCAACTCAAAGTTTTCTCTTCACAGTTGAAACTGAGGATTCCTTCCTTTATCCAGTGTAAAGCTGTACTTGAAGATGTCCTGTGAGCTACCTATCGCTCAAGCTGTTGACCCTCAGACTTCTTCTCAAGTCTTATTATGTTGCAGCAATATATTACTTCCTTCAGTGTAATATTATCTAAATAATAATTCAGAGGTTTTATAACAGACTGTTCCAACACTGCTTTTACACAGACAAAAGGTTTGTAATCAACAGAAGAGACACTCAGTTTAATTGTTTGCATCAACTTTCAAAGCTTAATATACTTCAATTGCTATTGATCAGCTGTAAGTTCTTGTTCCCTGTAAAAGGCATTCTATAACTCTGAAATTTACATTATTTGTATGTTTGGGTGCATTTATTTGTTTTACACAACAGGCAAAAACAATGAATTCTATTCACTGTATGGTCTTGTACAGTCTTTTATATCGGCATGTAAATTAAATCCCGGACGTCGAGATCGCTCAGAATACAGGTGCTGGAATTCCGACACCAGTCAGAAACCCAGTGCCAGCATCCCGACTGTAAATAGTGGGGTTAAGGGAAGTGTTAGGGGTTAGGATTAGGCACTAGGGGAGGAGGGTTAGGTTTAGGACACGGGGGAGAAGGTTAGGTTTAGGCTGCTGGGACGGCGGGTTAGGTGTAGGGGTAGAGGTAAAGTTAGAATACATACCAACCATGTCAGGATGCCAGCATTAGGATTCTCACCACTGGGATCCTGGCGCCAGCATCCTGTACCCAACCTTTTATATCTGATGCCAAATATATTATGTTGACCTATATCTGGTGCCAAACACACAAAATTTTGTTGTATCTAATGGTGTCTGGTATGAAAAGCATTCAAAATGTATATAAAATGACTAGAATGTCATCAAGTACAAAATGCCAATGACAGGAACTAAATGTTGACAATCAAAATGTAAATAGGAACAAAGTGTGCAATGTATTCCAGCCAAAGCCAGGTTATATTCCTAAAACTTCAGCCACATCAAAAAGTCCTCTTTAAGGTAAGTTAATTTCACGGGACAATTTCTGAATAGACAACCCTAACCCATTCACAGTAATATGAACCCCATCAATCTAATTCCATCATCCTACATCAAATATTTAGATACAGCTGAGTTCACCTTCTTACATGCCTCTTCAATGTTAGCACCACCACATTTATTGTACCATTCCAAACTCTCCTGGGTACTGTGTCAGGCCATATGATGATTGTAAGGGGCCTCTAAGTCATAAAATTCTGCTTGATATGCAAGTGGGATGTAGTCAGGAAGCCGACGGTCTAAATACTGACCGCCGGCTTCCCGACTGTCAAATGCCGGCAAGGTACTAATGACAGGCGTTGAAATCCTGATGCCTGTCATTAGACCTACGCTGGGAGACCGACGCTCGGCATACCAAATGAAGGTAAGCCGGGCACCGGGGAGGAGGGTTAGGTTTTAGGTCTCCCCGGGAGACTTAGGGTTAGGCACCCCCCAGCATGGTTAGGTTTAGGCTAGGGGAAGGGGGGTTAGGGTTAGGCACCCCCGAGGGGAGGTTAGGGTTAGGCACCCCCCTTGGAGACATAGGGTTAGGCTGCGGGGAAGGGGGGGTTAGGGTTAGGCACTTGGGAGGGAGGTTAGGGTTAGGCACCCCTAAGGGAAGGTTAGGGTTTGGGGGGAAAATAGGGTTAGTCATACTTATTTAATTAGCGATCGGGATCTTCACCTCTGCCGGGCCTCAACTGTCGAGATTTGAACAGCCGGCCATACGGCCGGCGGTAATAGCTACTAAAAACCCCCAAAATGTACCACTAAACAGAGTCCCTCAAATCTCAGCCACATTACAGTAACCCTAAAATATCATTTTATAGCATCCAGTTGACTCCCAACCAATGGATATCCTGCACGCCCAGTAAGGTGGCAGTTTTTCCAGCCACTGAATGAAAGTGAAAGTCTTAAAACACTTCTGTCAGGACTGCGACTATTTCAGTACATAAAGATAGATTACTTTTTCCAAAGTTCATTTGTGGTCATTTGAGGAGCTATCCTGCTTGCTGGCATTCTTCACATACAGGGAATAGAGAGTTAAAGTGATCATCTGTTTCCAAGGTGCTGTCAGGTTGTGGGATTTTTGATTGCTCACTATTTCAAACCTGATTCCATTTGGGTCATATGTTCTGAACTTCCTATGGATCACAGACCTATAGTAAAAAGCCTGTTACTAACTGTGTCTCAGTGTCTGTGCAACATTACTTTCAGGTCTTTCTTGGACTCCTGCCAGATCCCTGCTGTGCCTGTGGGTTGTTGTGGACTTTGCTATACCTCCGCTCATGTTCCAGCTAAACTTCTGATGCCAGTTACCAGTCACACTACAGAGCTCAACATAGCCATAGCCTAAGTATTGCTTTTGCTCCATTGCTGTGGTTTCACCATTTGCTGCACTATTTACTTTGCCTGTTGCCTCTCTCTCCTGTGGACATCAAACCCATCTTCATTACAGTTGACAACTGCATCATTACAGTTATCATCACCGCATCACAGGGCTCAACCCTGTTCTGGATCTAGTCACACCGCAGGGCTCAACCCTGTTTCGGAGCCACACCATTTCACAGGGCTCAACCCTGCTTCAACCTTCATTGCATTGCTAGGCTCAACCCCGCTCTGGATTCTAGTTACACCGCAGGGCTCAACCCTGTTCCCGAACTACACCGCTTCACAGGGCTCAACCCTGCTTCAACCTCCGCATCACAGGGCTCAACCCTGCTCTGACCTCATCGCTTCACAGGGCTCAACCCTGCTCCGACCTCACTGCATCACTGGGCTCAACCCTGCTCCAACCTCATTGCATCACAGGGCTCAACCCTGCTTCAACCTCACATCATGACAGGGCTCAACCCTGTTCCGTCTTTCACCACATCACAGGGCTCAACCCTGCTCCATCTTTCATCGCATCACAGGGCTCAACCCTGCTCCATCTTTCACCGCATCACAGGGCTCAACCCTGCTCCATCTTTCACTGCATCACAGGGCTCAACCCTGCTCCGTCTTTCACAGCATCACAGGACTCAACCCTGCTCCATCTTTCACCACATCACAGGGCTCAACCCTGCTCCGTCTTTCACCGCATCACAGGGCTCAACCCTGCTCCGTATTTTACTGCATCACAGGACTCAACCCTGCTCCGTCTTTCACCACATCACAAGGCTCAACCCTGCTCCATCTTTCACTGCATCACAGGGCTCACTTTGCTCCAGATCTCCATCACTACAGGGTTCCACCCAGGTGAAGCGCCTCTATACCATCCTGAGGTGTTTGCCTCATACTGGACTCGGGGTTCCCTACCATATTAACTTTTCTGTGTTAAAGACTATATGGAGGGTTTTCTCCTATACTCATTATTGCTTATGTGAACCTCATTGTTGTTGAGACTTTATGTGAGACATTACTATTATATTTCTCCTGTGAATAAATTCTATTTACTTTTATTCCGTGCTATCGAGATTTCATGAAAAGGTCATTCCTAAATCCACTCCAGTTTATTGTGCCAAGTAGGCCTGCCTCCTCCCAGGAGTCTCAAGTGTTGGCAGCCGTGACAGTTTGCACAGACCTAAAAATGAATCCGGATCTGGAACAGGCTACTGGGGTACAGGTGCTTCAGTGTTTGACCGCTCGTTTGGAAGTACAGGAAAACACTCAAGTTCAAGTTTTGTAATGTCTACAGGATCTTTCCACACGTCTTGATAAACTTAAGATTCCTGTTGCAAGTACATCAGGGTTTTTTGCTTCTCATTTACATTTACCGACTCCTACCTCTTATGATGGTAATCCAAAAACATGTAGAGGATTTCTCAACCAATGTGAGATTCATTTTGAATTGTTACCTCAAAGTTTTACCACCTCTCATGTTAAAGTGGCTTATATTATGTCATTATTGTCTGGTGCTGCTCTTGAGTGGGCTTCTCCTTTATGGGAGAGAAATGATGCCTTAATGTCTAATTACCAAGCTTTTGTTTCTACTTTCAAAAGGATATTTGATGAACCTGGAAGATCAGTGGCCGCGTCTGTGGATATTTTGCGAGTAAAGCAAGGAACAGCTCCAGTTGGTCAGTATGTGGTTCGTTTTCAAACTATAGCTGCAGAAGTTAAAAGGAATAATGAGGCATTAAGAGCAGCATATTGGAAAGGTCTCTCTGAGAGACTTAAAGATGAGTTGGTGACTCGGGATCTTCCTGAGAATTTGGATGAGTTAATTTAATTGACTATTAAAATTGATCTGCGTAGGCGAGAACGAGGGGTTCAGAGGAGTCGCTCTGAGTGTTCTAAAAGTTCTCCTCCCCAGTCTCGCTCTTTTCATAGTACACCTGATGAGCCTATGCAAATTAATAAAGCTAATTTGTCTGAAGTTGAGAAGCAACATAGGAGGCGTTCTAATTTGTGCTTGTATTGTGCATCCTCAGAACATTTCTTGGCTAAATGTCCAATGAAACGATCGTCCCTAGTTGATTGAGGGGAAGTCAAACTAGGGGTACTTTCTAAAGTTTCCCCCAAAAAGGATTGTTTAATTTCTGTGAGCATTCCTGATTTTGGTTCTTCGTGTCAAGAGTTTTCTGCATTGCTAGATTCTGGAGCAGCTGGCAATTTTATTTAATTGTCTTTGGTTCAAAAATTAAAAATTCCTGTTGTCAAATTAACACGTTATTTTTCCCTTTCTGCAGTTAATGGGACTAGAATTTCTAATGGATATATTACACATCAAACAAAGTCTATGAATTTGAGGGTAGGAGCTTTGCATGAAGAAAGTTTAGTTTTTGGTATTACCTATTTCTATGTATGATATACCGTAGTTCTTGGTTTACCATGGTTAACTCTTCATAACCCTCATATTGATTGGACTTGTTCTCAAATTTTTTCTTAGAGTCCTAAATGCAAATTAAATTGTTTGATTCCTGTGGTACGATTGGCTGAAGTGAAAGTAGATGTTCCATCTTCTCTCCCACAGCCTTATCATGAATTTGCTGATGTCTTTTCTGAGCTGGTGGCAGACGAACTTCCACCGCATCATCCCTGGGATTGTCCTATTGAACTTATTCCTGGTAAAATGCCACCGAAAAGTTGAATATACCCTCTCTCTGTTCCTGAGACTCAAGCCATGTTGGAATATGTGCAAGATAACCTACAAAAGGGGTTTATTAGGCCTTCTTCATTTCCTGCTGGAGCGGGCTCCTTTTTTGTAAAGAAAAAAGATGGTGGTCTTCATCCATGTATCAACTTTAGAGGTCTAAATGAGATCTCGGTAAAAAATAAATATCCTTTGCCTCTCATTACAGAATTGTTTGACAGAGTTAAGGGGTCTCGACTGTTTACTAAACTTGATCTAAAGGGAGCTTACAACTTGATCAGAGTTAAAGAGGGTGATAAGTGGAAAACTGTGTTTAATACACGAGATGGCCATTATGAAAACCTCGTCATGCCTTTTGGTTTATGTAATGCTCCTGCGGTGTTCCAGGAGCTTGTGAATGAAATTTTCCGAGATATACTTTATCAGTTTGTTTTTGTTTATCTTGATGATAATTTGATTTTTTCCAGGAAACTTTCTGATCATTGTACCCATGATAAAGAGGTATTAAGTCGTTTTTGAGCTAAGCTTTATGGTAAGATCTCCAAGTGTGTTTTTGAAGTCCCAGAGATACCCTTTTTGGGGTATATCATTTCCGGTTCTGAACTTCAGATGGACCCTGAGAAGTTAAATGCTATTCAAGATTGGGTTTTGCCCACTTCATTAAAGCCTATTCAGAGGAATTTTTAGGCTTTGCCAATTATTACAGAAAGTTTATCAAAGCATTTTCAATGATTGTAGCTCCGATTACTGCTATGACAAAAAAAGGGGTTAATCCCAAAGTGTGGTCCCCAGAGGCATTGGCTGCCTTTCAGACTCTCAAAGATGCATTTTCCGTGGCCCCATTCTAGTTCAACCTGATGTTGAGAAGCCATTTATGCTAGAAGTGGATGCCTCCACTTATGCAGTTGGGGCTATTTTGTCTCAAGTGGCTGCAGATGGGAGAACAGTATCTTGTGGATTCTTTTCACAAAAGTTTTCTATTGCTGAGAGTAATTACTCCATCGGTGACCAAGAGTTGTTAGCTATTAAGTTAGCTTTGGAGCAATGGAGATATTTATTAGAAGGCGCAAATCACCCTGTTACTATTTTTACAGACCATAAAAATTTGTTGTATTTGAAAACTGCCTATTGTCTGAACCCACGATAAGCTCGTTTGGGCACTCTTTTTTTCTCATTTTGATTTTGTCTTCAGGTATCGTCCAGGTTCATTGAATAAAAAGGCAGATGCACTTTCACGCTCAATGTTGGAAGAGAAAGAACAAAATGAGGATCAAAGGTACCCTATAATAAACTCTCTGGCTTTTTCTTCAATTTCCATCTTTCCTAATCCTCCTCCTGGGAAGATATTTGTGGCACCAGAGTTACGAGGTAAACTTCTTTCTTGGGTTCATAATTCTCATTTCTCTGGACATCCAGGGATTCATAAAATGTTCTCATTTTTGCAACGTTTCTATTGGTGGTCTTCCATGAAAAAAAATGTCCAAGAGTTTATGCGTTCTTGCTCTAAGTGTGTACAACATAAGTCCTCCCGGCAGTCTCCAGTTGGTCCTCTCCATCCACTACCCATTCCCACCCAACCATGTACCCATCTTTTCATGGATTTTATTACAGATCTTCCTGAGTCTAGGGGGTGTACAGTTATTTGGGTAGTGGTGGATCATTTTACAAAGATGGCTCATTTTTGTCCTTTGGCTCGAATTCCATCAGCCCCCAAATTAGCACAAATATTTATCAAAGAGATATTCCGTCTTCATGGACTTCCTTCTGAGATAGTGTCTGATCGGGGTGTCCAGTTTGTTGCTCGGTTTTGGTGGGCTTTATCTTCATCATTGCAAATTAAATTACAGTTTTCTTCTGCATATCACCCTCAGTCAAATGGACAAACCGAAAGAGTGATCCAGGAGTTGGAGACCTTCTTGAGAATGTATATTTCTTCTTCTAAAGATGATTTGGCGGATTTCTTGCCTTGGGCTGAGTTTGCTCATAACTTTCATTATTTGTCTGCTACAGGTGTGTCTTTTTTTCGCCAATTCTGGTCGGCATCCTCGAGTTCCTGAGCTTCAATCAATTCCTACAGTGGACATTCCAGCAGCTAAAGCTACCATCCAACATTTTTCTGGAATTTGGAGACAGGTAAATAAGTGTCTTAGGAAAGCCTCTCATAATTATAAGGTCTATGCTGATAGAAAACGTTCGGCTGTTCCTAAATACTCTGTTGGGGATTGTGTCTGGTTGTCTACTAGAAATCTTTGACTTAAAGTACATACTATGAAGTTTGCTCCCATTATATTGGTCCTTTTCGCATTATAAAAATGATCAACCCAGTGGCATGTAAGTTACAGTTACCTCCAACTATGCGTGTACCTAACTCCTTTCATGTCTCCTTGCTTAGACCATTGATTCTTAATCGATTTCATGACAACTTGCCAAAAGTACCTCCCACAACAACTGCTCGAGGTGTGGAGTTTGAGATCGATAAGATTCTGGATTCACGTAAGCATCAAAATCAACTACAATACCTTGTAGACTGGAAGGGTTATGGCCCGGAGGAGAGATCTTGGATTAAAGACTCTGATGTCCATGCCATAGGCAAACACAGGGGGGGGGTTCTGTCTGCCTGGAAACCCCCCTCCCAGCCCACACCATGACCACAATAGAGATAGTAATATAATAGATTGTTACTAGTACTGCATGTTCTTCTCAGTATCACAAATGAAATAATTAGCACCACCTGTGGATCTTTTAACACGTATCAGCCAGTAATAAATAACCTGTGCACCAACTAGAAGATCTGGAAAACATGCAATGTTAGAAGTGCACTGCTATAGAGCCCAATATGTACATATATGTCCAGGGCAGTGCTAGGTTCTTCTGCTGCTCCTCCAGGCTCCTGGACTTGCTCCAGTAGTCTGGAATGGTGCCCACATCTAAAATAAATACTTTCAGCTCAGGCAGGATGGTCTACTGATGCATCTAATGGCATACTGTGATCACTGGTATTGTATATGCTGGAATTATTACACACAATACACTTTTTATGATGCTTATTAAAGCTGGTTACGTACTAATTCTGCCCTCTTCATTGACAGGTCACACTCGCTCTAAAATTAAGCATTTGGAATTCCCCCTCTAGAAATCCTGCGTTTGCCACTGCATGCTCCTAAGTTGATATGTAATTTTCATGCTATATTTCCTTTAAAACCTGGTGGGTGTTTGGAGACCACCCAAAAAGGAGGGGGTACTGTCAGGACTGCGACTATTTCAGTACATAAAGATAGATCACTTTTTCCAAACTTCCTTTGTGGTCATTGGAGGAGCTATCCTGCTTGTTGGCGTTCTTCACATACATGGAATAGAGAGTTAAAGTGGTCATCTGTTTCCAAGGTGTTGTCAGGTTGTGGGATTCCTAGATTGCTCATTATTTCAAACCCTATTCCATTTGGGTCACATGTTCTGAACTTCCTATGGATCACAGACCTCTAGTATAAAGCCTGTTACTAACTGTGTCTCAGTGTCTGTGCAACATTACTTTCAGGTCTTTCTTGAGCTCCTGCCAGATCCCTACTGTGCCTGTGGGTTGCTGTGGACTTTGCTATATCTCCGCTCATGTTCTAGCTAAACTTCTGATGCCAGTTACCAGCCACACTACAGAGCTCAGCATAGCCATTGCCTAAGTATTGGTTTTGCTCCATTGCTGTGGTTTCACCTTTTGCTGCACTATTTACTTTGCCTGTTGCCTCTCTCTCCTGTGGACATTGAACCCATCTTCATTACAGTTGTCAACTGCATCATTACAGTTATCATCACCGCATCACAGGGTTCAACCCTGTTCTGGATCTAGTCACACCGCAGGGCTCAACCCTGTTTCGGAGCCACACCATTTCACAGGGCTCAACCCTGCTTCAACCTTCATTGCATCGTGGGGCTCATCCCCACTCCAGATTCTAGTTACACTGCAGGGCTCAACACTCTTCTGGAACCACACCGCTTCACAGGGCTCAACCCTGCTACAGCCTCTGCATCACAGGGCTCAACCCTGCCCCAACCTCATCGCATCACAGGGCTCAACCCTGCTCTGACCTCATCGCATCACATGGCTCAACTCTGCTTCAACCTCACAGCATCACAGGACTCAACCCTGCTCCATCTTTCACCACATCACAGGGCTCAACCCTGCTCCGTCCTGCATTACAAGGCTCACATTGCTCTGGATCTCCATCACTACAGTGTTCCACCCAGGTGAAGTTCCTCTATACCATCCTGAGGTGTTTGCCTCATACTGGACTCAGGGTTCCCTACCATATTAACTTTTCTGTGTTAGAGACTATATGGGGGTTTTTCTCCTATACTCATTATTGCTTATTTGAACCTCAGTGTTGTTGAGACTTTATGTGAGACGTTGCTATTATATTTCTCCTGTGAATAAATTCTATTTACTTTTATTCCGTGCTATCGAGATTTCATGAAAAGGTCATTTGTAAAGCCACCTCAGTTTATTGTGCCTAGTAGGCCTGCCTCCTTCCAGGAATCTCAAGTGTCAGCAGCCATGACAACTTCTAGGAACCACAATCCATTAAGGCTCCTTTGAAGGAAAATTAGGTAAAGTCATCATGCATCCACAACAATGGTGGTGAGCGGCATGCATCTTGGGCTGTCTAAATGCAGGGAATGGCAAAAATTTAGAGAAGCTTATATGACTTACAAATATTCAATTTCCATCTGCCCAATTTGCTGCCCAGGTCATTGGCCTAATTCATTGTCATAGGTGTGACATTGCCTGATGCCACACCTATGACCGTTACATTTAAAGCAGCTAAAAGCTCCTCATATATGGGCCAACTAGTGTCGCCCTTAACTGTCTGCTTCCTTGCCCAACCCTTCATAGCTTTATATATAAATAAATCTTAGTTCCCAATATAATAGCCTGCAAGCTACAGACAGTGGCAATATTTTGCTGATGAAGCCTAGACATTTAAAGCAGCAATTTCATTAAAGCCAAATGGGATGTAGTAATAGTACAACCAAGATCCTCAGAGGTTATGTGAAAATTGGCTATTGTTGGGAGCCAGACAGTAGGCTAGGGCACATTGTAGAGGATACCTTCAGTTGCCCCTTGCAGTGAGCAAGGTCAGTGGTAGGGTGCATTGAGGGTAGGGTACCATTGTAGCATAAGTCCAAAATGTGACTGAGGCACCACCACCTTAGTGTTTGGACTGCAATATAGAATAACCAACAAACCAGACAACAGGACTAGCTGCTCTGTAATAGCCACAAAACTAAAGCTGGGTACACACTTGTCCAATCTTTGCTAGATCCTGACCAACAGTTTTGCCTGACATTGGACAAGTGTGTATCCCCCACCGACTGACCTGCAGACCCGATCCTGGTCGCCTGTCGGGTCTCCTGGTTTTTAAACATGCTTAAAAGCTAGGAGACCCGACTGCTGACCAGACGACTGATGTTGTATTGTGTAGGTTTTGGAGGCCAGATCTGGTGACTGATCTCCCGGCAGCTCAACACACCATCAGCGTGGCAGCAGTGTAGGATCCAGTGGGATCCCACACCATCCACCGCTGCTGCGTGACACGGCGGACATGGTGGTGGTGGGAGGCAACGGGCATGGCGAAGGAAGATGGCATCATGCAGTCGGGCATGGCAGTGGTGGCGGCAGGTATGGCGGCTGTGGAGGCAAGAGGCAGCGGCAGGAGGTGGTTAGTTAATTACCTTGCAGAGTTTGACAACGGGCATTGATTCGGCTTCCCATTTCAAAATGGCGTTGCATTTTTGAAATTCAAGATGGCCATGGTGAACCAATCACGGCTTGCCATATCACTGCTCTACCCCCTTTATGCTGGTTTATATAAGCCAGCGCGAAGCTGTGGGTGTCAGTCCCATGGCGGAGGAGGAGCAATGAAGGGCTCCTGAAGATAGAAGATGCCGTGGAAGTCCTGGATGGGCGGCGGCCATGCAATACAGCTTAAAGGCCCTGTCCTTCAGGTGAAGACGCCATGAAAGTTCTGGGGGAGACGACAGCCATGTAAAAGATTTTAAAGGCACCGTTCAGCAGATGAAGGTGCAGCAAAATAAATTATTAAAACATTGTGTTTTGTTTATATTTTAATATTTCTTTTACAGGGGTACTATAGGTACCAGCAGGCTCTTAATGCCCTGCCTGCTGGTGCTTGGTGGTTATTCAAGTACCAGCATGTGGGGGAGGCTTGCTGGGACCTGTAGTTCCACCTCTAAAAGATAATATTAAACTTTTGCTAATGGACTATCAACTCGGCACCCACAGTCCATGGATGTTGGGGCTAGCCATGGGTTTTCAGCCCTGGCTTTGGGTGCCCTGGAGAAGGGGGACCCCCTTTATTGGGAGGGTCCCCACTCTCCCAGCAATTCCTCGGCCTGGGCTGACTAGCTAGGGGGGATGAATGCTTCGGCCAAGGAAACCCGTCAAGTGTGTCTACTGGCAGTGGCATTACTCCCCTGCTAGTGGAGCCTGGTGCTGGTTCTTAAAAAGGGACTCCTATTTGTTTTGTTCCTCATATTTTAAGAACCATACCAGATGCTAGAGCCTGGTGCTAGTTCATCAAATATGGGGGACGCCTACATTTTATCTACCCTGTATTTTTTTAACCAGGGACAGCTCAAAGAGCCTGGGACTGGTTATGACTCTGTGGGGGGAACCCCACACAGTTGTATTTTGTTTTTTGAAACCTGAAATTCTGCCCCCATCCAATTATCACTTTTTTAATTCTCAACCTCCCCCTCTTCACCATTATAATTAATTGATGAAAAATGTAACAAGTGAGTAGTGAGGATTGGATGTAGAATCTATGAGCAGGTCTGCAGTAGGATTGCATAAACAGTCTGAACTGCGGTCTGATCTGCCATGGATTGGACAAGTGTATACTCAGCTTAAGAGAAAGATTCCCCCTGCAACAAAACAATATATACAGTACCTTCCCCTTCTAAATCTCTCCCTCCTTTCTCATTGGAAAACAATCCAGCCGGGCTGACAAGTAATTATATCACTCCCTATACACTATCTGCAGGGTGTCTCACATGGAATCAGTATGTATGACCGACGCCGGCAGACTGGCAGCAGTGAGCACAGGGGATTTAGGTAAGTAAAACTAAACCTGTCCCCCCCTAACCCTCTCTTAGGGGTGCCTAACCCTAACACCCCCAAGTGCCTAAACCTAAACCCCCTGTCCCCACAGCCTAAACCTAAGTCTCCTGGGGTGTGCCTAACCCTAACCTCCCCCCAGGGGTGCCTAACCCCCCTTCTCCTAGCCTAACCCTCCCGCAGGGGGTGTCTAACCCTAAGTCCCCACCGAGAGCCCCTAACCTTACCCCCCCCCCCCTGTCGGCATTTCGACCATCGGCTTACTGACTGCATCCCGTCTCACACAACCTGGGTGCTTATTCATCTATGGGCTAATAAAGCTCTGATCTGGCCAATGTTATAGTAGTAAGCAAATTGTTTTGATCATTAAACCATTAAATAGCAACTAAAAGGATGCTGGTACACTGTAGAACAAAAAAAATAATTTAAAGTTCAAATTATTAGTTGTGTTAATTCAAATTAACAGGATGAACTGTCCTCTACTTTTATGTCATTGCAGCATATGTAAAGATTAGTTCTTTTAAGTTAGCAATTTCTTGCCTGTTACTTTGGGTATGTATCCACATCCCTTAGGAGGATGCAATATAGAGATAATAACTCTCATGAGCAGATGTTTAAACATTGCAGGTATCAGCAAAACAATACAAAGGATAACATGCTGTACAAAGTTACTTAATTAGAAAAAGTTGTTATTTTGGGTAATGTAAATTAGCTTTAGAAATATACCAAATATGAGTGTACTTACAATCTTTATTTTTTTATTATTTCACTGATTTGTGTTTCTATATTTTTCTATTATTTTGTACAGTATGATTAACCTAGAAACTGGAGAACTGATGGTACTGTTGTCGTATAGGCTGTGGTAAAAAAAAGTCAACATTCAGAATGTCAACAACAGGTTGTTGATATGGTCTGAATGTTGACATTCAGAAGGTCAGCATGGATAGAATGGTGACATGTCAAATATCAATATTCAATGTCGACACAGACATAATGTTGACATTGTGAATGTCGACAGTCAGATTATCAACAATACAATTTTACATTCACTTTTAATGTAAACCTAATACTAACCCTAAACACAGCCTAACCCTAACTCTAAAATCAGCGTTCAACCTTCACAATGTCACCATTATGTAAGTGCTGATATTGCGGATGTTGATTCACTTTAGGTTTACATTCTGAATGTCAACATTCAACCCATGTGGACATTATGGGGTCAACATTCTGTTCCTGTCTAAATGTGGAGCTTATGAGTACATACTCTCATACAGAACAAGAGAAGTGGAGCTATGTATTTATATCAATACACAACTAATAAGAATCAAGGTCAGTATTATCCAAATTAGTTATCTTTACCCAATGATTCATTATGGACTGATTACCACATTGGCCAACACTTACAATTTCATATAATCACAAAAGCAGTTCCCCTGCAGTCATAAGAATATCCCAGAAATTGGTAAATAATTCTGAGAAAATTCTGGTTCTCTAAATGATGCCCTGATTTAAATTAAACTTAAGACGGCTTATATATACATTAAAAATACATTAGATGTACCATAAAGGACATTAATTTCCCTTAAATGGTGAGTCTCATCTTGTACCATATCGTGTAGATTCAGAATTAATTCTTATATCTGCGTCTGTGCATCAGTGCAACTGCTTGGACCGTGGACCATTATTTGCGAGCACTACTAGCCACCTCCCAGTCCCAGTCCAGGAACGCCCATCACTTATCGACCACTTTTCATTTACCGTCTGTCTCGATTGCAACAGAACGTTGGTGCATACACTCTGTGTAACCCATGTGCATGCGCCATAGAAGATTTTAGAATTTTTCACGCATGCACAGTTGCAAATAATCACTCAACTACATGAACATTGGCATTGCGTGTGTATTTTGTGTGTCTCTGAATCAGGCCCTTAGTCAGCACACCCCCTCTATACACAGCTGGAATTATTATTCACATCATATATAGTGTTTGAACATAATGAATTGAAGTTACTGGCATATTTATAATAGGTGCACTGCATATGGGCCCTTGTTTTCAAGGAGCCCACACCTCACACCCTCATACTTACCTTGTGCAAAGTTTGCAACATTTTCCCAGAGATATGCACATGCACAATAGAGAAATCTCTGGGAAAATGGCACTGGCTCCCTTTTCCCACAGGTAAACAGTACATACCAGAGTTTGCCACGCACATATGCTGACACCAGTAGGAAGGGGTGTGGAGGAATTGTGCTCAAACAAGGCACATGCCCCTGTCCTTCATAATTTGCCTGTGATTGTAACCTAAGTGTAACCTAAGTGTATATTACTATGCATGTTTCCACACTGCAAGGTACAAGAACACATGCACCATGCTTGTAGACTGGAACTGTACTTGAACAGTGGTTGGAATTGAGCACTAGTTCATTGCCATACATTATACATGGGCAGTGTATAATTCATTCTTATACATTTTGGGGTGAAACCTTTTAGTTTAAATTTTTACTTTTTTTCTCCTGCTCTGTTTAGCACCATTTAGATATTATATTAATTGTGAGTGTGGGAGACGTGCACATGTATTGTATGTGTCACTACTTTATTGTACCTATATTTTCAGCATTGTTTGAAATGATCATCCTATATAAAGATCTACACTGTACTTACAGTGTCCCATAGAAAATAAAGGGCGAGGTGGTCAGAAATCATACAGGGTGGTAACTAGGAGTGTGCGACTGGTGCTGCTACCCAGAATGCAAATCTGTCACATCTGTTCTGGGAGGGGGGCAGCTAGGACAAACCGAGGGAGGAGAAGTGCCCTGCATCCGTGTTGCACAAAACTCTTGTACTATGGAAAAATCAAGTTTTTTTGAAATAACAAAAACACTATGTACTCTCCCATGTCGAAATGGTTCTATAGTTTAAAAAGTGCATGTCATTTACACATTTTGTAAATGATTTGTGCTTAATTAAAACATGACAAGTAAGTTTGATTTTAAATGCCTACATTGTACAGTGGTTTTAACCTTTCCATGAAAATTGTGAATCCAATAATACCTCTTCTCCACCAAAATCCCGAGTCCAACCTTGGACACTGAACACAGGTTTCAAGCCGTGTCACAGCAGCTTGAACACCGTTTACACTGCAGGCTGGACCAGGGATATTGCCGGGGCTTAGCTCTGCTGGCGCTTGGAGATTACATCATCTCCAAGTGCCAGGTAATACGGCTCTCCCTATGCTGTGAACAGGACCTGGGTCAGATTACCCAGGATACCCATTTCCACTGAGCCTTACATGGATCTTACCCACATAAAACCATGCTTGAGACTCTGGAAGAAATACCAGGTCAGTTGACCAGGGAATTTTTCCACAGAGCCTTTTCCACTGAGCCGCTGCCCGAGTTCACACGGTAATAACCTGGGTGGAAAAGGGAGTTACTAGTCTTTTAAGCTGCATACACACTTAAAGATTTTCTGTCCAACCATCCAACTAGTTGATTGGTTGGAATGAAAATCTGGTAACGTATGGGAGTAAATGATGATCAGCAATTTGCTCCTAAATGCCAGAAAGCAGATGAAAATGGTCATCAGACAAGTTTGTTAAATGTTTGACCTAAACAATTTATTCAAACAACAGTTTTTGTCCATTTTCCGCAATTGGAAGCAAATTGCTGATTGTCATTTGCCTTCATACCTTACCAGGTTTTCATTCCAACCAATCAACTAGTTGGATGGTTGGACAGAAAATCTTTACGTGTGTATGCAGCTTTAGACTTAAATAGACTTAAACAGGCATAAAAAGAAAAACTATATACTTTATCATCTTTTAGCTGAAAATGGAAACATTGTATTCAAAATTTGAGTTAACAGCTTAGCAGTTACAAAAACATGCTCAACATCAGGCTTAATAGCAATATAAAGGGTACAAATGATGTTTGTACAGTAGGACCTGAATTTTTGTGCTTTGTAAATGACATACCTAGAAATAATAAAAATGATGGGATTCAGAAGCATAGATACATTAGAGAATGTAACAAAGAATCTGTATCCTAATGGAGCTCTGTGTTCCAGTTGCTAACAATGAGATAAAATATAGCCTTGAGCATCGTAGACAGACTCAGAAAAACATCAATGTCAATGTTGTATTTTACATTCAAACTTTCACATCAAATCAGTGTAGAATAATACTTGATAGTTTGTGGTAGATTGCTTCTTCACCAAATAGTAATGGCTTTACAGGACGTTTGTCACCGCCTCTGTGCTCCACAGATCTGCAGTCTGTTTTATGTCATGATTCAGTGCAGTGACAAGTTGTTATCACAGCATGGTAATCTCCATATTATTTGATTGATGTCCTCAACTTCACCATTAATTGGTTCCTTTTGTCAGGTGGTTCAGTGTAGTTGCTCAGAAAATTGTAGGTAAACACTAATTTAACCAAATACCTTACATTGAAAACTTCCATTAGGAACACTAAAGTCATCCCCAAGGATCATATGTCAAACCAGATAAACAAAAACTGACAGTGATGTAAAACAACAATGATAAAAGAGGCACTAAAGCAGTATATTTATGCTAGGTCACATCTATATCAAGCTTGGAAATATTGAGCACACATGTTCAGATTCACTTCCCATTTAAAGCACTTACCTTTCATAAACTATATATAAAATGGTGAACATTTATTTTGGTGAGGTGTTATTTCTCAAGATTCTTTTATGTAAAATAGTAATTTCACATCACTATAAATAGTCATAATTTATATTTTGTATTTAGTCCATGTTTTCCAGTGAAAATAAAGAGGGGTGTAAAACAAGGTTATGCCAAGAAATAGATATTAGTCAAAAAAGAAATTGGGATTGGAAAACCGCCCCAGAGCTTTAAAGGGCAAGAAGCAATTATTTGATATTAACTTACAGTTTATTGTGATTGTCTACAACTGATCAGGGCCGTTACTAGTGTGGTGCAATATGTGCCGTGGCACAGGGCACCAGAGGAAAGGGGGCACTGTTTGTCTCCTGTCTGCCCCTATCTCCTCTGTGGCTGACTCCCCCTCCACGTGGCCAGCTCCCCAAGCACTTTCAGTAACATCATCCTTTATTTAATGCAGACATTTTAAAATACTGTCATATCCAGGAATCAAACCCGCTGCTGATATTTGCAGCATATACACTACAAGCAACACTCTTTCTATACTTTCAGCCGGTGATCTACACTGCTGGCTCCAGGCTTGTGCACAGCTGTTCTGAATGACAAATACTGCTGCAGGTGCAGCTTTACCAGAGCTCTCCTACATCTAGAGCTGCTGAGTTATACTGCATAATTACTGTGTATTCTCACTGCAGCCATTGGATTCACACTATATTTGGGATGAACACCTGGATAACAGTGATACAAAGGTATTGGTACCCCTTCATCATCATAAGGGACAAATCAGATTGGTCAAGCCCCTTTCCCATGAGACCAAGACCCTTTTTCTGGCAATGGCCTTATGTCCCTATTTGAAATATAGACATAAGCAGGCAGAACTTTGACCAGGGGAGTCTGTTCTGGGCCTTCCACTGGATGGATTTGGATGACATTGCATAATAAAACTTAATAACTTGAAGATTTAAACCCGGGCAATGCTGAATACTTCAGATAGTGGTTTATATATGTGACCTCTTTTCAAATTCTACAGGAAAAATTACCTAACAGTAGATTCAAGAGGTGCAGTGTAACATGACCGAGGATGTTAATGTATACAAAGAAAATAAAGAATATTATTCCCAATAGAAAGGTCACAAAAAATATCCAAGAGATGGTACATACAGTACACATTGCCTGTCAACAAACTCTGCAGGGAAAATTACCTAACAATACAGTGTAATGACTCCCAGACACTCTCTACCATGGCATTCCTACCCACTGACCATTCTACCCATTCGCAAAAGAGGACACAACTGACTCCGCTATTTCCTACTACTCAAGTGCAGAGGATTGAACAGCTTTAGAGATATTTGAAGAAGTATGGAAACCATCAGAAGTATATGACAACTCTATCTCTCATATGAGTAGTCCAATGTGCAAGAAAAAAATCAACCTTCTACCCACCAGATAATATTTTTAAAGAAATTAAGATTTTCATAGAACTGGTTTCTAGAGATATGGATATTTTGGAGAAAGACACCAAAATCAGATGCTTACTGTGCAGTAATATCACTTATTGTAAGGAAAGGGCCATTTGAGATATACAGCAATGGATGAAGTGATCATAAACCCTCAGACAAGTGGGGAAATATTGTGATCTGGCCTAAAGAAGCATATATTAAAGCGGCATTACAACAGCTTGAGGACACAACATGCTGCCAAAAATCAATAGACACTTTTCAATATCTTTAGAATAGGGTTATTAACAAAGCTTTTCTAACAGGCACTATTACTAAGCAAGAACACAACTTCCTCACAATCAACAATCCTACAATACCAACATTTTATGCACTACCCAAAATACATAAAACTCAGACTGAACTACCTGGCAGACCAATTGTATCTGGTATGGGAGTTATTTCTGAACAAGCCGGCATACTCTTAGACACATATCTCAATCAATATGTTACCACCCTGCCATCCTCTCTGCAAGACTCATCCAAAGTTCTTCATAAGATTAATGATACCAAGCTGGGGGGAGAATTTTCTGAACACCAAGAACCTGAACATGAAATTGACATCTGGAATTGCCACTATCACGTTTCTAGACTTTAAAATTTACACAAGAGGAACAGAAACAAGGAACAGGAGGAGAATGAACAACTGGCTTATTGTTAAAGAGCAAATCTACCAACAGTCTCTTGCATAGCTCCAGCTCATACCTTCCCCCCACAATTAAAAACATGCCTAAAGGAGTATTACTATGCTTTTGCAAAAAATTGTTCAGATGATAATTTCAAAACCAAAAGTGAATAATCCATTTTCAGGAAATAAGAGACTAACTAGTATTGATAGCCTTGGTGTGTGCTAAATGATTTCTAGGTGGCAAGAGACAGAGCCAGATGTGTTCTCATGGCCCGAACCCCAGTATGAGATGGTAACCAGGAGCTGGTAGAAGTTACTTCCACTCTTGCCTGATCATACCACCTTTTAATCTTGAACTCTCCAAGACTCTCTTATCACCTGGGAATGACAAGCATCTGTGCTTATGGACAGGATGTGGGGAGCTAAACTCTGAAAGTAGTTGTAAATGATTGCAATTCTGTTTCAGTGGTAGAACTTCATCTCCGCTGCCTTGAGGCAAGATCTCCTATTCTTGTAAAAAATGTATGGATCTCTGTGCTGTTATATATTTCCAAGATGATCGATATGAATGAAAACACAATTCACACAATATATAAAATATATACATTTTACTAATCTATGTTCAGTTGACCGGTCAATATAAACGAATGGTATAAACAAAACAAACACACAAACTAAATTAGTGTAGAATTTGTTAAATACAATGAATCAATATGTTAACAAAGGAATACTGGAGGAGGTGGATCCAGAATAAAACTTTTTCTATATATAAAAAATGTCATCCAATTGAAGACGTGGGTAATTCCTTATTGTGCTCAATAGTATCGAACTCCGTGGAGCTTCATATCCTGAATGACAACATCATGTAGGATTCAAATACATATTGTAAGTCCACATCCAAGTGAATAAAGGGGTGTGCAGGTGTCGGAGGAGGTTGATGTACCCGGAAAGACAGGGGTAAAGCAGCTACCTTGCAAAGAGGTGATGATGTTCCAGCCGCGTCTCGATCCTAGCCTCCACTCCGACTGCCAGCACGTGTCCACCGGGATCGCGGGTCTCGCGTCTCGGACCGCAATAGTGTAGCAGGTGCTCAGATGGATTTAAGTTGTCCCAATGGGTCCAAATGTTATCTACTGGCGTTTCGCTCCACAGGTCTGGAGCTTTATCAAAGATCTCCTATTCTACTCTGTACTGCCAAATAGGAAATATGTGATGCACAGAGGTTGGTGGCTGAAAATATTACTCCAAAGCAGAAACTCAGCTGTATAGAACAAGACATTTTAATTATTCCCTTTATATATATTATAGACAATGTCATTTTGAAAAATATAGTGAAATATGGTGGCAAAGTAACATCACAATTTGGCTGTCTTGAATCATTTACAAGCAATCTGTCAGGGATAATAGGTAGGGTGTTGTTTTCTCAAAAGCTTAATCTTTTAAAGCATTCATTATGAAAAAAAAATAACATTAATTGTGATGTAAAAACACACTTGCCCCAATGCTGACAAGGGCTATAGTAAACATTTTTGAGTAATTAACTATACTTAATTAGAATCAGAATTTATCCATGAGCAGTTGCCTTTTTATCATTATTACTTTCTGGATTAATGATTATGTTTATGTCAAGAGAACAGTTTTAGGGACATATTTATTAAAGTAATTTTGTGAGAAATCCCCCCAAAATAGTAGTTTTTGAGGGATACCTGCACAATGTAAGCAACCCAAGGATGTATTTTGGAGGTATCACAGTAGCCCCCATTTATGATGACAGGAACAGCCCCCATAGGTTTCTATGGGGGCTGTTATATTGTGGAATTTAACAAGCTCTAGAGTGCAAAGCTCAGACTGTAGACAGTCAGCTACACACAGCAAAAGTTGGTCACTCGCACATTTGTGCTCTGGTGACTATGCACCGTAGTGTGGGCGACACCAGACTCAGGAAGTAAAGTGATTGCATTACTTTTATGCATTGCAGGGACAGGCTCCTATCAGAGCCCCTGTCCATGCATGTGAGTGTTAGTACATTCTAATGATACTTTCATTTATCATTGCCACAATAATAATGATAATTTATAATTTGGAGTGACTGTATGGAACTCTATAATCACCAAAGATAAGTTAGATATACTGTATCATTCTTCAATTAAAATTTTTAATTATTATAGTAGTGCAAAATATCTGATGATCAACAGAATGAATGAAATCACATGTATGCATTAGCTCACCTGAGGCATAGAGTCTTATGAATACTCTGAGTTCCCAGAAAAAGAGGCAATGGGCTTTGCTTCGGGATACTCACTGGCCATTACGTCAAGTCTAGTCCTAATAGCTGACAAGGGCAGGAAAAGTTAATAACAGAATCAGGTCACAGATAATGCTACAGGATATTACAATGTAGCAATGAAATTGAGCTATGAAGTGAGCAAATTAGTCATGTCACCAACAAACAAATATCAGAGGTTAATAAAGGGTAGTGAAATGTTAGCAACTTGTAGAGGCACATCAGAGTGTATAGACTCCAGCTAGCCTGCTTATCAGGTACTGTATATGAATTGTGGGCCTATAAAGATAGAGCAAGTGACAATGGCAAACATGCTCTATTTTTGTGTAAAGTATCTAGTAAAATTACACAAGCACAAGCATGGCTAGAAAGGAGGAAAGACATGTTAGGACTATGATTAGAGAATAAAAGCTTCAGTAGCGTAAGGAACATGATGAGGCAAATAATGTATTCTTGGTGGAATGGATTAATAATTGTCCTAAAATATAATTACATTCCAAAATATCTTAAAATACAAAAGAAAGAACTGGTACACTGTTCTAATGTATCTCCCTTCTTCTTGTAAACAGATGCACCACCAAACAACAAAAAAGACTGCTATATAAGAAAAAATATATGTTATAGTAACATATAGGGGTTTCCAAGATAAAACATAACATAAATAGCATGGATAAGATCCAGTGTGGATGACTACTTATTTTATTAAGCTATCATTTAATAACACTGCTCAAATGAAAAAAAAAAAAATGGACTGTTGTAACATATAGCATTATATCCACTTTTAGAAGTTATTTAGTCAGGCAAAGAAACCTAAGCTGATTGGTTACTATAAGTTATTGAAATATGTTGCTCTTTGCACAATGGTATTTAAATACAGTAACACCTGTGAGGTGCTGAAAAAAATGTACCCTACAGTAATGTAGCAAAATCCACAGAACAAGTAAACAATACCATACAAGTAAATAGTGTTCTACAGTGTTAACTTGAATGTTAACTAGAAATAATGAAAAATAAAATAACTTATGATAAAACTGAATATAGCCATAACTAGTCTAAAAATCTTTAAATTTGAATATGAGTCTGTCTTCTCCTGGCGGGTTTGCATAACTCCAAACTGCTCAAGGGATATATTTAACAACCCAGCGCACACTATGACGGCAGTCATAATACCTACGCCGGAATCCGGAAAAGGGTCAAAATCCTGGCTCAATAATCCCGGTGTCCGTGATCCCGAAGGAAAGGATAAGGGATAGGTTTAGGGTTGGGGTAGGAACTAGGCAGAGGGTTAGGCTGTGGGAGGTTAGGGTTAGGCTGCAAGAGGGGTAGAGTTAGGGTTAGGCTGCAGGAAAGATGGGTTAGGGGACGGGTTAGTATACTTGAGGCACCTTCATTTTAATCATCATAATTCTGGCACTGGTATTGCGACTGCTGGCATTGTGTGCGCCAAGATTGTGTACCTAACCCCTGATCAATAATTACCAGTAAAGCTAAGCAGAACACCTCTTTGTGGACAATCCTTCCTCGCCACTCCTATTTCACATTGAATCATATTATTGGGGTACTTTTGACCCCGAGAATCACAATGCTAAGAATACTTTTGACCTTGAGAACATAGCTTAGAATAATTTAAAAACTGGGATATAGCAACATTTTCCAAATTGTCCACCTACTAAGTCCTCAGAAATTTAAAAAATATGAATAGAAAAAGAGCCAAATTTTCACTTACAAGGTGTTTCTGATCCAGTAATTTGGTTCAAAATAAACATAGTAGACATGTTGTCCAGCACATTTAAAATCATTTCTGATGCCCTGACACATTTTTGTTCTTAAATTGCAAGCATCTTTGTTTTGGATTGGAATCCTTCAGTGCTTGCCCCCACCCTACCCCCTTCTTCAAATAACTGAGTTCAAAGCTGAGTTATATGGTTAATGATTGGGGAAGGGATTATTTGTTCAATTTCTAATGGAACACCTAACTGTACAAGGTCTGTACAATGTAATTTTGGAGTTTAGATACCACCCTAAATCATCAGCAGTTTAAGTTTACACCCTCCATTCAGCTGAATATTTAAGTCAGGGGCATGAAGGGCAAAACAAGGTAAATAAAAAATATTGAAGTAAAAATTTAATGTTTAATACATTTTCTCCAAAATGTTACTTTGCTGTTCTGTCGTTCTTGTGAGTCCTTCAATGAATGACCCTGCACAAGTTCTTGTTTGCTGTTTTCAATGTTCCTCCCGTATGAACTTCTCATTCACATGAATTGGAAGTTTACAAGAGGCGATCTTCAATGACTCCAAGAAAGGCCCATCTGAACCGGAGATTTAAAGAGTTCAGATAGGCAACATATGTTGTATTGTCTAACCTAATTACATCCAACACTAAATTAGTAATTAAAAGTAATGGGCAATCTCCATATTCATTAAATTAAATATATTATATCTACAAATGTTCAAAAACTGTAATTTGAGAATTAGCCAGATATCCAAAAAAAGATTTATCTATATCTTGTGCAAACAATAAATGTGTGCCCCCTTTTTTTCCACAAAGTTTTCCAGTTCCTGAAATAGAAAGCATCCCCATAACATTATTTAAGGGTTGTTATAGCTGCTATATACCTCTTGGCTTTATAAATATCCTTTCCCTGTTTGGTGCTTTACAATAATTATTGAATTATCTACTTTTAATGTTAGATCTTTATGACTATGTTTTAATTGCAAATGCACTAATCAATTGTAAGACTTCTCACAGACAACTGTTTTTATGTTAAAAACAATTGAATTAGTTTAATTGTATGCAGACAGTATTGGATGGGAAGGACTACGGGGGCAATGCAGTGGTAGGAGTCCATCATGTACTGTACCTAAATTGTTTAATAATAATAATAGGGCTTTTAATGCGTTGATAAATCTGGTTCTTAGTTCATGCAAATCACTGAATTGTCTTAAAAGCCCCATTAGCTTGTTTGATAATGGGGTTTTGGAGCATGATGATTAGGATCCATAATGCATCAAAAATTCAGTTGTTCATCAAAACATGTTGAATCAAATAATTTTGATCACCTACCACCCTCAGATTGAGTCATGTGGTGTTTGATACAGTTGTACCTCTAGTAATCCACATTGATTTGGGATCTGCTACCACAAGGCTCCATCAACTTCAGCAGAGGAAAAAGAGCAAAGTAAGGGGTGCAGAGGGAAAACTTTTAGGAAGAAGGGGGAGGCAAATTATGGTGTAGGACAAGAGGAAACGTGTGAAGGACAGTGTGGAAAAGTGAGTGGTGAAGGCAAATGGTGGAAGATGGTGGGGAGATATAATAAGAGGGGTAAAGGGAGATAAACAAATGATAAAAAAATGGGCAGATACTACCAATGCAGAGATACACAAAAGGTAGGGTAAAGAATAAAGGGAAGTCTGAAGTTCACATACAAAATTGGAGACAGGTGCATAAAGAGGGAGGGGAGAAAGGAACAAACTCACACAAAGAGGAGAGACATTTGTACACACACAAAGAGGGAGGACAGATGAAAGGAAAAGACACTGACACAAACAGGAGAAGAACAAAATGTTGGCTCAAACAGGAGAAGGCGAGAAACTGGGACATGAAGGAGTTGGAGAGAGCCTGGGACAGACAGAGGAAGGAGAAAGGCTGGAAAAGACAGGTGTGGTAAAGTGGCTTGCACATACAGGGGAAGGAGAGAGGCTGGAATAGACAGTGGAACAAAGGGTAGGCTTGTGCAGACAGGAGTAGGTCAGAGAGGTTGATGCAGACAGGATGAGGGCAGAGAGACTGGTGCAGACAGGGAAAAGGCAGTGAGGCTGGCCCAGACAGGGAGAGCAGAGATGTTAACACATTGGTGCAGACAGGGGAAGAAGAGAAAATGACATAGACAGGGGATTGAGTTATTCTGATGCAACAGGGAAAGGAGAGAATTTGGCACATACAGGGGAAGAATAGAGATTGGCGCAGACACTGAAGGAGAAAAACTGACACAGACAGGAGGGTACGGGTTCCATTTTATTCCATCTGAATTAGGACACTGTTCTTTGTCATATGTTCCTGCTTTGCCATTAAGGAAGTGATATCATGTTTTTATAGGTCTTCAAAGTGTGAGTGCAATTGAGTATTAAATGATTGTTATGTGCCTAAAGGGTCTCTGCACTACTGTTTGTTTTGTTTTTTTCTGTACCCTATTGATCCATGTATGTACATGGGAAGAGGATATTGATATCTTTTTAGGAAATTAATTTGGCTATTGGATTATTGACTGACGATCCATGTGCTTCCTGTTGTGCAATTGAGGATTGATTTCATGCCTATTTTAACAACCAGGCTTGTGAGTGCATTTTACTATTAAAGATCTCTAAATGTTGTAAAGGTCTCTGCACTACAGTCCTTTTATTATTTTACCCATTTATATGGGAGGAGGATATATTTCTCATAGGAAATAAGAAGAAGACATCTCTATCAAGTTACCCCTTTCTGAATTAAAGTGAAAGCTTTGGGTGGTCATCGTATTAGCGGAATCCCTTCAATTGGGACTGGTTACCAACTAATAAGGACTTTCGGAAGTTATTGTTAATTATATTATGTGCTGGTACTTGCACTTTATTAGTCTATTTTCCCACTATATAGTGGGTGTACACGTGAAGTTGTTTAAACAGGGGAAGCGCTGGATTTTTTAAAGATGGGAGAAGGGCAAAGAATCTGGCATGAATAATAGAGCGGCAGAGATGATGGCCCAGAGAGAGCAAGATCAGAGAGACTGAAACAAATATAGGAAGAAGAGACTTGGCAAAAGGAAGAAGAGAGACTGACATAGTGGGGTAGAAGTAATTCTGATGTAGATAGTGAAAGGAGAAAGTCTGGTGAAGATAGGGGAATAAAAGAGACTGGCACAAACAGGAAGGAGAGAGGATGGCACAGATGGTATATGGGCAGAAAGCCTGGCACAGACACGAGAAGAGCAGAAGACATGTGCAGACAGGGCAAGGGTAGAAATACTGGCAAAGGCAGAGAGGCTGGCACAGACATGAGAAGAGCAGAAGACATGTGAAGACAGGGCAAGGGTAGAAAGACTGGCAAAGAGAGAGCAAGGGCAGATAGGCTGGCACAGATGAGAGATGTTCAAATAGACTGACAGACACAGAAGCATAGACAATGGCACAGAGAGGGCAATGGCAGAGAAGCTCCAGCAGATGGGATGTGAGGAGAGAGGCTAGTACAGACAGGTGAGACTGGTATATCTGGTGAGGCAAGCATAGACAAGTCAGAAAGGCTGTCACAAATGGGAGGGAGAGAAAGAAGATGGATATGAAGACGCACAGTAATTACTGTGTTTGCCTTCCAGTACATGCTTCATGTTCAGGGTAAGGTGGAGATGAAGCCCTATGGAGGAGGAGTGGAGATGAAATCCGGGAGCAAGCAGTAAATGATGTGGTAAAATCTCACGCCTGACCACCTCCAGTAGAAAAGCATTAAAGGTATGATGCCAGCACATAACAAAGCAAATGTGCATTGGTGCCTGGAGTATTTCATTTTTAACTTTTAAAAAATAACAAGGAGGCATGACAGAATTCCGATCAGTCTATGCCTCACCCATCACTGGGGAAGGGGCAGAGCCATGTGGCAGTGGGGCCCAAGGTCCATATGTTAAAGCTACTAAATTAAGTGACCTCTGAAGATAACTGATTGCTGAACGGTTTATTTTATTATAATGATGAATACTTAGGTAATCAATTCTATTTTTTTATTTATTTCTAACTAAGAAATAACTTTAAAATTGCTTTTTTATCTGGCTTTAAAGATTATTTTGTATTGATCAGATGTAAGAATTCCATGATAAATACATTTTGATTGTATAGCTTAAGTAATACTTTGGATGAACACTATTTCCTGTAAGACAAGAACATGGGCAGACTGGATGCCAACATAGGAGAGGACAGAGAGGGATAGGCTGATTAATCTTTACATGATCAGGATACAATCATTACATGAAACCAGGGTACCTGGTTACATAGGGGTCTATGTACTAAGCAGTGATAAGTGACAGAGTGAAAAGTGATAAGTTTGTGATAAGTGCCAGCCAATCAGCTCCCAACTGTCATTTTTCAAACACAACCTGTGAGATGACAGTTGGAAGCTGATTGGCTGGCACTTATCACAGACATCACTTTTCACTCTTTCACTTATCACTGCTTAGTTCATAGACTCCAAAATGTCCTATATGCAATCCACTGTTAATAGACTTCACAGTATTGGAAACTGCGCTGTAGCATAAACACAGTGGTAACCCCATATTGTGAGATAAACCAATTTTCATTAAAATGAACCCTATGAATTCACTGAGACGTCATGTCTTATAAGTGTGGATGACACCTCATAAAAGATTTAAATTTGTCAGATGGCGTATTTTTAAATAAAGCTGGCTGATGTAGTAGATGAGAGATAGAGAATGCCCTGGAATAATGGATAGTTCATAGGCAAGATCACAGTGGCTGTATTATTTGCGGGAGGTAGAATTCAGTGAAAATATAATAATGTCTTATGTTCTCCTTTTAAGAATAGCGCAGGCAGATGATCTTGTGCTGGTGTTTTGCAGATGATCACACTTACATAAAAATTCATATGAAAATGAAATTATTCTACAGAGCTAAAAAGTAGACTAAATGGATACTACTATAATAACAGAGAGAGGACAAAGACAGGAATTTGAGGACCTGATTCTGTAAGGATCGTAATTTCAAAGATGCACGCAGGCAGCTTTGCAATTGCGATCCTTGCAGATATGGTAATGCAGCAGGAGGCATCACGCCTCCTGTGCTTTACTTATCTGAGCTACGTTGTCCAAGGCAGCATTGGTTAATCTGCGTACAGGGCGCTACCACTAGGCAAACTTAGGCAGCTGCCTAAGAGCGCCGGCCCTGCAGGGCGGTAGTGTGGAATGCACATAAGTGCAGTCCGCACTACACTATTAGTATAACAAACACACAGCCGCCGGCGCCGGCAGCTGTGTGTTTGTTTTAGCAGCCGATGAGAGTCAGTCAGACTCTCGGCTGCTGCATTCACTGCGGGAGCCGGGCTTCCGGCTCCCACAGTGAGTGATGGGAGAGACGTCTTTCCCATTATGCAGAGTGGGCTGGCCCGGGAGGACGCCGAACGGAGGAGCAGATGCCGGAGCATGGATTAGGGTAAGTGGAGGGTTTTTTTTTCTGCGTGCGTGCGTCTGACCGGGGGGCACTGTTTTGGGGGGGACTACTACAAAGAGCACTGCTGGGGGGAGGACTACTACTAAGATCACTGCTGGGGGGGCTACTACTACTAAGGCCACTGCTGGGGACTGCTACTATGGGCACTGCTGGGGGGGACAACTACTACTAAGGGCATAGAGGCGGATTACTACTAGGGGTACTGCTGGGGGTACTACTAGAGGTGGGACCACTACTGGGGGACACTGCAAAGAGGAGGATTACTACTAGGGGTACTGCTGGTGGGGCGACTGCTACTGGAGGCACTGCTGGGGCGACTACTACTGGGGGCACTACATGGGGGAGTTACTGCTGGGGGAGCTACTACTAGGGGCACTGCACTGGTGGGACCACTACTGAGGGCACTGCATAGGGAGGGATTACTGCCAGAGACACTATTGGGGGGACTACTACTAGAGGCACTGCTGGGGGGGAGACTACTACTAGGAGTACTGCATCGGGGGGACCACTACTGGGGCTATTGCAAAGGGTGGGTTACTACTGGGGGCACTATATAAAGGGCACTGCATAGGTGAGGGGCTACTGGGGGCACTGCATAGGGGGGCCACTACTGGGGGCACTGTACAAGGGGCACTACTACTGTATAATGGGCACTATATTGGGGGAACCACTACTGGGGGCACTGCATAGGGAGCACCACTACTGCCGGCACTACTGGGGGCACTACTGGGGCTCTGTATAAGGGCTTGTGTAGCTATCAAGGGCGGGGAGGTGGGGGCGTAAGGCTGACAAAATGTCAAGGGTGCCAAGAAACCTTGCACCGGCCCTGTCTGTGTACCATCGGCCGGCTGCGGTGACCCATGGGGTCCCGCAGCCGGCAGCCGCAGTTTAGGGGAAGAGGCCAGGAAATCTCCGTCAGCCAATGGAGATCCTGGCTTCTTCCCTCCCATGAAATGGCGGCGACAAGCCTCCGTTTCAGGAAATGGAGGGCATCGCCGCCCCCTCCCCGCACCCAAAAGGCAGCAGACTGTCAATCACTGACAGTCTGCTGTCAGTTTGCGTGCAGCCTTGCAGACCCGTTCTGCATATTTGCAGAACAGGTCTGGTGCCTGCGCAGATTCCCAAGCATTGGGAATCTGCGCTCAGCAGTGCACTAGCGTACACTGTTGACATTGCACGCGCTAGTGTACACTGCTGACACTGCACGCACTTGTGTACACTGCTGACACTGCACGCACTAGTGTACACTGCTGACACTGCACGCACTAGTGTACACTGCTGAATCAGGCCCTAAGGGCCTGATTCAGAGCCGGACGCAATTAGCTCTCGCTCGTCCAGAAAGTAGGGGTGGCTATTCAAATGAACCGTTCGCTCTTTGCGGTCTGTTCACGCCTCTATGTCTGAACAAGCGAACCAAACTTGCGGTCGTTTTTTGGAAACATACGCCCCCTGGCCGCTCGCATCCTACGTCATGTCCGCTATTTATTAGATTAATTGAGTACATAGACCAGCGTATGAACTGCTCGCTATTCTTGTGGTTGGTTTTTGCTACCACAAATTTGCGAGCAGTTCTGGCTATATAATAACCCAGTGACGTGGTCAGTGATGCTGCTGTATTAATTATGCACACCCATAAAATGCCCGTTTTGACCTTTAAGCACGCCTGCATTCTGATCTCCACTCCCCGTTTTCAAGCACCTTCCCCTGTTACCACCCACATACGCCTCCTCCTGTCACTCATATTAGCAGGCATTCGCTATTTAGCGAACAAACGATTTTCGGCCGCACTGACTGGTTCGCGCATGCGTATTACGATCCATACGCATGCGCAGTTGGGCAAACATCGCTCGGAGCGAACGAGCGACCGCTTACGAGCAGCTCTGAATCAGGCCCTAAGTCCACAAAAGAATTATCTCTCCGATAGTTTAACAGCTGACAGTTCTAGTACATCGTGGATAGGGTACTGTTTTGCATTCAATGTGTTGCCATAAATAAACAAATTAAACTACACTGATGCATTTAGATTTGTTTAGTATCTAAATCTTGATTCTGTCAATGTCACTGTATGACCTTCCCTGCTAAACTGTGTGAGAGAGATTATAATCAGTCTGAGGTTTTCATCTTTTTTATTATGGATTTGTTTTTACTGAAACCATGTGAATTACCAGGACATAAGCTTATTTATTACATTTCATCTTCTTTCCTCACATGTTAAGCTTCTTTTGAACACTACAGGATTTAACCTGAAAATATTAATTTTTCATTCACATGTACAGTACATCATACTGTATTTGTTGGTGCAAACTCTTACTGACACTACACTAACACAACAGTGTTCTAGGGTTAGCTTATTATATAGAAATTGATATTCAGAAATAAGATGTATATATCATAGATTGGTCCTAATTTTATAATATGTAATATGACATATAAATTACATTTATCAAGCCCTCAACATATAATATCCCATGTCTGTCCTTTAACTTCTCAGAATGCACCAAAGTAGAGCGATGTACCAAATTAGATGTAGCAGGTTGCCAATGTTTTACAGTAAACTCCCAGTTGAGAAGGGAATAAATGAATGGAAGCTGTGTCATAAACATGCTAGCAAATTGGAAATGAATCTAAATAAATACTATGCTCTATTTATGGAAAAAACAAAAGCAAGCAAAGAGGAGAAATGTAAATGCTCAGCAGAAAACAAATGAAACATAAAGAAAGGATATATAATTAATAGGAAACAATATATAGGTCACAGAGAAAAACAGAAAACTCAAAACAGAAACCATACATCAGTGCAAGCACCTATATAAATATAAATATAAACATACTTTCTTACTTTTAAAGTCTACTCTCCGGAAGAAGCCCGGCGTAGAGATGCAGCAGAGTCAGACTCTCACATAATTTAGCCCCGCTCCCTCCATACGGACCAGCAATTTCCTGTATTATCTCTCCATCCTGCCCACTTCACTAGAAAGTGCACAGGACGCCGGAGATCCAGCCACTTTTCCGGGGGTGCGGGGACTACTTGAAAAATATGGAGTCTTCTGCACTTTTCAGGAGAGTATGTATGTAATAATATAAACAAAGGGGTACATACTGCAAGATAAAGCAAAATAAAATACAACAGAAATTCTCATGAACTAATCATGAAAATATTACTCTACAAATAGGGTTGAAAAATTTTGAATATACTATAAACTAGAGATGAGCGGGTCCGGTTCCTGGAGAACCAGACCAACCCGAATTTCATGTGTCTGAGCAGAGATCTGAGTCAGACTCGTGTTTTCCCACTTGACTCGGATCCGAAAATGAGGCAAAACGCGTCATCCTCCTGCTGTCAATTCTCGCAGGTTTTGGATTGTATAAAGGTCCCGGTGATCGGCACCATTTTCACTCTGGCTGTGGAGAGTGTACAAAACAGACATACTGCTCTCTCTGTGCACATGCTGCTGTTTCACTGTGTTTCCTGTTGAGGGTTGGGGCTCCAGGCTGATGCTGTGTTGTCCATAAAGGGGCTTGGGCTGCAGTACATAAAGGGGGCTTCAGTAATCGGTACATAAAGGGGTGCTGCTGTGTCACTGTTGTCCTGTCGATCAAGGGGCTGGAGTTGCAGTTCATAAAGAGCTGCTGCTGTGTTGTACATAAAGGGGTGCTGCTGTGTTGTCCTGTCCATCAAAGGGCTGGGGCTGCAGTTCATAAAGGGGTGCAGTGTTGTCCAGGGAGGGTGCTCTGTCAATCATGGGGTGCTCTTCCCCAGTGTAAAAAAATAAAATTTTAAATAATAATAATTATAATTCCTCAAAAGTATAAAAAAAATATATATATTTTTTTGTGTGTGTGTGTTAGCTAGTAGCTACACTATTATTGTTCGGTGACACTGCTGGCCAGACCGCAGTTTATCATCCACGTATTTATGACTCTGCAGATGGTCCATCTGCACTCCGCAGGGGTGGTTTGTTGTCCATAAAGGGATGTGTGTTGTTCATCAAGGGGCTGCTGCCTTGTCCAGGGGTACTCTTCCCCAGTGTAAAAAAAATAAAAGTTAAATAAAATTAGCATTCCACAAAAAATAAAAATATATATATTTTTATTTTTTTTGTGTGTGCTAGTTATGCTATTATTGTTCGGTGACACTGCCAGCCAGACCGCAGTTTATCATCCACATATTGTGACACTATAAGTTGTAGCGCAGTGTGTTATTCTTATTCATAAAAAATATTGTGACACTGTAAGTGGTAGTGCAGTGTGTTATTCTTTTATTATTCATAAAAATCTTGTGACACTGTAAATGGTAGCGCAGTGTGTTATTCTTTTCTTATTCATAAAAAATCTTGTGACACTGTAGGTCATTGATACCGAAGTGTAATATTTAAAATTGGTACAAATTGACGTGTGTGCTGTACCCCACTTCATTTGTGTTTGTTGATATGGAGAACAGTCAGTTGAGACTTGAGAGAAGAGCAGGAACCACATACTAGTGCTGGAGCTGCTGCCAGTGCCACCAGTCATGATGATACTAGTCCAATGGACTGTCTGATATGCCTATTTGGATGCTATCATTAAAAATTGTAAAATAGTCCTCAACCATTCTTTGAATAGTGACTGTATCAGATAGAGTCATAGCAGATGTCTCAATAATTGTAGGCAATTCTTTTAGACCCAACCGAATGTCAAAACTTTGTTGTATTCACTCATCTGCATCACCAGTGGGCCTTTTGGGAATGTTTAGTTGTTTCTCTGCAGATACACTTGCTGGAGAAACTAAAGGAGAAGCCATCGCTGAATCATGTGCCACTTGAGCTGACAATTTGCTTACCAACAGCTCTTTGCATCTCTTCAGATCTGTGTCTGTTGGAAAGAAAGAAAGACACAACATATGACTTAAACCTAGGTTCCAGTATGGTCACCAAAATGTATTGATCCGATTGTAAGATCCTGACATCCCTTGGATCCTGGTGAAGCGAATAAAGGACTTGATCTAAAAGTCCATTATACTTAGCGGAATCTTTTCTCAAGCAGCTTTTCCAACAGTCTAATTAGGGGAATTACTGGACTCAAGCTGGCAGTGTCTGAACTCACTTCACAGGTTACTACTTCAAAGGGTTTCAGCACTTTGCACAACACAAAGTATTTTCCACTGAGCCTGAGTAAGGTACATTCCCCCTCCTCATCCTATGTCATAGTATGCTGTGTAGCTTTGGATGGCTGTTTGCTGTTCCTCCATCTCCTGAAGTATATAAAGGGTCGAGTTCCACCTTGTAAACTACCTGTTGCTTCAGCTGGTGGCAGAGCAAATTCAACATTTCCTGCAGGTGCTGCAATCTTCTACATTCACCTGCTGCATGGTGAAAATGTCCAGACATTTTTTGGACCGCAGAGAGCATCTCCTGCACAGCCCTGTCATTTAAAAAAAAAAATTTGCACCACAAAGGTGATTGCATGAGCAAAACATGGGACATATTGAAATTCAGGCAGCTGTAATGCTCTCACAATATTGTTGGCATTGTCAGAAATCACAAATCCTGAGGAGAGTGCAAGCAGGGTAAGTCATTTTGCACTGACTTCCATGAGTTTTTCTAAAAGGTTGTCAGTGTTACGCCTCTTAGTGAAACCGGTGATACACAGAGAAGCCTTCCTCTGATTTAGTTGCTGTTTCTTAGATGCTGTGCAGCTGCTGTTGGTGCCACTGAAGGCAATACACCCACCCAGTGAGCTGTTACAGTCATGTAATCTTGAGTTTGCTCTGTTCAGCTTGTCCACATATCTGTGGTTAAGTGGACAGTGGGTACAATGGCATTTTGGAGGCCACTAATTAAGTTTTTTTAAACATCCTTGTACAGGTTGGGAATTGCTTTTCTAGTGAAGTGGAATCTAGATGGGATTTGGTAGCGAGGACACAGGACCGCAATTAACTGTCTAAAACCCACTGCATTATTGGCAGATATTGCATGTACATCTAATACCAGCATATATGCTATGGCATCAGTGATTCACTGTGCAACTGGGTGACTGCTGTTATACTTGCTCCCCCTTGCAAAGGATTGTTTAACAGTTAATTGTTATTTAAAGCACTTCTAGTAGTTTTCCTGGTCCCCTACTGGGATGAAACTCCACTCCCAGCAGCAGCAGGCATAGCGCTCAAGGATTCTTCTGGGGCAAGGACTGATGTGAATTATTTAAATATTTTTTGTCTAATCCCTCAGACTCCAGGCTAAGTTTTCCTTTCAATATAAAGTTAATAGATATGTGATTTTATGTGTCCCCGGATTTGCTTTGTTTGCCCTTCCTCCCACCTTAAAATTTCCTTCCCCATTTTCCCTTGTCTTCCCACCCCCATTTTTTCTGTGTTTCTAGTCTGTCGATCAATTTGGTTTTGGAAAATTATTGCTACATTTTTAATTGCTGGAAATGCGGTTGTTTTATTTTTAAATTTTAAATAAAGAATTTATTAAAAAAATTATATTTTTTGTAAAGAACAGACAGGGGATGTGATTAGGACCAATTATGATTATATCTATACATATTGATTAATTATTTTTTTCCAAGTAAACAAACTTAGTTTCTCTAATATAGCTATATAATTGAACTCTTCCAACTCATCTATTAATGAGGTTATTACACTGGAATGCGTCAAGCAATAAGGAACTTTATTGCTAGTTCACCAGCACATTACTTAATTTTGTTACTCTCAAACAGACTTTTAATAGTGATCAATTGGAATTTAATGCCTCCACCACTACATCATTTCTCTGGAGTCTGAATGATGAAAAAGAAATGATAGATTTCACCCAGTGGGTCACAAACATGGATGCAATAAGGATGCCAGATCCTAGTCATCATCATACCACTGAGTCTCACACAGTCGATACATCACACTTGAGATTCACCCTCCAGCTTCTATAGTGGTGACATATTCTTTCTAAGGGACTAGATTCCATATTAAGCAGCCTGCCAAGCCCTTTAATAGTGAATAGCATTTGATTCTGCTGCTTAACTGATGACTGTTACTTTTAGCAACAGACACACCTAGCAGATATATCTGCATATTGAGTGATCTGCATATATATCTGTAGATGATGGTCGTTTATATACACTGAATGACCATCATCTTCCAGGCTGACACTGCATGTATACAGGTGGTCTGCAGACTGCCCGTACACACTTGCCGATGGACATATATGTCTGCAGACATATCTGTCCATCAGCTGTGCAACACAGCCAATGCGATATGTCGGTGAACAACGTTGTTTACAGACATACCGCGGGTACACACTGGCCGTCTGCCACCAGATATATTGGGAGATCAATTGATCGGCCAATATATCTATCAGTGTGTACCCAGCCTTACAGTTTACATACCTAAGGTCTCAAATTTCATTCCATATTGATTTGAAACCAGGATTTTTGTTCAAATACTGTATGTTGTTTTAAATAATGTTGTGCAATGTATACATGTGTTTATGTATACTTATATTTGTTAGATTAAAAATTGATTTTAAGCATTCTGGGACTTCAGCTAATTAATTAGCATGCAACCAATTGTTTCTCTTTTTAGTAACGCAAAGTAGCATGTCTAGGTGCATAACCCAACAATATTATATAAAATTTCATCTGTCATGTCTTGGCTCAGTTAATAATTTCTCTGCCTCTTTCTGTAGATAGTTATTATTATTAATAGTATTGTGTTTTATTGAAAGAGCAATAACATATTATGCATACTATTATCCTATTCTTTATTATTATACTCATATAGCTCAATGTCATAAATAAATATGCACTCCTTTTTCTTTGGATTACATACAAGGTTTAGAGTCAGAAATATATGATACACCAATAATATATTTAGTACAATATGTAAATGTTAATTTTTAAATACATTTTGCACTATATCCTTCAACTAGTTCTCTATGTATGTATATATAAATCCCTAATCCAGTGACTTTTTTGTTATATAACCAAGAAATAGTGGTCAATCAAATAAATCTATTTATTCCCTTCATAAATACAAATAAAACACAAGTTCAAAATATTTGCTCTCTCTTAATCTTCTCCAATTAATTTAATTAAATAGTTTTTTTCCTATTTTATAATAAAATGCCCCAACACTATGTATTTTTTGTTTGCTTGCTGTTGATTTACTTTGAAAAATGTGTTGCAAGATTTGCTAACTTTCTCAATTAATTATTCAGCCACCTATCTGCATATTTTGCATTCCATGTAGTTCCATGATTTATTATAATTATCTTCTAGTTTTAACAATTTGAATCCTATCTTGTTTGGTAATTTAATCCCAATACTTTCTCATTTAACCATATAAATTGCCTTGTATTGCCAAAAAATGTGTTGCCATTTTTTGCTAGGAAAATGTGTATACAGTATTTAATAAAATCTATTTAAAATTTCCCATTTGTTCTCTGTGCTATTACACTTTCCCATTGTACAAACTTTAGTGTTTTCTTGAGCTTATCAAAATTGTATTCCATATCCCAGTTTAAACTCTCCTAAAACCATATTCATCTCGAGCAAAGCTATACCCTACACTTTGAAGTGTAGTTAATCTCTATAGGAAACGCTGTAGAAGTAACAATAATGGCACAAATATAAAAAAAAGCCTAAACTCTGCTTCAAATACCAACATCTTCTTGGCCATTTTTCTATCTTCCCTAACCTCTACTGTTTTTCATATGAAGCATGTGACACAGGTAGTATTCCAGAAGATACTACATTGGAGGTCATTGCTAAATCCCTGAAATTATTTTTGAGGAGTCTTCATCTCCTTAACTTTAATTAAGATGGTAGCACCTACAGTTGAGTAGATTATAATGAGTAGGATCAGGCACAAGTGTGGATGCTTGTGCAACACCTTTCAGTAATAAAATGTAATTATGTCAGAGAGATTATTTCAAAGATTATAGATGGTGTGAGTGTATTTACCATGCATTTCGATGTTGTTTTCTGGATCCAGTAATCCTTCATGTTGTTTCTGTGCTGTGCATTCTAATAGGACAGGAGTTAAAGCATTTTCTACACATCTGCTGCTGTTCCTGCAATCAAGAAGCAGATTATATTTACAGACTGATGGATCATTCTTTTCAGTCTGTATGGAGTGTGCTTCTTCCAGGCCCAGGGACTGGTTTGTTCCTATATATTTTGTAAAAGAGTTGCTGGTCTTTTTTTTGTATGTCTTGGATTTCGACTTTGCCATCTGCCTTGTGACTTCTGCACAAACCTGGATTCACATACTTTATGTGTGTTTAGACCCCTCCATCGGTCACACCATTGAAACTTTCACCAGCCCTGTGCTAGGTGTGGACCACTCGTATGGCCTCCAGTGTGAGCAATTCAGCGTCTCTCTATGCATCCATTTTCAGCAGCATGCCCATGTCACTCCAATAACCCACCCATACTAAGTTACCTCTGTGTCTAATTAGCCAACCTCCTGTAACCAGCTATGAATGCCCAACACATTTCTAATACACTACACTACTTGGTACGTTCATCTGAACCTGTACTGCAACTCTGTACAAACACCATCAAGACGCATGCACGGTGCAACTCAGTCGCATGCGCAGATAAAAAACATCATACAAGAAAGAAGAAAAAACTTTGGCCCTCGCAGAAAAAAAAAAAAAACATTGACCCTTACAGGAAAACAAACACACACATTGGTCTCAATAGGAAAACAAACAAACACATTGTCCCCCACAGGGAAAAAAAAACACATTGGCCCCCACAGGAAAAAAAAACATTGGTCCACACGGGGAAAAAAAACACAGCCCTCACAGGGAAAAAGCACACACATTGGCCTACACATGAAAAAATAAAACACATTGTTTCAATGATGCCCCCGCATGAAAAAATAAAACAAACATTGATTCCTCCCAGACCCCTAGAGAAGACTGAGTGACCTCACCTACTGGGCTGTCACAGATAGCTGTAGATCTAATTGCAGGAGACCAGCCTCCAGATCAGTGAGTGCCTCTAGTCGCTCCAGAAAGTCCACACCAGCGAGTGTCTCCCTCCATAGACTCCAGACCAGACCAGTGGGTTGGAACTTGGTCCCGCTCCCTCACTCACCGAAGACCTCAGCATCTCATCATAATCCCCAGCCCTTGTCACCTCAGCGCCTCATCACCATCCTCTGCCCTCTTCACCTCAGCCCCTCATCACCTTTCTCTGCCCCTAAGGACCTCAGCCCCTCTTCACTTTCAGCTGCCCTTCAGCACCATCCTCAGCCCCTTATCACATTCCTCAACCCCTGCCCCTCACCACCATCATTTGCCCTTCACCACAATCCTCTGCTCCTCACCACCATCCTCGGACCCTTCAAACCCCTCTCCTTGACACTAATAGCTGCAGTGTCAAGAAATGTCATAATATATATATATATATATATATATATATATATATATAAAATCTACTATATAAAAATAAAAATTTGTCCTTCTGTCTTTCTGTACAGATCCACAGTTTACATACCAAGATCGTGAAATTTTACATACGAGCATATTAAAACATGGCAGTGGCAACTAAAAAAGTTTTCAATCGAAATTAATTACTGTTAATTTTTAAATATTTAAAAAACACCATTTTTGCATAGCATTCGCCCTCTACAGGTCATGTACAGAGTTACAAAAGGATTTAGCCCACAGTTTACAAGCCAAGATCTCTCATGGTTCTACACCTAAAATACCAAAGAAGAATAAAAGCATTGTCTTGTTTGGTTTATTGTTAGATGCAGATTTGGGCACCATTCTTCTTGGGCCATCTGCAAGGTCAATATTATGGAGATTTATTCTGTAGCATATAATCTAAGTCTCTGAACATCATTTACTATGGCTCTCGCATGGAATTTACAGTACCTTTTAAAATGCTGTATGAATTTATTAGGGATGAGTGGGTTCGGTTCTCAGAGAACCGATCCCACCCAAATATCGGGATCCGGGGCGATCCGATCCAAGCTCGGATCTCCCTGCCTACCCCAGATCCCTCACCTGAGGCAAAACCTTGCGATGCCACAGTCGGGTCGCGAGGTTTTGTATTGAGCGGGCTTAACGCTGATTGGCTGAGAGAGCCGCCCGTCACGGCTCTCAGCCAATCAGCGTTAAGCCCATTTAATATGCACACAGGAAGCAAAAGAAGATGGCACCCACCATCCCTCGCTGCCTGACACTGCCAGCACCCACCGCTGCTGACACCTCCACTGGAAGCATCCCCCACTGCCAACACTGCCAGCACCCCGGCAATGCTGCCCCACATACTCAGGACACCCTTAGCGATCCCCACACTGCCGACACTGCCGGCACTCCCACACTGAGGACAACACCAGTACCCCTGCACTGCCAACACTGTCAGCACACATACACTGAGGACACCACTGGCACCCCCGCTCTGCTGACACCGCCGGCACCCTGCACAGAGAACACCCTTGCACTGCCAACACAGTCAGCAAACCTGCACTGAGGACACAGCTGGCATCCCCGCACAGCTGGCACCCTGCATTGAGAACACCGCTGCACTGCCGACGCAGTCAGCAAACCTGCACTCAAGAACCACTATTGATATTAAGCCAGGCTTATTATGAGTCTGAATATGATAAAAATTGATATCTGCAACCATGAGGAGAGATCCATCTGATTTACAGTCAGGCCCATAAAGATGGCAACTACTGTATACTGCAATGCAAAAACGCAGCTCTGCAGCACAAATTTTTCTTTATACTTGCTCAAGCAAGAGCTTACACAACTAGATGGTGTCAACAATGGCGTCCAAACTTTTTCGTCTACCTCCTTGGTTGCTGGACCGCACTATGGAACGCACAGAGGCTACTTCCAGTTCATTCCTTTGTCAGCCCCTGAAGGGTAAAACCGATTGGATGAATCTTATACACCGTGGAGACCCTGAATGCCGGAAACAGCTGCACAAGCAACTGGAAGTAGTTGCTGTGCATTTCATAGTGCGATCCAGCAACCAGGAAGTACACAGTCATCCTGGTATCAGAGCAACAGAAGCTCTTGGCTGTGTTTACACTGTACATCCGACAAATTTTGAATGCTTCTATCTCCGAAGTTTGCTTTACACTATTACAGGTCCTACTTCCTTCAAAGACCTTAGGACTGTGGATGGGGAAGTTTGTCACACTTTTCGTGAGGCCTATCTAAGGAGAGGTTTGTTGGAGGATGATGTGTAAACAAACATTCTTAAAATCCCGGGCAGCGCCGGGTACTCCAGCTAGTTATATATACAGTCAGGTGCATAAAAATTGGGACATTGACATAATTTTCAAATTTTGGCCTTTATTCACCACCACAATGGCTTTGAAATGTAACAAACAAGAAGTGCTTTAACTGCAGACTTTCAGATTTAATTTGACGGTAATTACAACCAAATCAGGTGAACGGTGTAGGAATTACAATGGTTTCTATATGTGCCTCCCACTATTTAAGGGGCCAAAAGTAATGGGACTATCAAGTTAAAGGCTATTTCATGGACAGGTGTGGGCTATTCCCTCGTTATTTCATCATCAATTAAGCAGGTAAAAGGTCTGGAGTTGATTCTAGGTGTGACATTTGCATTTGGAATCAATTGCTGTCGACTCTCAATATGAGATCCAAAGAGCTGTCACTATCAGTGAAGCAAGCCATCATTAGGCTGAAAAATCAAAACAAACCCATCAGAGAGATAAAGAAAAACTTTAGGTGTGGCCAAATCAACATTCTTAAAAAGAAAGAACTCACCGGAGAGCTCAGCAACACCAAAAGACCCGGAAGACCACGGAAAACAACTGTGGTGGATGACAGAAGAATTATTTCCCTGGTGAAGAAAAACCCCTTCACAACAGTTGGCCAAATCAAGAACACTCTCCAGGAGGTAAGTGTATATGTGTCAAAGTCAACATTCAAGAGAAGACTTCACAAGAGTGAATATAGAGGGTTCACCACAAGATGTAAACCATTGGTGAGCCTCAAAAACAGGAAGACCAGATTAGAGTTTGCCAAACAACATCTAAAAAAGCCATTACAGATCTGGAACAACATTCTATGGACAGATGAGACAAAGATCAACTTGTACCAGAGTAATGGGAAGAGAATAGTATGGAGAAGGAAAGGAACTGCTCATGATCCAAAACATACCAACTCATCAGTGAAGCATGGTGGTGGTAGTGTCATGGCGTGGGCATGTATGGTTTCCAATGGAACTGGTTCCCTTATATTTATTGATGATGTGACTGCTGACAAAAGCAGCAGAATGAATTCTGAAGTGTTTTGGGCAATATTATATGCTCATATTCAGTCAAATGCTTCAGAACTCATTGGATGGCGCTTCACAGTGCAGATGTACAATGACCCGAAGCATACCGCAAAAGCAACCAAAGAGTTTTTAAGGCTAAAAAGTGAAATGTTATGCAATGGCCAAGTCAATCCCCTGACCTTAATCCGATTGAGCATGCATTTCACTTGATGAAGACAAAACTGAAGGTAAAATGCCCCAAGACCAAGCAGGAACTGAAGACATTTGCAATAGAGGCCTGGCAGAGCATCACCAGGGATGAAACCCAGCGTCTGGTGATGTCTATGCATTCCAGACTTCAGGCTGTAATTGCCTGCAAAGGATTTGCAACAAAGTATTAAAAAGTGAAAGTTAGATTTAGGATTGATTAGTTTGTCCCATTACTTTTGTCCCCTTCAAAAGTGGGAGGCACATATAGAAACCGTTGTAATTCCTACACCGTTCACCTGATTTGGATGCAATTACCCTCAAATTAAATCTGAAAGTCTGCAGTTAAAGCACATCTTGTTTGTTTCATTTCAAAGCCATTTTGGTGGTGAATAGAGGCCAAAATATGAAAATTAAGTCAATGTCCCAATATTTATGCACCTGACTGTATATGTATATATATTGTACATACAGTCAGGTCCATAAATATTGGGACATTGACAGAATTTTCAGATTTTGGCCTCTATTCACCATCACAATGGTTTTGAAATGAAACAAACAAGATGTGCTTTAACTGCAGACTTTCAGATTTAATTTGAGGGTAATTACATCCAAATCGGGTGAACGGTGTAGGAATTACAACAGTTTCAATATGTGCATCCCACTTTTTAGGGGCCAAAAGTAATGGGACTATCAACTCAAAAGCTATTTCATGGACAGGTGTGGGCTATTCCCTCATTATTTCATTATCAATTAAGCAGGTAACAGGTCTGGAGTTGATTCTAGGTGTGACATTTGCATTTGGAATCAGTTGCTGTCAACTCTCAATATGAGATCCAAAGAGCTGTCACTATCAGTGAAGCAAGCCATCATTAGGCTGAAAAATCAAAACAAACCCATCAGAGAGATAGCAAAAACATTAGGTGTGGCCAAATCAACTGTTTGGAACATTCTTAAAAAGAAAGAACGCATCGGAGAGCTCAGCAACACCAAAAGACCTGGAAGACCACGGAAAATAACTGTGGTGGATGACAAAAGAATTATTTCCCTGATGAAGAAAAACCCTTCACAACAGTTGGCCAAATCAAGAACACTCTCCAGGAGGTACGTGTACATGTGTCAAAGTCAACAATCAAGAGAAGACTTCACAAGAGTGAATATAGAGGGTTCACCACAAGATGCAAACCATTGGTGAGCCACAAAAACTGGAAGACCAGATTAGAGTTTGCCAAACAACAACTAAAAAAGCCAATACAGTTCTGGAACAACATCCTATTGACACATGAGACAAAGATCAACTTGTACCAGAGTGATGGGAAGAGAAGAGAAGGAAAGGAACTGCTCATGATCCAAAACATACCACCTCATCAGTGAAGCATGGTGGTGGTAGTGTCATGGCGTGGGCATGTATGGCTGCCAATGGAACTGGTTCCCTTGTATTTATTGATGATGTGACTGCTGACAAAAGCAGCAGAATGAATTCTGAAGTGTTTCGGGCAATATTATATGCTCATATACAGTCAAATGCTTCAGAACTCATTGGACAGCGCTTCACAGTGCAGATGGACAATGACCCGAAGCATACTGCAAAAGCAACCAAAGAGTTTTTTTAGGCTAAAAAGTGGAATGTTATGCAATGGCCAAGTCAATCCCCTGACCTGAATCTGATTGAGCATGCATTTCACTTGATGAAGACAAAACTGAAGGGAAAATGCCCCAAGAACAAGCAGGAACTGAAGACATTTGCAGTAGAGGCCTGGCAGAGCATCACCAGGGATGAAACCCAGCGCCTGGTGATGTCTATGCGTTCCAGACTTCAGGCTGTAATTGCCTGCAAAGGATTTGCAACAAAGTATTAAAAAGTGAAAGTTAGATTTAGGATTGTTTAGTTTGTCCCATTACTTTTGACCCCTTAAAAAGTGGGAGGCACATATAGAAACCGTTGTAATTCCTACACCGTTCACCTGATTTGGATGTAATTACCCTCAAATTAAATCTGAAAGTCTGCAGTTAAATCACATCTTGTTTGTTTCATTTCAAAGCCATTGTGGTGGTGAATAGAGGCCAAAATATGAAAATTCTGTCAATGTCCCAATATTTATGAACCTGACTGTATATAAAACCTCTTTATAGATAGATATTATAAACAGGCAGGCAGATATATTAGATATGTATACTTACTGACTGTCACACTAGAGTGATGCAGTCAGAGATGGCAGGCTCCTGTTACCTGCTGTGTGCACTGAGCAGGCTGCACAGCAGACATTCACAGAAACAGAGAGAGAAAATTAAATGAAGTGTTACATGTGGTGCACTGTGTGTTTATAACATAACCTTTATTATTTATTGCTTAATAACCAATTATAATGGGAGAACAGTGAAAATTGGATAAAAATAAAAAGGTGAGTCACAAAAGAAAGAAATTGTGATTTATAAAAAGAGGTACAGCACATGTATTTTCCTCTATAATGTCACAATAAAAATTGGCTGGCAGTTATCTATGAATTTTGTCTGAATTTATTTATCAACTCCAATAGGGATAATAATTCACCTAAGTGTATTACACTTATTTTGTATATCTCCTAATGTTACATAATATCCTCAGATTTGTGTAATATCTTTATATGTCATTCATATTGGAGTTCAGTTAGTTAATAAGTGTGTTTGAACTGCAGTATAAACTATATATAGAACCAAGATCAGCAGCTTTTTAATCACGTGTTTCCATATAAGGATCCCTACTCCCTAAAGACACCTTAATTTATCTAGTCTGGCAATATTATAGATCCAGTTTGATGTTATAACTTTGGGATGTGTATCCATATGATTCATCATAATTCTTCTATTGTTTATACTCCTAGTTGGTGTCCAATTATCAATAAGTAGTTTTCAGAATCTGCTGTTGTAATCAGGGTGAATGATATTCTATCGCTAAATATCTAATTAAATGTCCCATGCAATTTCTTTGTTTGTCAAAGGGAACATCCACAATAAATTTTTCGATCTCATTAAATATTTAATTCACCCTAAAACGATGATTAAATGGATCCTCTCCTATTCTGGAAGTGCTTCTGGGAAACATGTAGATAAATCAGTGTTAATATGAACAGCAGCACCATCTCATACTGATCATTGCAGTTATGTACAATCTCTGCCCTTATCCAGGAATTGTGTATACAAACATCACATATAACACATATTCAATATTGAGGTTTAGGTAACATGCGCCGCTGACTGACGAGGTGTTTCGCATTGGTTCCCGCAATAAAAAAACATCGGTCCCGTCCAGTGGCGGGCTGGGCTGCAGGGTGCCATGTGCCCCCCGGGCCGCAGCATCTTGCGGGCCGCGGGCAGTCTGTGTCAATGTGACACAGACTGCCCTGCGTGTGTAGCGCTGACTGGACGGAGTTCGGTCAGCGCTACACAAGTGACAAACACACAGCCTACACAGTGGGGGCACTACAAGAGGGAGACCACTACTGGGGGTACTACAAGGGGGAGATCACTACTGGGGGCACTACAGGGGGGGGCACTACAAGGGGGGACCACTACTGGGGATTATAACTGGGGGCACTTCAAGGGGGGGACTACAACTGGGGGGACTACTACTGGGGGCACTAGAAGGGGGGATTACTATTACAAGAGGGGACTACTACTACTAGGGGCACTACAAGGGGAGGGGACAACTACTAGGGGCACTGCATAGGGGGGAGGGTACTACTACTAGGGGCACTACATAGGGGGGAGGGGACTACCACTGGGGGCACTGCATCGAGGGACCACTGCTGGGGGCTCTATCAAAAGGGCAATACGGGGGGTACTGCATAGGGGGGAGACTACAACTGCATAAGGGTTACCACTATTGGGGGCACTGCATGGGGTGTGGACTGCTACTGGGGGCACTATATAAGGAGCACTGCATAGGGGGTACCACTAATGGGGGCACTATATAAGGGGCTTACTACTGGGGGCACAAGGGGCACTGCACAGGAAGGACCACTACTGGGGGCACTGTATAAGGGGCACTGCATAGGGGGATCACTACTGGGGGCACTACTGGAGGCCTGCATAAGGGGATCCTCTCCTGGGGCACAGGGGGGCACTGCACATGGGCACCATGACGGGGCTGTTCCTAATCTTTATTTTTACTTTACATTAATCCCATATGGACCCGCCTCCTCCCTGGAACACTTGAGGGGGGGGCACCGTAGCACGCATGTTCTTCAGGCACCCTGACTAAACGCTACCCCTCTGTCAGGGCTGCCTGCATGCATTTGCCCCCCAGGCTAAAAGTTGCCAGCCAGCCCCTGGTCCCGTCGAGAAATAAAAAACAAAGCCCCCACAGGGAAAAAGCACACACATTGGCCTACACATGAAAAAACAAAACATTGCTTCAATGATGCCCCTGCAGGAAAAAATAAAATAAACATTGATTCCTCCCAGGCCCCTAGAGAAGACTGAGTGACCACACCTACTGGGCTGTCACAGATAGCTGTAGATCTAATTGCAGGAGACCAGCCTCCAGATCGGTGAGTGCCTCTAGTCGCTCCAGAAAGTCGACACCAGTGAGTGTCTCCCTCCATAGAGTCCAGACCAGACCAGTGGGTTGGAACTTGGTCCTGCTCCCTCACTCACTGAAAACCTCAGCACCTCATCATCATCATCAGCCCTCATCACCTCAGTGTCTCATCACTGTCCTCTGCCCTCTTTACCTCAGCCCCTAAGGACCTCAACCCCTCATCACTTTCCTCTGCCCCTCAGCACCATTATCAGCCTCTCATCACCTTTCTCAGCCCCCAGCCTCTCACCACCATCCTTTGCCCTTCAACACCATCCTCTGCTCTTCACCACCATCCTCGGCCCCTCATGTCTTCAGCCACAAACCCCCCTCCTTGACAGTAATAGCTGCAGTGTCAGATATATATATATATATATATATATATAAATACATTGTGATGTTGTGGGGTGATTAGCTCAGTAGATTAGGGTCAGTGGTGCTGTGATTAGGTGCAGAATTAGAGTCCACACATTGCGTTCCAGTAACAATAAATGAAAATGGTGCTTTACTGCCAGCATGGAAACCGGTAAACAGAAATAGAAAATAATAAACAACCTAGCCCTCTCTTAGGGCACTAGCTCACTGTTTGAACCCTCTCTATATAAGCAGCTAATCTACATGAAAATCTCTCACAGTCTCTGAGATTGGTGGTCCTTCCAGCCACATGCAGGACTGGACACTGGCCTCCAGGCATGATATATCTTACTTAAGCTTGTTATAGCTTCTCGGCTGCCGCCTCTCACAAGGACAGGGTCAGAGGTATAGGGATCTCCCTGCCTCCTTGCAGGTATGATTCTGACCACCTGGTCTGCTTCACTCACACTGCAGCCCCACCTGGACTGTCTGACTTTGTCCACCAGCAGCCTCCCTCTAGCTCTGGTCATATGGCAGCCAATAGGCATCTTCACCATGCTCACCAGCACCACCTCTGGTGATACTGCCACAATATATATATATATATATATATATATATATTAGGGGTGAGCGGGTTCGGATTTCTGAAATCCGCACCCCCCCGAGCCCCCCCGATCCGAGTCCGATCCGAGTCAGGCTCGACTTTTCCCGCCTGACTCGGATCTGAAATCGAGGCAAAACGTCATCATCCCGCCTTCCGAGTCTCGCGGGTTTTGGATCCTATATAAGGTACCCGCGTCGGCGCCATTTTCTCACTCGGCTGTGGACAGTGAAGAGGGAGGGTGGGAGTTAGGGCTGGCTGGGCTGTGTAGTGTAGTGTAGTGTAGTGCTGCTGTTGTCCACTACTTCAAAGTCCATAGGGGCTGGCTGTGTTGTGCTGTGCTGCTGTTGTTAATAGGGGCTGTGTCCACTACTTCAAAGTCCATAGGGGCTGGCTGGACTGTGTTGTGCAGTCAGTTCTCCATAGGGGCTGTGTCCACTCCAAAGTCCTGTGCAGTGGCCCAGTCCTAAAGGGGTGCTGTAGTGTTGTCCAGGGGGTGCTCTGTCCATCAGGGGTGCTCCCCCCAAGTGCTAAAGAAATAATATATTTTCTGTGTTTGTGAATTGTGTGCGCAGTAGCCGCACGTGCATCAACAAAGTAGTGCCAAGCGTGCGCCTGTGTCATAAGTAAAGGGCCAGCTGGCTTGACCGTTAAAGGGTGCTGTAACCCCCAAAGTACACTCCAGTCCAAACCAAAAAAATATATATTTTCTGTGTTTGTGACTTGTGTGCACTGTGGCTGCATGTGCATCAACAAAGGAGCAGCACGAAGCGTGCGCCTGTGTCCCATAAGTAAAGAGCCGGCTGGCTCATTTCTTAAAGGGTGGTGTAACCCACAAAGTGCACTACTCTCCAGCAAAAATAAAAAAATATTTTCTGTGTTTGTGTGCGCTTTAGCCGCACGTATATATCAATATAACATAAATGGAGGACCAAACTTTCTCCGATAAAAATAAAATATGGAAAGATCAAGAACCACTTCCTCCTAGTGCTGTTGCTGCTGCTGGGAGTTGTTCATCATCCCAGAGAGGAAGTAGGAACATCACTACTTTTACTAAACAATTGACCCTCCAACAGTCCCTAGCGATGAGGATGAAGTACGACAGCAGTCATCCTGAAGCAAAACGTATAACTGAGGCCTTGACTGCTATGTTGGTGTTAGACGTGCATCTGGTATCCGCCTAGTGCAGTGGGATTTAGACAATTGATGGAGGTAGTGTGTCCCCGGTTCCAAATCCTGTCTAGGTTCCACCTGCATCCTCAAAGCAGCAGCGACAAGTGTGCATCTGTCTGTTAAAGGGTGGTGACACCCTCAAAGTGTGCTACACAAACAATAAAAATATTGTTCTTTTTTTTTCTGTCTTTGTGAAATGTGTGGGCAGTAGCCGCACCTGCATCCTTAAAGCAGCAGCGACAAGCGTGCGTCTGTCTGTTAAAGGGTGGTGACACCCTCAAAGTGTGCTACACAAACAATAAAAATATTGTTCTTTTTTTTTCTGTCTTTGTGAATTGTGTGGGCTGTAGCCGCACTTGCATCCTCAAAGCAGCAGCGACAAGTGTGCGTCTGTCTGTTAAAGGGTGGTGACACCCTCAAAGTGTGCTACACAAACAATAAAAATATTCTTCTTTTTTCTGTCTTTGTGAATTGTGTGGGCTGTAGCCGCACTTGCATCCTCAAAGCAGCAGCGACAAGCGTGCGTCTGTCTGTTAAAGGGTGGTGACACCCTCAAAGTGTGCTACACAAACAATAAAAATATTCTTCTTTTTTCTGTCTTTGTGAATTGTGTGGGCTGTAGCCGCACTTGCATCCTCAAAGCAGCAGCGACAAGCGTGCGTCTGTCTGTTAAAGGTTGGTGACACCCTCAAAGTGTGCTACACAAACAATAAAAATATTCTTCTTTTTTCTGTCTTTGTGAATTGTGTAGGCTGTAGCCGCACTTGCATCCTCAAAGCAGCAGCAACAAGCGTGCGTCTGTCTGTTAAAGGGTGGTGACACCCTCAAAGTGTGCTACACAAACAATAAAAATATTCTTCTTTTTTCTGTCTTTGTGAATTGTGTGGGCTGTAGCCGCACTTGCATCCTCAAAGCAGCAGTGACAAGCGTGCGTCTGTCTGTTAAAGGGTGGTGTAACCCTCAAAGTGCTCCAAAAAATAAAAAACTATTTTTTTAACGTGTTTGTGACTTGTGTGCGATGTAGCCGCACGTGCATCAACATAGTAGCAGCGCCAAGCGTGCGCCTGTGTCATAAGTCAAGGGCTGGTTTGGAAATCTGGTCCTGACTGAAGGACGTGCCAACAATTTCTGACAAGTCTACTGTCACTGCATATGATACTGTCCTCAAAGCAGCAGCGACAAGCGTGCGTCTGTCTGTTAAAGGGTGGTGACACCCTCAAAGTGTGCTACACAAACAATAAAAATATTGTTCTTTTTTTCTGTCTTTGTGAATTGTGTGGGCTGTAGCCGCACTTGCATCCCCAAAGCAGCAGCAACAAGCGTGCGTCTGTCTGTTAAAGGGTGGTGTAACTCTCAAAGTGCTCCAAAAAAAAAAAAACAATTTTTTTAATGTGTTTGGGACTTTTGTGCGATGTAGCCGCACGTGCATCAACATAGTAGCAGCGCCAAGCGTGCGCCTGTGTCATAAGTCAAGGGCTGGTTTGGACATCTGGTCCGGACTGAAGGACGTGCCAACAATTTCTGACAAGTCTACTGTCACTGCATATGATACTGTCCTCAAAGCAGCAGCGACAAGCATGCGTCTGTCTGTTAAAGGGTGGTGACACCCTCAAAGTGTGCTACACAAACAATAAAAATATTGCTCTTTTTTTTCTGTGTTTGTGAATTGTGTGGGCTGTAGCTGCACTTGCATCCTCAAAGCAGCAGCAACAAGCGTGCGTCTGTCTGTTAAAGGGTGGTGTAACTCTCAAACTGCTCCAAAAAATAAAAAAATATTTTTTTAATGTGTTTGTGACTTGTGTGCGATGTAGCCGCACTTGCATCTTCAAAGCAGCAGCGACAAGCGTGCGTCTGTCTGTTAAAGGGTGGTGACACCCTCAAAGTGTGCTACACAAACAATAAAAATATTCTTCTTTTTTTTCTGTCTTTGTGAATTGTGTGGGCTGTAGCCGCACTTGCATCCTTAAAGCAGCAGCGACAAGCGTGCGTCTGTCTGTTAAAGGGTGGTGTAACTCTCAAAGTGCTCCAAAAACTAAAAATCTATTTTTTTGAAGTGTTTGTGACTTGTGTGCGATGTAGCCGCACTTGCATCTTCAAAGCTGCAGCGACAAGCGTGCGTCTGTCTGTTAAAGGGTGGTGACACCCTCAAAGTGTGCTACACAAACAATAAAAATATTCTTCTTCTTTTTTCTGTCTTTGTGAATTGTGTGGGCTGTAGCCTCACTTGCATCCTCAAAGCAGCAGCGACAAGCGTGCATCTGTCTGTTAAAGGGTGGTGTAACCCTCAAAGTGCGCTCCACAAACAATAAAAATATTCTTCTTTTTTTTTCTGTCTTTGTGAATTGTGTGGGCTGTAGCCGCACTTGCATCCTCAAAGCAGCAGTAACAAGCGTGCGTCTGTCTGTTAAAGGATTACATCGGTGACAGCATCCAAGTAGGCATGTCAGACAGTCCGTACCTGTACTGGCAGGAAAAAGAAGCAATTTGGAGGTCCCTGTACAAACTGGCTCTATTTTACCTGAGTTGCCCCCCCTCCAGTGTGTACTCCGAAAGAGTGTTTAGTGCAGCCGGGAACCTTGTCAGCGAAAGGCATAGGAGGTTGCTTCCACAAAATGTGGAGAAGATGATGTTCATAAAATGAATTATCAACTCTTCCAGGGAGACCAGCCTCCAGAACGTACAGAGGGACCTGTGGTTGTGGATTCCAGCGGGGACGAATTAATACTCTGTGAGGATGAGGATGTACACACTGAAGAGGGTGAGGAATCGGTGGATGAGGAGGATGAGGATGACATCTTGCCTCCGTAGAGCCAGTTTGTGCAGGGACAGATTAATTGCCAGCTTGTTTTGTGGGGGCCCAAATGAACCAATAATTTCAGCCACAGTTGTGTGGCAGACCCTGGCGTTGAAATGATTGGTTTGTTAAAGTGTGCATGTCCTGTTTATACAACATAAGGGTGGGTGGGAGGGCCCAAGGACAATTCCATCTTGCACCTCTTTTTTTTCTTTGCATTATGTAAAGTTTTGGGCCTAGTTTTTCAAACTGCCATCCTGTCTGCCACTGCAGTTTCACACCTAGATGGGTCACGTGTTTGTGCCGCCCACTTGTGTCGCTTAGCATAGTCATCCAGCTACCTCGGTGCAACCTTTTGGACATAAAAACACTATTGTGAGATGTGAGGTGTTCAGAATAGACTGGAAATGAGTGGAAATTAAGGTTATTGAGGTTAATAATAGCATAGGAGCAGAAAAACCTACAAATTCTGTGATTTTAGCTGTTTTTATGCTTTTTTTCAAAAAAATACAGATCCAAAACACAAAACCCAAAACACGGAAGGGTGGTTTTGGCAAAACCAATCCAGATCCAAAACACGAAGAAAGATCCAGATCCAAAACCAAAACACAAAACACGAAAAGTGGCCGGTGCACACCCCTAATATATATATAACCTCTTTATAGATAGATATTATAAACAGGCAGGCAGATATATTAGCTATGTATACTTATTGCCTGTCACACTAGTGTGATGCAGTCAGAGATGGCAGGCTCCTGTTAGCAGCTGTGTGCACTGAGCAGGCTGCACAGCAGACATAGCTAATCCCGGCCCTGGAGGCAATTAGCGAATGGACTTCAGATGGAGCCACCAGCGGTGACTGACAGCTCCGCAAAGGCTTATGGGAGGAGCTGCTGCAGCCGACATGTGCAGCAGCTCCCCCTTGAGCCATTTTTCTTTAACATCAGTGGTTGTAATTAGGGATGTGCAGGCTCGGATTAGTTAAAATTTTTACCGACAAAAATCGGGTCACTGAAAGAGGCAAAATGTCATCTTTCCTGGACAATTATCATCTTTCATGGACTTTTGTCCTGGAATGATGATGTTTGTCCATGAAAGATGATATTTTGCCTCTTTCTGAGACCCATTTTTGGCGGGAAAAATCTGAATATAGCGGGAAAATCCGAACTAATCTGAGCCTGCACATCCCTAGTTGCAATGCTGCCCGATCGGAGCTGAGCTCTGATCGTGGCAGCCTGGCTGGCAGAGAGGAGCAGGGGTGAGTGAAGGGCGGCCACAAATGGACCAGCCCAGCGGGAAGTGGCCTGGTGTCCCAGTGGCCCAATCTGCCCCTGATCACATCTTACCTTATGATCAGGAGCAGATTGGGCCGCCGGGACCCAATCAGCAAAGAATCAGCAAGTAAATGTAAATTCCAAAGCCACACAGCACCCATCCCAAACTATTTTACTGAGAATAGCAATACAATAATTATTTTTGCATATCTAGGATACTTTTATTCTGATAAAATCTGCATTGATTGTGTTCTGACCAACTTCAGATTCAGAATCAGTCTCTCTGTCAAAGGAGAAGAAACTTTAGTTATGTTCTAGTATCTGCTTGCAGAAATCACAAGAGTCTATTTCTGCGTGGCAGTCTGCTGTCTATGGGCCTTATTCAGAGTTGTATGCAAACTAGGGGTGAGCGGGTTCAGATTTCAGAAATCCGAACCCCCCCGAGCTCCCCCGATCCGAGGCCGATCCGAGACAGGCTCGACTTTTCCCGCCTGACTCAGATCTGAAATCGAGGCAAAACGTCATCATCCCGCCTTCCGGGTCTCGCGGGTTTTGGATCCTATATAAGGTACCCGCGTCGGCGCCATTTTCTCACTCGGCTGTGGACAGTGAAGAGGGAGGGTGGGAGTTAGGGCTGGCTGGGCTGTGTAGTGTAGTGTAGTGTAGTGCAGTGCAGTGTAGTGTTGTGCTGTGCTGTGCTGCGCTGTGCTGCTGTTGTCCATAGGGGCTGTGTCCACTCCTTCAAAGTCCATAGGGGCTGGCTGGACTGTGTTGTGCAGTCAGTTGTCCATAGGGGCTGTGTCCACTCCAAAGTCCTGTGCAGTGTCCAAGTCCTAAAGGGGTGCTGTAGTGTTGTCCAGGGGGTGCTCTGTCCATCAGGGGTGCTCCCCCCAAGTGCAAAAAAAAATAATATTTTTTCTGTGTTTGTGAATTGTTTGCACTATGGCTGCACGTGCATCAACAAAGGAGCAGCGCCAAGCGTGCGCCTGTGTCCCATTAGTAAAGGGCCGGCTAGCTTGTCCGTTAAAGGGTGCTGTAACCCCCAAAGTACACTCCAAACAAAAAAAAATATATTTTCTTTGTTTGTTAATTGTGTGTACTGTGGCTGCACGTGCATCAACAAAGGAGCAGTGCCAAGCGTGCGCCTGTGTCCCATAAGTAAAGGGCCAGCTGGCTTGTCCGTTAAAGGGTGCTGTAACCCCCAAAGTACACTCCAAACAAAATAAAAAAATATTTTCTGTGTTTGTGAATTGTGTGCACTGTGGCTGCACATGCATCAACAAAGGAGCAGCGCCAAGCGTGCGCCTGTGTCCCATAAGTAAAGGGCAGGCTGGCTTGTCCGTTAAAGGATGCTGTAACCCCCAAAGAACACTCCGAACAAAGTAAAAAAATATTTTCTGTGTTTGTGAATTGTGTGCGCAGTAGCCGCACGTGCATCAACAAAGTAGTGCCAAGCATGTGCCTGTGTCATAATTAAAGGGTCGGCTGGCTTGACCATTAAAGGGAGCTGTAACCCCCAAAGTACACTCCAAACAATATAAAAAAATATTTTCTGTGTTTGTGAATTGTGTGCGCAGTAGCCGCACGTGCATCAACAAAGTAGTGCCAAGCGTGCGCCTGTGTCCCATAAATAAAGGGCCGGCTGGCTTGTCCGTTAAAGAGTGCTGTAACCCCCAAAGGGCACTCCAAACAAAATAAAAAAATATTTTCTGTGTTTGTGAATTGTGTGCACTGTGGCTGCACGTGCATCAATGAAGGAGCAGCGCCAAGCGTGCGCCTGTGTCCCATACATAAAGGGCCGGCTGGCTTGTCCATTAAAGGGTGCTGTAACCCCCAAAGTACACTCCAAACAAAATAAAAAATTCTTTTTTTTTTTTCTGTCTTTGTGAAATGTGTGCGCAGTAGCCGCACGTGCATCAACAAAGTAGTGGCAAGCGTGCGCCTGTGTCCCATAAATAAAGGGCCGGCTGGCTTGTCTGTTAAAGGGTGCTGTAACCCCCAAAGGGAACTCCAAACAAAATAAAAAAATATTTTCTGTGTTTGTGAATTGTGTGCACTGTGGCTGCACGTGCATCAACAAAGGAGCAGCGCCAAGCGTGCGCCTGTGTCCCATAAGTAAAGGGCCGGCTGGCTTGTCCGTTAAAGGGTGATGTAACCCCCAAAGTACACTCCAAACAAAATAAAAAAATATTTTCTGTGTTTGTGAATTGTGTGCACTGTGGCTGCACGTGCATCAACAAAGGAGCAGCGCCAAGCGTGCACCTGTGTCCCATAAGTAAAGGGCCAGCTGGCTCATTTCTTAAAGGGTGGTGTAACCCACAAACTGCACTATAAAAAAATATTTTCTGTGTTTGTGTGCGCCTTAGCCGCACGTATATATCAATATAACATAAATGGAGGACCAAACTTTCTCCGATAAAAATAAAATATGGAAAGATCAAGAACCACTTCCTCCTAGTGCTGTTGCTGCTGCTGGGAGTTGTTCATCATCCCAGAGAGGAAGTAGGAACACCACTACTTTTACTAAACAATTGACTCTCCAACAGTCCCTAACGAGGAGGATGAAGTACGACAGCAGTCATCCTGAAGCAACACGTATAACTGAGGCCTTGACTGCTATGTTGGTGTTAGACGTGCATCTGGTATCCGCCTAGTGCAGTGGGATTTAGACAATTGATGGAGGTAGTGTGTCCCCGGTTCCAAATCCCGTCTAGATTCCACCTGCATCCTCAAAGCAGCAGCGACAAGCGTGCGTCTGTCTGTTAAAGGGTTGTGTAACCCTCAAAGTGCGCTCCACAAACAATAAAAAAATTCTTCTTTTTTTTCTGTCTTTGTGAAATGTGTAGGCTGTAGCCGCACCTGCATCCTTAAAGGAGCAGCGACAAGCGTGCGTCTGTCTGTTAAAGGGTGGTGTAACCCTCAAAGTGCGCTCCACAAACAATAAAAAAATTCTTCTTTTTTTTTCTGTCTTTGTGAAATGTGTGGGCTGTAGCCGCACCTGCATCCTTAAAGCAGCAGCGACAAGCGTGCGTCTGTCTGTGAAAGGGTGGTGTAACCCCCATAGTGCGCTCCAACCAAAATAAAATAATCTTTTTTTCTGTGTTTGTGTGTGAAATGTATGCGCAGTAGCCGCACCTGCATCCTCAAAGCAGCAGCGACAAGCGTGCATCTGTCTGTTAAAGGATTACATCGGTGACAGCATCCAAGTAAGGATGTCAGACAGTCCGTACATGTACTGGCAGGAAAAAGAGGTAATTTGGAGGCCCCTGTATAAAATGGCTCTATTTTACCTGAGTTGCCCCCCCTCCAGTGTGCACTCCGAAAGAGTGTTTAGTGCAGCCGGGAACCTTGTCAGCAAAAGGCGTAGGAGGTTGCTTCCAAATAATGTGGAGAAGATGATGTTCATAAAAATGAATTATCAACTCTTCCAGGGAGACCAGCCTCCAGAACGTACAGAGGGACCTGTGGTGGTAGATTCCAGTGGGGACGAATTAATACTCTGTGAGGATGAGGATGTACACAACACTGAAGAGGGTGAGGAATCGGTGAATGAGGAGGATGAGGACGACATCTTGCCTCCGTAGAGCCAGTTTGTGCAGGGCCAGATTAATTGCCAGCTTGTTTTGTGGGGGCCCAAACGAACCAATCATTTCAGCCACAGTCGTGTGGCAGACCCTGGCGCTGAAATGATTGGTTTGTTAAAGTGTGCATGTCCTGTTTATACAACATAAGGGTGGGTGGGAGGGCCCAAGGACAATTCCATCTTGCACCTCTTTTTTTTCTTTGCATTATGTAAAGTTTTGGGCCTAGTTTTTCAAACTGCCATCCTGTCTGCCACTGCAGTTTCACACCTAGATGGGTCACGTGTTTGTGCCGCCCACTTGTGTCGCTTAGCATAGTCATCCAGCTACCTCGGTGCAACCTTTTGGACATAAAAACACTATTGTGAGATGTGAGGTGTTCAGAATAGACTGGAAATGAGTGGAAATTAAGGTTATTGAGGTTAATAATAGCATAGGAGCAGAAAAACCTACAAATTCTGTGATTTTAGCTGTTTTTATGCTTTTTTTCAAAAAAATACAGATCCAAAACACAAAACCCAAAACACGGAAGGGTGGTTTTGGCAAAACCAATCCAGATCCAAAACACGAAGAAAGATCCAGATCCAAAACCAAAACACAAAACACGAAAAGTGGCCGGTGCACACCCCTAATATATATATAACCTCTTTATAGATAGATATTATAAACAGGCAGGCAGATATATTAGCTATGTATACTTATTGCCTGTCACACTAGTGTGATGCAGTCAGAGATGGCAGGCTCCTGTTAGCAGCTGTGTGCACTGAGCAGGCTGCACAGCAGACATAGCTAATCCCGGCCCTGGAGGCAATTAGCGAATGGACTTCAGATGGAGCCACCAGCGGTGACTGACAGCTCCGCAAAGGCTTATGGGAGGAGCTGCTGCAGCCGACATGTGCAGCAGCTCCCCCTTGAGCCATTTTTCTTTAACATCAGTGGTTGTAATTAGGGATGTGCAGGCTCGGATTAGTTAAAATTTTTACCGACAAAAATCGGGTCACTGAAAGAGGCAAAATGTCATCTTTCCTGGACAATTATCATCTTTCATGGACTTTTGTCCTGGAATGATGATGTTTGTCCATGAAAGATGATATTTTGCCTCTTTCTGAGACCCATTTTTGGCGGGAAAAATCTGAATATAGCGGGAAAATCCGAACTAATCTGAGCCTGCACATCCCTAGTTGCAATGCTGCCCGATCGGAGCTGAGCTCTGATCGTGGCAGCCTGGCTGGCAGAGAGGAGCAGGGGTGAGTGAAGGGCGGCCACAAATGGACCAGCCCAGCGGGAAGTGGCCTGGTGTCCCAGTGGCCCAATCTGCCCCTGATCACATCTTACCTTATGATCAGGAGCAGATTGGGCCGCCGGGACCCAATCAGCAAAGAATCAGCAAGTAAATGTAAATTCCAAAGCCACACAGCACCCATCCCAAACTATTTTACTGAGAATAGCAATACAATAATTATTTTTGCATATCTAGGATACTTTTATTCTGATAAAATCTGCATTGATTGTGTTCTGACCAACTTCAGATTCAGAATCAGTCTCTCTGTCAAAGGAGAAGAAACTTTAGTTATGTTCTAGTATCTGCTTGCAGAAATCACAAGAGTCTATTTCTGCGTGGCAGTCTGCTGTCTATGGGCCTTATTCAGAGTTGTATGCAAACTAGGGGTGAGCGGGTTCAGATTTCAGAAATCCGAACCCCCCCGAGCTCCCCCGATCCGAGGCCGATCCGAGACAGGCTCGACTTTTCCCGCCTGACTCAGATCTGAAATCGAGGCAAAACGTCATCATCCCGCCTTCCGGGTCTCGCAGGTTTTGGATCCTATATAAGGTACCCGCGTCGGCGCCATTTTCTCACTCGGCTGTGGACAGTGAAGAGGGAGGGTGGGAGTTAGAGCTGGCTGGGCTGTGTAGTGTAGTGTAGTGTAGTGCAGTGCAGTGTAGTGTTGTGCTGTGCTGTGCTGCGCTGTGCTGCTGTTGTCCATAGGGGCTGTGTCCACTCCTTCAAAGTCCATAGGGGCTGGCTGGACTGTGTTGTGCAGTCAGTTGTCCATAGGGGCTGTGTCCACTCCAAAGTCCTGTGCAGTGTCCAAGTCCTAAAGGGGTGCTGTAGTGTTGTCCAGGGGGTGCTCTGTCCATCAGGGGTGCTCCCCCCAAGTGCAAAAAAAAATAATATTTTTTCTGTGTTTGTGAATTGTTTGCACTATGGCTGCACGTGCATCAACAAAGGAGCAGCGCCAAGCGTGCGCCTGTGTCCCATTAGTAAAGGGCCGGCTAGCTTGTCCGTTAAAGGGTGCTGAAACCCCCAAAGTACACTCCAAACAAAAAAAATATATATTTTCTGTGTTTGTTAATTGTGTGCACTGTGGCTGCACGTGCATCAACAAAGGAGCAGCGCCAAGCGTGCGCCTGCGTCCCATAAGTAAAGGGCCAGCTGGCTTGTCCGTTAAAGGGTGCTGTAACCCCCAAAGTACACTCCAAACAAAATAAAAAAATATTTTCTGTGTTTGTGAATTGTGTGCACTGTGGCTGCACATGCATCAACAAAGGAGCAGCGCCAAGCGTGCGCCTGTGTCCCATAAGTAAAGGGCAGGCTGGCTTGTCCGTTAAAGGATGCTGTAACCCCCAAAGAACACTCCGAACAAAGTAAAAAAATATTTTCTGTGTTTGTGAATTGTGTGCGCAGTAGCCGCACGTGCATCAACAAAGTAGTGCCAAGCATGTGCCTGTGTCATAATTAAAGGGTCGGCTGGCTTGACCATTAAAGGGAGCTGTAACCCCCAAAGTACACTCCAAACAATATAAAAAAATATTTTCTGTGTTTGTGAATTGTGTGCGCAGTAGCCGCACGTGCATCAACAAAGTAGTGGCAAGCGTGCGCCTGTGTCCCATAAATAAAGGGCCGGCTGGCTTGTCCGTTAAAGGGTGCTGTAACCCCCAAAGGGAACTCCAAACAAAATAAAAAAATATTTTCTGTGTTTGTGAATTGTGTGCACTGTGGCTGCACGTGCATCAACAAAGGAGCAGCGCCAAGCGTGCGCCTGTGTCCCATACGTAAAGGGCCGGCTGGCTTGTCCATTAAAGGGTGCTGTAACCCCCAAAGTACACTCCAAACAAAATAAAAAATTCTTCTTTTTTTTTCTGTCTTTGTGAAATGTGTGCGCAGTAGCCGCACGTGCATCAACAAAGTAGTGCCAAGCGTGCGCCCGTGTCATAAGTAAAGGGCCGGCTGGCTTGACCGTTAAAGGGTGCTGTAACCCCCAAAGTACACTCCAAACAAAATAAAAAAATATTTTCTGTGTTTGTGAATTGTGTGCGCAGTAGCCGCACGTGCATCAACAAAGTAGTGGCAAGCGTGCGCCTGTGTCCCATAAATAAAGGGCCAGCTGGCTTGTCCGTTAAAGGGTGCTGTAACCCCCAAAGGGAACTCCAAACAAAATAAAAAAATATTTTCTGTGTTTGTGAATTGTGTGCACTGTGGCTGCACGTGCATCAACAAAGGAGCAGCGCCAAGCGTGCGCCTGTGTCCCATAAGTAAAGGGCCGGCTGGCTTGTCCGTTAAAGGGTGATGTAACCCCCAAAGTACACTCCAAACAAAATAAAAAAATATTTTCTGTGTTTGTGAATTGTGTGCACTGTGGCTGCACGTGCATCAACAAAGGAGCAGCGCCAAGCGTGCACCTGTGTCCCATAAGTAAAGGGCCAGCTGGCTCATTTCTTAAAGGGTGGTGTAACCCACAAACTGCACTATAAAAAAATATTTTCTGTGTTTGTGTGCGCCTTAGCCGCACGTATATATCAATATAACATAAATGGAGGACCAAACTTTCTCCGATAAAAATAAAATATGGAAAGATCAAGAACCACTTCCTCCTAGTGCTGTTGCTGCTGCTGGGAGTTGTTCATCATCCCAGAGAGGAAGTAGGAACACCACTACTTTTACTAAACAATTGACTCTCCAACAGTCCCTAACGAGGAGGATGAAGTACGACAGCAGTCATCCTGAAGCAACACGTATAACTGAGGCCTTGACTGCTATGTTGGTGTTAGACGTGCATCTGGTATCCGCCTAGTGCAGTGGGATTTAGACAATTGATGGAGGTAGTGTGTCCCCGGTTCCAAATCCCGTCTAGATTCCACCTGCATCCTCAAAGCAGCAGCGACAAGCGTGCGTCTGTCTGTTAAAGGGTTGTGTAACCCTCAAAGTGCGCTCCACAAACAATAAAAAAATTCTTCTTTTTTTTCTGTCTTTGTGAAATGTGTAGGCTGTAGCCGCACCTGCATCCTTAAAGGAGCAGCGACAAGCGTGCGTCTGTCTGTTAAAGGGTGGTGTAACCCTCAAAGTGCGCTCCACAAACAATAAAAAAATTCTTCTTTTTTTTTCTGTCTTTGTGAAATGTGTGGGCTGTAGCCGCACCTGCATCCTTAAAGCAGCAGCGACAAGCGTGCGTCTGTCTGTGAAAGGGTGGTGTAACCCCCATAGTGCGCTCCAACCAAAATAAAATAATCTTTTTTTCTGTGTTTGTGTGTGAAATGTATGCGCAGTAGCCGCACCTGCATCCTCAAAGCAGCAGCGACAAGCGTGCATCTGTCTGTTAAAGGATTACATCGGTGACAGCATCCAAGTAAGGATGTCAGACAGTCCGTACATGTACTGGCAGGAAAAAGAGGTAATTTGGAGGCCCCTGTACAAAATGGCTCTATTTTACCTGAGTTGCCCCCCCTCCAGTGTGCACTCCGAAAGAGTGTTTAGTGCAGCCGGGAACCTTGTCAGCAAAAGGCGTAGGAGGTTGCTTCCAAATAATGTGGAGAAGATGATGTTCATAAAAATGAATTATCAACTCTTCCAGGGAGACCAGCCTCCAGAACGTACAGAGGGACCTGTGGTGGTAGATTCCAGTGGGGACGAATTAATACTCTGTGAGGATGAGGATGTACACAACACTGAAGAGGGTGAGGAATCGGTGAATGAGGAGGATGAGGACGACATCTTGCCTCCGTAGAGCCAGTTTGTGCAGGGCCAGATTAATTGCCAGCTTGTTTTGTGGGGGCCCAAACGAACCAATCATTTCAGCCACAGTCGTGTGGCAGACCCTGGCGCTGAAATGATTGGTTTGTTAAAGTGTGCATGTCCTGTTTATACAACATAAGGGTGGGTGGGAGGGCCCAAGGACAATTCCATCTTGCACCTCTTTTTTTTCTTTGCATTATGTAAAGTTTTGGGCCTAGTTTTTCAAACTGCCATCCTGTCTGCCACTGCAGTTTCACACCTAGATGGGTCACGTGTTTGTGCCGCCCACTTGTGTCGCTTAGCATAGTCATCCAGCTACCTCGGTGCAACCTTTTGGACATAAAAACACTATTGTGAGATGTGAGGTGTTCAGAATAGACTGGAAATGAGTGGAAATTAAGGTTATTGAGGTTAATAATAGCATAGGAGCAGAAAAACCTACAAATTCTGTGATTTTAGCTGTTTTTATGCTTTTTTTCAAAAAAATACAGATCCAAAACACAAAACCCAAAACACGGAAGGGTGGTTTTGGCAAAACCAATCCAGATCCAAAACACGAAGAAAGATCCAGATCCAAAACCAAAACACAAAACACGAAAAGTGGCCGGTGCACACCCCTAATATATATATAACCTCTTTATAGATAGATATTATAAACAGGCAGGCAGATATATTAGCTATGTATACTTATTGCCTGTCACACTAGTGTGATGCAGTCAGAGATGGCAGGCTCCTGTTAGCAGCTGTGTGCACTGAGCAGGCTGCACAGCAGACATAGCTAATCCCGGCCCTGGAGGCAATTAGCGAATGGACTTCAGATGGAGCCACCAGCGGTGACTGACAGCTCCGCAAAGGCTTATGGGAGGAGCTGCTGCAGCCGACATGTGCAGCAGCTCCCCCTTGAGCCATTTTTCTTTAACATCAGTGGTTGTAATTAGGGATGTGCAGGCTCGGATTAGTTAAAATTTTTACCGACAAAAATCGGGTCACTGAAAGAGGCAAAATGTCATCTTTCCTGGACAATTATCATCTTTCATGGACTTTTGTCCTGGAATGATGATGTTTGTCCATGAAAGATGATATTTTGCCTCTTTCTGAGACCCATTTTTGGCGGGAAAAATCTGAATATAGCGGGAAAATCCGAACTAATCTGAGCCTGCACATCCCTAGTTGCAATGCTGCCCGATCGAAGCTGAGCTCTGATCGTGGCAGCCTGGCTGGCAGAGAGGAGCAGGGGTGAGTGAAGGGCGGCCACAAATGGACCAGCCCAGCGGGAAGTGGCCTGGTGTCCCAGTGGCCCAATCTGCCCCTGATCACATCTTACCTTATGATCAGGAGCAGATTGGGCCGCCGGGACCCAATCAGCAAAGAATCAGCAAGTAAATGTAAATTCCAAAGCCACACAGCACCCATCCCAAACTATTTTACTGAGAATAGCAATACAATAATTATTTTTGCATATCTAGGATACTTTTATTCTGATAAAATCTGCATTGATTGTGTTCTGACCAACTTCAGATTCAGAATCAGTCTCTCTGTCAAAGGAGAAGAAACTTTAGTTATGTTCTAGTATCTGCTTGCAGAAATCACAAGAGTCTATTTCTGCGTGGCAGTCTGCTGTCTATGGGCCTTATTCAGAGTTGTATGCAAACTAGGGGTGAGCGGGTTCAGATTTCAGAAATCCGAACCCCCCCGAGCTCCCCCGATCCGAGGCCGATCCGAGACAGGCTCGACTTTTCCCGCCTGACTCAGATCTGAAATCGAGGCAAAACGTCATCATCCCGCCTTCCGGGTCTCGCGGGTTTTGGATCCTATATAAGGTACCCGCGTCGGCGCCATTTTCTCACTCGGCTGTGGACAGTGAAGAGGGAGGGTGGGAGTTAGGGCTGGCTGGGCTGTGTAGTGTAGTGTAGTGTAGTGCAGTGCAGTGTAGTGTTGTGCTGTGCTGTGCTGCGCTGTGCTGCTGTTGTCCATAGGGGCTGTGTCCACTCCTTCAAAGTCCATAGGGGCTGGCTGGACTGTGTTGTGCAGTCAGTTGTCCATAGGGGCTGTGTCCACTCCAAAGTCCTGTGCAGTGTCCAAGTCCTAAAGGGGTGCTGTAGTGTTGTCCAGGGGGTGCTCTGTCCATCAGGGGTGCTCCCCCCAAGTGCAAAAAAAAATAATATTTTTTCTGTGTTTGTGAATTGTTTGCACTATGGCTGCACGTGCATCAACAAAGGAGCAGCGCCAAGCGTGCGCCTGTGTCCCATTAGTAAAGGGCCGGCTAGCTTGTCCGTTAAAGGGTGCTGTAACCCCCAAAGTTCACTCCAAACAAAAAAAATATATATTTTCTGTGTTTGTTAATTGTGTGCACTGTGGCTGCACGTGCATCAACAAAGGAGCAGCGCCAAGCGTGCGCCTGCGTCCCATAAGTAAAGGGCCAGCTGGCTTGTCCATTAAAGGGTGCTGTAACCCCCAAAGTACACTCCAAACAAAATAAAAAAATATTTTCTGTGTTTGTGAATTGTGTGCACTGTGGCTGCACATGCATCAACAAAGGAGCAGCGCCAAGCGTGCGCCTGTGTCCCATAAGTAAAGGGCAGGCTGGCTTGTCCGTTAAAGGATGCTGTAACCCCCAAAGAACACTCCGAACAAAGTAAAAAAATATTTTCTGTGTTTGTGAATTGTGTGCGCAGTAGCCGCACGTGCATCAACAAAGTAGTGCCAAGCATGTGCCTGTGTCATAATTAAAGGGTCGGCTGGCTTGACCATTAAAGGGAGCTGTAACCCCCAAAGTACACTCCAAACAATATAAAAAAATATTTTCTGTGTTTGTGAATTGTGTGCGCAGTAGCCGCACGTGCATCAACAAAGTAGTGGCAAGCGTGCGCCTGTGTCCCATAAATAAAGGGCCGGCTGGCTTGTCCGTTAAAGGGTGCTGTAACCCCCAAAGGGAACTCCAAACAAAATAAAAAAATATTTTCTGTGTTTGTGAATTGTGTGCACTGTGGCTGCACGTGCATCAACAAAGGAGCAGCGCCAAGCGTGCGCCTGTGTCCCATACGTAAAGGGCCGGCTGGCTTGTCCATTAAAGGGTGCTGTAACCCCCAAAGTACACTCCAAACAAAATAAAAAATTCTTCTTTTTTTTTCTGTCTTTGTGAAATGTGTGCGCAGTAGCCGCACGTGCATCAACAAAGTAGTGCCAAGCGTGCGCCCGTGTCATAAGTAAAGGTCCGGCTGGCTTGACCGTTAAAGGGTGCTGTAACCCCCAAAGTACACTCCAAACAAAATAAAAAAATATTTTCTGTGTTTGTGAATTGTGTGCGCAGTAGCCGCACGTGCATCAACAAAGTAGTGGCAAGCGTGCGCCTGTGTCCCATAAATAAAGGGCCGGCTGGCTTGTCCGTTAAAGGGTGCTGTAACCCCCAAAGGGAACTCCAAACAAAATAAAAAAATATTTTCTGTGTTTGTGAATTGTGTGCACTGTGGCTGCACGTGCATCAACAAAGGAGCAGCGCCAAGCGTGCGCCTGTGTCCCATAAGTAAAGGGCCGACTGGCTTGTCCGTTAAAGGGTGATGTAACCCCCAAAGTACACTCCAAACAAAATAAAAAAATATTTTCTGTGTTTGTGAATTGTGTGCACTGTGGCTGCACGTGCATCAACAAAGGAGCAGCGCCAAGCGTGCACCTGTGTCCCATAAGTAAAGGGCCAGCTGGCTCATTTCTTAAAGGGTGGTGTAACCCACAAACTGCACTATAAAAAAATATTTTCTGTGTTTGTGTGCGCCTTAGCCGCACGTATATATCAATATAACATAAATGGAGGACCAAACTTTCTCCGATAAAAATAAAATATGGAAAGATCAAGAACCACTTCCTCCTAGTGCTGTTGCTGCTGCTGGGAGTTGTTCATCATCCCAGAGAGGAAGTAGGAACACCACTACTTTTACTAAACAATTGACTCTCCAACAGTCCCTAACGAGGAGGATGAAGTACGACAGCAGTCATCCTGAAGCAACACGTATAACTGAGGCCTTGACTGCTATGTTGGTGTTAGACGTGCATCTGGTATCCGCCTAGTGCAGTGGGATTTAGACAATTGATGGAGGTAGTGTGTCCCCGGTTCCAAATCCCGTCTAGATTCCACCTGCATCCTCAAAGCAGCAGCGACAAGCGTGCGTCTGTCTGTTAAAGGGTTGTGTAACCCTCAAAGTGCGCTCCACAAACAATAAAAAAATTCTTCTTTTTTTTCTGTCTTTGTGAAATGTGTAGGCTGTAGCCGCACCTGCATCCTTAAAGGAGCAGCGACAAGCGTGCGTCTGTCTGTTAAAGGGTGGTGTAACCCTCAAAGTGCGCTCCACAAACAATAAAAAAATTCTTCTTTTTTTTTCTGTCTTTGTGAAATGTGTGGGCTGTAGCCACACCTGCATCCTTAAAGCAGCAGCGACAAGCGTGCGTCTGTCTGTGAAAGGGTGGTGTAACCCCCATAGTGCGCTCCAACCAAAATAAAATAATCTTTTTTTCTGTGTTTGTGTGTGAAATGTATGCGCAGTAGCCGCACCTGCATCCTCAAAGCAGCAGCGACAAGCGTGCGTCTGTTAAAGGATTACATCGGTGACAGCATCCAAGTAAGGATGTCAGACAGTCCGTACATGTACTGGCAGGAAAAAGAGGTAATTTGGAGGCCCCTGTACAAAATGGCTCTATTTTACCTGAGTTGCCCCCCCTCCAGTGTGCACTCCGAAAGAGTGTTTAGTGCAGCCGGGAACCTTGTCAGCAAAAGGCGTAGGAGGTTGCTTCCAAATAATGTGGAGAAGATGATGTTCATAAAAATGAATTATCAACTCTTCCAGGGAGACCAGCCTCCAGAACGTACAGAGGGACCTGTGGTGGTAGATTCCAGTGGGGACGAATTAATACTCTGTGAGGATGAGGATGTACACAACACTGAAGAGGGTGAGGAATCGGTGAATGAGGAGGATGAGGACGACATCTTGCCTCCGTAGAGCCAGTTTGTGCAGGGCCAGATTAATTGCCAGCTTGTTTTGTGGGGGCCCAAACGAACCAATCATTTCAGCCACAGTCGTGTGGCAGACCCTGGCGCTGAAATGATTGGTTTGTTAAAGTGTGCATGTCCTGTTTATACAACATAAGGGTGGGTGGGAGGGCCCAAGGACAATTCCATCTTGCACCTCTTTTTTTTCTTTGCATTATGTACTGTTTCGGCCTAGTTTTTCAAACTGCCATCCTGTCTGCCACTGCAGTGTCACTCCTAGATGGGCCACGTGTTTGTGCCGCCCACTCGTGTCGCTTAGCATAGTCATCCATCTACCTCGGTGCAACCTTTTGGACATAAAAACACTATTGTGAGGTGTGAGGTGTTCAGAATAGACTGGAAATGAGTGGAAATTAAGGTTTTTGAGGTTAATAATAGCATAGGAGCAGAAAAATCAACACATTCTGTGATTTTAGCTGTTTTTATGCTTTTTTAAAAAAAATACAGATCCAAAACACAAAACCCAGAACCCAAAACACCGAAGGGTGGTTTTGGAAAAACCAAACCAGAGTCAAAACACGAAGAAAGATCCAGATCCAAAACCAAAACACGAAACGTGGCCGGTGCAGACCCCTAATGCAAACCCAACAGTTTGCACGCAAATCTGATGGCATGTTCTGATCGGTGCCTGTGACATGCTGTGGGCATCAGGGGGCGGAGAAGTGGCGGCAACGGCCAGAGTGGCGAGGCTAGTGCCTGCATCTCCAACACAGCTTCACTGGCCCCCGCTGTGTGAATTTTACAGCCATTCTTAGTGACCAGCAGCGGATCACAGAAGCCGGCAGGAGGTGTCTATTGACACAAGATGCCTCCTGCTTCATTAGTTTATTATTGCACACTCACTGTGACTATGCAATAATGTACAACTCTGATTCAGGCCCTATATATCTACTCTTATTCTGCTGGTCTCTTACTGCTATTGATTTCACATCCCCCAGAAGTTACAGTTTTAGGCTAAATTCTTAGTTATCTAAGAAGAGATATAAATAAGTTTGTACTTCCTGCTCACAAGCATCAGTGTCTAACTTGCAACAGTCTAATATCATGTGACTGTCTGCTACTTATACTGTGATGATTGCCTCCCATCCTGAGAATTCAGTTTCTGCCTTCTGTCCTGAGGGTCCAGCCACACAGGGCAGACGAGAGCCGTGCCGGGCCCAGGTGACAGGGGGCATGGCCTAATCGCGGGAGGCGTGGTCATGCCCCCTTAGAAAAAAAATTTCAGCGGCGCTGTGTGCTGGGGAGGGGGGCACTGTGTGTCCAGCGCACAGCCAATGGGGGCGCAATCAGTGTGATCGCTGCCCCCATAGGAGACTGCTCCGGCTGCTGCTTTAGCAGCCACTAGCAGTCTCCCAGTGTGGTATAAGAGATAGACAGTAATTAGATTGACAATGTCTAGATAGACCCCAGATGTTAGACAGTCAATAGGTCGACAGGTACAAAAGGTCGACAGATTCAAAAGGTCGACACACTAAAGGTCGACAGGTTCAAATGGTTGACAGGTACAAATGGTCGACAGGGTCAAAAGGTCGACGTGAAGATGGTCAACACAAAAATGGTTGACATGGTTGACATGATTTTTTTTGTTTTTTAGCCCTAATCTTCACCCTAACTCTAACCCTAACCCTCCCCTTGGTGCCTAACCTTAACGTTTGCTGGGCTGCTGTGACTTAGGAGGGAGGGGGAGCAGTGCCGGGCCTGGGCCCCCGCCGGGCTCCTGCAGCAAGCCCGGTAGAGGGTAATTCGTACCCGCTCCCCCCCATCTCAGCGCCCCTGCAGCCACAGCATCCTGTTCTGAGGATCCAGTCAGTGGCTCTTCTTGCAAGGTTCCTGTGATACAGCCTATTTGAGGTCCCTAAGATGACAAGCATCCTGAGACATCTGACCTGGCCTCTCTGTTTGATGGCAAGTTTTTTGCCTTGGTATAAAGGCCTGAGGACCAACTTTCTTCCCAGGCATCCAAGTCTTAGGACAAAACTTCTGCTTCAAAGATTACTACCTTGCTGAGATCTCAAAGATGTCTGTCTTATCTGATGTTCTAGGGACTACCTTGCATAAGGTTTCAGTCACTGCCTAGCCCAAAGTTCCAGTTGATGTCTTGACTGAGGTTCAGTCACTGCTTGCCCAAGGACTATCAGGAACATTAACTGATTGGTACATTGTGTACTGACCACTGGAGGTAATAGTACTTATATTCTTACTGTGAGGGGCTCTATTATATGAAGCTGGGACAATCTATTTACATTACCTAAGTAACATTTCAATTTGGACTAGAGATGAGCGGGTTTGGATCTCAGAGATCCAAACCCACCCGAATTTTGAGATCCGGGCAAAGAACCGAACGTGCGTTCGGTTCCTCCGCCAGACCCGGATCTCAAGCTGAGGCAAAACCATAGAGTCGAAAATCTTGTGGCTCGCGAGCTTTCATCTCTATGATCTATGTTTTATATAAGGGACCACGCGGTGGATGCCATTTTACTTCGGCTGTGGAGACTGAACAGGGAGGGTGGATAGTGTAGGGCTGGGAGAGGTGCTGGTGTTGGTGCTGTGCTGTCTGCTGTATCCTGGGCTGGTGCACTGCTGATCCATCTGGTGCTGCCACTGCTGTGCTGTCTGTTGTGTCCATCTGGGCTGTTGCTGATCCATCTAGGCTGGTGCTGTGCTGTCTGCTGCGTCCATCTGGGCTGGTGCTGATCCTTCTGGACTGGTGCTGTGCTGTCTGCTGCGTCCATCTGGGCCCAAGTTCTGGACCCCCCCAAAAAAAATATATTGTCTTTTTATTTTTTTTCTGTGTGTGCGTGTTAGGCTTAGCCGCACCAGATAGAGCAGCAATGTAGTGCTGCCCGACTCCAGTCGTCATCAATCTGTGCTCTGGGCCCAAGTTGTGGACCCGAAAAAAAAAATAAAACAAATAGTGTATATTTTTGTTGCTCTAATTTTGTTCTGTGTGTGTGTGTGTTAGGCTTAGCCGCACAAGATACAGCCAGAAACGCAAGTTGCAACCTAGTGCTGCCCGACTCCAGTTGTCATTAATCAGTGCTCTGGGCCCAAGTTATGGACCCGAAAAAAAATAAAGGAAATAATGTCTTTTTTTTTTTTTTTTAAATTCTGTGTGCGCACGATTGCACGTGTGTGAATTTTGTAACCGCACCTTTGCAACACTATTGGTGCTTGTGACACTGCTTCAAGACCATAGAAAATATGGAGTGCTGTGTCACATGACAGGAGAGCACGGCCAAGAACCACATGTTGTAGCTGCTGCCAGCAGTCATCATGATAATGCAAGGCCGTCAACGTCCTCTAAGAAGGCCCATGCCCCAGGGCTTAAGTCACACCATAGATATGGTAGGGCTACTTTTACTGTAGTAAAGAAAAAAAAATCGAAAGGCAAGTAGCCTTTAGATAAATATAAAATTTATTCCAATCACTACATGAAGTGGCAAGGAAAAGATAAGGCCTTGGCCTTTATTTATGATGACTGCTGGTTCTTGCAGCCTTTCTGCTTGTAGTAGTAGTGTTGGTGGTACCGTTAAGAAGAGTAAAACAGCTCCGGAAAAACCAACTGTGTGCCCTGAGAAATTGAAATCACAAATCCCCGAGGAGAGTGCAAGTCAGTCCGCGGTTGCCATGTGTGAGAAAGACCTAAATACTAGTGTACTGGAGGATCCTTCAAGTTCCAACATTTGTGTGCTCTCTGTATATGTGGGGAAGGGCAGTCAACATCATGCAGATGTAGTCAGTGAGGATGCTTCTGTAGAATTGCACAAGGAGGACCATATTTTGGTATTTGAAGGCGCTAAGGATGATGAGGATGTTGATGATGAAGATGTTGGTGATGAGGATGTTGATGCCAAGGATATCCTTTGTGTAAGTAAGGCAACATCTGTTGCCCATGGATTGAAAAAGCCAAAGCCCATTGTTGTCATACCGGGGCAAAAGACAAAAAAATCCACTTCTCACATGTGGAATTATTTCCACCCCAATCAGGACAACAGTTGTCAAACCATATGTAACTATTGCCAAGCAATGGTGAGTAGAGGGAGGGACCTAAGCCACCTAGGAACCTCCTCCGTGTTACGTCACTTGAAGCGCATTCATCAAATATCAAAATGTATGTTGCCAAGTTCCAAAACTCAAAGCGTAACAAGTCCAGTGTCACCTACCTGCTCCCTCTCTGTGGGATCCAAGCGCCTTCATCTCCAACACCAACACCTGCATCATCAACATCCTCATTCATCATCGGGAGTAGTCCTGCTGCATCCAATGTTGTTATTCGAAGCATGATTGACTGCTCTCCTATCTGCGATTCCTCAGAAGGATCCTTGATGACTACGCCTGTTGCTGCTGCTATTGCTGTGAGTGGATCTTCATCCCAGAAGGGACCAGGAGGAAGCCTACTTGTAGTGTATCCTCCAAAAAACAATTAACTGTTAAACAATCATTTGCAAGGGCAAACAAGTATGACAGCAATCACTCAGTTGCACAGCGGATTACTGACTCCATAACAGCTATGCTGGTATTAGATATGCGTCCAGTATCTGCCATTACTGCAGTGGGTTTTCAACAGTTAATTGTGGTCCTGTGTCCTCACTACCAGATCCCTTCTAGATTCCACTTCGATCGAACAATTCCAAGTCTGTACAAGGACATTAAAAAAAATATTATTAATGTCCTCAGAAATGCCGTTATACCCACTGTCCACTTGACCACTGATATGTGGACAAGTGGGACAGGGCAAACTAAGGATTACCTGACTGTGACAGCCCACTGGGTAGGTGTATTGCCTACAACAGCAACAGCAGCAGCAGCAACATCTCCCAAAAGACAGCTGATACAGAGGCAGGTTACTCTTTGTATAACTGGTTTCACTAAGAGGCATACTGCTGAGAACCTCTTTGAAAAACTGAGGGAAATCATTGCTAAATGGCTTACCCCACTAGGACTCACCTCGGGATTTGTGATTTTGGACAATTCCACCAATATTGTGAGAGCATTACATGTGGGCGAATTCTAACACGTCCCATGTTTTGCTCACACAATTAATTTGGTGGTGCAACATTTAAAAAAAAAATGACAGGGGCATACAGGAGATGCTCTCAGTGGCCCGCAAAATATCTGGACATTTTAGATATTCGGCAAACGCTTGTCGAAGATTGCATGACCAGCAGGTACTGTTAAATTTGCCCTGCCATCAGCTGAAGCAAGAGGTAGTTAATTTGGTTGGAATTCTACTCTCTATATGCTTCTGCGGATGGAGGAGCAGCAAAAGGCCATACAGGGCTATACAGCGGCCTATGACATAGGCTGTGGAGGGGGATTGCACCTTACTCAAGCGCAGTTGAGAATAATTTCCGTGTTGTGCAAGGTTCTCAAACCCTTTGAACTTGTCACATGTGAAGTTAGTTCAGACACTGCCAGCTTGAGTCAGGTCATTTCCCCTCAACAGACTTTTGCAAAAACAGCTGGAGAAACTGAAGGAGGAACTGAAATCGAGCGATTGCGCAAGGTATGTCGGACTGGTGGATCAAGCCCTTGATTCACTTCACCAGGATCCAAGAGTTGTTAATCTATTGAAATCTGAAAAATATATTTTGGTGACCATTCTGGATCCTAGGTTTAAGTCCTACCTTGTGAGTTTTTTTCCAACAGACCGAAACCTAAAACTATGCAAAGAGCTGTTGGTAAAAAAAATTTGTCAGCTGCAGCTGCAAGTGAAACGCCATCATCTCCTCATTCAGTTTCTGCAGCTGCCAGGTAAAAACTAAATTTTCCTTACAGAATGCCTGCTGGTCATGCACATCGTTCACCAAAAAATTACATCTGGTCGGGCCTGAGAGAACTGCCTACTAGTGACATGTCTTCTACCGTGACTATGTGTGATACGATCTCCATTCATAGAATGGTGGAGGACTATTTCAGAGATAACATCCTAATAGGCATGGCAGACAGTCCCTTTCAGTACTGGCAGGAAAAATAGGCAATTTGGAGTCCCATACACAAACTGGCTTTGCATTACTTAAGTTGCCCACCCTCCAGTGTGTGCTCCGAAAGACTTTTCAGTGCAGCTGGCAACCTTGTCAGTGATCGGTGTAGGAGGTTACTTTCTCAAAATGTGGAAAAGATGATGTTCATTAAAATGAATTACAAATTCTATGAGGAAGACCTCTACCAACAATTACATAAAAAAATGACAGAGGTGCCTATGGTGGATTCCTGCGGGGACAAATTAATATTGTGTGAAGAAGAGGATGTACACACTGATGGGGATGATGAGGATGAGGATGACAACAACTTGTAATGTAATGCCAGTTTGTGTAAGGGATCATTTTCATTTCCATGTCCAATGCACATTGGCAGCTTGTTTTATGGGAGTCCAAACAAACCAATAATTTCTGCCACAATTGGCAGTCCTTGTCGCTGAAATGATTGGTTTGTAAAACTGTGAATGTCATGTTTCATATACAACATAAGGGTGGGTGGGAGAGCCCAAGGAATATTCCATCTTGCACCTTTCTCCTTTCCATTATGTGCTGGTTGGGGCATTGCTGCCTGACATTTTAAATTAATGTTATGGTTGGTTTAGGAACCAATGTGTCGAAGCCGGATAATTGGCTGAGACAGGATCGGTTTCAAATTAGATCGGGGCGATGCCATGTTGCGAATGGCAATGAGATACCATTTTGCGACTGGCCGTCCAGCGCCATTTTAGCGAATCACGCCATTATAAGTGCATACGGCGATGCTATTATTTAGCGTCGTGCGAATCCCACGCAATAGAAAGAAGTTAAAAGTCCACACCGTACAAATACAGACAGTCACTAAAACATATAAAATGATTAACCCTGCAAAACACGTACCATGGTGTACTCCACAAAAACAGTCGCACAGTGCTAACTAGCGTCTTTTCCCAATTTTCCAATACTTACACACTGGTCGGGCCTGAGAGTGTAAGTATTGGGAAATTGGGAAAAGACGCTAGTTAGCACTGTAATAATCTTTGTGAAATAAAGATTATTTTATATCTAAGGTTTAGTACATGGTAAGCAGACCGTGTTTGGTGTTGTACTGATCCACTGTGTCTCAACAGATTTCCGGTATCATCGGTAGGAAGATCGGAACATGCGTCTGCAAACTATGGACTATAGAGAGTTAAAACATTAAAATGTACTCTGTAATGTTATCAGCTTAGATGAGCATGCAGCGGGAAAAAGGATACAAATGGCTGTTGGAGGCTGACTTGTGTCCATTTGAATTGACCTATTAACTATCCTGTAACAGAAGCACCATGAAGGAGAACCAATGGAATCATGCCAATCTGTTCTATTGTATTGCCTATCCCTGTAAGTGTATATATGTGCGCTCTCTGACCCGAGTCGAAAGTCTTCTTGCTGTGCTGTTGACGGAGGTTTCTATTGCTGATGCCGGTATCTGGGCCTAGAGCGCATGCGTATATAACAACTGTACCTTGGGTCTGTATGATTTACTTGCGCTAATTGTATTTAGATCACAGCATGTAACCATCTGTTTTTATATTGAATAATATCTTTTTGTGCTTTGGAACCACACTCAAAGTCTGAAAGCATTTATTTCTTGTGCGAATCATTACGCTGAATAGCGACAATTTTAGAAGGTATAGGAAGGAATATTGTTAGAAGTTATAGGCAGGAATCAATTGTTAGAAGGTATAGACAGGCAGGAATCGATAAATGATTTGTTTTTTAATTAATTTATTGTCAATTTTACAGCCAGGGGCTGCACCAATTCATTTATTTTTTATTAATTATTCAGCCAGGGGCTGCACCGAATGAATTGTATTTTACTTTTTAAATTAAATTATTATTAATTACTCAGTCCAGGGCTACACTAATGAATTGTTTTTTAATTAATTCATTATCAATTTTACAGCCAGGCACTGCACCAACTATCAACTATCAATTCGTCAATCCTCAAGAGTATCCCAACCATCAACTTTGCACAGTCCTCAATTCTCTTAATAATTATATCAATCAGTTTTGAGCCAGCTGGATGCAACCTTTTGGCCCTTTAACTAGATGAAAAATCAATATTGTGAGCAATGAGGCAGTCAAAATTGACTGGAAACGAGTGGAAATAAATGTTATTGAGGTTATTAATACTGTAGGAACAAAAAAGGCCAATTTTATGTGATTTTAGCTGTTTTTTTAAGAAAAAATCCAGATCCAAAACCAAAACACGAAAACAAAACACAGAGGTGAGGATTTGGCAAAACCAATCCAGATCCAATACCAGGGGAGATCCAGATCCAAAACCAAAACCAAAACACGGGGTCGGCACACATCTCTAATTTGGACTATTGCAAGAAAGAATAATCCCATTTGATTTTTAAAAGGATAGAAAACAGATGCAAACATTTTAGTATTTAATTACTTTTATAATGAAAATGTGACTTCTACATTGATTAATAACAGTCAAAACATTGGGCCTGATTCAGACCCACTCGCAAGTGGCTGTCCGCTCGCAAGTGGGTCGATGTTGTGCACTGCGCATGCGCACGACGGCGGGAGCTCCGTCGTGCGCATGCGCCAGACGCGACGAGCGAAGGACTTTCCTTCGCTCGTTGTGTCTGATCAAAGGGGGCGTGCTGTCGATGTTGATTGACAGCACGCCCCCTTTGGTGGGCGTGCCTCCCTGACGGGGGTGTTCCCAAGGGAACGCCTACCGTCAGAAGCTGGCCCACTGACATCACTAGTGATGTCAGTGGGAGTGATTTTGGCTCTGATAGAGCCAAAATCACTCCGGGCCTTGCGGTTGAAAAACTCAACCGCAGGCTCCGGCTCGCAGTGGCGATGGTCGCGATGGTCAAGGCCATCAAACTGCACGCTCGTATAGGCTGTGGGTGGTGACCCACAGCTATACGAGCGTCCAGGAGGACGCTCCATAATTATGGAGGACGGCCCTCATTCAGAGCGTGCGCTCTGCTCAGAGCGTACGGCTCTGAATGAGGGCCATTATTCTCTCTTGTGTATGTGACACTAAAATACATGATAATATTGTGTGCAAATAGGGTTCTGCAAGTTTAGCATTTAATAACACTGTCGAACCTGATGACTATGTTATCATTAGGTGCAAGTATGCACCTATTTTCTTTGAAAAAAATCCGGTTTGTCGGAAGAAATGTGTCAGAAGGTGTGCTTGGGAAATACCTGCTGCTATCCATGACAGTATACGCACTGGTGTGCCACTATCCAGGAGCATAATTATTTGCATGTTGTTGCACCGCTAAGGTTACGCTACAACCCGCTCAATAGAGATCCAGTATTTATGAGACCAGGTGGGTCTTGGTCGCATCGGAGCTACATTTGGCAGGTCGCAAGCCAGCTCCACCGGCCCTCTCATCACAGCATAACACAATATCTGGAGACCAGCAAGAGTTTATACCGGAGGTGTCAGGGGATACAATTGCATGGGAGCGTCATCTGGCCTGTCGCAAGCCAGCTCCGTTTGCACCTTTAATACACCATAGTGGTTGGACACCGGTGGTGAGTGACTGTATTGGAGCGCACGGCAGGATGCAAGCCGGCTCCATTAACCACTCAACTGACAAATTTTTTTTCCTAAAACTGCTCCGAAATTGTTGATTTTTATGATTGAATTAGGTAAAGAACATCTTTTTAAAACTATTCCAATGCAAAAAAAATTTTAAAACACCATATACCTTAAAAATAAACAGTTTTATGGTATACTGTAGTTCTTTTCATTGACAGCTGTACCATCGATGGCTGATTGGTTCAACCATCGGTAGAAACAATTGATTATTTGACATCGGTTGGGGGGGCTGCACACACAGGGGGTCATTCAGAGTCGGTCGCAAGCACTGAGCGCTCGCAACCGACTCGATGTTGCCCCACTGGGCATGCGCACAACGGAGCCGGCTCCGTTGTGCGCATGCGCGAGAACCGGCTGGCGACGTACGCTCTGTCACTAGAGGTCTCGCAGCAGACGGGGAGAGCTGTCGATGGTGAGTGACAGCTAGCCCCATTTGGGAGGCGGGCAGGGGGCGTGCCTGTCCAAACGGAGGCCGTTCCCGCTGGAACGCTTGCCGTTTGGGGGCGGCCCCACTGACATCATTGCTGATGTCAGTGGGCAGCTTCCTGCTCAATCAGAGCAGGAAGCTCCGCGGGGCTTATGAGTGCCCAGACCCAACCTTAGGGTCTGGTCATAAGCCCCGATGGTCGCGATGGTCTTGACCATCGCGACTATCAACCATGTCAGTCGCTAGAGCTGTGGGTGTTAACCCACAGCTTAGCAATCGACAAGGAGGCGGTCGTTCAGGATGCAAGCGGCCACCCTAATTCAGGGTGACTGCTTGCAACTAATGACAGCCTCTGAATGAGGTCCACAATCTATATACATATACGGTATATATGTGTATATATATATAATAGACCACTTGGTAACTGGCACTCCACTTGAAAGTAAAAAACAGCTCCGGTTTCCTTCCCCAGGTAATTCAACATATAAATCAGGAATGGGAGGCACTCAGCGAGACTTGCAACTTAAATAAATCACGGCAATACTGTGTGTCCTTTGGTCAATGTTTCAGTGTAAACCACTTTTATCAAGACATAAGATGAAACAGACAATGACATACCTTAAATAGACTAACACCTTGTGTCCCTTCACCACGTATATTCGTCCCAACCGGGGTTCAGATGACGTCACCAATGGCGCTGTGACGCCGGCATCATCATCATCCCTAGGGGAGTGTACACCTCAGTGTTACCCATCACCTAGGTAACAAAACACAAACATAACAATGAACCACTGGGCGATACAAGACATAATCAAATATGCATACTCAGGAAGCAGAATGCTCGATCAATGATAATTACAGCTCTTGGGGCTGATGAACAGATAAAGGCAAACCATCGAACACAATATGCTTACGGGGAGATCAAAGACCTAATTCATAAACCAAAATTGTAAAATAAAATGGTAAAATAAAGGTAACCTGAAAAAGAAAATAAAAAAATAAAAAAAATTAAAAAAAATTAGATAAAGCAAGATAGAGGATTAATCTCATTAAGACCGCCAGGTTGTAAGGTCTGTAGGTTGTAGATCCATCTCGATTCATGTTGTAGGAGTATGCAGTCCCTATTACCCCCTCTGATGTTAGGGGGGATCCACTCAATCATTTTGCATCTCATCGTGGCTAAGCTATGCTTGTGATCGCGAAAGTGCTTAGCAAAAGGTTGATCAATAGATTTACCCTCCAGGGCAGCTCAGATGCTGGATCGATGAAGCGCCATGTGCTCTTTAAACTGACGGGAGGTCTTGCCAATATACAATAATCCACAGGGGCATCTAATGTAATAAATGACATAGCGGCTTGTGCATGTTAAGGGATGCCTAATGGAATATTTTTTACCAGATCGAGGGTGTGAAAAGGAGTTACCCGTTTCCAGATGACTGCACGTAATGCAGCCAGTGCATTTGTAATTCCCTGGTTTTTTGGTAAGAAAATGCATGGGTGCTTGCTGTTTATGTTGAGACACATCATTATGGACCACCAAGTCTTTAATGTTGCGACCCCTTTTATATGCCGGTGTAACATTGGTGTCCTTAAGAATTGTCAATGCAGGGTCCGATGAAACAATAGGCCAAAGCTGTCTCGCAGTTTTAATGATGTTACTAGAATTGTCCGAATACTCCTGTATCCATAGCATCCTAATAGGGTTAGACAATTTTTTAGCTGGATTGAGGGCTGTCAGTCTGGAGACTTTCAATGCTTTGTCCTTAGCTAATTTCAGAAGCCTTGGGCTATATCCTCTTCTGAGGAATTTCAACATCATATTATCAATCTGTTTAGTGGTGTCACTGGGATAACTGCATATCCGTACTATTCTCATAAACTGTGAGTACGGGAGTCCCTTTTAAAGAGCTGGTGTGTGGAAGCTGTTAGCCTGTAAAAAAGTATTTCTATCAGTGGCTTTAAAATAAATAGAAGTGTTAATCACATTAGCTTCATTGATGTTGATAGCCACATCCAAATAATGTATGGATTCATAATCAGGGGCTGGCTGGCAACTTTTAGCCTGGGGGGCAAAAATGTATGCAGGCAGCCCTGGCAGAGGAGTAGCGTGTAGCCAGGGTGCCCGAAGAATATGCGTGCTACGGCGCCCCCCCCTCAAGTGTTCCATGGAGGAGGCGGGTCCATATGGGATTAATGTAAGGTAAAAATAAAGATTAGGGCAGCCCCCTGTCGTAGTGCCCATATGCAGTGCCCCCATGTTCCACAGGAGATAACACCCTTATGCAGGCCTCCAGTAGTGCCCCCAGTGGTGATCCCTCCTATGCAGTGCCCCTTGTGCCCCAGTAGTAAGCCCCTTATATAGTGTCCCCAGTAGTGGTCCCCCCTGTGCAGTGCCCCTTGTGCCCCCAGTAGTAAGCCCCTTATATAGTGCCCCTAATAGTGGTACCCCCTTATATAGTGCCCCCAGTAGCAGTCCACCCCCCATGCAGTGCCCCCAATAGTGGTAACCCTTACGCAATGCCCCTTAAATAGTGGCCCCAGTTGTAGTCTCCCCCCTATGCAGTACTCCCAGTATTGCCCTTTTGATAGAGCCCCTAGCAGTGGTCCCTCGATGCAGTGCACCCAGTGGTAGTCCCCTCCCCCTATGTAGTGCCCCTAGTAGTAGTCCCCTCCCCCCTATGCAGTGCCCCTAGTAGTAGTCCCCTCCCCTTGTAGTGCCCCTACTAGTAGTCCCACTCTTTGTAGTGCCCCCAGTAGTAGTAGTACCCCCTTGTAGTGCCCCCAGTAGTAGTAGTCCCCCCCTTGTAGTGCCCCCAGTAGTAGTAGTCCCCCCCTTTGTAGTGCCCCCATTAGTAGTAGTCCCCCCCTGTAGTGCCCCCAGTAGTAGCCCCCCCTTGTACTGTTCCCAGTAGTAGTAGTCCCCCCCTTGTAGTGTCCCCAGTAGTAGTACCCCCCCTTGTAGTGTCCCCAGTAGTAGTAGTCCCCAGTAGTAGTAGTCCCCCACCGCCCTTGTAGTGCCCCCAGTAGTAGTATTAGTAGTCCCCTTATAGTGCCCCCAGTAGTAGTAGTCCCCAGTAGTAGTAGTCCCCTACCCCTTGTAGTACCCACAGTAGTAGTAGTCCCCCCCTTTATAGTGCCCCCCGTAGTGCCAGCCCCCCCCCCCAGTAGACACACGTAATATAAAAAACAAAATAAAAAAAAACACTTACCTGAATCCCCGCTCCCGCCACCGCCATCTACTCCTCCGTCTTTCCTCCCGGGCCGGACCGCTCTGCATTATGGGAGAGACGTCATATGACGTCATGACGCCTCTCCCATTACCCACTGCGGGAGCCGGAAGATGGAGCGGCTCCTGAAGTGGGCGCAGCATCAGTTAATGAGAGTCTGACAGACTCTCATTGGCTGCTGATCTAAACAAACACACAGCTGCCGGAGCCGGCAGCTGTGTGTTTGTCAGTGTAGCGCTGACCGAACGCCATCCGGTCAGCACTACACACGTGGTGCAGTCTGTGTCACAGTGACACAGACTGCACCGGCCCGTGGCCCGCATGATGCTGCGGCCCGGGGGGCACATGGCACCCTGCCCCCCGGCCCAGCCCGCCACTGTTCATAATCACACTCGTAAGTGAATTTGACAGCTGGGTCAAAAGAATTAATGTCACTCATGGCGTTCTCAAAAGCTTCCTTGGAGCCAGACCACAGGATGAATATATCATCTATATAACGTAAGTATGTTGTGATATTGCTGCAGATATTGGGTGCCGCAAAAAATAAATCTTTCTCCACTTCACATATGAATAGGTTCGCCAGGCTAGGGGCCACACATGACCCCATTGCACAGCCGGACCTCTGTATAAAGAACTTACCATCGAACAGAAAATAATTTCTGGTCAATGTAAGTTCTAATAATGTCAAAACAAAATTAATGTCAGGACCAGAATAAACAGAACTGGTAATTAACATGCGTCGGATCGCTTCTATGCCCTTATGATGGGGTATGCAGATGTAAAGGCTGACGACATCAACTGTGCACATCAGCTGTTTAGAGGCCAGAGGAGATAAATTTTGTAATTTTAAAATAAAGGATGTGGTATCTTTCAAGATGGATGATTGAGACTGTACTACCGGTTGCAGCAGAAAATCCAAGTATTGTGACACAGTGTAGTAAAGAGAATCACGGGCAGCAATTATCGGTCTACCAGGAGGTTTGATAGCATTCTTGTGAAGTTTAGGAATGGTGTACAATACCGGTACTTTTGGCCACTCCTGTACCAAGCTGTCATGGGTTTTTTTTGTAATCACATTATTAGACAATGCAGAAGCTAGAATACAGTCCAGTTCTTTTTTAAATACCTGAGTGGGATCCTCAGACAATTGCTGGTAGACAAGATGATCGGACAATTGGTTATAGGTCTCAGCCTTACAATCATCTGTGTCTTGTATAACAATGCCCCCTCCCTTGTCGGCTGAACGAATCACAATGTCTTTATAATGACTTAAATTATTAAGAGCCTCTCTCTCACAGTTCGAAAGATTACCCAAGCCAGAGGTACGGCCATGAACAGAGTTGTCTTCAATGTATTTTTCCATTCTATTAGAGAAATATTTGATGGCTTGGTTATTGGACATAGGTTCAAACTTGGATTTTTTGATGTAAGTAGGAGTATATTCCGTGGAATCCTGGACGCCAAAATGCTCTTTTAATTTGATTTTTCTCGTGAATTTATATAAATCAACCTTGTTGGTGAAGTTATTAGGTCCATGTGAGGGGACAAATGAAAGCCCTTTATTTAAGACTGCAAATTCTGCATTTCTCCATGTAAACAGGGGTGCACTAATCCAGGGGGCCACGGCAAATGCAGAGACCAAATAGATATATACTTAGACAACAGGCAGCACTCCTCGGGTTCAATAATCAAGAGAAACTTAGTTACTGCAATGTTGCAGATGCTTTATTGCATCTTTCATCAAGGCATGAGTACAAATAGTGACAAAATCTTACCTTATAAGAGAAGCCCCAGTATCTAATGAACCAACCAGCACACAATCACAGCATTTTCTCTCTAAGCCCCCTGGATTCTACAGATGTGTGGGCTGTGTGACCTGTCAGCATCTGGATATTGGATCCTATATCACACATCCTCACTCTGGTTCTAAGATCTCCATCAAACATGTTTTAACGTGCACTACGAAATATGTTATATATGTCATCAAATGCCCGTGCGGATTGGCAAGACTGTGTGCAAGTTTAGAGAACGGGCCGCACAGCATAGGTCTGCCATTAGACTTGCCTTAGACGGAAAAAGCTGCGACCAACCTGTTGCACGTCATTTTGTCTCTGCTAGGCACTCTCTTGCTACTCTTAGATATAAATTGGTGGATCATGTGCCACCATTAATCAAGGGAGGTGATCGGGGCAGAATACTGTTGCAGTTGGAATCTTCTTGGATCCATCGCTTAAATACAGTTGCACCTTTGGGGCTTAATGAAAGCCTTAGTCTATCGTGCTTCTAAGTCATGAAGATAATTAGTCCATATTTGTTAGTTAATTGATTGCATTGCTATATGCATAATAGCTTTAGGCTCTATTACAGTATGGCTCGGTTAGATATATGTTCCCATATGGTACCCGTGTTGTATACATTGTTCTTAGCCTACACTATTTTATATCTATCATATGCTACTTTAGTTATATTGTATCATAGTTTACTATTAGTGCTTACTGACACTTTATATGGACTTGTATGTTTATCATATAAGTAGTTATTATTATTGCTGTTATTATGTATGTATGTATAGTACTGTGTATCATTATGCGTTTAATCATATTGCTGTTTGTCCATATAAGATATGCTCCTATGTCCTTGTAGCATTCTGTTTCCCTGGTTACGAGTTCTTTGGTGCTTGGTTTGTATTTTTTTTCTTGTGGGAGGAGCCCGGGCCGAGTCATCAGGGGTCACGTGCCTTGTCATGTGATCGGCACGGTCATGTGACCTTGTGGGTGACACGCCACGGGTCTCCCATTAGTAATGGTGTAGCAGGGTTTGTCCCTGTGTGGGCAGCGTGCCACATCGTGATGACATCATCGTGCATGTCACGTGTTGCCGCGCACGGAGACTCCTGGCGTTGTGTGCTGGTTGGTTCATTAGACACTGGGGCTTCTCTTATAAGGTAAGATTTTGTCACTATTTGTACTCATGCCTTTATGAAAGATGCAATAAAGCATCGGAAACGTTGCAGTAACTAAGTTTCTCTTTAACTGATTATTGAACCCGAGGAGTGGTGCCTGCTGTCTAAGTATATATATATATATATATATACTGTATGTAAATATATATATATATATACATATATACTGTTAAAGTCAAACAATTGGATGAAGTGCGCATTGCGTATTTATCGGTTGTAATTATTGTATATTTCTTGCTTTTTACTCTAATTGTTAAAACTTCTATCATGTTACTTTTTTTCTATGTAAGATAACTTTTTGTGCTTTGGAAACACACGATTAGACTGGAAAGCAATTTATTTTTTATAAGCGACTAGACGGCATTAATAGATGGGGGCTCGCATCTGATATCACGCTACCGGGAATTACGCAAAGCATACAGATTTTGGTTCCTCAACAAAGGGTGGGAGATGCGTCATTATACGGGTAAGAATGCAATGTGTTTAAAGCCTGTTTAATCACTCTGTGTTGTGAAACCAAATATCCATTTTTGTGTGATTTAAGGAGCGCTGATTAGGACCTAGGGACATGAAAGAAAAGTCCATTTCTTTTATTGTCATTTTGCACTTTAATGTGCGATTCGCATATGCATCTTCTCTGTATTGCTGCCACATGTTTAAACAATCGTTTTGATAGATAGTCTTGATCACTTGTTAAAGCCCCTAAATAGTTATTGTCACTTGGGAAGCAATTTCTCTGCGCAGAAAACAATGGTGGATGTGAATGTGAATGGGTGCTTGTGATGTGAAAAATGTTACTGTTGAAATGATACAGGGAAACTTGGTAGGTGTCTCACGAGGCAAACTGCTACTGAGTAGGTATACACAGCAGGTAAACTGGCAGTGAAAAGAAGGATTTTTGTTTTCAGTGAAAACAAGGGGTTTTCGGCCAACACACTCAATAGTAATCGCAACGCTTATTGGTAGTTAGTATCTATAGGCAAGGTGATTGGACCGCACGGTTGCGTACACACCGCATGGTTGCGTATAAAACTGTGATTGTGACTTGGGGTTGTGTGGGAGGAAATCGCTGGCAAGGTTAAGTGTTAATGGAATACTTAAATGCTACCAGTTAGAATATACTCAAAGTAGGAAGCTAGCGGACGAAGCTTGTGAATTCATCTGGAAGGCAGAATAATTGCATAGGCGCTATTCTGCTGCCTCGTTGCGTATGCTGACAATCACACTTAGCGATCAGTGTGCACAGCAGGAGGAAGTGAGTGGATACAGTTTGTGAATTCGTCCACATTCGAGATCTCTAGCAGGAGGTGAGTTGCAAAACATCAGAGAAAAATCCTTTTCCAGATGGGTGGTAAGCAAACGCTAGATATGGTCGACGGTGTGCTGCTGGAGGAATGGCCAACTGGTTCGGCAAGGTATATAATGTATGCGAAGTATGGTGCGTACACTATGGCATACTGCGACATATGGGTCAAGATGACCAAAGAATGTATGAGACCATTTCCCAAGATTGGCAGTTTCAATTCGGAGGTATTAAGTAATGTTAGAGATAACAAATGTTTAATCAAATCGCTGAAAAAGAGAGTTAAGAGCAATGATTGTTTAAAACTGTGGCAACACGAGGGGAAAATGTGGCAAGGTAGCGTACGCACATCGGAAGGTAGCGTTACTATGCAAAAAGAAGGGAGCGCATGCGCACCTCCGCCGCCCTATGCGGTTGGAGGTGAAAGTACAGCCGATACCAAAAACAAAACAAAAAATTGTGATAAGTAATTTATATCCTGTGTTAAGGCATTTCAAAGGTAATGTTTTTGTAGTAGATGATGATCCCACTGTAAATTCAGCCATGCTGTTCATATGCTAGAAGTACCATGTAGGCAAGAAAGGGGAGTGGTCCCACCAGCAGGGGCAGGGGCTGAAATTAGTGAGATTAGTGTAGAAAGGAATGGTTTGAAGAAATATTTCAAAATGTATTGAGAGCAATTACATTAGTTTAATGTGTTGTCAATCAAAATAATTTATCATGGCCATAAAGGGGCAATTGTTAACATTTTAGATATTTAGGTAATTATTCAGATTTTTGGAATGGTAGGATTAAAGGTGATTTTGACCATAGTGGATGTTTTACATACATAATACTTCATAGGTAAGAGATAGAGTAAACAATTTTGAATGTACTGTATGTGTTAAGTGTATGCAGCTTTAGTTATTGTGCATTACAGGAAAATCAGGTGTCTTTGTTTACAGTAAGTATTGAGATTGGGATCTCAAGTCAGAATAGTTACTATATGTTAATAAGAGCAGGTTTTTCTTTGGTCTACTTGGAGGTTTAGACAATAGATTCATTTGTTGTTTACAAGAGGTTCACTTTGATCAAGTATTGACCAAAATTAGGATTCTAGGTTACAATAGATGGAATGTTAACTTAGTTATAAAGTGGTGTCTCAATAGAAAGGCAATCCAGCAATGAATTCTAAGTTTTCTTCCCAAAAAGAGTATTTTTACAGGACTGAAGTCACACTGAACAGCAGGCTCTGTTGTTGAAGAAATTGTGGCTCCTGGTTATTCAAAGGTACCCTGTATTAAACCTTTCTGTGCTTCCTATAACATATCTGCAATAACACACTACATAACCATAAAATAAACACACTCACACTTGGTAAAATAGATCTCTTTATACCATCATGGCTGCATTGCCATGAGGCCCAACCATCCAATTCAAAACAACACAAATCACACAACCCACACATGCACATACATACAAAAATAATTATTTTCTCTGATAAGATTGCTTTCTACAATTTATCTCTAGACTAGTAGTTGGGTCAGAAGTGCAGGTGAATAATTAAAATTCCCTTAAAGATACATACAGTATATCATATATCCCCCCATACACACACGCATGTACACTTCTCACACATACATTCACGGTATATCACTCCATTTATTCTGTTTAATTCATCCGGCAGCATATCTGCAGTGAAACGTGTGCATTAAGGTCACGTATCACACATTGGCACATGTACAGTCTATATTTTAAAGTACTAGAGAATTTCTAATATTTTATATATATTTGAAGCAAATAATGAAAATTAGAAATTAATTTAGTGATGGTAAAAGTATTTTAACTTTTGCAGGTGTTTTCTAATGTGGTGTGTTCTGAGAATGTCACAAAAATTACAACTGGCAAATTTTATGATGTTTGTTATGAATAATCATGAGTTATACAGGGATCTGTGTAATATAGAGCATTACTGAACACACACATGGCTGCAATACATGAGTATTGAGGTTCATTTGTGCTATACAAATGATCTTGGTTTTCTGTGTGGAGTTTGTACATGCCGCATATGAAAGTTTTCTGTGTATAGTTTGTATGTACTCATCTGTGTGCAGTTTGTAAAATTTTCTGTGTGGAGTTTGTATGAACTTCTGAAAAATCCTTGAATACAGCAGTTAAGAAATTCAATTCTGAGTAAGTTATAACATGTGGTGTGTTATACTGTAATATCCATGTATTAGATCGCATGTAACCCACATATAATATTGCAGTTATAACTGAGTATGATTTGAAGGTTTGCGTAATATGCATAATACATTGTTTAAGATAATGAGGGACTTGATGTGTTTTGTCAAGGATTATTAGGGCAGTATTAGCCCTGCGAAAGCTGGCATGTTTAGCTCACATGAAGCTTTGGTCGCTATACATATATAGAATAGCGATGATGACCCAGTGTCAGGGGTATGTACTAGTACAGCCCCGAAAAAGTAATACACCAGCAGTGTCAGAATGGAACAGCTGGGACCATCGGAGGTTTCCTGTACCCATATTTCTCACTCTGACCCTGTATACTAGTCATAACTCATACAGATATGGATTTCCGTAAATAGATTAAGGAACTCACAAAGGGAGGTATGTGTTTAACCCAATTATTCAATTCTGTGACAGATATATAGGTGACACCGGTGTGAAGCTTAGAATCAGGTGATGTATTGCTAAGTAGAGTTTGATTAATTGGATCATATAGCAGGTTTGCAATGAGTCCTGTATTAATCGTTCTATATATACTGGTAAGCAGAATGGTTGAAAACGACTAAATCGCAGATTGGCAAAGTCTGTAATAAAGGTAAAGTCTGTAATAAAGGTAAAAATGGATAATTTAATTTAAGATGCCACAGATGTTAGGATGTCTTAATAATTGTTATCCTTTAGGTAAATAGGTCATGTGGTAAGTATATATGACTGCAGAAAATATGATTTTTAGACAGCGGTATACATAACATTATAGATATTAAGAAACAATGTGATATGTGTAATACTTAGAACGCTGGACATGAGATATTCCTTAGAAGTAGGGATATCATATGAAAAGGAGAAATAAGGAAATCTGGATTTGTCATTACTGCAGTAAATAAGTAGACGTCCTTATGAAATTGATTACAGGTGATAATGGGTTTAACCTTTATGCTTATTGCAATGTTTACAGTATATGCAATTGTTCTTAAGACTGTATATGGTATAATATGTGTTGAAAACAGACAGGTGGTATAAAATCCTGCTCATTTTAAAATCCCAGGTGTATACAGGTAAGCTATAATGGTATAAATATGTATATCGGGGTAAAGGATTCAAAATTCCCCTAGTGGGAAATAGGTAAGTAGTGCAACCCCTTACCAAATTCATAGGAATTGGAAGATGGGTGAACAAGGTCTTTTTTTGTAGGATCTTGGAAATATATTAATAGCTGAATATACTGTATATATCATGAAGTGACGTATGTAAAATCCCATCGGAACTGTTGTAAGTGGTAACAGTTCATAAGAAATAGTTTTTAGAGATCCTGATTGTTGGTAGCAGACACAAACATGATATTTTTGTGTCTATATATATATACCTGTAAAACATAGTTAAATTGCGATGTAGGTATTATGAATAACCCAATGGTGAAGGTCCATTCACCAGAACAGGGGGATTGCCATAGATCATAAAACATAAGCATATGATCATACTGTTTTGAAACTGTTGCAGTGACAATAACTCAGCATAATGTAAGTTTCTTTTTCTTCCAAAAACACCTGTTGTAATTTTGATGTTTTACCTCTTGTGGGCAGTAGGAACACTCACAGGTCCTAGGAGGAGGAGGAGTAGAAGGGGAAATACACATCCATTTCCCAGCAGAGTCTGGAATTACTATGGTTTTCAATGAAAGAAAAAAAATACATTTAAGGTTGTTTTAAGATGGTCTGATATTTAAACAGTTTCCACAGGATGATTTTCTGTTATTATTAAAGTAATTGGGTATATCTATTAAAAGTTTGTATGTTTGGAATAGAAAGGAATTAGTTACCTATTGACATGCATGTATTTTGTATACTAACATTTCTTTCTATTTTCTCGGAACATCGGAATGCAGGTCAAAGTGTATCAAAGAGCCCAAGACTTCTCTGATTCTCCTCAACATTTAATACACAGATTTATTGTCAGAAGAAAAAGGGGGGGTTATATCGTTATATGGGTATTTGAAGGTTGGAAATTTAGAATTTCCCAGATTAGGGATATTTTTGTTTGGAGATTTTCATCGAAATCGATAAAAACAAAGGCATTGTAGGATCTTGGATGCCACCTAGTGGAGGAAACAATGTAAAGTTGAGTCTGTAACACTCACCAATGTTAATGATATGTGATTTTTGAAAACTCCAATATGGAGCAGACAAAATTCTAAATTATCACAATGGGTGGGGAGGGACTGCTAACGCATGGAGAATCTGTTTTTCGTCCATATAGACAAATCAAGTCAACAGCAGGATATCTAAAGACTGCAGATGGATCGGATGGAAGACAAGATGTCAGATTTGGTAGGAAAGATGGAGACATTCAAAAGTACTGATATCTCCCAAATTTCTTATTTAGGTGCTGAGGAGGCCTAGCTGCAGACAGACGATATTCCTGGCAGATGACTCGGACAGGCCACAAATTGGAAGGACGGGACACAGATTGGAAGGACGGGACACAGATTGGAAGGACGGGATACAGATCATCCAAAACAGTTGTCCAAGATGACAACACTCCAGAAGTGCGCCCTCACCCCAGTTGGTGAAAATAACATCATAGGAACAACTATAGGCTTTTGATTCCAAATGTTGAAAAACATTTAGGAAAGGGTTTGGTTCACATATGAAAGATTTTTTTTTATCCTTACATACACTCAAACAAGGTTTTTTTCCAATCTAAATAAGCAAAGCAGGAGAGGACCGATACTCAAAAACATAATCAAAAACAAAAAAAAATTAATAATAATAATTTTTATGACTGACTATAAGAAGAATGTATGATAGCGTTTTGTGAGCTATCAAAGGCTGGACTGTTAAAGTCAAACAATTGGATGAAATAATTTGCAATTATCATCTTTCGATACTATCATCTTTGTGTGAAAATATGCGACTAGCACGCTACGGCGTGCTAGCGTGTATTTTCATATCACATGCGAATGCATTTTATACATATGCATATTTATATATATTTGCACACATACACATTCACTTATAAAATGGTTCCTACACACTGTCTTTCATAACCAGAGTTATTTATAGTTATTAATAAAAATGTAAGATGTATTTATAAGAGATCTAAGGTTCAGAATACAGTGGACATGTCATGTTTGGTATCACACTAAATCCCTATTTATTTTAGGGATGTGCAGGCTCGGTTTTACTCGGATTTACTCGGTTCTTATCGCCACTTTACCGCAAATTCGGATTTATTATATTGGCTATCCAAAACACATGATAGGCGATAGCCAATAAAATTACGTTTAAAGATCCGAGTAAATCCCAGTAAAACCGAACCCGCTCACCCCTATTTGCAGACATCCGTTTCTATCGGCAAAGAGATCGCACCATGCGTACACTAGTTATGGATGATAGGGAGTAATTGAGTAGAATGCTATTTCTTGTATGTAGTGTTGTAGCCAGTTTTAAACCAGTTCTTCGGTGGGAAAACGCACAATAGAGACTGTTGGAGAACTGACCCATACCCCTGATGACACCGTATGAACTAAATAATGACCAGACTGGTTTGAAGCCGGGACCAATGAAAACCTGCCAACTGTGTCCTTTGTTTCCAATGTAAACTGAATTGTATATATACCTGTGTACTGAGTCCAATGTTCAGTCATCTCCATTTTGTGACCACAAGCTTCAGGACTGAATGACTGTATACTGGATCCAGCATTGCGTATGTATCGGTTGTACTTATTGCATATTTCTTGCTATTTACTCTAATTGTTAAAACTTCCATCGTGTTACTTTTTTTCTATATAAAATAACTTTTTGTGCTTTGGAACCACATGATTAGCCTGGAAAGCAATTTATGTTTTATAAACGACTAGACGGCATTAATATATATATATATATATATATATATATATATATATATACACAGTGGCAGTATCACCAGAGATGGCGATGGTGAGCAGCAGATTCTGTGTTTGGCAGGAGAGATCCGCCCACACAGAATACAAAAGCATTCTGGGTGATTGTGTAAAGCCTGCCCAGTGGATTCAGTCCAGTGAGGACTGAGGCAGAACAGTCAGACAGAGCTCATTGTGCCAGGGAGCCATTGGGGGCCAGGAGGCCTGAGCCTAGACCTGTGAGATACAGGGTAGGCCATCAACTAGCTACACTTTAATAGTGAGGGTTCAAGAAGTGAGCTACTGCCCTAAACAAGGGCTAGGTTGTTTATTGTTTTTCTGTTTCCTGACTTCACATGCTGGAAGTAAAGCACCATTTATGTTTATTTAACTGGAATGCTACGTGTGGACTCTAATTCTGTACCTACTCTCTGCACCACTGACCCCAGTCTACCGAGCTAATTAACCCCAAGCTATCACAATATATATATATATATATATATATATATATATATATACTGTTTTGTATATATATATATATATATATATATATATATATATATGTATGTATGTATATATGTATGTCTGTGTATATATACAGTATATATATAGATATATAGATATATATATATATGGATGGCCAGGGCTCAACTGTTTATTCATAGGGGGTGGGGCTTGCAAAAATGGGTGAGGGAGAGGAGGGGATTACTGGTTGGCCAGTGGCTGCTCCATCTACTCTTTGCAGCTGCTGGGGAGCCACTAACAGGGCGGGGGGATGGAGAAAAGGTCAGCGCTGATAGCGCTACCTTCTATGTGCCCAGCAGCTGCTCTGTCTTGTTTGCAGCCACCGGGCTGCTGCTAGCAGGGGCAGAGAGAGAGGGAAGGACAGAGCTGATAGCATTACCTTCTCTGCCCGGTGGCTGCTCTGCCCTGTCAGCAGCCACCGGGCTGCTGCTAGCTGGAGGGAGAGAAGGATAGCGCCGTCAACGCTGCCTTCTCTTTGCCCAGTGGCTTGCTACTAGCGACTGGGCAGCTGCGGTTTCTATTTTCCTGGCGGCTGCTCTGTCCTCTCGGCAGCCGCCGGAGGGTGGGTGCGCTGGCGCTGGGCTGTCCAAACACTGCTAGCAGTGATCTGCCCATGGCAAGAGACAAAGTGTACAGAGAGACCAGCAGCTGCACACAGAGCCTTTTTGACTGGTCGTATCACATACGACCATGTCACGGAAAGCCCAGCCTGGTATAGTCGTATCTGATATGACTGTGCCATGCAAGTGGTTCATCATTTGCTTACATATTCACAAGCAAAGACTGCTTTCTGTTTTTTTTACTCATGTTTCTCTGGACTGAATTTAACAAATCATTGCGGTAACTATGAATAGATTCTTTATATATTTGCAGTGTTTTGCACACAGATTGCTATGCATATTGGTAGATGTAATTTATACATACACTGCATGTTTGCAAATAGGTTTTTTTGTACAGGATGCTTATGATTACAGGTTGTTTAACAGAATATATTATATATTTTTAATAAAAAAGTTTTTTTACCCATATGTATTTGTGAATAATTATCACCACTATTTTCTCTTTGACTTTTAATATTGGGTTGGCTGCCCATTTGCAGCTGCTTTTGGTGGTGTACAGAGATATCACTACCTCCCAGCGCCTAGCTTAATACTGTTATGCACATTCGTCCACCTGGCAAAACCCTGAAACAAATACTATTGTTAGTGAACTGGCAGCACTTGAAATATATCTGCCTGACATAAGTATACTGTACATTCTTTGCATATGTATTATCCAGTGTATGTTTCTAGTGTACTGTAATAGGATAGTCCATCTGCTACATGAATTCTGCAGCATATATTCAAGCTACTGTTTTGGGAATTGAACCCAGACTTCATGAATAGCAATGGCTGCCTGAGGAACATTAAATGTTTCCACTGAATATTTCTGAGTATTAAATATCCTAATAATAGACACGTCGATGTGTTTTTTGTTAAACTATTTACATAGTTTGTGTTAGGTATAGAAATATTTTTTTATAAAAACAATTTATCATTTTTACAGGCCATGCACACCATCTTTGAACACCTTTTGATTGTAATTACATCCGCTAAGAACAAATCTTGAAAAAACTGCCCAAACTTGGTTTTATTTTGTTTTGCTGCAGACTACTGTAAATACTTATAAACACAAATATAATGGCTTTTTTGTCACAGCCCACAAGTCTTCTTCCTTAGACAAACAGATTTCAAAAATAGAGCCCTTATTCCCAAGCAGTTTGAATTTGGCAACAATGGTTTAAAACAATTTTACATTTAAATACTAATAATTAGGGGTGAGCGGGTTCGGATTTCTGAAATCCGAACCCCCCCGAGCCCCCCGATTCGAGGCCGATCCGAGTCAGGCTCGACTTTTCCCGCCTGACTCGGATCTGAAATCGAGGCAAAACGTCATCATCCCGCCTTCCGGGTCTCGCGGGTTTTGGATCCTATATAAGGTACACGCGTCGGCGCCATTTTCTCACTTGGCTGTGGACAGTGAAGAGGGAGGGTGGGAGTTAGGGCTGGCTGGGCTGTGTAGTGTAGTGTAGTGCAGTGTAGTGTTGTGCTGTGCTGTGCTGCGCTGTGCTGCTGTTGTCCATAGGGGCTGTGTCCACTACTTCAAAGTCCATAGGGGCTGGCTGGACTGTGTTGTGAAGTCAGTTGTCCATAGGGGCTGTGTCCACTCCAAAGTCCTGTGCAGTGTCCCAGTCCTAAAGGGGTGCTGTAGTGTTGTCCAGGGGGTGCTCTGTCCGTCAGGGGTGCTCCCCCCAAGTGCTAAAAAAAAAATTTTTTTTTCTGTGTTTGTGAATTGTGTGCACTGTGGCTGCACGTGCATCAACAAAGGAGCAGCACCAAGCGTGCGCCTGTGTCCCATAAGTAAAAGGCCGGCTGGCTTGTCCATTAAAGGGTGCTGTAACCCCCAAAGGGCACTCCAAACAAAATAAAAAAATATATTTTTTGTGTTTGTGAATTGTGTGCGCAGTAGCCACACGTGCATCAACAAAGTAGTGCCAAGCGTGCGCCTGTGTCCCATAAAGGGCCGGCTGGATTGACCGCTAAAGGGTGCTGTAACCCCCAAAGGGCACTCCAAAAAAAAAAAATATATATATATTTTTGTGTTTGTGAATTGTGTGCGCAGTAGCCGCACGTGCATCAACAAAGTAGTGCCAAGCGTGCGCCTGTGTCCCATAAGTAAAAGGCCGGTTGGCTTGTCCGTTAAAGGGTGCTGTAACCACCAAAGGGCACTCCAAACCAAATAAAAAAATATTTTTTTTTGTGTTTGTGAATTGTGTGCGCAGTAGCCGCAAGTGCATCAACAAAGTAGTGCCAAGCGTGCGCCGGTGTCCCATAAATAAAGGGCCGGCTGGATTGACCACTAAATGGTGCTGTAACCCCCAAATGGCACTCCAAACAAAATAAAAATATATATATTTTTGTGTTTGTGAATTGTGTGCGCAGTAGCCGCACGTGCATCAACAAAGTAGTGCCAAGCGTGTGCCTGTGTCATAAGTAAAGGGCCGGCTGGCTTGTCCATTAAAGGGTGGTGTAACCCCCAAAGTACACTACAATCAAAATAAAAAAATATTTCCTGTGTTTGTGAATTGTGTGCGCAGTAGCCGCACGTGCATCAACAAAGTAGTGCCAAGCGTGCGTCTGTGTCATAAGTAAAGGGCCGGCTGGCTTGACCGTTAAAGGGTGCTGTAACCCCCAAAGTACACTCCAAACCAAATAAAAAAATATTTTCTGTGTTTGTGAATTGTGTGCGCAGTAGCCGCACGTGCATCAACAAATTAGTGCCAAGCGTGCGCCTGTGTCATAAGTAAAGGGCTGGCTGGCTTGACCGTTAAAGGGTGCTGTAACCCCCAAAGTACACTCCAAACAAAATAAAAAAAAAATTTCTGTGTTTGTGAATTGTGTGCACTGTGGCTGCACGTGCATCAACAAAGGAGCAGTGCCAAGCGTGCGCCTGTGTCCCATAAGTAAAGACCCACAAAGTACACTACTCTCCAGCAAAAATAAAAAAATATTTTCTGTGTTTGTGTGCGCCTTAGCCGCACGTATATATCAATATAACATAAATGGAGGACCAAACTTTCTCCGATAAAAATAAAATAGGGAAAGATCAAGAACCACTTCCTCCTAGTGCTGAAGCTGCTGCCACTAGTCATGACATAGACGATAACATGCCATCAACGTCGTCTGCCAAGGCCGATGCCCAATGTCATAGTAGAGGGCACATACAATCCCAAATGACAAAGTTCAGGAAAATGACCTTGAAAAAAAACATTTAAATAATCTGAAGAGAAATGTAAACTTGCCAATATGCCATTTACGACACGGAGTGGCAAGGAATGGCTAAGGTCTTTCCCTATGTTCATGACTAGTGGTTCAGCTTCACATGACGATGGAAGCCCTCCTCCCGCTAAAAAAATCAAACGAGTTAAACTGGCAAAAGCACAGCGAAGAACTGTGCGTTCTAAGAGGATATCACAAATCCCCAAGGAGAGTCCAAGTGTGGTGGCGGCTGCGATGCCTGACCTTCCCAGCACTGGACGGGAAGAGGTGGCTCTTTCCACCATTTGCACGCCCCCTGCAAGTGCTGAAATGAGCACCCACAGTCCACTTGCTGATATGCAAATTGAAGATGTCACTGTTGAAGTACAACAGGATGAGGATACTGGTGTAGCTGGCACTGAGGAGGAAGTTGGCGAGGAGGATTCTGATGGTGATGTGGTTTGTTTAAATCAGGCTCCGGGGGAGACAGTTGTTATCCGTGGGATGAAAAAGCCCATCACGGTCATGCCTGGGTAGAAGACCAAACTTTCCACCTCTTTGGTCTGGCAATATTTCTATCCTAATCCGGACAACAACTGTCTTGCCATATGTACCATATGTAAAGGTGAAATAAGTAGGGGTAGGGACGTTAACCACCTAGGAACATCCTCCCTTATACGGCACCTGCAGCGCGTTCATAAAAAGTTACTGTCAAGTTCAGAAACTTTGGCTAAGAACGTAAGCAGTCCAGGGACACCTAAATCCCTTTTTCCTGTTTTATCCAAGGAATTGGTGGATGAGGAGGATGAGGACGACATCTTGCCTCCGTAGAGCCAGTTTGTGCAGGGACACATTAATTGCCAGCTTGTTTTGTGGGGGCCCCAACGAACCAATCATTTCAGCCACAGTCATGTGGCAGACCCTGGCGCTGAAATGATTGGTTTGTTAAAGTGTGCATGTCCTATTTATACAACATAAGAGTGGGTGGGAGGGCCCAAGGACAATTCCATCTTGCACCTCTTTTTTTTCTTTGCAGTATGTACTGTGGCCTAGTTTTTGAAACTGCCATCCTGTCTGCCACTGCAGTGCCACTCCTAGATGGGCCACGTGTTTGCCTTTTGGACTTAAAAACACTATTGTGAGGTGTGAGGTGTTCAGAATAGACTGGAAAAGAGTGGAAATTAAGATTATTGAGGTTAATAATAGCATAGGATTGAAAAACCAACACATTCTGTGATTTTAGCTGTTTTTATTCTTTTTTAAAAAAAAATACAGATCCAAAACACAAAACCCAGAACCCAAAACACGGAAGGGTGATTTTGGCAAAACCAATCCAGATCCAAAACACGAAGAAAGATCCAGATCCAAAACCAAAACACAAAACACGAAAAGTGGCCGGTGCACACCCCTACTAATAATGCATAATGATTCCTTCTAATCACATTTGGGACTTACTAATCACCTTTTGTATTATTTAATTTAGAGCAATAGCATCTATTGCAAAGGGCTCACCATTTAAATTTTACTAACCATTTTTGTGGAAGATGTGATAAAAAAGGCATGCCATGTGATTATCATCCTCTTAAACTAGTTCTTCATGCCAGTGTTTCCCAAACTTTTTAAAACCACAGCGCCCTAGAATTTTGCCATTGTTTTTACGGCACCCCTAAGCCAAAAGTTTGTTATTGAGAAATTCAGAAAAAAATGTAGTATGTAGTAAAGTGAAGTAAATTCTGCTTACCGGTCATCCTTAGGGTCAATTATGTGGTGGTGGTAATTTCACTTGGTACTGGACCAACAACCTGAGGCATCCCTGCAAGTGTTCCGAGGCACCCCATGGTGCCTAGGTGCTCAGTTTGGGAACCACTGGAGTAAGCTCACCACCCAGTCCCACTTTGACTAAATTGATAATTAATATGTTACAGGGATGGAAGATTTACAGTGTCTAGATAGACAGTCAAAATATCGACACCAGATTGTCAACATGCAAATGATCAATTGGGCCAAAAGGTCAACAGTTAAAATATCAACATGGACTAAGGTCGAAAGGGTCAAATGGACGACATGGTCAGAAGGTCGTCACGCAAATGGTCACCACATAAAATGTTGACACAAGATTTTTCTTTATTTTTAGGGTTAGTGTTAGGATGAGGGTTAGATTTAGGGGTATATTTACTAAAGGTCGATTTTAATCGATTTAAAATTGATCAAAATCGATGATGTGTTTCTGGGGCTAATTCACACATTTACTAACAGTCAACTTTTATATTAGTTTTTTAAGTATTATTAAATGTGAGATTTAGCCCCAGAAACCAAACATCGATGTTAATCGATTTTGATAGATTATGATCGATTTTAATTCGATTAAAATCAACATTTAGTAAATATACCCCTTAGGGTTGAAGTTAGGATATGGTTAGGCTGTGGAAGGGAATGTTTAAGTTTAGGTACCAGGACAACACAAAAAAAATTGCTGCATCATTTAAAAATGTGAAATTCAACTAAAAACACTCCTTTTTGTCCAGGATATACTGCTGTATTCAGAAGATCTGCATGGCTTTACATGAGTAGTAGGAAGAGGAAAGTGAGAAGGAGGTGTTCCAGAAACAGTGACTAATCCTGGTCTTCATGTTTATTACTTCTTGCTCTGTAAAGAACTATTATCACAGGAAGAAGATTCTGCCCCTCTTATGCATCACCTTCACAGGTTACCTAGAACTAAACAGGATGTTTCTTATGCACCTCTAGATGTTGTATTTAGGATGAATTTCTTTCACATGAAATATAAGATATTACATTTTTTAAGAGACACTTCTCTGTGCAAGAACATACTGGGAGGTTTACTGTAATTGTCTTATATATCCCAGGAGACACACTGTGATATCTGTGCTTCACAAGGCTTCCATTCCCTACGACTTGGGTTTGATTCCTTAAAAACCGGAAGCTTCTAACAGAAGAAAAAACCCTTTCCACTCCTGAAAGAATGGTCTACTGTGGTCTCTGGCCCACTAACTGATACTCTACATTTCATTGGGTCACCTATAGGGCATAATCTCTCTCTGAGTTAAGATGGATTTCTTTGGTTGTTTTTGTCCTTTATCTTTGCAGATGCTGCTAACACTATTAACTGCTTAGGTCTTTGGAGACACCCATGGAGATTCCTTTGTACACTCCTAGTCTGAGATTATTTTGAGATGAAGATTATGCTCCTCTCCAGGTGTAACCAGGTCTACTGTTTATATATATTTATAGGCATGGCCCATGATTGTGTTGTATATTTGCCTGTCTTACGCAGGCACCATAACAGTCCAGGTTTTAAGCATCTCCATGCTTAAGCACAGGTGACCTAATTAGTACCTCAGTCAGTTTGATGATATCATCTGTGTGCAAGCTTGGACATCCTCAAATCTGGACTGTTAGGGGGTCAACTTTTTTATATGCTGGTTTTTGTATTAACGTGTATTTGGAATAAATTAAGGGTTTACTCTATTGGTGGGTTTTTATTCTAATATATATACTCACCAGAGGACTTAACTTTGTTAGAAGTAAAGCAAGAAATTGGAAGGACCTGGTTAAAAATTGGTCATCACCCTTTCCCATCTAAGATGGTTTGTCTACTTTCTGTGTAGACCACGGTTCTCCGGTAGGAGTCTCTATTTTTATCTATGCACTGAGATTCTTTCTGTTACAGTACTACACTATACAATTTTACCCTTTGGGGATTTTTTTATAGAGTTTATGACTTTCGTTGTTATGTGATCGACAGAAGAAATCCCACGATTTATGAATCTCACTATTGAACTGTATATTTGAATATTTATCACATTGTGTAGTGTTGATTATATTTGTGAAGCGCTGGACTGCATTAAGACAATTTTTGGGGGGCTTTTCTTAGATAGATCTTCAGCTTCCAACCTACACAACCTTAAAGTTAATTCTTAAACCACAACCCTGTTTTAATAATTATTAGCTGAATTTGGTTTATATAATGCTTGGTGGGCCAAACATCTAAATGTTACAAATTATACGTGTTTTATTTCTGAAGCACCTAATTTATACTCATGTATCAATCTATTATTGAGGTACAGTAAATGGCAGGTTTCCAGTGTTTATACTCTCCAAATCACACGGTCAGAACATATCCCCAAGTTGGACCTCTTGATGAAAGGCCAATTACCTCATGTTCTCTTTAGACTTTAAAATTATCCTTGCAAAACTCATTCTATTTATATCTCCAAACTAACAAACATCAGAAAATGACAGTGTTGATGTGCATTGAAGGCAGTCCTTCGAGGACTGCCATCTACCTTCAATGTTTTTTTTGAACCTCACCATAAAATAACTTTTCCAAATGTTACATCTTACACAAAACTATCATACTTTTTAAGACTTAATAAAAAATGTTATACCCTCGGCAACAGAGCTGGCAACCTTTTGGCTTGTAAAGGTCAGGGAGAAGCAGACTGAACATATGATTTAAGTTCACAGTGAACATGGAAATAAAATATCCAATGGTTTATCTGTGTTCTATAAGAAAGTCTGCAAACTTCATATGGATTCTCACATTCCCTAACCTACTGTACTGATTATTCAACTAACAATTTTTAGCTTTTACATTTTACAAATTTAGACTCCTCTTTAATTTCATATTTAACAGTAGTTGGACTGAAGAAGAGGTGACATCAGCTACTTGGATCAATAATTTCTATAAAGCGTTTCAAAAGGATCTTGCTTCCATTCTCTCTTGTTCAATAAACACATAAACACACATACAGATACAGACACACACACACATACACACACACACACACACACACACACACACACATAAGACCCCATAGCTGTGCCAATTAACTGCAATAATAAGTCTCAAGCACAAAATAATTGTTTGTCAAAGCTAAGTGCAATACATTTCCTTCAAGATTGGAGATATTTCCTTCACTATAAATATTGGATACATTTCCTTCACTATAAAGATTGCATATATTTCCTTCACTATAAATATTGGATATATTTCCTTCACTATAAAGATTGGATATATTTCCTTCACTATAAATATTGGATATATTTCCTTCACTATAAATATTGGATATATTTCCTTCACTTTAAAGATTGCATATATTTCCTTCACTATAAATATTGGATATATTTCCTTCACTATAAAGATTGGATATATTTCCTTCACTATAAATATTGGATATATTTCCTTCACTATAAATATTGGATATATTTCCTTCACTATAAATATTGGATATATTTCCTTCACTATAAAGATTGGATATATTTCCTTCACTATAAAGATTGCATATATTTCCTTCACTATAAATATTGGATATATTTCCTTCACTATAAAGATTGGATATATTTCCTTCACTATAAATATTGGATATATTTCCTTCACTATAAATATTGGATATATTTCCTTCACTTTAAAGATTGCATATATTTCCTTCACTATAAATATTGGATATATTTCCTTCACTATAAAGATTGGATATATTTCCTTCACTATAAAGATTGGATATATTTCCTTCACTATAAATATTGGATATATTTCCTTCACTATAAATATTGGATATATTTCCTTCACTATAAAGATTGCATATATTTCCTTCACTATAAATATTGGATATATTTCCTTCACTATAAAGATTGGATATATTTCCTTCACTATAAAGATTGGATATATTTCCTTCACTATAAAGATTGGATATATTTCCTTCACTATAAAGATTGGATATATTTCCTTCACTATAAAGATTAGATATATTTCCTTCACTATAAAGATTGGATATAATGCCTTCCTTAGGCAGTATGTACATTGTAGAGGCTTACAACATCTAGTGTAACCAAAAAAGTGGTGTTAGAACCTCTTGAAGAGTTTTGAGACAATGTAATAAATCAATAGTATCATGTAGGCATGTGTTTTTAGATTGGTTGAAGTTATTGGTCAACAAAACCACATGCCAATAGACTTGGATGTCGGAGAGGAAACTGTCATTAGCTGAAATTCAGATTGGGTTTCTAACAGTTTCCTTTCTGAAAATATCTTACAACTATACTTTGCCATAAATAGACGTAGACACAGTAAGACTTTCGGTCTGGGAGGGTGTGGATGTGGCCGTAGTGAGGGAGCATCATTTACTACCAATGCAGATTTGGTCACATCTTGTGTATGTGCCCAACTTAAAATGGGTCACATAATACAACTTTTTCTCTGGTCGCATTTTATGTTTTTACCCAAATCTGAATGAAGTCCATTATGTGTAAACATACTACAGTATCAATCTTTCATAGTTCCTAACAAGTACATATGATTTTCTTGGACATATTGTAGCCATGTCTTTAAGGGTCTATTTAATAAAAAAAAATAGCTTTTCTCCAGCATTTTAGATGGAGAAATCTGTACTTTTGTTTTCTCTGTGTTTAGTTTTATGAAAAGTGCAGAGAAATCACTGATTTCACCACCTTTCTTAAGCCCCCTTAGGATATAATGGGGGTTGTACAGGGAAGCAAAGCTTGTCTTATCTTTTTTGAGAAAGATAACACCATCTCTAGATTGTGTTATGGTACAATGGTACAGTATCTGCAGAAAAATGAAAAGAAGCGATCTCTTCCTGCTTCCTCCTACTGCCCCAGCTGGCTCCATCATCTTTGCACCCCTGGTAGCTCCAGCTCCATAGGCAAACGCAGGGGGGGGTTTCTGAATGCCTGGAAACACCCCTCCCCAGCCCACACCATGACCACAATAGAAATAGTAATATAATAGATTGTTACTAGTGCTGCATTTTCTTCTCAGTATCATAAATGAAATAATTAGCACCACCTGTGGATCTTTTAATATGTATCAGCCAGTAATAAATAACCTGTGCACCAACTAGAAGATCTGGAAAACATGCACTGTTAGAGATGCATTGCTATAGGTCCCAATATGTACATATACAGTATGTCCATGGTAGTGCTAGGTTCTTCTGCTGCTCCTCCAGGCTCCCAGGCTTGCTCTAATAGTCAGGAATGGTGCCCACATCTAAAATAAATATGTTCATCTCAGGCAGGATGGCCTACTGCTGCATCTAATGGCTTACTGTGATCACTGGTCCTGTATATGCTGGAATTAATACAAACAATACACTTTGTATGACACTTATTAAAGCTGTTTAAGTACTAATTCTGCCCTCTTCATTGACAGGCCACACTCGCTCTAAAATTAAGCATTTGGAAACCCCCCTCTGGAAATCCTGCGTTTGCCACTGAGCTCCCCCAGCTGACTTCCTCTTCTCTGCTCCCCTCGGCCACTTCTCCGATCAGCATCCACTGATCAGCGCAAGCACAGACCATACAAACATATTTCGCAAATGCTAAAGGTGTTTGAAATCTCCTGTCCAAGACAGCCCTTTACCACAAGGGCTATCCCTACACTTAAAATATATAACTATAGAAATAAAAGCAAAGCAAAAAGGGGTGATTTTTTGTATGCCTTTTTCTTTTTTTTGTAAATAGGCCTCTTATTTACATTACCTATATACTGTACAAATAAAATTAATTACACCTTCACCTACACCTAAACATTCCACTGTGTTCTTGCTGTTGAATAAATCTTAATTAACCTTACACAACATGCATAAAAGGGAAAGAAACTTATAACTGCATACAAGAAAGACTAGAAAAATCACACTGTTATCTATTTTCAGGGACAAATCTTAACACGGACAAAACGGAAGAAATGAGACTGTCTGGAACATTAAGGACAGTTGCCAACAATATGTCTATAATTAGCCTATATTAGTAAAGCACCAAGATGCAGATTGTTAGTACAGTATTAATTATATTTACACTTATATTTACGTTTCACATATTTACAGTAAGATCTTAGTTTTTTGCCAGTTTATGAAATAATTATCAAACACATTGCATTTATTATCTTGCAGCATTAAATTGGTTAAATAAAAATACTGGCGCTGCTAAACCCTATTTGTATTCAGATGTGCTATGCATAATACGTGCAGATAAAGAACGCTTGCTCTGGGGCTGTGACACTGAAGACAAATTGCTAGAGAAAAATCCATTAGCACCTCTGGTGTAAGGAGACACCTCAGTGTGTTCTAGTTTTGGAAGTAATGTGGCGGATTTCATTTTAAAGTTGTGATTTAGGTTATGTAATAATAGAAATGAACTGGATTTTTGAGCTTATATTATGATGTTCATTTTAGCTTTAATTATCCAAAGATTAAAATGTCTTTGAACTAAATATGTTACATTTAAAAATTTGTAGCAAGTGAAAATGACACTAAATTTGGATAAATAAACATATCAGGTTGTATCATTTGTATGGTTGCCACCTTTTCTGGAAAATACCAGTCTTATTATTTCTGTTGTGTGTCTGCCCTATTTATAACAATACTCTCCGATCCCATAGGGCCTGATTCAGAGGTGCACGCAACGCCGATGTTTGCAGAGATGACGGATTGTTTTGTTCTGTGCATGCACCTGAGTCACACTGGGCATGCATCCCATGGATTACAGATTGCAGCTGCAGTGATGATTTGGACACAGATTGATTGTCAGTCAGTGAGCATTTGTGCGGAGGGATGGTGGCGAGTCAAAGACAGGTGTGTCATCACCATTTCAGCTTCGTGTCTAAGGATGTGATTCAGTAAGGACCGCTATTGTAATCGCAATAGCGATTACGCATGCAGGCCCACTGTGAAGATATGCTAATGATTGCAATCGCAATGCCGTCGCTGCCTAACATAAGGACTCCCCCTTACCTCACACACAGCCGTAATACTTAGCAAGACTGTGATACCATCTGTAACACTGAGTACAATCGGAGACACACACACACTTACACAAGGTCTGACCTTCCTCAGGATTTGCTAACTTCCTCGCACGCAGTGATAGCCCAAGCTGCGTATGGCATCGCAGTGGCTAATTTATGCACGCCTCTGCAACAGCGTTCAAATGCGCTGGCACGCCTGCATTTCACCGACCACCCCCGCCCCCCATCACAACCCCCAAACAGAACTTCCTGTAAATCACTCTGCGGTCTGTGTGGTCACTGTGATCGCAGTCGCAATCGCAGTGGAGTCTTCTCGCACTACAATGAATAAGCAAGCACAGAACGCCGATCGGTAGTGAATCAGGCCCTAAGTCCGTGAGTGCGTCTGTGCATGGAGTTACAATGGCTCTGGTGGCTGACTTCTGATGGACAATCTGAGCAACCATATGGATGCTCAGAGAATCGATGTTGCGACTGATATTTCATCTTTGTATGCAAACACAAGATCAGAGACGTCGCCAATGGGCATCTCTGTACAAAACCCAGTGGCTGCGCCATTTGCATATTTTTGCAGAACCGCTGCTCATGGAATCCAAGTCACATTTGTGTGCACCTCTGAATCAGGCCTATAGTTATCTGGTAAAATACCCTCAGGTGGAATCCTAGTCTTTTATTGAATGCACATGTGCAATCTATCATCCAGAAAACAAATACCCAGAAATGTAAGAAAACTAGAACCATAAAGCAAGACATAATAGCATTTCTAAACAATTTAATGAAGAGGGTAATGCCATTAAGACTGCGTTTACTAATTTAGGCCCTCATTCAGAGCCGTACGCTCTGAGCAGAGCGCACGCTCTGAATGAGGGCCGGGCTCCATTTTCATGGAGCGTCCTCCTGGACGCTCGTATAGCTGTGGGTCACCACCCACAGGCTATACGAGCGTGCTTTGTGATGGCCGCGATGGTCGAGACCATCGCGACCATCGAATTTGCGAGCCGGAGCCTGCGGTTGAGGTTTTCAACCGCAAGCTCCAGAGTGATTTTGGCTCTTTCAGAGCCAAAATCACTCCCACTGACATCACTAGTGATGTCAGTGGGCCAGCTTCTGACGGGAGGCGTTCCCGTGGGAACGCCCCCGTCAGGGAGGCACGCCCCCGGCACGCCCACCAAAGGGGGCGTCCTGTCAATCAACATTGACAGCACGCCCCCTTTGATCGGACACAACGAGCGAAGGAATTTCCTTCGCTCGTCGCGTCTGGCGCATGCGCACGACGGAGCTCCCTCCGTCGTGCGCATGCTCAGTGCATAACATCGACCCACTTGCGAGCGGACAGCCGCTCGCGAGTGGGTCTGAATCAGGCCCTTAATTTTAATTATTTCTAATTGTTCATAAGCTTAATTTTTACTACCATTTGTGATCAAACATATTCCAAAGATCTTGTTGATACTAGAAGACTTATAAGTTTAGTTCATAAAAAATTGTTTTATTTTTGTTCTCTTGTTTTAAAAGATGAAAGAGTTTATTCCCTTTTTATTATTTTGATTGATTTTGTATACCTTAATGCAAAAGAAGAGTAGTGATGGTTCAAATGAAACTAACATTAGAAGTTTTCTATTTTGTTGTTCAATGTTATAATTCAATTTTTAAGTTTGTTATATTATTTAATTTTAATTTTATGCAAAACTAAATTACAGTGAACTAGAAAGAGAACATAAACCACCACATAAAATTCATATTCGGAACCAATGCTGAATTGCTTAAATATAAATATTTTCAAACATAACAATAATTTTTAGGAATATAGTGATATGGAACATGTTGCAAATGATAGTTTTTATGTGATATAGCATATAGTGAGTTTGTTTCTTTTTAATTTTTTGTTAAAACTCTGGCCCCTCACAGATCAATAGGATGCTAATTTCATATGACTCCCATAATTACTATTCTTTTACGGGGCAGGAAGGCCTTTTGCTTAAAGTCCTGTCATAATAGCCCAGGTAATGGAATTAAGAGCCAGACCAAGTTGCCACTAGCTTGTTAACAATGTCACGAATTGTCAGCAGAGTTGTCTAGGGTAGAGCCCATGTGTATGTTCATTCAATTATGGTAATTTTGTGACAGGACATTTAGATTGCACAGTTCTTTGTGTTTGCAGCTATAGAAAGCAAAAACCATTCACAGGTATAAACAAAGACTGGTCAAACCAACGTGTATTCAGTCTGACCTTCAAGTGATTACATATACACCAGAGATTGAAAAGTATTTTATGGGGTTTGGGATGAAAAATTAATCGTTCTCTTATCACTAGGACCTTCCAACTTTCCATAAAAAGGTATTATGTCTATTCGCAGATTAGGTACAGTTTTCAAATCGCCCAGAATTATCGCTTCAGAGACATGAGATATCTCAACAATCCCACATTGTAAACACATGAAATTTACAGTCATATGATAGCTAAAATAAGGATAATTAATGTGAACACCCCTTATTTTAGGTTATGATTCTGCAGGGAAGTTATGAAGAATTATTTGGTTTTAAGTTAAAAAAGAGACTTAGCAGTCTGGGAGGGTCCTAGACCCAATTAGCTATCCACCATGCATCTTACACTGGGGTGACATCATCCTAGGTGTTATGCTCTGCTGATAAAAGGTATTGTACTGAGGGCATGATTTAGACCTGCTCACGAGCACTATGCATTCGCAAACGGGTCGATGGTGGCCCAGTGCGCACCATCAAGACCATCGTGACCATCGGGCTTGCGAAGAGACCCTTGTGGTAGGGTCTCATTGCCGCAAGCCCCAGAGAGATTTCGGCTCTCATAGAGCCGAAATCTCTCCCACTGGCATCACTCGTGATGTCAGTGGAGCCGCCCCCAAACGGAGGCGTTCCCATGGGAATGCCTCCGTTAGGGCAGCCACTCCCCCGGCCAGCCCACGAAAGGGGGTGTGTTGTCACTCAACATCGACAGCACGCCCCCTTTGGTATGAGACCCGGAGCGACTTTTTGCCCGTCGCTATCCGGGTCTCGCGCATGCGCACAACAGAGCCAGCTCCGTTGTGCGCATGTGCACTGGGCCATCATCGACCCGCTTGCAAGCGCATAGCACTTGCGAGTGGGTCTGAATCAGGCCCTGAGTTCAAACTGATGGATCAATGTGGCGTTGAAGTTTAACCTGCATTTCTTACCGTTCCTTCCGGACAGGTGTATCTGTAAGTTTATATATTTTTTATTTGTAAATTGCTATACATTTTGTAACCATTTTCTATTGTAAATAAAGTATTCTTTATTAGGTTATTTCACATATGCTCCGAAACCCAGAAATCCAGTCTTTGAAGAGATTATTAGTCTGCTGGGGTGATGCTACATCTATTGTTAATTCCTAGAAGCAGGAGGGCAGTCTCAGCATACTGTGTGGATGGAATCCGTATGAAACACCGCGGTTTGGTTCCCGGCAGCGGCAGCCCGACAGATGTAGAGTTCCCGGCAGCGGAAGCCTGACAGTGCTGGAAATCCCGATCGCCCCTAAGGTAAGTATAAACTAACCTAACCCCCCTAACCCTCCTTAGGAGTGCCTAACCCTAACCTCCCCCCCAAGTGCCTAACCCTAATCCCCCATGTAAGTGCCCAACCCTAACCCCCCCTTCCCCACTGCCTAAACCTAAGTCCCCCGGGGGGGTGCCTAACCCTAACCTCCCCCCCAAGTGCCTAACCCTAATCCCCCATGTAAGTGCCTAACCCTAACCCTTCCCCTTCCCCGCTGCCTAAACCAAAGTCCCCCTCTAGCCTAACCCTAACCCTCCCAGGGGGGTGCCTAACCCTAAGTCCCCCCAAGGTGCCCTAAACCTAACCCTCCCCCCCGCGGCTGTCCGCTCATGGTGCCAGGCATCCCTTTGATGGGGATGCCGGGCGCCTGTCTACCGGCATCGGGAAAATTACAGGTGTCTAGATATAGACACCTGTCATAAAGCCACACCGGGATAAAGCAGTCGGAAAGCCGGCTGTCGGTATTAAGGCAGCCAGTTTCCCGATAGCATCCTGTGTGGTTATCTGTGATGCCGAGCCTGCTCAATTGGGATAGAGGTTATGCTATAACTGTGTTAATTGCAGAAGCAGGAGGTGGTCTCAGCAAACTGTGTGCTTTCTGTGGCACAGAGTCTGCGCAATTGAGATAGAGGTTATGCGATAACTATGATATTTTCTAGAAGCAGGGAACGACAGATTAACTGAGTGGGAATCCTGTTGCCGAGCCTGCACAATTGTTAGTTAAATAGAGGTTCGGTGGCCTCTTTGAATCACTTTCAATCGGTGGTGGCAGAATAAAAAGCAAGGTGTTTGTATTACGGCGCTATGTCTATAGCAGAGTTGTGCCCCCTGTCAGAGATACAAGTTGAGGTCCCTCACAAATATAATAATAATTATTATTATTGTTAAGAAGCCAGTCCAGACCAGGAAGGGTGCAAATAGCCATATATGTCCAGATTCACAAACATTTCTGGTCTGTTGATACAACTGCATCCTACCCAGTGGCGTCCCTCCCCACGGTGACACCCGGTGCGGGGAGGGACGCCATGCGCTCGGCACCTGCCGAAATGGGGGCGTGGCCTTCGGGAGGGGGTGTGTTGGAGGCGTGGCGTCGCATGGCGGGCCTTCGGGAGGGGCGCGGCCTCGCGGCGCGAACACGGCTCGTGGCCGTGGTTAACAAAATGATACATTAGGTATCAATGGGGTGATGCCCGGCGGGGGGTGCAGGAGGTGCGGGCATGGGCAGTGCGGGCTCCCTCACTGACAGGAGCCGAGTGCTGCACTTAATGCTATAGTGCAGCACCCGGCTCCTGTCACTGAGGGGGATCCTGCACCTTGGTGTCACCCCTCGGCGGGTGACACCCGGGTGCGGGCCGCACCCCCCGCACCCGCCTTGTGACGCCACTGATCCTACCTCCTGTGCAGACAGCTATAGGACATTTCAAATAGCTCTGTAACTATGTAAAAAAGTCCCTGTGCCATTCTGACCAAAGAAGGGGCATGAGTCACGGCACTAATTAACATTTGGCACTGACAGAGTTAACCAGAAGGTGGGGCTATGAATATTCTCCATAGCATAATGAGGGATATCAGCCAGCAATGGTGGTTTAATCTTTTGGAGAAGTCTGTGCAGACCAAATTAGTCTCTTCCTTCTAAAGTAGTCTCCTCAAGGCAGTCCTTTCATATTTCTTATAAATGTATTTTTTTTATTCCTTTTCATTTCTTGAAATTATTTTGCATATTAAACTGTGTGTCATTTATGTAATGAATTTTTGTATTTGATACATTAGAGTAATTTTGTATTCTGATTAAAACCCTTAATCTTAGTGTGCTTTCTGAAGTTTTTTCAAGGTATCTATATGCATGTAGGATTGCTGAGGTCTATACTACATATCTATGTGTGACATTATTGTTTGAAAATTAATAATTGTGTTACAGTAGAATGTAGGATAGGGGTGGGCATTAAGCGGCCCCCCAGCTTTTGTAGAACTACACATACCAGCATGCCCTGACAGTTTGATATTTGGCCATGCTAAAACTGTTGCAAGGCATGCTGGGATGTATAGTAAAACAACAGCTGGAGGGCCACTTATTGCCCACCACTGATGTAAGGGCTACTCCCAATTAACCCATGATGGTTGCAGTTGAACCATGTTATTCACCGTAAATTCTGGCTTAACCATTAACCACTAACAGTGGTCTCAGATTGAGGTATCTGTGGATCTGCTGATAGTGACAGCTGGTTTTAGAAAAGATAACTGAAAATTGTTTGGAATTCACAATGAGAAGGAAAGTTGCAATCACAACACCACAGTGATTTCAAGAAACTTATATGGTAATATAAATTTGGGACCTAATTTTGAAGTTGGTATTCAGTGCTTAGTGTCGTTGGGAGAAAAGCAGTTTGACATTTTATATTCAAATATTCATATGCCATGGATCAAGATTTATATAGCTCAATCTGACTGGTGTTCAGAGCCAAGGCTCTTAAGATGCTCTTCTAAAAACATAGTTTAATCTTTATGTTTGCCCACTGTTTTGGGAGTGATAGACCCATGAGAAGGATACATTTGTCCCTAGGTTATTACAAAATGTTTTCCAAAAATTGGAAATGTAGAAATAAACTGTGAACCTTTGTCAGAGGCTTCATTTCCAAGACCTCCTTGATTTTTTTTGTCAGCGCCTATTCAACTATTTACAGTTGTAGTTTTCTTTCAAAAGAGAAAACAAATCTGCTTATTCAAACAATGGTCAAACAAATAATTTAATTAGCTTTTAACACTGATAGATACACAATAATATCAGATGAATGATGAGTCTAAGGATTGTTTGGAATGGGTAAAGGAGTCAATTAATGCAACTGGAAATTATGATGAATTCATTAAGTAAAAAGATACATCCTAGGGGGATTCCCACCTATTTGCTAGCTGGGATGTGCCTATTTATTTCTTTTTTTAGTCCTATACTCACCCTGTCAAAGGGATAAATTGGCCACACCTAGAATAGATGGATAGAGGACTGCCTGGTTGCATAACACCCTACTAAATCATGTGGGTTGGCTATCATCCTTGCGAATCATCTTAATTATACCATTTTGGATGCTATTACACATCCTCAAGGTAGATACATTCTACAGTACTTGATATTCAAATATATTATACTAGATACACTCTACTTAATATATACGCTCCCAACACTGCTCGGGTTTGCTTTTTTTGCTCATGTTATGGATCTGCTCTTAGGTATAGATGCTCACAACCTGGTGCTGGTGTTGGGTGGTAATGTTGTCACTGACCCAGATTTAGATAGCTCTGCACTGGCGGAAATCCCAAGGGCATCCTAGTGAGGACCCATTTTTAAAATTAAAATGCAACTGGGCATAGCTGATCCTTGGTGACTTTTTCACCAGTTGGGCAGAGCTTACACATTCCAATCGTGGGTGCATCACTCTTTCTTGCATATACAGTAGATTATATATTACTTGTTGTTTCTTTTAGTTCCTAATGTTATTGATGGAATGGGATTGAAATACCAGTGGCTGTTAAGCCTCTGATTCAAATCCCGACTGCAAAGCCCAACATGTGGAAGTCCCAACTGGGGCTGGTAAGTATCCTAACCCTTACCTCTCCCTCCCCAAACCCTAACCTGCCCTTGGTGGTGCCTAACCCTAAAACTCCTGGGGTGGTGTCAAACCCTAAGTCCACCCGGGGGTGCCTAAACCTAACCTCCCCTTCCCGCACCCTAAACCTAACCCCACTGGGGGGTGCCTAACCCTAACCTCCCCCTAGTGGTGCCTAACCCTAACCCCCCCTTCCCCTAGCCTAACCGCAACCCACCCTGGGGGTGCCTAAACCTAAGTCCTCCGAGGGTACCATACTCTAAGCCTCCCCCTTTGGCTAACTGATAATATGCCTTGGACTTACCTTGCTTGGGATGGTGTCCTACTGCATTCTGGCATCAGGATTAAGATAGGTGTCAGTATTTCGATGCCTATCTTAAGTCCCACATCGGGCTTTTTGCTGTCGGTGCAAATGATAGCACTATTTCTAACATTTTGATCTCCGATCATAGTCTCTGTCTTCATCCATTCTCCTTAATCTGGTGATAGACTTTGCCGCTTCCCTACCCACCTGAACCATTCAGAAAATGTTAGCAGTTTCCTAAAAATAAATTAACAGCAAATATTGACAATATTGAACATTGAAAATAACCCAGTATTTTCTTGGAAAGTGGTAAGCGAGGTAAAAATATTGCCTATGTTTTTCAGCTGCATAAGTTGAGGCAGGAAAAATATGAGTCTCTAGCCTTGGCTGTCTCCTAACTAACTTGACCTATATTTTGATGACATTTCTGACCTATTTTGCGGCCCTACATAAGGGTCAGCACTCTGACACCACTCTCCTTGCCACCTTGCTGGATGAGGCTGAACTCCTGAGAATTTACCTCTCGCAATGTGAGTTGATGGAATCTGATATTACCAATGAGGACATTTTTAAGTCTGTATCTACTATGCACCTGCATAAATCTCCTGGTATGAATGGACTCACAGTAGAATATTACAAGATCCTCCAAGCTGAGGTGGCTCCTACCCTTCTGGAGCTTTATTGTTCAATTCACAGAATGTGTCCAGCATATCCATCCTTCAATGCAGCCTATACCACTTTAATTCCAAAACCAGGAAAGGACTCTCTATTGCCATCTTCTTATTTTATTCTTCATGGTGACTCACTTTTACAGTATTTTATCCTTGTTACTTACTGAAACCCAAGTTATAGTGTGTTGCCGTTCAGTAAAGGGCATAAGGATTTCTATAGCAGTGGTAACAGAATCATCCTTGGACTGACCTTCTATTTGTTCTAATGGGGATGCCCTGATTGGCTGAGAGTGGGAATGGTTGCTATTGCAGTGTCCGCATTCAGTCAATCAGTATTGTCCCATTCATTTCAATTGCAGTGACTGCGAGTGACCTGTCATTTTTCATTTGCACTGTACACATTGGATGCCTATTTAGACCACAGACGAGTCCATCCAAGAATTTGGTAAGTTTGTAATTAGTTTTTTTATGATATGTGTGATTTTTTTTTTCAATAAAATATTATAAATATATGAGTAAGTGTTTAAGTTTTGTGGTTATTTTAATATTTTCTTTACAGACAGACTAAAGGTGCCAGTGGGCATCCAATGGACTACAGGTGCCAGTGGGACCATAATGTCTGGGCATGGTGGCACTTGTTGTTCCACAAGTACCATCATGCAGAGGAAGGCTGCCTGTAACAAACAATATTATCTATTTTTTACTAATAAACTTGCATCCACCACCACCAGGGAATCCCCACTTTTGGAAAATATGCAATCCTGGGCTGACCAGTTTGGGGCTGGTTAATATTATGGTAGGACTCTATGCTATGTGTCTCCCTAATATACCGCTATCCCTTAGGCTAGATCAGCCTGGTGCTAGTTTAAGAAAGATTGTGGGAACACCACACATTTTCCCTCAATTTTCCAATACCAGTTCAGGCTGAGAGGTCTTGAGCAGGTTATTGATTTAACGGGATCCCACACATTTTTTTAAACATTTTTAGCCCTTTATTTACATTTTAACCTAACTAAACCTGCACAGGTAATAGTGATCTGTGTAGTGCTTCACCTCTGCAACAGATTTATGCAGTTTGCTGTCGGTTCTGCTGCACTATAGGGGTTTGAAATTTGATGGGTAATGATATCTGAGTTCAAATGGCAGTCAAAACTGATGCATAATAAATGCTGTTATTTTAGACTGCAATCCGATGTCAACACCCTTTGTTGGCCATCGGTTTTGAAATAGACTCAAAACCGATGGTTAGCAAATGTACCCCTTAATGAGCAGGCTTTGAGAAAACATTCTTTCTATGCCATCCAAATTGAAATCTACATTAGTGAAGTGAAATATATTTTCACATTTCACCACATCTTCTAACTTTAATTTCATATTTTGCTGCCATAAAGTTATAGTAACTATTACACTTTAACAATTATAACAAAAGTTATATTTTAATATCTTAGTGCACCTTATTCAGACACCTTAATTCTCATTTTAGATTGCATACATGAGCTTAGAACAACAGCATCCTGACCCCTTCATTATTCCACCTGACAAAATTTTGGCTGGTATACAAGCTACTGGGGATCTTTCTGATAGGGGCACACAATTTGTTGCTCTGTTTGTTGATCCATCTGTGTTATGTTAGGGATCAGTTTAGGTTTTTCATTAGTATACCATCTTCAAGCTAATGGACAGATGGAGCATGCTAAAACGAGTTTAGAACATTATCTAAGATGTTATATTCATATTTACATAATGACCAAGGTGAGTCAAGGCCCTCTTCTTTTAGTAACCTACAAGATGAATCTCCCAGAATTAAGGGAATCTGCTAGCTCTATGGGTATCTGAATGACAGTTCAGACAGCAAGAATCAAATCGAGACATTTTTTTTTCAGGGCAGGAATATCTGTAATATCAAACTTGGAAATATGGTTTGGTCATCTACCCATAATCTTAAGGTGAAGTAACCATCTGTGACGTTTATCCCTAAATATATCAGACCTTCTAAGATAATTAGAAAATTAAGTCATGTCTGCTATCAACTAGATGTGCCTACATCTTGGAAGCTTCTTCCCCTTCTTCTCAAGAAGGGGTTGTAATTTTAGAATCAGAGCCTCCTATTGCATTATTTGTGACTGTTCCTAAGCAACTGCCACTGGCTTCTAGTTCATTGATATTGTGGCACAGGGTCGGACTGGGATACAGGGGAAACCCCCGATGTGTCCCACTGCACGAGGGCCCACCCCCTCTTCTAGGGATCAGGTTTCAGACTGTGCACTTGAATTATACATATGTTACATTATACTGCACAGGACTATAATGTATTTTCTACAGTGTATTGCTGTCCTGATCTGCCCTGCTTTCCCCAGATGCTATGAGTACTCATAAGAGAGGAGAGGTTTCTGTCTTAGAGTAAAAAATAGATTCTCTACAATTACTCCAGTGTTGGCGATAGTACCTGGGCCTCTGGTAGATGAACGTACGTTGCTGTTGGTGAATTTCTGTTGCTGACCCTGACGATTAAGGTACTTCATTGCTCTATCACTTGATTGACCTTGGCTTGTTTTCTGGATCTCCCTTATCTGACCCTTGGACTGGTTAGTATAACTATCATGTTTGTCTGCTCTGACCTCTGAACTGTATATAGAACAAGCAAGTCTGCCACCAGCCCTGACCACTGGAGTAAGTTCTAAGTCCTATTTACCTTCTTACCATTATAAGTATTTTGAGCAAGCATTGCATCACCATACAAATGTATAATTACATGGCTCCTGTCCACCCATTAGTACTCATAGGGGGAGACTGCCATTTCAAAGGCTGAATGAAAAATTACAGTTAAAAGCTGACTGGTTTGAGCTTTCTCTCTCTCCACTTTATCTCTCTCCAAGTTTTGATATATCTCCTCCATAGTTTTTGTAAATTTGTATTCTGTACAATCCGAAACTTGAGAAATACTCTGGAAATATAAACTTTTACTATTTGCATGTGAAAGCTTTTAGATAGAAACAGAAGGAGATTGTTAAGGAAAATCAGATACACGTGGACGTCATAGTGATAAGATGAACAGATCCATAAACATGAAAACATTAAAACAAATGAAGGGGATGATCCCATTATTGTGGTAGACTGGTCCTTTTAAATTATATTTTTTATTATTTACACCATTCTCATTTCCTGCCCAACTAACAAATGGACATACAGTACAATGATCATATACCTTGTTATTTGCATTTAGGACAATTAGGCTAATATAGAAAAATGCAGGTACATTATCTATGCACAAAATTTGCTATTTCCATATTACATTTGAAAACACCCTTATTTAATTTTTAACTGTTTTAGAATTCACTTTTATATTTCAGGATAAAGCCCTTATAGAGTATTATAAAATTAAACCATGTTGTTGCTTCATTTGCATGACCATAATCCTTGGCGATTACAGTTAGTCTCACACTGTGATTTTTAGGTGTCTGGAAAAGGATGATAACACTGTGCACATGGCCTATGGATAAGCCGCGTTGTTACACTTTCCTGAGCTGTTCTTTGTAGCAGCGGTATATATGTAATTATAACTAGTCAGCTGGTTCCAAGTTATACATTTATCGGATTACAGAAAACTGGGGGTACAGAAAATATAAAATATGCCTAAATTATATGAAGATTAGGTAGTTACAAGATGAAAATAACTTTTGACTATTTGCCAATTAAAGAAACAATAAGTTTTAGTGCAACAAAAGAGTTTAAATCTACATTTGCAAAAAAATAAATAAAAATAAATTAAACTTAGACATTTAAATAGCTCAACTTTTACAAGTGAGATACTTAAAAGGAAAATACTGTTAACATAATAAGAAATAGCATGGTCTCAAATAAACTTCACTCCCTCTGCGTCTATCACTACCAAGCAACACACCATTACTAAAACTATATATACCCATCAAGATTTGCCTTGGAACTTTCCAATTTCTGCTCAGGAGAATGCCTGGTCTCTGTCGGTCGGGAGTGCCATCGATGTATACATAGTTGCAGATGTGCACCTGATAAAGGGGCCAATTCAAGACACCTGTATCATGTGATAAATCTTCACATGTGAAAACATGATGCATTTTCATTCTTTTCTTCACTTATTTGCACTACCACAAAGTAAGGACTTTTGTGCTCATGTTCTTTCCTCTCAACAGAAGAGAGCGAGTGAGAAAACTACTGTTCAGCTCTTTTAACGCAACGTTACTGAATTCATATAATTAATTATTATTGACTGAAACTACTAACCACACGTTAGGTGGTGAAAGATTATTGGACAATTAAATTCAAGTATCACCTGTGCCAGGTTCTACCTGTAATTCATAAATTATGTATAAATATATACTTACAGTATATATATAGTAATGACAACATTTTTATACTGTATAACAAGAATAAAAATATTATTAATAATAAAAAGCAATAATAATAATAATAATAATAATAATAATACAAGCTAATGCAATTGCTTCAATACCATGAATTTGGTATGGTCAACCACAAGTGCTGCATTCACTTCCGATGGTACTCGATGTTACCGATTGTTGCATATACTTCCTGAAGATGACGTGTATAAGTGGGCGTCTTAAGATAGGCTGGTGGGCGTCTAAATACACACCGCGATCGCTTGTCAAGACATAGTGGGCGTGCTAATGCCTTGCCGTGCGATCGCGGGATTTGTATACTTTGGCTGCATGCGAAGGCATCTAGCAAGTGGGTCTGAATCGGGCCTCAGGTTCCTTGATCCTTTATTTCTTGTGTCTGCTCTTGGCCTTAAGCTGGCCACACATCTAAAGGTTATCTGTCCAACCAGCCAACTAGGTGATTGGTTGGAATGAAAATCTGGTAAGGTATGAAAGCAAATGACAATCAGCAATTTGCTCCCAAACGCGGGAAAATGGACAAAAACTGTTGTTTGAACAAATTATTTAGATCAAACATTTAACAAACTTGTCTGAATGACCATTTTCATCTTGTTTCTGGCATTTAGGAGCAAATTGCTGATCATAATTTACTCCCATACGTTACCAGATTTTCATTCCAACCAATCAACTAGTTGGCTGGTTGGACAAATAATCTTCAGATATGTGGCCAGCTTTACACACAATACACTCTAAAGCTGGCCACACATCGAAAGATTGTCTGTCCAACCAGCCAACTAGTTGATTGGTTGGAATGAAAATCTGGTAACGTATGGGAGTAACTGATGATCAGCAATTTGCTCCTAAATGTCAGAAAACAGATGAAAATGGTCGTTGGACAAGTTTGTTAAATGTTTGATCTAAACTATTTGTTCAAACAACAGATTTTGTCCATTTTATGGCGTTTGGGAGCAAATTGCTGATTGTCATTTGCTTTCATACCTTACCAGATTTTCATTCCAACCAATCAACTAGTTGGCTGGTTGGACAGATAATCTGTAGATGTGTGGCCATCTTAAGGATTGATGTGGAGCAATTTTAAAATTCTTCTAACTAAAGATTCCCTTAACAAGGCAAAACTAGTGTGATCTCTACTATGGACCATAACCTACTAAGCAGTGCATAACCTAAAGGGTGTTGCAGAAGAAATACAGAGAAGGGAGATAAAAAGGCAATTCCTGTCACTGTAGCTTTTGTCAGTAAACGTAAGGACACCAGTGCTCCATCAAAGTCAAAACCACTGCCACCTGATTCGATTCACTAATTATTAGAGCAATAAATGCAGGTTGTACATTCTAATCACATTGTCTGAAGGTGGCCATACATCTGCCACAGATCGTTGCGATGCAGGGATGTGATCGGAAATTTCCGATCGCGCATCACAAACTTCCTATCGCCCACCATTGATGTACCTGCGATCCATCGCCGGATTGCAGACATTTGCCATGTTAAATGTCGGCGATTTGACGATCATGATAATTTTTTGATCGCGATCGTCAAATCCGCAAAATCCAACATGTTGGATTTCTGCAATCGCGGGATCGCTGCAATCCATCGCAGATGAATGGGGCCTATGAGAATAGACATATAACATTATCTAATTTAATTATCACATACAGGATTGAAATCACACTATCCAGTTGTTTTAGCTATTTTTTTCACAAATAGGTTTTACAAATTTTAACTAACTTTTTATGTATCTCAATCTTTTTTGTCATCAGCCATGTATGATTATTATAAGACATACAGTACAAATATAGCTAGCCTACATAACTGGCATTTAAGAATTTTGGAAGGTGAATGATATGCCTGCAAATGTGCTTTTGTAAAACAAAAAATGTAAAAGTTAGTCACAGAAAGCCCTGTTCTGTTTTCAAACTAACAATCAATTTATTTACTTGCACCTGGTAGGCACAATATGTTTGGACCCCATGTCTTGTTTATCAACTGGCCACAAAAAGTTACATACATTTTACTTTTAAAAAACTTTTATTACAGACAGCCTAATTACATCAGACTTCTTTAAATTAGTTTTTTTTTTAAATTTCAACATTTAATTCTGGATAGTTAAAGGCATCTAACATAAAGGAGCAAATATATCAGATACATTGCAATGGTCACAGTCAGAGCAGTAGCGTGTAGCCAGGGTGCCCAGAGCATGTGCGTACTACGCCGCCCCCCTTCCTCAAGTGTTCCAGGGAGGAGGCGGGTTCATATGGGATTAATGTAAAGTAAAAAATAAAGATATGGGGCAGTCCCCTATAGTGGTGCCCATATGCAGTGCCCCCTGGGCCCCAGGAGAGGACCCCCTTACGCAGGTCTCCAGGAGTGCCGCCAGTAGTGATCCCCCTATGCAGTGCCCCAGTAGTAAGCCCCTTATATGGTGCCCCCAGTAGTGGTACCCCCTATGCAGTGCCCCTTATATAGTCCTCCCCATGCAGTGCCCCCAATAGTGGTAACCCTTATGCAGTGCCCATTAAATAGTGGACCCAGTTGTAGTCCCCCCTATGCAATGCCCCTAGTATTGCCCTTTACATAGAGCCCCCAGTAGTGGTCCCCCAATGCAGTGCCCCAAGTGGTAGTCCCCTCCCCCTATGCAGTGCCCCTAGTAGTAGTCCACTCCCCTTGTAGTGCTTCTAGTAGAGTCCCCCCTTGTAGTGCCCCTAGTAGTAGTCCCCCCTTGTAGTGCCTCCAGTAGTAGTCCCTCCTTGTAGTGCCCCCTGTAGTAGCCCCCCCTTGTAATGCCCCCAGTAGTAGTCCCCCCCTTGTAGTACCCCCAGTAGTAGTCCACCCCCTTGTAGTACCCCTAGTAGTAGTTCCCCCTTGTAGTGCCCCCAGTAGTAGTCCCCCCTCCCTTGTAGGGCCATCAGTAGTGGTCTCCCCCTTGTAGTGCCACCAGCAGTGCCACCAGTAGACACACATAATAAAAAAAAACCCACTTACCTGAATCCCTGCTCCCAACGCCGCCATCCGCTCCTCTGTCCGTTCTCCCGGGCCGGCCCGCTCTGCATTATGGGAGAGACGTCATGACGTCTCTCCCATTATCCACTGCAGGAGCGGAAGATGCAGCGGCTCCGGCAGTGGGCGCAGCAGCAGTCAATGAGAGTCTGACAGACTCTCATTGACTGCGACTCTCATTGACTGCTAATTAAAACAAACACACTGGTGGCTGTGTGTTTGTCAGTCACTGTGTAGTGCTGACCGAACTCCGCCCGGTCAGCACTACACGCGCATTGCAGTTGTGTCACAGAGACACAGACTGCCCGCAGCCCACAAGGTGCTGCGGCCCAGGAGGCACATGGCACCCTCTCCCCAGCCCGCCCCTGCCCGGCAGGCTGTCAGCTTCCACTGGAACTGCCCTCCCTAACCCCTGGTTACAGTTGTCTGATCACAGGGGCTGATCAGACAACGCAAGTGCGGTGCAGAACGCAGATTCCTTATCAGTGGCAGCTCCAGAGGTGGGGCTGCAGCACAGTCCAAAATTCAAATAGGGGAGCCACACAAACTTCCTATTCAAAAGCTGCCAAGCATCTCTGGCTGGAACTAACTGGCAGTAGGTGTGGCTCCCCTATTTGAATTTTGGACTGCACTGCAGCGCCACCTCTGGAGCCACTGTTCCTGATTAACAGGAATTTGTGCGTGCACAGGAATCCATTCCGCGAGTATGCAGAATGGGTCTGCGTAATTGCACGTAGCCCCTTCAATGCCTCTGCCTGATTGATAGGCAGAGGCATCTAAGGGGCAGTGCTGGGGTGGAGTCGTCCGGCATCCTGTTTTCCTGGAGTGGAAAGGCCAGGGACTGCATTGATGGATGCAGTTTCCTGGCTTCGCAGGCCAGCCAGCCTGAGTAAGCTGAGGCTTACTTAGCTGGCTGGTGGCCCAGCTCCGTCCACCATCGCGACCTATTGAAACTAGAAACTGGTATTACTACTTCAGTTTATCGTAAAGGGAGTGAGGTTTTACAGTATGTGTTGATAAGTCAGCTTTCGATAAAGTGGATGGAGATAAAGTACCAACCAATCAGCTCCTGTCATTTTTCAAACACAGCCTGTAAAGTGACAGTTAGGAGCTGATTGGTTGGTATTTTATCTCCATCCACTTTATCTCTCTCCAAGGCTTAGTACATAGACTCCACAGTTTGGGGGTTATAAGATTAGGACTATTAATCATTGGGTACTGTACATTAAAATATGTAATTCAGAGAGTTTTCTATAACTGACAGCACCACTTAAGGTAGAGGATCTAATATACAAGTGTGCACAGCCTTCCAGCGAGCTAATTAAGCTTGTATTACTCCTTTCAACTACTGATAAAAATGGTTTACCAGCAAATGAAGATAGTGAAAGCTTCTATGTAGCTGATACTGTACAGCAGTTAATAAAAGTCTGTTGCCAGGTAGATCTTATACCCAATGGAATATCTTCTCTTCTGAGTTTGCTCATTATGCTTCCTGCATGTGCTGCTAAAAATGAGCAATTGCATAGCTTTTATTGTCAGGACCAAAATGAATTAACTTGTCTGTGCAGCATTCTCCCCATGTTGTATAATTCACATTGTGAAGAAAATTATATACATCAATATATACAAATACTATGCCCAGACTGATTAACAATTTATGTGCAGGTACTGGGGCTGTGTTATTGAAGGTCTTCTCTGGAACATAAGAAGCTGACAGCTTGTGATCTTGCAATATACGTTTAAGGTCAAATGCACTGTACAAAACCCTCTAAGGCACACACAGAACTAAAGTGTTTTTCTGCATTTTGTTAGATGTAACATTTCTTTTTCTGCATCAGTACCAGTTATTGCTGAATCATTTGAAATATATAAAAGCAGAAATAGTTCTACTAGATATATCCAGTAACACTGATCACCTCACACGATATAAATACATATATACGTATAACCAATAGAGATGGGCTCAATTTTAAAAACTGTTCGGCTAAATCTTTGTCTTATTCCACATTTGGCATCAAAGGTTTGTATATTTCTCTAGCAGATATTGGTCTCAAGTGTTAACAGTCCTACCAAGTCCTACCCACACTACACAATACAATTAACTGACCATCATTGTTCCAACTCCGGTGCATGAGGGCAAGGCCGCCCATTTTCTTACCTGCTCTAGTACAGGAGAGGCGGTAAATCAAACAACAAGTGGCCCAGACCCAGTACTCCAGACCATAATCCACCCACATCGGGGCCGCAGCTGGTACTCCCTCACACCTCAGCAACATGTCTATAAACTTGTATAGAACATAATAACCTATTTAATAACTCTTATTCACATTACAAAACAAACAATACTGATAAATATACAGTATCTAGACGATAAAAGAGAAGAATATCCCAAAGAAAAAGTGAAAACAAATATTGAGAAGGCTCCATAATATTATAAACCATGATATTCATGAAATAACAACTGACAATTCTTTCTTTAGTAGTTTGATTAAGTATACAAATGTAGTGGCCTATTATCTGGATGGAGACATCTAAATATTTTCACTGTCCCCAATTTCCCTTGATAACTTTCACAGCCTGTACTATATAAGGCAGGGATGGGGAACCTCAGACCCAGGGGCCGTATAAGGCCCCCAGAATCATTTGGTCTGGCCCTTTTTTCTGCTAGCCTCATCTATGCAACAGTGCCACCTGGAGTATCTTTAGGATGCTTCAGACGGTCACACCGCTGCCCTTACAGCTCCCCAGAGCATCCTTAGGATGATCCAGGCATTGCTGTAATCACCGGCAATTGTGGCCCCGTCCTCGTGTGACGTCACACGGAGGGGGCATGGCCTGCACCGGGCTGTGAATAATGTTATATATATATTAAAATGGCCGTCAGCAGAAAAAAGGTTACGTACCTCTGGTATAAGGGAATTTCAATTTAAAAGTGACAGGGCTATCTTTGATAATGGAGAACATCAGGAATATATACCTGTTATTTCTAATAATGTTACTAATGATCTACTGTAGTAGATGGCCAAATCAATTTGCCATATAACCCTAAATTATGTAAGGTTATTATAGAATATGGATAATATGCCACTACATAAAGATTTGGGCAAGTAGCAACTAACTATTGAAGATGTAGTTAATAAAGATAGGTATAAACATATATACCCAAGGTGTGATAACAATTATGCTACTATTTAAATGGGATAATATAGATAGACTGTGGCGTTTATCTCAAGAATAATCGCCAGGAATGATGTCATGTAAATGTATATATGTATAAATGTGTGTATCAACATGGTTTCTAGGCAGTGTCCTGTATTTGACCTGTAGGAATACAAAGCTTGGAGGAGATTTGTCTTCCTGGAACCAGGCATCTAGATAACCATGTCTTCTCGCTACAGGCCATAAAGTTTGGGGAGAGATACATCCTTAATGCAGATGGTCAGACCTGGTCAAGCCAGGTCATGGGATATAAAATCCTTTAGAAGGGAGATGACAGGAATGTAGGGTATGTTACCTGCTTATTGGTTTCTAAAGACCCCTTCACACTGTTTCAAGACCCCCTACTTCCTATAGACAATATGGAAGGGTGTGGCCGATTTCTTAATGCCCAGTGTACAGCAATGAAAGAGTGAAAAACCCAAAGGTGGGGGCTAGTGCAGCTGTGAGGGTATAACTATGCATCTCCCTCAGTGATAAGGGTTCTTGTGCCCAAGGAGAGTCCTGACGACTGGCCAGAATCCAATGCTCCTGTGTCTCCTTCACAACAGGGTCTAGATGTAAAGACTCTGGGTTCTTTTTTCATTTTTAATTCCTTTTACTTTCTGAAACCTATTTGTGATATATTTGTATTGTCCATATTTGTACTACCTTTTTCTGTAATCAATAACCTTGGAAATATTTTTCGGATTAAACATTCTTAATCCAGTGTATTTTCTGTGTTCTTGTCGAATTCACGAGCCTGTGAGGTCAAAGCTACGTACCTATATGTAAGTGAGTGTGCAAATTGAAATTTGAGCGGAGAACCTAACGACTCCCGTTAACTTCGTTGGTGGTGGCAGAACCGTGTTAGAGTAACCGCACGTGCTGAGGTAACCATAAGTCACTGGTGGCGATTCTCAGATTGAGGTATTTGGAGAATCGGCCGGCTGGTCATGACAAATTGGTGGCAAAGTGGAGGCTATTGCTGCATGGCCTACCCCTAAGACTAAAAAACAGGTGATGTCCTTTCTAGGAACTGCAGGGTACTACCGAAAATTTGTACCCCACTACAGCACCCTAGCCAAGCCCTTTACAGACTTGACAAAAAAGAAGTTGCCACAGGTGGTCAATTGGACTGAGGACTGTGAGAGGGCCTTCCTAGCCCTAAAGTCTGCTTTAGCTCAGTCCCCTGTGCTGCAGGCCCCAGATTTCAAAAAGAGGTTAATTGTGCAGACTGATGCCTCTAATTATGGTTTAGGTGCTGTGCTCAGTCAGGTCAATGAGCAGGGGGAAGAGCATCCTGTCATTTTCCTAAGTAAAAAACTGCTGCCCCGTGAAGTGGCCTATGCCACCATTGAAAAAGAGTGTTTGGCGATTGTATGGTCTCTCCAAAAACTGCAGCCATATCTGTATGGGAGAGACTTTACCATAATAACAGACCACAACCCACTCGTATGGCTTAATAGAGTCTCTGGGGATAATGGTAAACTTCTCCGATGGAGCCTTACCCTGCAACAATACACCTTCACCATCTAGCACAGAAAGGGTGCAGCGCACAGCAATGCTGATGGACTCTCCCGGCAGAGTGAAGAGGCAGACAGTGGTACACAGGTAAGGCTGTGACGTGTGTCTCAGTCCCTCCTGTGCCCATCTTCAGGGGGAGGTGTGGCTTTTATCTCAAGAATAATCGCCAGGAATGATGTCATGTAAATGTATATATATATAAATGTGTGTATCAACATGGTTTCTAGGCAGTGTCCTGTATTTGACCTGTAGGAATACAAAGCTTGGAGGAGATTTGTCTTCCTGGAACCAGGCATCTAGATAGCCATCTCTTCTCTCTACAGGCCATAAAGTTTGGGGAGAGATACATCCTTAATGCAGATGGTCAGACCTGGTCAAGCCAGGTCATGGGATATAAAATCCTTTAGAAGGGAGATGACAGGAATGTAGGGTATGTTACCTGCTTATTGGTTTCTAAAGACCCCTTCACACTGTTTCAAGACCCCCTACTTCCTATAGACAATATGGAAGGGTGTGGCCGATTTCTTAATGCCCAGTGTACAGCAATGAAAGAGTGAAAAACCCAAAGGTGGGGGCTAGTGCAGCTGTGAGGGTATAATTATGCATCTCCCTCAGTGATAAGGGTTCTTGTGCCCAAGGAGAGTCCTGACGACTGGCCAGAATCCAATGCTCCTGTGTCTCCTTCACAACAGGGTCTAGATGTAAAGACTCTGGGTTCTTTTATCATTTTTAATTCCTTTTACTTTCTGAAACCTATTTGTGATATATTTGTATTGTCCATATTTGTACTACCTTTTTCTGTAATCAATAACCTTGGAAATATTTTTCGGATTAAACATTCTTAATCCAGTGTATTCTCCGTGTTCTTGTCGAATTCACGATCCTGTGAGGTCAAAGCTACGTACCTATATGTAAGTGAGTGTGCAAATTGAAATTTGAGCGGAGAACCTAACGACTCCCGTTAACTTCGTTGGTGGTGGCAGAACCGTGTTAGAGTAACCGGACGTGCTGAGGTAACCATAAGTCACTGGTGGCGATTCTCAGATTGAGGTATTTGGAGAATCGGCCGGCTGGTCGTGACATAGACCATGATTTATGATTACATGAGTTATGATTATTAGCAGAGTGACCAGGGTTAGGACACTGGGTTTGTATCCTAATAGTAGAGTATTAGCAGGAATGGGGCTCATAACAATACTCTGAGCCGTGGGAGTACTGTTGTTGAATGCTGAAGTGCACAGCAAAGGTGCTGGTGGCAATTAATCCACATGTGAAACAGTTTAACCAGTTCTTAGGTTTATTAAACAGGCAGAAATACAGGTGGATATAGACACAGAGATTAAGCAGGTAAAATATAACTGGTTATTAAATGCAGCCTGGAGAAATTTTGGTAATCTGGGCATTGTAGTGTACAAGGTGGAATCGCAGCATACACCCTAGTGGGGTGTGGTGCTGTGCTCCACTATAGCAGCAGCGGTGCTACAGGGTATTTGGGACACCAGTGGGGCCTTGTATGGCTGTAACTCTGGGCAGAGTCTCAGGAGGCATCCATCTAACACGGATGCCAGGGAGAAAGATGCTTTGAGAAGCCATGTATGCACTGTAGCACATGTCTGAGGTCAGACCTGCTGATTGAGTCTTAGAGACCACCGGCTCTCACTAATGGTTGGAGGCAGCGCAGAGCACTCCTTGTCCAACAATGATTACCATTATCCATATATTAATAGCAGAAGAATTACTTTAAAGAGTAACATATTTCTATGATACCGTTGTCTGAGCAGGGCACATCATATATTCAATTAAAGGCATTGACATTGTAATTGGTTGCCTAATTTCAGAGTATTGAGGCAAAATGTCCTACAGCCATTTACAATGCATCAACCATTGTGCTCTGGAAAATGTGACAGTTGGTGAATTCTCCCTGTGCATCTGCTGGGTGACCTGGAACATGTGACCTGCTGGGTGGCTTGAATATGTGACAGTTATTTGCAGCCACAAATATCACCACATCTTGCGGGGACCTCAATCAGGGCTGGATTAAGGCTTGTGGGCATATTGCAGGAATGGACCCCCTATCCCTGTGTGTGTCGGTTGATACATTCTACTGGTATGATCGCATCTTGCATGAGATCATGGGCGATAGTGTCATGCTCAGATCGCATTGCAAATGTGATCATTAATAAATAGGCCCGATGATCTAGTACACTGCTGGGGGCAAATGCAGGATTTTGAGTGGGGGTTGAGAAAGAGAGGTGGGGGGAAGGAGGGAGGGGGATAGACAAGGAGAGAGATATGGGAGATCCTGGAGAAGTAGTCCAATATGCATGTGCGAGGGGAGATCGTGAATTCACATCATCATTGGTCCCGGACCTTTTGCATCCTAGGAGTCTGAGAAGTCTGTGATTCGGAATATTCTTGGACATTCTAGGAGTGCACGAAAATTGCATAAAAAATAAGAGCAAAATTGTCTGAACGACCCTGATTAAAGTGTTGTGCCAAATACTGCTTGATAGGTGTTTACTTTTTTCAAGATGTTTTCAAGATGCCACTTCATCAGAGCCGTAACTAGACTTTTTGGTGCCCTGTGCCAGAAAGAGCACTGGCGCCCCCATCTCCTATTTTTAAAATAGAACATAAGATGTGCACCCGAAAAAGGGCCATGGCCTCATGGGGAAGGGACAGGGAAGAGATAGGGGAGGCCAAGAGATGCTGGTGATAAAAGAAGAAGAAGCTACAAGTGAGAATGATAACAGACAGAAAATTGACAGGCCCGAACTGCACCCCATGCCCTGCAGTGCCTTTTATTTAATTGCTTTATTTGGATATCTGATTGAAATCATGCTCTGATACTTCCAGTGTGCACAGTGTCTTCAGAAAAATAATAATCTGTGGTTCTGTATTTTCTGACATATTAAGAGAGTAAAGGCACACATTCACTAGATGATTTTTTGAACGATTGAACTATAATGATATCATTATCGTTCAATCGTTCATAAATCGTTTAAAAATCATTTGCAAATCGTGCATAAAAATGTCTTAAATGACTAGCGATGCGCGTGCCTGCTGGTCGTATAGACATCTTTCATCGTGCAAACATGCTGAAAAACCTGACGATATCATCAGGTTCAGTATGCTTGCAGATGATTGATGACTCTGCACTGAACGACTGCTCGTTCAGTGCAGGCTCATCACAGACTGACAAACGACTGCACGATTACAATGTCGTAATCGTGCAGTCGTTTTCAGATCTGCTACTGGATGTGTGCCTTAACATGAACCTCAATCACTATTATGTGTGAACATGGAGTGTGCCTGTCATTTCTGTGCGTTCAGCTCTGCTGCCAAGAGCCGGCCAAAGAGTTCCAGAGTGGCAGGAATGCTTGCGGCAGTGTGGGGGCCCCTGGACGACCGCACCTTCTACCCCACCTATAATCCGGCCCTGACCTCAATTACCGACTGCTGTGTTATTTAATTATTGACTTCTCCATGCTTTGTTTACATCAAACATGCCTAGAGGCCGGCGTCCAGGACATCAACGTGGTGGAACCCTTACAGGTCGCCCAGAGTACGCAGTTCAAAAATCTTACAGTCAAGAATATTATCGTCACAACCAATGTATAACAAGATCAACTGATACGCCACTTGCATTAGACATGACATATTCACCACAGTACTACTCTTTGTGTCCTATGGACGTGCAATGAGTGAACTGTGGTGCCCTAAACTTCATTATCTCCATAATATCCTCAGTAACTAAGGGCCTGATTCAGAGCAGCTCGTAAGTGGCCGCTCGTTCGCTCCGAGCGATGTTCGCACATCTGTGCATGCGTATGGGTCATAATGCGCATGCGCCAACCAGTCAGTGCGGTCGGAAATCATGTGTTCGCAAAATAGCGAGTGCCTACTAATTTGAGTGACAGGATGAGGCGTTTGTGGGTGGTAACAGGGGAAGGTGCTTGAAAACGGGGAGTGGAGATCCGAATGCAGGCGTGCCAAATGGTCAAAACGGGCGTTTTAAGGGTGTGCATAATTAACAAAGCAGCGTCATCGGCCACGTCACTTGGTTGTCTCTTAGCCTGAACTGTTCGCATGATTGCGGTAGGAAAATCCAACCACAAGCACTGCGAGCAGTTCAGACGCCTTTCGATGTACTCGATTAATCTAATAAATAGCGGAAATGACGTATGATGCGCACGGCCAGGGGGCGTCTTTACAAAATAGCGAGCGCATGTTTCGTTCGCTCGCTCTGACACAGAGGCGTCAACAGACCGCAAAGAGCAAGCGCGCAATTTAAATAGCCGGCCCCTTTTTCTGAACGACCGTTCGCAAATAGCGTCCGGCTCTGAATCAGGCCCTAATATCCATAATAATCCATAATATCCATAATATCCTAAGGCGGTTATCGCCGGGATTCTGCAGTAAGCATTAACCTGCGAAGGAGCCTTCAGTGCCACATACTGTAGCTGCTGCAAGGGCTTATGAAATTGTGGGTTGCTTAAAAAAGGACAATAGACATATATGAAGGAAATTTAATTTTACAGTTTCACCATTGTTCTGTGATGGACAGCCTTATAAATAAAGGGTATGTAAAAAATACATTTATAAAGAATAAAGTGTGTTTACATGATAAAAGAAAGTGGTTTATAAACATAAAGGGTAGAATTCAATTGTTACGCGGTCCGGATCTCCCACCTAAGTGACAGGAGATCGCGGGCCGCTATTCAATTGCTGCCATTTTTCGCGCTAATCGCGCCCAAAGTGGTCGGGTTTAGCCACGTAAAGCAGCTACCCCCGACCAAAGTGCTGGACGCGACCGCGAAAAGTGATGTTTGGGTGCCCAAACAGGTCACTTTTCGCACATTTCATCTTTCGCCCCCCTGGGGCTGTGAGCTGAAATGGAGCGCTGATAGCTGATCGCGCCCAACAGGAGCAACAATTGATTAGCTCCATCGGGCGCGATGGGGGCAGGAAACAATTGAATTCCGCCCATAGACTTACCCTGTGGCCATGGTACATTTGACTGTTGGTACTTTTCTTATATGGCTCCAAGAAACATATTTGCAGTGCTGCATTCAGACTTAGCATACCATGGTAAACCACCTATGTAAGCGAACTCTAATATTGTATAAACAAATATATTTAATGTTTATTTGAGTAGGTAAATTAATTTTATGTGAAATTAGTAGAATAACTAAATTACTTAATGAATATTACCGAAAACTTAAAGATACTGAAGCTAAAAGGGCAGATTTAATTGAGAAAAGTCACTTCTGGACCCTGCGTTCACCATTTAATTGTTGTTAGTGAGGAAAATGCAAACTAAACTCTGTCATTGTTGGAATTAGTTCCTGAAAGGTATAGTAAAGTTGTAGTTCTACAGCAGTGTGATATTAGTTTATAGAGCTTTAAATAATTCTTTCCTATCCAGTAGTCATTAGAGTTAGATTTATGTTTACAACAAATACTGTATGTATGTTTATATTGAATGTATCAGTGTGTCTTAGATGAAGTACAGGTAACCGATCCATAGGTATACTGCCAGCATCAACCTCTTTCCTGAAAAATAAAATATAGATTGGTTTAACTTATTTGTGTCAATTACTGGTTGGTTTGAAGAGATCACGTGCCCATGTGCTGAAAGAAGAAAACAGAATAGAGCAGACCACCTCTCGATTTTAATGAAAGAACACTGTGAGTGACCATAGTCCTTTGGTAATTTTTTCTTTATTACAGATGCTGCACACAAGCAGATGGTGTTTTCAGTCTGCACATGAGTCCAAGTCACGCTGCTCTTGAATCCTAATGGTTACTGCAGAACTAATTTGGATACAAGAGCTGGGGATTTTAGTGGGAGTTCCTTGGAGGTAACAGGTGGGTGGCTCAAAATACGTGGGCGTGTTGCGGGTGTGTCGCAGTCAGTGACTGCATCTAAAGACGTAGATGCACTGACTCAGATGACCATAATCTGTGCCTCCATAGGACTGGTGCAAAATTCCTTGGCGCCACTGATGGTGCACACAGCTGTGGATTAGTGTCGCAGTCAGTTAGTATCTCAGTATGAAACCATTGACCATGGCATTAGCATAAAAATGCAGCCACACTGTGGTAAAAGATGCAGTTACAGCTGCAATAGTGTGCACCTCTGAACTAGGCCCTATATGAGTACACAGGGGCCTATTCATCATCAGGAGCCATGAGTTGTGGTGTTGGATACTTAAATACCAGAGCAATTCAGCAATACTACAGTAATCTGCTTAGATCCCTCTTCACAACCCCAGGCTTCATTCCCATAAAAAGGATATTAAAGATTGTGTCATACTTGCCCACTCTCCCAGAACCTGCCGGAGGCTCCTGATTTTTCTAATACCCTCCCCACACCCCTGGAAGTGTAGGCACTTCTCCCACATCTCTATTATAGTGGGCAGCATGGGGATAATCTTACTGTGAATCCACGGTCCGGCAGGAGGAGACTTGGCTCCACCCCTATCGCAATGTTTGCAATTTGTTGTATTTTGCCATGAGGGGGCGGGACCTAATGATGCAATAGTCCGGCCCTCAACACTGCCCACCTCCATCTAGGAAAGGAGCCTTCTTCCGGAGAGCACCATTCAATGTTAGGAAGTATGGATTGCGTTGATTCTGGCAAGCAAACTCCAAAAACTTTTAGTTTCCAGAGTCTGCTGAATATTAAGCGAGCCTATCGGGCCACTAATAATGAATGGGAATGTTACTTAATATACGAGGAAACGCTGCATATGCGTCCCGATGGTTAGTGCTGGGGGAAGCAGAACAATTTGGCTGCAGAGAGAAGCAAATATAATGGGCATTCCTGTGTAGTAACAGTGGGTGGCTAGCTACATGTGGGTGTCTCTTTTCGCAGTTGCACTGGCACCAGTGGCTATGTTCCAATGGACATTCTAAGCAACCATGGGGTTGCTATAATGTCAAATGCTGCGACCAATGTATATCCGATAGTGCAACTTATTACGCAAAGGGGTGGATTGGAGACCCAGCCGGTGTCTATCTCTGTACAAATCCAGGATGCAATCGGGAAACCGGTTGCCTTAATACCGACAGCCGGCTTCCCGACTGTCATATCCCGGCGAGGGTGAAATGCCGGGCGTCTAGATGTAGACGCCTGACATTTTCCTTACACCGGGAGATAGGCGCCCGGCATCCCGATCGAAGAAATGCCGGGTGCCGCGAGCAGACAGCAGTGGGGGGGAGGGTTAAGTTTAGGGCACCCGGGGGTGGAATTAGGGTTAGGCACCCACCCGGGAGGGTTAGGATTAGGCTAGGGGGAGGGAGGGTTAGGCACCCCTGAGGGGAGTTAGGGTTAGGAACCCCCGGGGGACTTAGGTTTAGGCAGCGGTGAAGGGAGGGGGTTAGGGTTAGGCACTTAGAGGGGGGATTAGGGTTAGGCACTTGGGGGGGAGGTTAGGGTTAGGCACCCCTAAGGAGGGTTAGGTTTATGGGGTTAGGTTAGTTTATACTTACCTTAGGGACAATCGGGATTTCCAGCGCTGTCGGGCTTCCGCTGCCGGGAACTCTGCTTCTATCGGCCTACCGATGCCAGGAATGGCCAGCGGTATTTCATAAAGATTCCACAAATTCTATTGGCAGCAGCATTAGCATAAAGATGCAGTCACGCTGTGTAAAAAGATGCAGTCATGTCTGATCTACCATCCACCTCTGAATCAGGCCTAGTATATGCTGTTTTCTATAAGGGTAGGCAGGCTGTAGAACTCCCTACAAGTGAAATGGTGATGGCAGGATCAGAGATGTTAATAACAAAACTATTGCGTGTATTTATTTTGGTATAAAAAATACATCTTTAATTATTAAATAGCGAAACTGTGGGGACTAATATATTGCATTAATATGATTGCAATTAATTCTTTTCTAGTAATTTAATTTGCCTTAAATTTAGACCAACACAAATGTTAGAAAACTCATAAGTGATTTAACTATATAGAGTTGTACATTATTGCTCCCGTAACTATATAGAGTTGTACACTAATGCTACCGTAACTATATAGAGTTGTACACTAATGCTCCCGTAACTATATCAGAGTTGTACACTAATGCTCCCATAACTACCTCAGAGTTGTACACTAATGCTCCCGTAAATATATCAGAGTTGTACACTAATGCTCCCGTAACTATAAAGAGTTGTACACTAATGCTCCCATAACTATATAGAGTTGTACACTAATGCTCCCGTAACTATAAAGAGTTGTACACTAATGCTCCTGTAACTATATAGAGTTGTACACTAATGCTCCCGTAACTATATCAGAGTTGTACACTAATGCTCTCGTAACTATATAGAGTTGTACACTAATGCTCCCGTAACTATATCAGAGTTGTACACTAATGCTACTGTAACTATATAGAGTTGTACACTAATGCTCCTGTAACTATATAGAGTTGTACACTAATGCTCCCATAACTATATCAGACTTGTACACTAATGCTCCAGTAATTAGAGTTGTACACAAATGCTCCCGTAAATATATCAGTGTTGTACACTAATGCTCCCGTAACTATATCAGAGTTGTACACTAATGCTCTCGTAACTATATAGAGTTGTGCATTAATGCTCCCGTAACTATATCAGAGTTGTACACTAACGATCATGTAACTATATAGAGTTGTACACTAATGCTCCCGTAACTATACAAAGTTGTACACTAATGCTCCCTTAACTATATCACAGTTGTACACTAATGCTCCCATAACTATATCAAAGTTGTACACTAATGCTCCCGTAACTACATCAGAGTTGTACGCTAATGCTCCCGTAACTATAAAGAGATGTACACTAATGCTCCCGTAACTATAAAGAGTTGTACACTAATGCTCCTGTAACTATATAGAGTTGTACACTATTGCTCTCGTAAATATATCAGAGTTGTACACTAATGCTCCCGTAACTATATAGAGTTGTACACTAATGCTCCCGTAACTATAAAGAGTTGTACACTAATGCTCCCATAACTACATCAGAGTTGTACACTAATGCTCCCGGAAATATATCAGAGTTGTACACTAATGCTCCCGTAACTATAAAGAGTTGTACACTAATGCTCCCGTAACTATATCAGAGTTGTACACTAATGCTCCCGTAAATATATCAGAGTTGTACACTAATGCTCCCGTAACTATATAGAGTTGTACACTAATGCTCCCGTAACTATAAAGAGTTGTACACTAATGCTCCCGTAACTATATAGAGTTGTACACTAATGCTCCCGTAACCATATAGAGTTGTACACTAATGCTCCTGTAACTATATAGAGTTGTACACTAATGCTCCGGTAAATATATCAGAGTTGTACACTAATGCTCCCGTAACTATATAGAGTTGTACACTAATGCTCCTGTAACTATATAGAGTTGTACACTAATGCTCCCATAACTATATCAGAGTTGTACACTAATGCTCCCGTAACTATATCAGAGTTGTACAATAAAGCTCCCGTAACTACATCAGAGTTGTACACTAATGCTCCCGTAACTATAAAGATTTGTACACTAATGCTCCCGTAACTATAAAGAGTTGTACACTAATGCTCCCGTAACTATATAGAGTTGTACACTAATGCTCCCGTAACTATATTAGGGGATTTCTGAAATCCGAACCCCCCCGAGCCCCCCCGATCCGAGGCCGATCCGAGTCAGGCTCGACTTTTCCCGCCTGACTCGGATCTGAAATCGAGGCAAAACGTCATCATCCCGCCATCCGAGTCTCGCGGGTTTTGGATCCTATATAAGGTACCCGCGTTGGTGCCATCTTCTCGCTCGGCTGTGGACAGTGAAGAGGGAGGGTGGGAGTTAGGGCTGGCTGGGCTGTGTAGTTTAGTGCAGAGTGGTGTTGTGCTGTGCTGTGCTGCGCTGTGCTGCTGTTGTCCACTACTTCAAAGTCCATAGGGGCTGGCTGTGTTGTGCTGTGCTGCTGTTGTTAATAGGGGCTGTGTCCACTACTTCAAAGTCCATAGTGGCTGGCTGGACTGTGTTGTGCAGTCAGTTCTCCATAGGGGCTGTGTCCACTCCAAAGTCCTGTGCAGTGTCCCAGTCCTAAAGGCGTGCTGTAGTGTTGTCCAGTGGGTGCTCTGTCCATCAAGGGTGCTCCCCCCAAGTGCTAAAAAAATAATATTTTTTGTGTGTTTGTGAATTGTGTGCGCAGTAGCCGCACGTGCATCAACAAAGTAGTGCCAAGTGTGTGCCTGTGTCATAAGTAAAGGGCCGGCTGGCTTGACCGTTAAAGGGTGCTGTAACTCCCAAAGTACACTCCAAACCAAAAAAATATATATTTTCTGTGTTTGTGAATTGTATGCGCAGTAGTCGCACGTGCATCAACAAAGTAGTGCCAAGCGTGCGCCTGTGTCATAAGTAAAGGGCCGGCTGGCTTGACCGTTAAAGGGTGCTGTAAACCCCAAAGTACACTCCAGTCCAAACCAAAAAAAAAATTATTTTCTGTGTTTGTGAATTGTGTGCGCAGTAGCCGCACGTGCATCAACAAAGTAGTGCCAAGCGTGCGCCTGTGTCATAAGTAAAGGGCCGGCTGGCTTGACCTTTAAAGGGTGCTGTAACCCCCAAAGTACACTCCAAACCAAAAAAATATATATTTTCTGTGTTGTGAATTGTGTGCGCAGTAGCCGCACGTGCATCAACAAAGTAGTGCCAAGCGTGCACCTGTGTCATAAGTAAAGGGCCGGCTGGCTTGACCATTAAAGGGTGCTGTAACCCCCAAAGTACACTCCAGTCCAAGCCAAAAAAAAAATTATTTTCTGTGTTTGTGAATTGTGTGCACTGTGGCTGCACGTGCATCAACAAAGGAGCAACGCCAAGCGTGCGCCTGTGTCCCATAAGTAAAGGGCCGGCTGGCTCATTTCTTAAAGGGTGGTGTAACCCACAAAGTGCACTACTCTCCAGCAAAAATAAAAAAATATTTTCTGTGTTTGTGTGCGCTTTAGCCGCACGTATATATCAATATAACATAAATGGAGGACCAAACTTTCTCCGATAAAAATAAAATAGGCAAAGATCAAGAACCACTTCCTCCTAGTGCTGTTGCTGCAGCTGGGAGTTGTTCATCATCCCAGAGAAGAAGTAGGAACATCACTACTTTTACTAAACAATTGACCCTCCAACAGTCCCTAGCGATGAGGATGAAGTACGATAGCAGTCATCCTGAAGCAAAACGTATAACTGAGGCCTTGACTGCTATGTTGGTGTTAGACGTGCGTCCGGTATCCGCCATTAGTGCAGTGGGATTTAGACAATTGATGGAGGTAGTGTGTCCCCGGTTCCAAATCCCATCTAGATTCCACCTGCATCCTCAAGCAGCAGCGACAAGCATGCGTCTGTCTGTTAAAGGATGGTGTAACCCTCAAAGTGCGCTACACAAACAATAAAAATATTCTTCTTTTTTTTCTGTCTTTGTGAAATGTGTGGGCTGTAGATGCACCTGCATCCTTAAAGCAGCAGCGACAAGCGTGCGTCTGTCTGTTAAAGGGTGGTGACACCCTCAAAGTGTGCTACACAAACAATAAAAATATTGTTCTTTTTTTTCTGTCTTTGTGAAATGTGTGGGCTGTAGCCGCACCTGCATCCTTAAAGCAGCAGCGACAAGCGTGCGTCTGTCTGTTAAAGGGTGGTGACACCCTCAAAGTGTGCTACACAAACAATAAAAATATTGTTCTTTTTTTTTCTGTCTTTGTGAATTGTGTGGGCTGTAGCCGCACTTGCATCCTCAAAGCAGCAGCGACAAGCGTGCATCTGTCTGTTAAAGGGTGTTGACACCCTCAAAGTGTGCTACACAAACAATTAAATTATTGTTCTTTTTTTTCTGTCTTTGTGAAATGTGTGGGCTGAAGCCGCACCTGCATCTTTAAAGCAGCAGCGACAAGCGTGCGTCTGTCTGTTAAAGGGTGGTGACACCCTCAAAGTGTGCTACACAAACAATAAAAATATTGTTCTTTTTTTTTCTGTCTTTGTGAATTGTGTGGGCTGTAGCCGCACTTGCATCCTCAAAGCAGCAGCGACAAGCGTGCGTCTGTCTGTTAAAGGGTGGTGACACCCTCAAAGTGTGCTACACAAACAATAAAAATATTGTTCTTTTTTTTTCTGTCTTTGTGAATTGTGTGGGCTGTAGCTGCACTTGCATCCTCAAAGCAGCAGCGACAAGCGTGCGTCTGTCTGTTAAAGGGTGGTGACACCCTCAAAGTGTGCTACACAAACAATAAAAATATTGTTCTTTTTTTTTCTGTCTTTGTGAATTGTGTAGACTGTAGCCGCACTTGCATCCTCAAAACAGCAGCGACAAGCGTGCGTCTGTCTGTTAAAGGGTGGTGTAACTCTCAAAGTGCTCCAAAAAATAAAAAACTATTTTTTTAATGTGTTTATGACTTGTGTGCGATGTAGCCGCACTTGCATCCTCAAAGCAGCAGCGACAAGTGTGCGTCTGTCTGTTAAAGGGTGGTGACACCCTCAAAGTGTGCTACACAAACAATAAAAATATTCTTCTTTTTTTTTCTGTCTTTGTGAATTGTGTGGGCTGTAGCTGCACTTGCATCCTCAAAGCAGCAGCGACAAGCGTGCGTCTGTCTGTTAAAGGGTGGTGACACCCTCAAAGTGTGATACACAAACAATAAAAATATTCTTCTTTTTTCTGTCTTTGTGAATTGTGTGGGCTGTAGCCGCACTTGCATCCTCAAAGCAGCAGCGACAAGCGTGCGTCTGTCGGTTAAAGGATTACATCGGTGACAGCATCCAAGTAGGCATGTCAGACAGTCCGTACCTGTACTGGCAGGAAAAAGAAGCAATTTGGAGGTCCCTGTACAAACTGGCTCTATTTTACCTGAGTTGCCACCCCTCCAATGTGTACTCCGAAAGAGTGTTTAGTGCAGCCGGGAACCTTGTCAGCGAAAGGCGTAGGAGGTTGCTTCCACAAAATGTGGAGAAGATGATGTTCATAAAATGAATTATCAACTCTTCCAGGGAGACCAGCCTCCAGAACGTACAGAGGGACCTGTGGTTGTGGATTCCAGTCGGGACGAATTAATACTCTGTGAGGATGAGGATGTACACAACACTGAAGAGGGTGAGGAATCGGTGGATGAGGAGGATGAGGACGACATCTTGCCTCCGTAGAGCCAGTTTGTGCAGGGACAGATTAATTGCCAGCTTGTTTTGTGGGGGCCCAAACAAACCAATCATTTCAGCCACAGTCGTGTGGCAGACCCTGGCGCTGAAATGTTTGGTTTGTTAAAGTGTGCATGTCCTGTTTATACAACATAAGGGTGGGTGGGAGGTCCCAAGGACAATTCCATCTTGCACCTCTTTTTTTTCTTTGCATTATGTATAGTTTGGGGCCTAGTTTTTCAAACTGCCATCCTGTCTGCCACTGCAGTGCCACTCCTAGATGGACCACGTGTTTGTGCCGCCCACTCGTATCTCTTAGAATAGTCATCCAGCTACCTCGGTGCAACCTTTAGGACATAAAAACACTATTGTGAGGTGTGAGGTGTTCAGAATAGACTGGAAATGAGTGGAAATTAAGGTTATTGAGGTTAATAATAGCATAGGAGCAGAAAAACCCACAAATTCTGTGATTTTAGCAGTTTTTATGCTTTTATTCCAAAAAATACAGATCCAAAACACAAAACCTAGAACCCAAAACACGGAAGGGTGGTTTTGGCAAAACCAATCCAGATCCAAAACACGAAGAAAGATCCAGATCCAAAACCAAAACACGAAAAGTGGCCGGTGCACATCCCTAAACTATATAGAGTTGTACACTAAAGCTCTCGTAAATATATCAGAGTTGTACACTAATGCTCCCGTAACTATAAAGAGATGTACACTACTGCTCCCGTAACTATATCAGAGTTGTACACTAATGCTCCCGTAACTATAAAGAGTTGTAAACTAATGCTCCCAAAACTATATAGAGTTGTACACTAATGCTCCCATAAATATATCAGAGTTGTACACTAATTCTCCCATAACTATAAAGAGTTGTACACTACTGCTCCCGTAACTATATAGAGTTGTACACTAATGCTCCCGTAACTATATAGAGTTGTACACTAATGCTACCATAACTATAAAGAGTTGTACACTAATGCTCCCGTAACTATATAGAGTTGTACACTAATGCTCCCTTAACTATATAGAGTTGTACACTAATGCTCCTGTAACTATATAGAGTTGTACGATAATGCTCCCGTAAATATATCAGAATTGTACACTAATGCTCCCGTAACTATAAAGAGTTGTACACTAATGCTCCTGTAACTATATACAGTTGTACACTAATGCTCCTCTAACTATATTAGAGTTGTACACTAATGCTCCCGTAACTATATCACAGTTGTACACTAATGCTCCTGTAACTATATAGAGTTGTACACTAATGCTCCCGAAACCATATAGAGTTGTACACTAATGCTCCTGTAACTATATAGAGTTGTACACTAATGCTCCGGTAAATATATCAGAGTTGTACACTAATGCTCCCGTAACTATATAGAGTTGTACACTAATGCTCCTGTAACTATATAGAGTTGTACACTAATGCTCCCGTAACTATATCAGAGTTGTACACTAATGCTCCAGTAACTATATCACAGTTGTACACTAATGCTTCCGTAACTATATCAGAGTTGTACACTACTGCTCTCGTAACTATATAGAGTTGTACACTAATGCTCCCGTAACTATATCAGAGTTGTACACTAATGCTCCTGTAACTATATAGAGTTGTACACTAATGCTCTCGTAAATATATCAGAGTTGTACACTAATGCTCCCGTAACTATAAAGAGTTGTACACTACTGCTCCCGTAACTATATAGAGTTGTACACTAATGCTCCCGTAACTGTATCAGAGTTGTACATTAATGCTCCCGTAACTATAAAGAGTTGTACACTAAAGCTCCCGTAACTATATAGAGTTGTACACTAATGCTCCCTTAACTATATAGAGTTGTACACTAATGCTCCGGTAACTATAAAGAGTTGTACACTAATGCTCCCGTAAATATATCAGAGTTGTACACTAATGCTCCCGTAACTAAAAAGAGTTGTACACTAATGCTCCTGTAACTATATAGAGTTGTACACTAATGCTCCCGTAACTATATCAGAGTTGTACACTAATGCTCCCGTAAGTATATCACAGTTGTTCACTAATGCTCCCGTAACTATATCAGAGTTGTACACTAATGCACTCGTATCTATATAGAGTTGTACACTAATGCTCCCGTAACTATATCAGAGTTGTACACTAATGCTCCTGTAACTATATAGAGTTGTACACTAATGCTCCTGTAACTATATAGAGTTGTATACTAATGCTCCCGTAAATATATCAGTGTTGTACACTAATGCTCCCGTAACTATATAGAGTTGTGCATTAATGCTCCCGTAACTATATCAGAGTTGTACACTAATGATCATGTAACTATATAGAGTTGTACACTAATGCTCCCGTAACTATACAAAGTTGTACACTAATGCTCCCATAACTATATCACAGTTGTACACTAATGCTCCCATAACTATATCAAAGGTGTACACTAATGCTCCCGTAACTACATCAGAGTTGTACGCTAATGCTCCCGTAACTATAAAGAGATGTACACTAATGCTCCCGTAACTATAAAGAGTTGTACACTAATGCTCCTGTAACTATATAGAGTTGTACACTAATGCTCTCGTTAATATATCAGAGTTGTACACTAATGCTCCCGTAACTATAAAGAGTTGTACACTACTGCTCCCTTAACTATATAGAGTTGTACACTAATGCTCCCGTAACTATATCAGAGTTGTACACTAATGCTCCCGTAACTATATAGAGTTGTACACTAATGCTCCCGTAACTATAAAGAGTTGTACACTAATGCTCCCGTAACTATATAGTTGTACACTAATGCTCCCTTAACTATATAGAGTTGTTCACTAATGCTCCCGTGACTATAAAGAGTTGTACACTAATGCTCCTTTAACTATATAGAGTTGTACACTAATGCTCCCGTAACTATATCAGAGTTGTACACTAATGCTCCCGTAACTATATCACAGTTGTACACTAATGCTCCTGTAACTATATAGTGTTGTAGACTAATGCTCCCGTAACTACATCAGAGTTGTACACTAATGCTCTCGTAACTATAAAGATTTGTACACTAATGCTCCCGTAACTATAAAGAGTTGTACACTAATGCTCCCGTAACTATATAGAGTTGTACACTAATGCTCCCGTAACTATATTAGGGGTGAGCGGGTTCAGATTTCAGAAATCTGAACCCCCCCGATACCCCCCGATCCGAGGCCGATCCGAGTCAGGCTCGACTTTTCCCGCCTGACTCGGATCTGAAATCGAGGCAAAACGTCATCATCCCGCCTTCCGAGTCTCGCGGGTTTTGGATCCTATATAAGGTACCCACGTTGGCGCCATTTTCTCACTCGGCTGTGGACAGTGAAGAGGGAGGGTGGGAGTTAGGGCTGGCTGGGCTGTGTAGTGTAGTGTAGTGTAGTGTAGTGCAGAGTAGTGTTGTGCTGTGCTGTGCTGCGCTGTGCTGCTGTTGTCCACTACTTCAAAGTCCATAGGGGCTGGCTGTGTTGTGCTGTGCTGCTGTTGTTAATAGCGGCTGTGTCCACTACTTCAAAGTCCATAGTGGCTGGCTGGACTGTGTTGTGCAGTCAGTTCTCCATAGGGGCTGTGTCCACTCCAAAGTCCTGTGCAGTGTCCCAGTCCTAAAGGGGTGCTGTAGTGTTGTCCAGTGGGTGCTCTGTCCATCAGGGGTGCTCACCCAAGAGCTAAAAAAATTATATTTTTTGTGTGTTTGTGAATTGTGTGCGCAGTAGCCGCACGTGCATCAACAAAGTAGTGCCAAGCGTGCGCCTGTGTCCTAAGTAAAGGGCCGGCTGGCTTGACCGTTAAAGGGTGCTGTAACCCCCAAAGTACACTCCAAACCAAAAAAAAAATATTTTCTGTGTTTGTGAATTGTGTGCGCAGTAGCCGCATGTGCATCAACAAAGTAGTGCCAAGCGTGCGCCTGTGTCATAAGTAAAGGGCCGGCTGGCTTGACCATTAAAGGGTGCTGTAACCCCCAAAGTACACTCCAGTCCAAACCAAAAAAAAAATAATTTTCTGTGTTTGTGAATTGTGTGCGCAGTAGCCGCACGTGCATCAACAAAGTAGTGCCAAGCGTGCGCCTGTGTCATAAGTAAAGGGCCTGCTGGCTTGACCGTTAAAAGGTGCTGTAACCCCCAAAGTACACTCCAAACCAAAAAAGAAATATTTTCTGTGTTTGTGAATTGTGTGCGCAGTAGCCGCACGTGCATCAACTAAGTAGTGCCAAGCGTGCGCCTGTGTCATAAGTAAAGGGCCGGCTGGCTTGACCGTTAAAGGGTGCTGTAACCCCCAAAGTACACTCCAAACCAAAAAAATATATATTTTCTGTGTTTGTGAATTGTGTGCGCAGTAGCCGCACGTGCATCAACAAAGTAGTGCCAAGCGTGCGCCTGTGTCATAAGTAAAGGGCCGGCTGGCTTGACCATTAAAGGGCGCTGTAACCCCCAAAGTACACTCCAGTGCTAACAAAAAAAAAATTATATTTGTGTTTGTGAATTGTGTGCACTGTGGCTGCACGTGCATCAACAAAGGAGCAGCGCCAAGCGTGCGCCTGTGTCCCATAAGTAAAGAGCCAGCTGGCTCATTTCTTAAAGGGTGGTGTAACCCACAAAGTGCACTACTCTCCAGCAAAAATAAAAAAATATTTTCTGTGTTTGTGTGCGCTTTAGCCGCACGTATATATCAATATAACATAAATGGAGGACCAAACTTTCTCCGATAAAAATAAAATAGGGAAAGATCAAGAACCACTTCCTCCTAGTGCTGTTGCTGCAGCTGGGAGTTGTTCATCATCCCAGAGAGGAAGTAGGAACATCATTACTTTTACTAAACAATTGACCCTCCAACAGTCCCTAGCGTTGAGAATGAAGTACGATAGCAGTCATCCTGAAGCAAAACGTATAACTGAGGCCTTGACTGCTATGTTGGTGTTAGACGTGCGTCCGCTATCAGCCATTAGTGCAGTGGGATTTAGACAATTGATGGAGGTAGTGTGTCCCCGGTTCCAAATCCCATCTAGATTCCACCTGCATCCTCAAAGCAGCAGCGACAAGCGTGCGTTTGTCAGTTAAAGGGTGGTGACACCCTCAAAGTGTGCTACACAAACAATAAAAATATTGTTCTTTTTTTTTCTGTCTTTGTGAATTGTGTGGGCTGTAGCCGCACTTGCATCCTCAAAGCAGCAGCGACAAGTGTGCGTCTGTCTGTTAAAGGGTGGTGACACCCTCAAAGTGTGCTACACAAACAATAAAAATATTCTTCTTTTTTTTTCTGTCTTTGTGAATTGTGTGGGCTGTAGCTGCACTTGCATCCTTAAAGCAGCAGCGACAAGCGTGCGTCTGTCTGTTAAAGGGTGGTGACACCCTCAAAGTGTGCTACACAAACAATAAAAATATTCTTCTTTTTTCTGTCTTTGTGAATTGTGTGGGCTGTAGCCGCACTTGCATCCTCAAAGCAGCAGCGACAAGCGTGCGTCTGTCTGTTAAAGAATTAATACTCTGTGAGGATGAGGATGTACACAACACTGAAGAGGGTGAGGAATCGGTGGATGAGGAGGATGAGGACGACATCTTGCCTCCGTAGAGCCAGTTTGTGCAGGGACAGATTAATTGCCAGCTTGTTTTGTGGGGGCCCAAACAAACCAATCATTTCAGCCACAGTCGTGTGGCAGACCCTGGCGCTGAAATGTTTGGTTTGTTAAAGTGTGCATGTCCTGTTTATACAACATAAGGGTGGGTGGGAGGTCCCAAGGACAATTCCATCTTGCACCTCTTTTTTTTCTTTGCATTATGTATAGTTTGGGGCCTAGTTTTTCAAACTGCCATCCTGTCTGCCACTGCAGTGCCACTCCTAGATGGACCACGTGTTTGTGCCGCCCACTCGTATCTCTTAGCATAGTCATCCAGCTACCTCGGTGCAACCTTTTGGACATAGAAACACAATTGTGAGGTGTGAGGTGTTCAGAATAGACTGGAAATGAGTGGAAATTAAGGTTATAGAGGTTAATAATAGCATAGGAGCAGAAAAACCCACAAATTCTGTGATTTTAGCAGTTTTTATGCTTTTTTTCAAAAAAATACAGATCCAAAACACAAAACCTAGAACCCAAAACACGGAAGGGTGGTTTTGGCAAAACCAATCCAGATCCAAAACACGAAGAAAGATCCAGATCCTAACCAAAACACGAAAAGTGGCCGGTGCACAACCCTAAACTATATAGAGTTGTACACTAAAGCTCTTGTAAATATATCAGAGTTGTATACTAATGCTCCCGTAACTATAAAGAGTTGTACACTACTGCTCCCGTAACTATATAGAGTTGTACACTAATGCTCCCGTAACAATATCAGAGTTGTACACTAATGCTCCCGTAACTATAAAGAGTTGTACACTAATGCTCCCATAACTATATAGAGTTGTACACTAATGCTCCCATAAATATATCAGAGTTGTACACTAATTCTCCCGTAACTATAAAGAGTTGTACACTACTGCTCCCGTAACTATATAGAGTTGTACACTAATGCTCCCGTAACTATATAGAGTTGTACACTAATGCTCCCATAACTATAAAGAGTTGTACACTCATGCTCCCGTAACTATATAGATTTGTACACTAATGCTCCCTTAACTATATAGAGTTGTACACTAATGCTCCTGTAACTATATAGAGTTGTACACTAATGCTCCCGTAAATATATCAGAATTGTACACTAATGATCCCGTAACTATAAAGAGTTGTACACTAATGCTCCTGTAACTATATACAGTTGTACACTAATGCTCCTGTAACTATATCAGAGTTGTACACTAATGCTCCCGTAACTATATCACAGTTGTACACTAATGCTCCTGTAACTATATAGAGTTGTACACTAATGCTCCTGTAACTATATCAGAGTTGTACATTAATGCTCCCGTAACTATATCACAGTTGTACACTAATGCTCCTGTAACTATATAGAGTTGTACACTAATGCTCCCGAAACCATATAGAGTTGTACACTAATGCTCCTGTAACTATATAGAGTTGTACACTAATGCTCCGGTAAATATATCAGAGTTGTACACTAATGCTCCCGTCACTATATAGAGTTGTACACTAATGCTCCTGTAACTATATAGAGTTGTACACTAATGCTCCCGTAACTATATCAGAGTTGTACACTAATGCTCCAGTAACTATATCACAGTTGTACACTAATGCTCCCGTAACTATATCAGAGTTGTACACTACTGCTCTCGTAACTATATAGAGTTGTACACTAATGCTCCCGTAACTATATCAGAGTTGTACACTAATGCTCCTGTAACTATATAGAGTTGTACACTAATGCTCTCGTAAATATATCAGAGTTGTACACTAATGCTCCCGTAACTATAAAGAGTTGTACACTACTGCTCCCGTAACTATATAGAGTTGTACACTAATGCTCCTGTAACTATATAGAGTTGTACACTAATGCTCCGGTAAATATATCAGAGTTGTACACTAATGCTCCCGTCACTATATAGAGTTGTACACTAATGCTCCTGTAACTATATAGAGTTGTACACTAATGCTCCCGTAACTATATCAGAGTTGTACACTAATGCTCCAGTAACTATATCACAGTTGTACACTAATGCTCCCGTAACTATATCAGAGTTGTACACTACTGCTCTCGTAACTATATAGAGTTGTACACTAATGCTCCCGTAACTATATCAGAGTTGTACACTAATGCTCCTGTAACTATATAGAGTTGTACACTAATGCTCTCGTAAATATATCAGAGTTGTACACTAATGCTCCCGTAACTATAAAGAGTTGTACACTACTGCTCCCGTAACTATATAGAGTTGTACACTAATGCTCCCATAACTGTATCAGAGTTGTACATTAATGCTCCCGTAACTATAAAGAGTTGTATACTAAAGCTCCCGTAACTATATAGAGTTGTACACTAATGCTCCCTTAACTATATAGAGTTGTACACTAATGCTCCCTTAACTATATAGAGTTGTACACTAATGCTCCGGTAAATATAAAGAGTTGTACACTAATGCTCCCGTAAATATATCAGAGTTGTACACTAATGCTCCCGTAACTAAAAAGAGTTGTACACTAATGCTCCTGTAACTATATAGAGTTGTACACTAATGCTCCCGTAACTATATCAGAGTTGTACACTAATGCTCCCGTAAGTATATCACAGTTGTTCACTAATGCTCCCGTAACTATATCAGAGTTGTACACTAATGCACTCGTAACTATATAGAGTTGTACACTAATTCTCCCGTAACTATAAAGAGTTGTACACTACTGCTCCCGTAACTATATAGAGTTGTACACTAATGCTCCCGTAACTATATAGAGTTGTACACTAATGCTCCCATAACTATAAAGAGTTGTACACTAATGCTCCCGTAACTATATAGATTTGTACACTAATGCTCCCTTAACTATATAGAGTTGTACACTAATGCTCCCGTAAATATATCAGAATTGTACACTAATGATCCCGTAACTATAAAGAGTTGTACACTAATGCTCCTGTAACTATATACAGTTGTACACTAATGCTCCTGTAACTATATCAGAGTTGTACACTAATGCTCCCGTAACTATATCACAGTTGTACACTAATGCTCCTGTAACTATATAGAGTTGTACACTAATGCTCCCGTAACCATATAGAGTTGTACACTAATGCTCCTGTAACTATATAGAGTTGTACACTAATGCTCCGGTAAATATATCAGAGTTGTACACTAATGCTCCCGTAACTATATAGAGTTGTACACTAATGCTCCTGTAACTATATAGAGTTGTACACTAATGCTCCTTTAACTATATCAGAGTTGTACACTAATGCTCCAGTAACTATATCACAGTTGTACACTAATGCTTCCGTAACTATATCAGAGTTGTACACTACTGCTCTCATAACTATATAGAGTTGTACCATAATGCTCCCGTAACTATATCAGAGTTGTACACTAATGCTCCTGTAACTATATAGAGTTGTACACTAATGCTCCTGTAACTATATAGAGTTGTACACTAATGCTCTCGTAAATATATCAGAGTTGTACACTAATGCTCCCGTAACTATAAAGAGTTGTACACTACGGCTCCCGTAACTATATAGAGTTGTACACTAATGCTCCCGTAACTATATCAGAGTTGTACATTAATGCTCCCGTAACTATAAAGAGTTGTACACAAAAGCTCCCGTAACTATATAGAGTTGTACACTAATGCTCCCTTAACTATATAGAGTTGTACACTAATGCTCCTGTAACTATAAAGAGTTGTACACTAATGCTCCCGTAAATATATCAGAGTTGTACACTAATGCTCCCGTAACTATAAAGAGTTGTACACTAATGCTCCTGTAACTATATAGAGTTGTACACTAATGCTCCCGTAACTATATCAGAGTTGTACACTAATGCTCCCGTAAGTATATCACAGTTGTTCACTAATGCTCCCGTAACTATATCAGAGTTGTACACTAATGCACTCGTAGCTATATAGAGTTGTACACTAATGCTCCCGTAACTATATCAGAGTTGTACACTAATGCTCCCATAACTATAAAGAGTTGTACACTAATGCTCCCGTAACTATATAGATTTGTACACTAATGCTCCCTTAACTATATAGAGTTGTACACTAATGCTCCTGTAACTATATAGAGTTGTACACTAATGCTCCCGTAAATATATCAGAATTGTACACTAATGATCCCGTAACTATAAAGAGTTGTACACTAATGCTCCTGTAACTATATACAGTTGTACACTAATGCTCCTGTAACTATATCAGAGTTGTACACTAATGCTCCCGTAACTATATCACAGTTGTACACTAATGCTCCTGTAACTATATAGAGTTGTACACTAATGCTCCCGTAACCATATAGAGTTGTACACTAATGCTCCTGTAACTATATAGAGTTGTACACTAATGCTCCGGTAAATATATCAGAGTTGTACACTAATGCTCCCGTAACTATATAGAGTTGTACACTAATGCTCCTGTAACTATATAGAGTTGTACACTAATGCTCCTTTAACTATATCAGAGTTGTACACTAATGCTCCAGTAACTATATCACAGTTGTACACTAATGCTTCCGTAACTATATCAGAGTTGTACACTACTGCTCTCATAACTATATAGAGTTGTACCATAATGCTCCCGTAACTATATCAGAGTTGTACACTAATGCTCCTGTAACTATATAGAGTTGTACACTAATGCTCCTGTAACTATATAGAGTTGTACACTAATGCTCTCGTAAATATATCAGAGTTGTACACTAATGCTCCCGTAACTATAAAGAGTTGTACACTACGGCTCCCGTAACTATATAGAGTTGTACACTAATGCTCCCGTAACTATATCAGAGTTGTACATTAATGCTCCCGTAACTATAAAGAGTTGTACACTAAAGCTCCCGTAACTATATAGAGTTGTACACTAATGCTCCCTTAACTATATAGAGTTGTACACTAATGCTCCTGTAACTATAAAGAGTTGTACACTAATGCTCCCGTAAATATATCAGAGTTGTACACTAATGCTCCCGTAACTATAAAGAGTTGTACACTAATGCTCCTGTAACTATATAGAGTTGTACACTAATGCTCCCGTAACTACATCAGAGTTGTACACTAATGCTCCCGTAAGTATATCACAGTTGTTCACTAATGCTCCCGTAACTATATCAGAGTTGTACACTAATGCACTCGTAGCTATATAGAGTTGTACACTAATGCTCCCGTAACTATATCAGAGTTGTACACTAATGCTCCTGTAACTATATAGAGTTGTACACTAATGCTCCTGTAACTATATAGAGTTGTATACTAATGCTCCCGTAAATATATCAGTGTTGTACACTAATGCTCCCGTAACTATATCAGAGTTGTACACTAATGCTCTCGTAATTTTATAGAGTTGTGCATTAATGCTCCCGTAACTATATCAGAGTTGTACACTAATGATCATGTAACTATATAGAGTTGTACACTAATGCTCCCGTAACTATACAAAGTTGTACACTAATGCTCCCATAACTATATCACAGTTGTACACTAATGCTCCCATAACTATATCAAAGGTGTACACTAATGCTCCCGTAACTACATTAGAGTTGTACGCTAATGCTCCCGTAACTATAAAGAGTTGTACACTAATGCTCCTGTAACTATATAGAGTTGTACACTAATGCTCTCGTTAATATATCAGAGTTGTACACTAATGCTCCCGTAACTATAAAGAGTTGTACACTACTGCTCCCTTAACTATATAGAGTTGTACACTAATGCTCCCGTAACTATATCAGAGTTGTACACTAATGCTCCCGTAACTATATAGAGTTGTACACTAATGCTCCCGTAACTATAAAGAGTTGTACACTAATGCTCCCGTAACTATATAGAGTTGTACACTAATGCTCCCTTAACTATATAGAGTTGTACACTAATGCTCCTGTAACTATAAAGAGTTGTACACTAATGCTCCCGTAAATATATAAGAGTTGTTCACTAATGCTTTCGTAACTATAAAGAGTTGTACACTAATGCTCCTTTAACTATATAGAGTTGTACACTAATGCTCCCGTAACTATATCACAGTTGTACACTAATGCTCCTATAACTATATAGAGTTGTACACTAATGCTCCCGTAACTACATCAGAGTTGTACACTAATGCTCCCGTAACTATAAAGATTTGTACACTAATGCTCCCGTAACTATAAAGAGTTGTACACTAATGCTCCCGTAACTATATAGAGTTGTACACTAATGCTCCCGTAACTATATTAGGAGTGAGCGGGTTCAGATTTCTGAAATCCGAACCCCCCCGAGCCCCCCCGATCCGAGGCCGATCCGAGTCAGGCTCGACTTTTCCCGCCTGACTCGGATCTGAAATCGAGGCAAAACGTCATCATCCCGCCTTCCGAGTCTCGCGGGTTTTGGATCCTATATAAGGTACCCGCGTTGGCGCCATTTTCTCACTCGGCTGTGGACAGTGAAGAGGGAGGGTGGGAGTTAGGGCTGGCTGGGCTGTGTAGTGTAGTGTAGTGTAGTGCAGAGTGGTGTTGTGCTGTGCTGTGCTGCGCTGTGCTGCTGTTGTCCACTACTTCAAAGTCCATAGGGGCTGGCTGTGTTGTGCTGTGCTGCTGTTGTTAATAGGGGCTGTGTCCACTACTTCAAAGTCCATAGTGGCTGGCTGGCTGGACTGTGTTGTGCAGTCAGTTCTCCATAGGGGCTGTGTCCACTCCAAAGTCCTGTGCAGTGTCCCAGTCCTAAAGGGGTGCTGTACTGTTGTCCAGTGGGTGCTCTGTCCATCAGGGGTGCTCCCCCCAAGTGCTAAAAAAATAATATTTTTGTGTGTTTGTGAATTGTGTGCGCAGTAGCCGCACGTGCATCAACAAAGTAGTGCCAAGCGTGCGCCTGTGTCATAAGTAAAGGGCCGGCTGGCTTGACCGTTAAAGGGTGCTGTAACTCCCAAAGTACACTCCAGTCCAAACCAAAAAAAAAATTATTTTCTGTGTTTGTGAATTGTGTGCGCAGTAGCCGCACGTGCATCAACAAAGTAGTGCCAAGCGTGCGCCTGTGTCATAAGTAAAGGGCCGGCTGGCTTGACCGTTAAAGGGTGCTGTAACACCCAAAGTACACTCCAAACCAAAAAAATATATATTTTCTGTGTTTGTGAATTGTGTGCACAGTAGCCGCACGTGCATCGACAAAGTAGTGCCAAGCGTGCGCCTGTGTCATAAGTAAAGGGCCGGCTGGCTTGACCATTAAAGGGTGCTGTAACCCCCAAAGTACACTCCAGTCCAAACCAAAAAAATATATATTTTCTGTGTTTGTGAATTGTGTGCGCAGTAGCTGCACGTGCATCAACAAAGTAGTGCCAAGCGTGCGCCTGTGTCATAAGTAAAGGGCCGGCTGGCTTGACCATTAAAGGGTGCTGTAACCCCCAAAGTACACTCCAAACCCAAAAAAATACATTTTCTGTGTTTGTGAATTGTGTGCGCAGTAGCCGCACGTGCATCAACTAAGTAGTGCCAAGTGTGCGCCTGTGTCATAAGTAAAGGGCCGGCTGGCTTGACCGTTAAAGGGTGCTGTAACCCCCAAAGTACACTCCAAACCAAAAAAATATATATTTTCTGTGTTGTGAATTGTGTGCGCAGTAGCCGCACGTGCATCAACAAAGTAGTGCCAAGCGTGCGCCTGTGTCATAAGTAAAGGGCCGGCTGACTTGACCATTAAAGGGTGCTGTAACCCCCAAAGTACACTCCAGTCCAAACCAAAAAAAAAATTATTTTCTGTGTTTGTGAATTGTGTGCACTGTGGCTGCACGTGCATCAACAAAGGAGCAGCGCCAAGCGTGCGCCTGTGTCCCATAAGTAAAGAGCCGGCTGGCTCATTTCTTAAAGGGTGGTGTAACCCACAAAGTGCACTACTCTCCAGCAAAAATAAAAAAATATTTTCTGTGTTTGTGTGCGCTTTAGCCGCACGTATATATCAATATAACATAAATGGAGGACCAAACTTTCTCCGATAAAAATAAAATAGGGAAAGATCAAGAACCACTTCCTCCTAGTGCTGTTGCTGCAGCTGGGAGTTGTTCATCATCCCAGAGAGGAAGTAGGAACATCACTACTTTTACTAAACAATTGACCCTCCAACAGTCCCTAGCGATGAGGATGAAGTACGATAGCAGTCATCCTGAAGCAAAACGTATAACTGAGGCCTTGACTGCTATGTTGGTGTTAGACGTGCGTCCGGTATCCGCCATTAGTGCAGTGGGATTTAGACAATTGATGGAGGTAGTGTGTCCCCGGTTCCAAATCCCATCTAGATTCCACCTGCATCCTCAAAGCAGCAGCGACAAGCGTGCGTCTGTCTGTTAAAGGGTGGTGACACCCTCAAAGTGTGCTACACAAACAATAAAAATATTGTTCTTTTTTTTTCTGTCTTTGTGAATTGTGTGGGCTGTAGCCGCATTTGCATCCTCAAAGCAGCAGCGACAAGCGTGCGTCTGTCTGTTAAAGGGTGGTGACACCCTCAAAGTGTGCTACACAAACAATAAAAATATTGTTCTTTTTTTTTCTGTCTTTGTGAATTGTGTGGGCTGTAGCCGCTCTTGCATTCTCAAAGCAGCAGCGACAAGCGTGCGTCTGTCTGTTAAAGGGTGGTGTAACTCTCAAAGTGCTCCAAAAAATTAAAAAACTATTTTTTTAATGTGTTTGTGACTTGTGTGCGATGTAGCCGCACTTGCATCCTCAAAGCAGCAGCGACAAGCGTGCATCTGTCCGTTAAAGGGTGGTGACACCCTCAAAGTGTGCTACACAAACAATAAAAATATTCTTCTTTTTTTTTCTGTCTTTGTGAATTGTGTGGGCTGTAGCCGCATTTGTATCCTCAAAGCAGCAGCGACAAGCGTGCGTCTGTCTGTTAAAGGGTGGTGACACCCTCAAAGTGTGCTACACAAACAATAAAAATATTGTTCTTTTTTTTTCTGTCTTTGTGAATTGTGTGGGCTGTAGCTGCACTTGCATCCTCAAAGCAGCAGCGACAAGCGTGCGTCTGTCTGTTAAAGGGTGGTGTAACTCTCAAAGTGCTCCAAAAAATAAAAAACTATTTTTTTAATGTGTTTGTGACTTGTGTGCGATGTAGCCGCACTTGCATCCTCAAAGCAGCAGCGACAAGCGTGCGTCTGTCTGTTAAAGGGTGGTGACACCCTCAAAGTGTGCTACACAAACAATAAAAATATTGTTCTTTTTTTTTCTGTCTTTGTGAATTGTGTGGGCTGTAGCTGCACTTGCATCCTCAAAGCAGCAGCGACAAGCGTGCATCTGTCTGTTAAAGGGTGGTGACACCCTCAAAGTGTGCTACACAAACAATAAAAATATTCTTCTTTTTTCTGTCTTTGTGAATTGTGTGGGCTGTAGCCGCACTTGCATCCTCAAAGCAGCAGCGACAAGCGTGCGTCTGTCTGTTAAAGGATTACATCGGTGACAGCATCCAAGTAGGCATGTCAGACAGTCCGTACCTGTACTGGCAGTAAAAAGAAGCAATTTGGAGGTCCCTGTACAAACTGGCTCTATTTTACCTGAGTTGCCCCCCCTCCAGTGTGTACTCCGAAAGAGTGTTTAGTGGAGCTGGGAACCTTGTCAGCGAAAGGCGTAGGAGGTTGCTTCCACAAAATGTGGAGAAGATGATGTTCATAAAATGAATTATCAACTCTTCCAGGGAGACCAGCCTCCAGAACGTACAGAGGGACCTGTGGTTGTGGATTCCAGCGGGGACGAATTAATACTCTGTGAGAATGAGGATGTTCACAACACTGAAGAGGGTGAGGAATCGGTGGATGAGGAGGATGAGGACGACATCTTACCTCCGTCAAGCCAGTTTGTGCAGAGACAGATTAATTGCCAGCTTGTTTTGTGGGGGCCCAAACGAACCAATCATTTCATCCACAGTCGTGTGGCAGACCCTGGCGCTGAAATGTTTGGTTTGTTAAAGTGTGCATGTCCTGTTTATACAACATAAGGGTGGGTGGGAGGTCCCAAGGACAATTCCATCTTGCACCTCTTTTTTTTCTTTGCATTATGTATAGTTTGGGGCCTAGTTTTTCAAACTGCCATCCTGTCTGCCACTGCAGTGCCACTCCTAGATGGACCACGTGTTTGTGCCGCCCAATCGTATCTCTTAGCATAGTCATCCAGCTACCTCGGTGCAACCTTTTGGACATAAAAACACTATTGTGAGGTGTGAGGTGTTCAGAATAGACTGGAAATGAGTGGAAATTAAGGTTATTGAGGTTAATAATAGCATAGGAGCAGAAAAACCCACAACTTCTGTGATTTTAGCTGTTTTTATGCTTTTTTTCAAAAAAATACAGATCCAAAACACAAAACCCAGAACCCAAAACACGGAAGGGTGGTTTTGGCAAAACCATTCCAGATCCAAAACACGAAGAAAGATCCAGATCCAAAACCAAAACACGAAAAGTGGCCGGTGCACACCCCTAAACTATATAGAGTTGTACACTACTGCTCTCGTAAATATATCAGAGTTGTACACTAATGCTCCCGTAACTATAAAGAGTTGTACACTACTGCTCCCGTAACTATATAGAGTTGTACACTAATGCTCCCGTAACTATATCAGAGTTGTACACTAATGCTCCCGTAACTATATAGAGTTGTACACTAATGCTCCCGTAACTCTAAAGAGTTGGACACTAATGCTCCCGTAACTATATAGAGTTGTACACTAATGCTCCCGTAAATATATCAGAGTTGTACACTAATTCTCCCGTAACTATAAAGAGTTGTACACTACTGCTCCCGTAACTATATAGAGTTGTACACTAATGCTCCCGTAACTATATAGAGTTGTACACTAATGCTCCCATAACTATAAAGAGTTGTACACTAATGCTCCCGTAACTATATAGAGTTGTACACTAATGCTCCCTTAACTATATAGAGTTGTACACTAATGTTCCTGTAACTATATAGAGTTGTACACTAATGCTCCCGTAAATATATCAGAATTGTACACTAATGCTCCCGTATCTATAAAGAGTTGTACACTAATGCTCCTGTAACTATATACAGTTGTACACTAATGCTCCTGTAACTATATCAGAGTTGTACACTAATGCTCCCGTAACTATATCACAGTTGTACACTAATGCTCCTGTAACTATATAGAGTTCTACACTAATGTTCCTGTAACCATATAGAGTTGTACTCTAATACTCCTGTAACTATATAGAGTTGTACACTAATGCTCCGGTAAATATATAGCGTTGTACACTAATGCTCCCGTAACTATATCAGAGTTGTACACTAATGCTCCCGTAACTATATCACAGTTGTACACTAATGCTCCCGTAACTATATCAGAGTTGTACACTAATGCTCTCGTAACTATATAGAGTTGTACACTAATGCTCCCGTAACTATATCAGAGTTGTACATTAATGCTCCCGTAACTATATAGAGTTGTACACTAATGCTCCCGTAACTATAAAGAGTTGTACACTAATGCTCCCTTAACTATATCAGAGTTGTACACTAATGCTCTCGTAACTATATAGAGTTGTACACTAATGCTCCCGTAACTATATCAGAGTTGTACACTAATGCTCCTGTAACTATATAGAGTTGTACACTAATGCTCCTGTAACTATATAGAGTTGTATACTAATGCTCCCGTAAATATATCAGTGTTGAACACTAATGCTCCCGTAACTGTATCAGAGTTGTACACTAATGCTCTCGCAAATATATAGAGTTGTGCATTAATGCTCCCGTAACTATATCAGAGTTGTACACTAATGATCATGTAACTATATAGAGTTGTACACTAATGCTCCCGTAACTATATCAGAGTTGTACACTAATGCTCCCATAACTATATCAACGTTGTACACTAATGCTCCCATAACTACATCAGAGTTGTACGCTAATGCTCCCGTAACTATAAAGAGATGTACACTAATGCTCCCGTAACTATAAGGAGTTGTACACTAATGCTCCTGTAACTATATAGAGTTGTACACTAATGCTCTCGTAACTATAAAGAGTTGTACACTACTGCTCCCGTAACTATATAGAGTTGTACACTAATGCTCCCGCAACTATATCAGAGTTGTACACTAATGCTCCCGTAACTATATAGAGTTGTACACTAATGCTCCCGTAACTATAAAGAGTTGTACACTAATGCTCCCGTAACTATATAGAGTTGTACACTAATGCTCCCTTAACTATATAGAGTTGTACACTAATGCTCCTGTAACTATAAAGAGTTGTACACTAATGCTCCCGTAAATATATAAGAGTTGTTCACTAATGCTACCGTAACTATAAAGAGTTGTACACTAATGCTCCTGTAACTATATAGAGTTGTACACTAATGCTCCCGTAACTATATCAGAGTTGTACACTAATGCTCCCGTAACAATATCACAGTTGTACACTAATGCTCCCGTAACTATATCAGAGTTGTACACTAATGCTCCTGTAACTATATAGAGTTGTACACTAATGCTCCCGTAATTATATAGAGTTGTACACAAATGCTCCCGTAAATATATCAGAGTTGTACACTATACTCCCTTAACTATAAAGAGTTGTACACTAATGCTCCCGTAACTATATAGAGTTGAACACTAATGCACCCGTCACTATTTCAGAGTTGTACACTAATGCTCCCGTAACTATATCAGTGTTGTATACTAATGCTCCCGTAACTATTTCAGAGTTGTACACTAATGCTCTCGTAACTATATAGAGTTGTGCACTAATGCTCCCGTAACTATATCAGAGTTGTACACTAATGATCATGTAACTATATAGAGTTGTACACTAATGCTCCTGTAACTATACAAAGTTGTACACTAATGCTCCCATAACTATATCAGAGTTGTACACTAATGCTCCCATAACTATATCAGAGTTGTACACTAATGCTCCCGTAACTATATCAGAGTTGTACAATAAAGCTCCCCTAACTACATCAGAGTTGTACACTAATGCTCCCGTAACTATAAAGAGTTGTACACTAATGCTCCCTTAACTATAAAGAGTTGTACACTAATGCTCCCGTAACTATATAGAGTTGTACACTAATGCTCCCGTAACTATATTAGGGGTGAGCGGGTTCAGATTTCTGAAATCCGAACCCCCCCGAGCCCCCCCGATCCGAGGCCGATCCGAGTCAGGCTCGACTTTTCCCGCCTGACTCGGATTTGAAATCGAGGCAAAACGTCATCATCCCGCCTTCCGAGTCTCACGGGTTTTGGATCCTATATAAGGTACCCGCATCGGCGCCATTTTCTCACTCGGCTGTGGACAGTGAAGAGGGAGGGTGGGAGTTTGGGCTGGCTGGGCTGTGTAGTGTAGTGTAGTGCAGAGTGATGTTGTGCTGTGCTGTGCTGCGCTGTGCTGCTGTTGTTCACTACTTCAAAGTCCATAGGGGCTGGCTGTGTTGTGCTGTGCTGCTGTTGTTAAAAGGGGCTGTGTCCACTACTTCAAAGTCCATAGGGGCTGGCTGGACTGTGTTGTGCTGTCAGTTCTCCATAGGGGCTGTGTCCACTCCAAAGTCCTGTGCAGTGTCCCAGTCCTAAAGGGGTGCTGTAGTGTTGTCCAGGGGGTGCTCTGTCCATCAGGGGTGCTCCCCCCAAGTTCTAAAAAAATAATAATTTTTGTGTGCGCAGTAGCCGCACGTGCATCAACAAAGTAGTGCCAAGCGTGCGCCTGTGTCATAAGTAAAGGGCCGGCTGGCTTGACCGTTAAAGGGTGCTGTAACTCCAAAAGTACACTCCAGTCCAAACCAAAAAAAAAATTATTTTCTGTGTTTGTGAATTGTGTGCGCAGTAGCCGCACGTATATCAACAAAGTAGTGCGAAGCGTGCGCCTGTGTCGTAAGTAGAGGGCCGGCTGGCTTGACCATTAAAGGGTGCTGTAACCCCCAAAGTACACTCCAAACCAAAAACAAAATTATTTTCTGTGTTTCTGAATTGTGTGCGCAGTAGCCGCACGTGCATCAACAAAGTAGTTCCAAGCGTGCGCCTGTGTCATAAGTAAAGGGCCAGCTGGCTTGACCGTTAAAGGGTGCTGTAACCCCCAAAGTACACTCCAAACCAAAAAAATATATATTTTCTGTGTTGTGAATTGTGTGCGCAGTAGCCGCACGTGCATCAACAAAGTAGTGCCAAGCGTGCGCCTGTGTCATAAGTAAAGGGCCGGCTGGCTTGACCATTAAAGGGTGCTGTAACCCCCAAAGTACACTCCAAACCAAAAAAATATATATTTTCTGTGTTTGTGAATTGTGTGCGCAGTAGCCGCACGTGCATCAACAAAGTAGTGCCAAGCGTGCGCCTGTGTCATAAGTAAAGGGCCGGCTGGCTTGACCGTTAAAGGGTGCTGTAACCCCCAAAGTACACTCCAAAATAAAAAATAAATATTTTCTGTGTTTGTGAATTGTGTGCGCAGTAGCCGCACGTGCATCAACTAAGTAGTGCCAAGCGTGCGCCTGTGTCATAAGTAAAGGGCCGGCTGGCTTGACCGTTAAAGGGTGCTGTAACCCCCAAAGTACACTCCAAACCAAAAAAATATATATTTTCTGTGTTGTGAATTGTGTGCGCAGTAGCCGCACGTGCATCAACAAAGTAGTGCCAAGCGTGCGCCTGTGTTATAAGTAAAGGGCCGGCTGGCTTGACCGTTAAAGGGTGCTGTAACCCCCAAAGTACACTCCAGTCCAAACCAAAAAAAAAATTATTTTCTGTGTTTGTGAATTGTGTGCACTGTGGCTGCACGTGCATCAACAAAGGAGCAACGCCAAGCATGCGCCTGTGTCCCATAAGTAAAGAGTCAGCCAGCTCATTTCTTAAAGGGTGGTGTAACCCACAAAGTGCACTACTCTCCAGCAAAACTAAAAAAATATTTTCTGTGTTTGTGTGCGCTTTAGCCGCACGTATATATCAATATAACATAAATGGAGGACCAAACTTTCTCCGATAAAAATAAAATAGGGAAAGATCAAGAGCCACTTCCTCCTAGTGCTGTTGCTGCTGCTGGGATTGTTCATCATCCCAGAGAGGAAGTAGGAACATCACTACTTTTACTAAACAATTGACCCTCCAACAGTCCCTAGCGATGAGGATGAAGTACGACAGCAGTCATCCTGAAGCAAAACATATAACTGAGGCCTTGACTGCTATGTTGGTGTTAGACGTGCGTCCGGTATCCGCCATTAGTGCAGTGGGATTTAGACAATTGATGGAAGTAGTGTGTCCCCGGTTCCAAATCCCGTCTAGATTCCACCTGCATCCTCAAAGCAGCAGCGACAAGCGTGCGTCTGTCTGTTAAAGGATGGTGTAACCATCAAAGTGCGCTCCACAAACAATAAAAATATTCTTCTTTTTTTTTCTGTCTTTGTGAAATGTGTGGGCTGTAGCCGCACCTGCATCCTTAAAGCAGCAGCGACAAGCGTGCGTCTGTCTGTTAAAGGGTGGTGACACCCTCAAAGTGTGCTACACAAACAATAAAAATATTGTTCTTTTTTTTTCTGTCTTTGTGAAATGTGTGGGCTGTAGCCGCACCTGCATCCTTAAAGCAGCAGCGACAAGCGTGCGTCTGTCTGTTAAAGGGTGGTGACACCCTCAAAGTGTGCTATACAAACAATAAAAATATTGTTCTTTTTTTTCTGTCTTTGTGAATTGTGTGGGCTGTAGCCGCACTAGCATCCTCAAAGCAGCAGTGACAAGCGTGCGCCTGTCTATTAAAGGGTGGTGACACCCTCAAAGTGTGCTACACAAACAATAAAAATATTGTTCTTTTTTTTTCTGTCTTTGTGAAATGTGTGGGCTGTAGCCGCACCTGCATCCTCAAAGCAGCAGCGACAAGCGTGCGTCTGTCTGTTAAAGGGTGGCGACACCCTCAAAGTGTGCTACACAAACAATAAAAATATTGTTCTTTTTTTTATGTCTTTGAGAATTGTATGGACTGTAGCCGCACTTGCATCCTCAAAGCAGCAGCGACAAGCGTGCGTCTGTCTGTTAAAGGGTGGTGACACCCTCAAAGTGTGCTACACAAACAATAAAAATATTCTTCTTTTTTTTTCTGTATTTGTGAATTGTGTGGGCTGTTGCCGCACTTGCATCCTCAAAGCAGCAGCGACAAGCGTGCGTCTGTCTGTTAAAGGGTGGTGTAACTCTCAAAGTGCTCCAAAAAATAAAAAACTATTTTTTTAATGTGTTTGTGACTTGTGTGCGATGTAGCCGCACTTGCATCCTCAAAGCAGCAGCGACAAGCATGCGTCTGTCTGCTAAAAGGGTGGTGACACCCTCAAAGTGTGCTACACAAACAATAAAAATATTCTTCTTTTTTTTTCTGTCTTTGTGAATTGTGTGGGCTGTAGCTGCACTTGCATCCTCAAAGCAGCAGCGACAAGCATGCGTCTATCTGTTAAAGGATTACATCGGTGACAGCATCCAAGTAGGCATGTCAGACAGTCCGTACCTGTACTGGCAGGAAAAAGAAGCAATTTGGAGGTCCCTGTACAAACTGGCTCTATTTTACCTGAGTTGCCCCCCCTCCAGTATGTACTCCGAAAGAGTGTTTAGTGCAGCCGGGAACCTTGTCAGCGAAAGGCGTAGGAGGTTGCTTCCACAAAATGTGGAGAAGATGATGTTCATAAAATGAATTATCAACTCTTCCAGGGAGACCAGCCTCCAGAACGTACAGAGGGACCTGTGGTTGTGGATTCCAGCGGGGACAAATTAATACTCTGTGAGGATGAGGATGTACACAACACTGAAGAGGGTGAGGAATCGGTGGATGAGGAGGATGAGGACGACATCTTGCCTCCGTCGAGCCAGTTTGTGCAGGGACAGATTAATTGCCAGCTTGTTTTGTGGGGGCCCAAACGAACCAATCATTTCAGCCACAGTCGTGTGGCAACCCTGGCACTGAAATGTTTGTTTTGTTAAAGTGTGCATGTCCTGTTTATACAACATAAGGGTGGGTGGGAGGGCCCAAGGACATTTCCATCTTGCACCTCTTTTTTTTCTTTACATTATGTATAGCTTGGGGCCTAGTTTTTCAAACTGCCATCCTGTCTGCCACTGCAGTGCCACTCCTAGATGGACCACGTGTTTGTGCCGCCCACTCGTATCTCTTAGCATAGTCATCCAGCTACCTCGGTGCAACCTTTTGGACATAAAAACACTATTGTGAGGTGTTTAGAATAGACTGGAAATGAGTGGAAATTAAGGTTATTGAGGTTAATAATAGCATAGGAGCAGAAAAACCCACAACTTCTGTGATTTTAGCTGTTTTTATGCTTTTTTTCAAAAAAATACAGATCCAAAACACAAAACCCAGAACCCAAAACACGGAAGGGTGGTTTTGGCAAAACCAATCCAGATCCAAAACACAAAGAAAGATCCAGATCCAAAACCAAAACACAAAACACGAAAAGTGGCCGGTGCACACCCCTAAACTATATAGAGTTGTACACTAATGCTCCCATAAATATATCAGAGTTGTACACTACTGCTCCCGTAACTATATAGAGTTGCACACTAATGCTCCCGTAACTATATCAGAGTTGTACACTAATGCTCCCGTATCTATATAGAGTTGTACACTAATGCTCCCGTAACTATAAAGAGTTGTACACTAATGCTCCCATAACTATATAGAGTTGTACACTAATGCTCCCATAAATATATCAGAGTTGTACACTAATTCTCCCGTAACTATAAGGAGTTGTACACTATTGCTCCCGTAACTATATAGAGTTGTACACTAATGCTCCCGTAACTATATCAGAGTTGTACACTAATGCTCCCGTAACTATATAGAGTTGTACACTAATGCTCCCGTAACTATAAAGAGTTGTACACTAATGCTCCCGTAACTATATAGAGTTGTAGACTAATGCTCCCTTAACTATATAGAGTTGTACACTAATGCTCCTGTAACTATATAGAGTTGTACACTAATGCTCCCGTAAATATATCAGAATTGTACACTAATGCTCCCGTAACTATAAAGATTTGTACACTAATGCTCCTGTAACTATATAGAGTTGTACACTAATGCTCCTGTAACTATATCAGAGTTGTACACTAATGCTCCCGTAACTATATCACAGTTGTACACTAATGCTCCTGTAACTATATCAGAGTTGCACACTAATGCTCTCGTAACTATATAGAGTTGTACACTAATGCTCCCGTAACTATATCAGAGTTGTACACTAATGCTCCTGTAACTATATAGAGTTGTACACTAATGCTCCTGTAACTATATAGAGTTGTACATAAATGCTCCCGTAACTATTAACAATATTAGAAATGAACCTCTATATACCCTTGCCTGTACCTTCTATAATCCTTCCTATAAACCGCTAAGGATGACCCTAATTTGCGTACGCAGTCACACCATAAATAAAGACTTAGACATAGAACCTGTGGCTCCAAAGCACAAGTGATATTCAGGTAAAAGTTCAGACAGTTACACGCAATTGATCAAGACACAATTTAGGTGCAAAAGTAAATCATACAGACCACAAGTACAGTATACGTACGCAGGCGCTTCTGGACCCAGAGATAGGCTTCAGCAAGAGACCCCTCATCATTCAGTATTCAGCACGAAGACTCCCAAATAGTGTCCGTGCACCCATACTTATACCCCCCCAGTATAAACAAGACAAAAGGTATGTCTGTTGCTGATGTCATTGGTTCTCAGAGGTGAAGCATCTGTTACAGTGCATCTAACATGCTGGTTCAAACAGAATTTCCCTGCGTCTAACAGCTAGGGGTCTTCCTCCTCACGCCTTCGTCAGCATCCTAACAGTTGAATCTAAAATATACATTTTGGTTACTTGTAGGTTCTGCGGTCCATAACTCGAGAATGCATGATGCGATCTCCTCACCGATAGCACTGGGAAACTGTGGAAAGAGTACGCATCAGAACAACTCCAAGAATGACGTGTTTATCTTGTATAATTCCTTAGTTACCAAATATCTTTATTTCTTAGCATTTAAACTAACTGAACCTTCTTGAATCATACACTTGAAAGCTTATTGAACCTTATGTATGAATATGAAATGTGTGGGTATTCGGGGTTTGGTATAAAGACATATTAATGTGTGTATGAAGATGGGTGCATTTGATTCTAACATTTTAGCAGCGTGGCATGCTGGGCTGGGTAGTTCTACATGTCCTGTCAGCAAGCCCCCCATCTTTCCTGTGATCAAAGGAAAGATACCTCTTTTGTCCTCCTAGACTCTTGTGTGAAATGCAAATGTATTATCACCTCAAGCTGTGAAGTTTTTGGGACAATCCTGTCTAGAGTTCAGACAGATCCAATTGTGTATATCAATGCCTGGATTATACTACAATTGTCACAACTTTACTTTATCTGCATCCAGGGATTCCCAATTTGTATGTAATACTACCCATTGTCTATTTCTATTTACTTTTACTCAGAAAGCTTGTTTTTCCAGTTGCCCTTGGTCTTAGCTCCTGAGTAATAACTTGAAATGACGTTGGTCATAAAATGGCGTCTTGCAGATTCTTGTTTCTAAAATGGAGACTAGCTGCCATTTGCAAGATGGCGTCATACACGCTTCAATTTTAAACTGATCTTGTCTCAGCTAATAATCCAGTTTTGACACTATATAGAGTTGTACACAAATGCTCCCGTAAATATATCAGAGTTGTACACTAATACTCCCTTAACTATAAAGAGTTGTACACTAATGCTCCCATAACTATATAGAGTTGTAAACTAATTCTCCCGTAACTATATCAGAGTTGTACACTAATGCTCCCGTAACTATATCAGTGTTGTACACTAATGCTCCCGTAACTATATCAGAGTTGTACATTAATGCTCTCATAACTATATCGAGTTGTGCACTAATGATCCTGTAACTATATCAGAGTTGTACACTAATGATCATGTAACTATATAGAGTTGTACACTAATGCTCCGGTAACTACACAAAGTTGTACACTAATGCTCCCATAACAATATCAGAGTTGTACACTAATGCTCCCATAACTATATCAGAGTAGTACACTAATGCTCCCGTAACTATATCAGAGTTGTACACTAATGATCTCGTAACTATATAGAGTTGGAAACAAATGCTACCGTAAATATATAGAGTTGTACACTAATGCTCCCGTAACTATAAAGAGTTGTACACTAATGCTCCCGTAACTATATCAGAGTTGTACACTATTGCTCCCGTAACTATATAGAGTTGTACACTAATGCTCCCTTAACTTAATAGAGTTGTACACTAATGCTCCTGTAACTATATAGAGTTGTACACTAATGCTCCTGTAACTATATAGAGTTGTACACTAATGCTCCTGTAAATATATCAGAGTTGTACACTAATGCTCCCGTAACTATAAAGAGTTGTACACTAATGCTCCCGTAACTATATAGAGTTGTACACTTATGCTCCCGTAACTATATCAGAGTTGTACACTAATGCTCCCGTAACTATATCACAGTTGTACATTAATGCTCCCGTAACTATATCAGAGTTGTACACTAATGCTCTCGTACCTATATAGAGTGGTACACTAATGCTCCCGTAACTATATCAGAGTTGTACACTAATGCTCCTGTAACTATTTAGAGTTGTACACTAATGCTCTTGTAACTAAATAGAGTTGTACACAAATTCTCCCGTAACTATATAGAGTTGTACACAAATGCTCCCGTAAATATATCAGAGTTGTACACTAATACTCCCTTAACTATAAAGAGTTGTACACTAATGCTCCCGTAACTATATCAGAGTTGTACACTAATGCTCCCGTAACTATATCTGTGTTGTACACTAATGCGTCTGTAACTATATCATAGTTGTACACTAATGCTCTCGTAACTATATAGAGTTGTGCACTAATGCTCCCGTAACTATATCAGAGTTGTACACTAATCATAATGTAACTATACAAAGTTGTACACTAATGCTCCGATAACTATATCAGAGTTGTACACTAATGCTCCCATAACTATATCAGAGTTGTACACTAATGCTCCCGTAACTATATCAGAGTTGTACACTAATGCTCTCGTAACTATATAGAGTTGGAAACAAATGATACCGTAAATATATAGAGTTGTACACTAATTCTCCCCTAACTATAAAGAGTTGTACACTAATGCTCCCGTAACTATATCAGAGTTGTACACTCATGCTCCCGTAACTATACAGAGTTGTACACTAATGCTCCCGTTACTATATCAGAGTTGTACACTAATGCTCCCGTAACTGTAAGAGTTGTACACTAATGCTCCCATAACTATATAGAGTTGTACACTAATGCTCCCGTAACTGTATAGAGTTGTACACTAATGCTCATGTAACTATATATATTTGTACATTAATGCTCTTTTAACTATATAGAGTTGTACACTAATGTTACCGTAACTATATAGAGTTGTACATTAATGCTCCCGTAACTATATCAGAGTTGTACACTAATGCTCCTGTAACTATATAGCGTTGTGCACCAATGCTCTCGTAACTATATAGAGTTGTGCACTAATGCTACCGTATCTATATCAGAGTTGTACACTAATGCTCTCGTAACTATATAGAGTTGTACACTAATGCTCACGTAACTATATCAGAGTTGTACACTAATGCTCCCATAACTATAAAGAGTTGTACACTAATGTTCCCGTAACTAGATAGAGTTGTACACTGATGCTCCCGTAACTATATAGAGTTGTACACTAATGCTCCCGTAACTATATCAGAGTTGTACACTAATGCTCCCATAACTATAAAGAGTTGCACACTAATGTTCCCATAACTATAAAGAGTTGTACTCTAATGCTCCCGTAACTGTATAGAGTTGTACACTAATGCTCCAGTAACTATAAAGAGTTGTACACTAATGGTCCCGTAACTATATATAGAGTTGTACACTAATGCTCCCGTTACTATATCACAGTTGTACACTAATGCTCTCGTTACCAGATAGAGTTGTACACTAATGCTCCCGTAACTATATCAAAGTTGTACACTAATGCTCCCGTAAATATATCAGAGTTGTACACTAATGCTCCCATAACTATATAGAGTTGTACACTAATGCCAGGCTTGGACTGGGGTGCCTGGGATTCGGGGATTACCCCGGTGGGCCCCGCTGTTTCATAGCCACGCCCTCTTTTGCAAGAGGGCGGGGCCTAGCGCAGGTCATTGGCAGGGTTTATTATAGCAGGCTCTGCAAGGCTGTTATGTTATCTGACCCAGCTGCTGATCGCTCCCCCCCTGCACTGGGCTGTCTCACATCCTCTGTGGCCGGGCATCCCGTGCTGCTCACAAGGAGTTTTTTTATAGTCTTGACTGTAGAGACTCGGCTGGTGTTAGTTGCTGCCCCTCCCCCAGGACCAGCCACCAATAAGGTATGTTTGCCTCTCCTAGACACGCCCCCCCCCCCCTCTCCTCTCTCTCCACGTACTCTTCCTGCAAGTGCGGCTGCGGTGTCATCCTTCTCCCTGCACAGAGTTACCTGCACTTTGACAGTCACTACTGTGGGTGTGAGGGTGGCTGGGGACTGCTGTATACTATGCAGCATGGATTGTTTCCTGTCTCCAGTAAATGGCTGCAGGTAATATAGATGGACATTAAAAAAGTTAGTAAGTGTAACCACCCAGCACACATACCTACACGTGTCCCTTTTCTCTGCATTGGAATGCCTGGAAGCCTTATCTCTGGAATGTAACAGACACCTCTTGTCTTGTAATCCTCTCCCTGCCAGCATCCTATTCTATGTACTATGTATACATAATTTACACTGTATATGTATGTATGTGTATACTATGTATATGTAATGTATTTATGTATGTATGTATTCTATGTATATGTATACATGTGTATACTATGTATATGTAATGTATGTGTGTAAGCATGCATGTATGTGTATACCAGGTCTATGTATGTATAGGTATTCTATGTATCGGTATTTGTGTATGCATAGATAAATGTATTCTATGTATAGGATTGTTTATGTACACTATGTATGTGTACACTATGTATGTGTGTGAATATATATATATATATATATATATACACACACAGCATATATATATATATATATATATATATATATACATACAGTGTGTGTGTATATGTAAACTATTATTATTGTTAGTCTAATAATAGAGGTACCAGTAATTGCTAGTATGAGGGGCGGACTGGGACAACAGGTAAGTTCCCGTAAGGCCAGTCCCATAGTCCCCTCGGCTGGACCGGCACACACTGTCACTGACTGCGGCCAGGCAGGCCCGGCTCGGTTTGGCTCACACTGTTGGCTGGAGCCGCACTTCCAGTACTTGTGTTCCACTATGGAAAACAAACTGGAAGCAGTCATATGCTCCAGATAGCTAGCACTTCCTGGTGCCGCTAGCCGGGAGCAGCTGCTGCGTAATGTGGCTCTGACTAAGGGTGATAGGCTAACTAGCCTACCCCGGGACAGTACAGGACAGCACCTGGAAGCAGGGTAGCCAATAGGGAAAAGTTGAATATGTGAGCCTAACAGGGGTATTCAATATGGAGCGAAAACTCAGTTTTTGCGATGTTTTCGCACCGATGACGTAATTTTCGCAGGTTTTGGTTTTACACCGTATTCAATTTCAAAGACTTTCGCAGGTTCGAAAAGTCTTTGAAAAAAAACGGGGATAACTTTTCACCACTGAATAGGTGGCGAAAAAAAGTGCAGAATTGGGGTTTAGGGGTGCAGACTTAAAAAAAATAGCCTGCACCCCTGGGAATGACATTTTAAAAATAACTGTGTCAAAAAAAGTAAAAAAAAAAAAAAATAGGGACACCCCAAAAAATTTATAAAAAAATTGGGGTGAAAAAAAAAATTTGAAACAATTATTTAAAACTAGGGAAATAGGTTCAGGGCTAATCTGCAAGTATGCGGCAGGTGTTTTCTAGAATAGATTATTAGCGGCAGGTGCATATTTGCAGAATTAAAAAAAAAAGACTTTAGGGACTTAAAAATATGCTAGTACCCATTTTCATGTTCCCCAAATTTGATGGGACCACTTAAAAAAAACGAAAAAAATAACCTAAGTGCTCTTCTGCATCACTTCTTCAATGTCAGGAAAAAAACACCTGCTGCGGCTATTAAAAACCCAGACTTTCATTTGCAGGCTAAAACGGGGGTACCCATAGTGATCTGCCGTGTTTTTACAGTTTTAGGGAGGTCCTACAATTTATTCCAGGTAAATTTCTTTTTTTTTCGCTGATCCTACTTCGCCGGGTCCTGTTTTCGTATTTTTCATATTGAATACGGGATAAAGCGGGCGCACGCCCGATACTTTATCCCAGGAAAATCTCCGATATGCAACGTAAACTTCGACAGCGAGGTTTACGTTCCATATTGAATACCCCTGATAATCTCCTCTCCCCGCCTCCTTCCCTCTCTCTTCAGCTCTGCATGGCTGCTCTGTCTCCCTTGCCTGCTGCAGCTGTAGCAGTGTGTGAGGACCTCTCTCCCCACACCTTTCCTGTCCCCAGTATTAATATTATTCCCCACAGTGTCCACACCAATGCGTTTTGTTTTTTTCCTGCCAGCGGCTAATGTTAGTTTTTTTTCTATGTGGGACAATGTGTTTTATTTTTTTAACCTGTTCGGGGCCATTGTGTTTTATTTTCTTCTTATTGAGGCCGATGTGTTTGTTTTTTTTCCTGTGGAGACTAAAGTGTTTTCTTTTTATATGATTTTTAATCAGTGCTTGCGTCCCAATTGTGCTTATACAAAGTTGCAGTACAAATTCGGACAGATGCACCCAGAAGTGTATTAGAAATGATTTGGGTCTTCCTAGGCAGTTGCTAATCAGATGCAGATGTCACGTAGTATGGGCGAGTTATTGGAGTGAGAAGGGCGAGTTGTTGGAGTGCAATGGACGTGTTATTGGAGTGACGCAGGCGCGTTATTGGAGTGACGCGGGCACATTATGGGAGTGACGCGGGTGCGTTATGGGAGAGACATCGGCGTGTTATTGGAGTGACACGGGCGTGCTATTGAAAGTGGTTGCGTAGAGATGCTGAATTGCTCACACTGAAGTCCATATTCAGATGAATGATCTGTACCTACCATAGGGTGAAAGTTTGAATGGTGCGACTGATGGTGGCGTCTAAATATGCACGATTGCAGCGTCTGTAGACACTGTAATTGGGCGTCTCGGTCCTTACATATTCGGATGCATGGATGTTCACCAGGGAAGGGCATTGTAGCGGCATTCGCATAAAGTCACAGACATAACTACAGCAAAATGCGCAAGGAAGGCGCAACTAGGTCCGACAGAATCACAGAATCAGGCCCTATCAGGAGGGATCCTGCCCCCACTGCGTCCATAAACTTCCTAAGTAGGTTTTCTATCCCAATCCGCCCCTGGCTACTATAATAAAAGGGTCACCGATTATTGATATTTTTATAAAGGGGGCAGGGATTATTGGTATTAAATTAAGTGTCACAGATTATTGATATTATTTAATGGGGATGACCACACCACTCCAATTGATGGCCACACCTACAAAAGGTTGGTCACGCCCCTTCGGCGGGCCCCTGCCATTGCATTCCCCTGTGGGCCTTTTATGCCCCAGTCCGACACTGACTAATGCTACCGTAACTATATCAGAGTTGTACACTAATGCTCCTGTAACTATATCAGAGTTGTACACTAATGCTCCCGTAACTATATAAAGTTGTATACTAATGCTCCCGTAACTATATAGAGTTTACACTAATGCTCCCGTAACTATATAGAGTTGTACACTTATGCTCTCGTAACTATATAGAGTTGTACACTAATGCTCCCACTATATAGAGTTGTACACTAATACTCCCGTAACTATATAGAGTTGTACACTAATACTCCCGTAACTATAAAGATTTGTACACTAATGCTCCCATAACTATATAGAGTTGTACACTAATGCTCCCGTAACTATAAAGAGTTGTACGCTAATGCTCCCGTAGCTGCGATCTACTCTGCTGTGGATGTGTGAAAATATGCTAATGCAACAGCAGCCGAGACTTGTGCTGAGATGCACACCTGAGCCATCACATAGGTCAGCAACTGCGTACACATATGCAGTATCGAACGCAGAACATGCAAACATCGACTCCTGGAGTGAGTCTATGGTCACTCAGAATGGCCGCCATAATTGAGACGACGGAGCCATGCATATGGGATCGCAGATGCATGATGTGACACCCCCCAAATTGGCTGAGACACGTGTTTTTGGCTAACACATCCTGTCACCTCCCCCAAAGCTCACTGCCTGTATATCAGATTGTGAGTAGATTCACAGTGTGCGACTACGGTAATGTATATGCAGTGGCAAAAAATCGCTACATTTGTGAAAACGGCAAACAATTCAGAATCAGGCACAATGGTATGTGTATGCCATACATGCCGACAATGTGGTGGCCTCCACCTGGAGGAGGCAGCCATATCTGTACAGCAGGAGGGCGTGACGCTAATTTGGGGGCAGATTGGGGTGTGACTCTGTGATCGCGTCATCGCGGTCACGTCCCTGCCGCACAATGCTGAGATTACCAGCATTGTGCAGCAGGGGATGGGGCCATCTGTTCCCCCAGATTGCCCACTTAGGAACTTACAAGCCGGAGCGGACGCCGGCAGAGGGGTGGTGTGGGGGGATGAGACTTGCCCACCTTTCCAGGGTGCCAGGAGTGCCACCCAATTTTCGGGAGGCTCCTGACTTTCCCGGGAGAGCAGGCAAGTATGGTGTATGCACAACCAGTTACATATCCCAGAATTCTGAAATTCTGTCTGGTTATATAAATGTATGCAATACTTACTGTACATACATGTTATCTGTTTAAAAAAATGGAAGCTATCTGGTCTCTCTTTGTGTGGATCTCTAGATCACCTCACTAGAACACTGTTGTTGAGTAGCACAAGATTCTGAACCACTACCATATAATGATGAGGTGATATACGTAGGCACTGCATGGAGCTAGATCAGAGGTCAGTAGGCAGCCTCCACAGGGATAGAAAGAGTTATTTTTAGTAAGGCTCAGCCACTCATACTGCACTGAAGATGATCTGCATATGTAATGTCTTCTCTGCACGCATGCATTGCCCATTGGTTGGACGCCAACAATTTGCAGCTATTAAAGGAAACTATCCTAAATTAAAACAGTAATATTTTGTTTCCTCAGTTCTGACATGTCTTCTAGTTACATGGAAAACACAACAGAAAACATAGTGCTACCATTCCAATAGCAATAACATGTTTTCTTGTTCTTTGTTGTATGGGAAATAATCACAACTCTAATTATTATTATTTTATATATAACTAAAATTGACATAATCATTTACAGTTTAGGAAAAAAATACAAAGTCATTCATTTTGGAGATATTTCAGAAGAGATAGGGGTCTAATCATCATCACTTCAATTCTACAAGAGCAGGTGAAAATAAATATTTTTACCTGTAATTGAAGAAATTAAGTTATCTGGCCATTCATCAAGAAGGTAAAGCAGGAGATATCACAGATATACAGGTCTCAGCATGGTAGCACCTCTTATTATGTTTAAATTAGGATGTGCAGCCCAGCCCCCCTTTTTTCCTATGTATGTAAGTATTTAAGGTACACTTGAAGGTGAGACCCCTTCTCCTGGGGTAGCACTCCTCCTACCTGCCCCAGGAAATTTTAATTAGTATGCGTCCTGTGCATTGCAGTACATGTAATGGGAACTATTATAGGTAAATCCGTGAGGTGGTATGTGCGCAAACATCTTTGGCCCAACATGTACTAAGAACCTCAACAGAAAACAATGTTAATTGATACTTTATTATATATATTTTAGGTGTGTGCACCGGCCACTTTTCGTGTTTTGTGTTTTGGTTTTGGATCTGGATCTTTCTTCGTGTTTTGGATCTGGATTGGTTTTGCCAAAACCACCCTTTCGTGTTTTGGGTTCTGGGTTTTGTGTTTTGGATCTGTATTTTTTTGAAAAAAAAAAAGCATAAAAACAGCTAAAATCACAGAATTTGTGGGTTTTTCTGCTCCTATGCTATTATTAACCTCAATAACATTAATTTCCACTCATTTCCAGTCTATTCTGAACACCTCACACCTCACTGCAGTGGCAGACAGGATGGCAGTTTGAAAAACTAGGCCCCAAACAGTACATAATGCAAAGAAAAAAAGAGGTGCAAGATGGAATTGTCCTTGGGCCCTCCCACCCACCCTTATGTTATATAAACAGGACATGCACACTTTAACAAACCAATCATTTCAGCGCCAGGGCCTGCCACACGACTGTGGCTGAAATGATTGGTTCGTTTGGGCCCCCACAAAACAAGCTGGCAATTAATCTGTCCCTGCACAAACTGGCTCTACGGAGGCAAGATGTCATCCTCATCCTCCTCATCCACCGACTCCTCACCCTTTTCAGTGTTGTGTACATCCTCATCCTCACAGAGTATTAATTCGTCCCCGCTGGAATCCACCACCACAGGTCCCTCTGTACGTTCTGGAGGCTGGTCTCCCTGGAAGAGTTGATAATTCATTTTTAAGAACATCATCTTCTCCACATTTTGTGGAAGCAACCTCCTACGCCTTTCGCTGACAAGGTTCCCGGCTGCACTAAACACTCTTTCGGAGTTCACACTGGAGGGGGGCAACTCAGGGAAAATAGAGCCAGTTTGTACAGGAGCCTCCAAGTTGCCTCTTTTTCCTGCCAGTACAGGTATGGACTGTCTGACATGCCTACTTGGATGCTGTCACCGATGTAATCCTCCACCATTCTGTCAATGGTGACAGTATCATATGCAGTGACAGTAGACATGTCAGAAATTGTTGCCAGGTCCTTCAGTCCTGGCAACTTCATATGTCCAAACTTGGTCCTGCCTGCCCTGCATCACCATCAGTGGGTTGCTTAGGATGCCTAAGTTGTTTCCTGGCAGCCCCAGTTGCGGGAGAAAATGAAGAAGGAGCTGTTGACGTGTCACGTTCCGCTTCAGCTGACAGTGTTTTCACCAACAGGTCTTTGCACCTCTGCAGGCTTGTGTCAGCCAGAAAGAGAGATACCACATAGGCTTTAAACCTAGGATCGAGCACGGTGGCCAAAATTTAGTGGTCTGATTTCAACAGATTGACTACCCTGGAATCCTGGCAAAGCGAATGAAGGGCTTCATCCACAAGTCCCACATGCTGAGCGGAATCGCTCCATCTTAGTTTCTCCTTCACTTTCTCCAGCTGCTTCTGCAAAAGCCTGATGAGGGGAATGGCATGACTCAAGCTGGCAGTGTCTGAACTGACTTCACGTGTGGCAAGTTTGAAGGGCTGGAGAAAAATCATTCTTCACTGCGCTTGAGTCAGGTGCATACCCCCTCCTTTGCCTATGTCATAGGTGGATGTATAGGCTTGAATGACCTTTTGCTGCTCCTCCATCCTCTGAAGCATCACAACCTCTTGCTTCAGGTGATGGTGGGGCAGGTTCAAGAGTGTTTGCTGGTGCTCCAGTCTTCGGTACGCAGTCGCTGAATGGCAAAAGTGGCCAGAAATTTTTCGGGCCACCCAAAGTATCTCCTGCATACCCCCATCATTTTTCAGAAAATTCTGCACCACCAAATTTATTGTGTGAGCAAAACATGGGACGTGCTGGAATTTGCCCAGATGTAATGCCCCACACAATATTGGTGCCGTTGTCAGATATCACAAATCCCCAGGAGAATCTAAATGGGGTAAGCCACTGGGCGATGATTTCCATCAGTTTCTCTAAGAGGTTGTCGGCGGTGTGCCTCTTACTGAAACCGGTGATACAGTGTAGCCTGCCTTGGAAAGAGCTGGCGTTTCTGAGATGCTGCTACTGGTGACGCTGCTGTTGTTGCTGCGTAAGGTGATAGATCTACCCAGTGGGCTGTCACAGTCATATAGTACTTAGTCTGCCCTGTTCCACTTGTCCACATGTCCGTGGTTAAGTGGACATTGGGTACAACTGCATTTTTTAGGACACTGAGGACACTTTTTCTGATGTTTCTGTACAGTCTCGGTATCGCATGCCTAGTGAAGTGGAATCTAGATGGGATTCGGAACCGGGGACACACTACCTCCATCAATTGTCTAAATCCCACTGCACTAATGGCGGATACCGGATGCACATCTAACACCAACAAACCAGTCAAGGCCTCAGTTATCCGTTTTGCTTCAGCATGACTGCTGTCGTACTTCATCCTCCTCGCTAAGGACTATTGGAGGGTCAGTTGTTTAGTAAAAGTAGTGGTGTTCCTACTTACCTCTCTGGGATGATGAATAACTCCCAGCAGCAGCAGTAGCAGTAGACGTAACAATTCAGGATCCTCCGGAGGATCCCGGATAGGAGAGTCCGTCAAGCCAGTGACTTGGCCTGCAGGACTACTTCCGGTCCTGACTAAGGAGGAAATTGATGAGGAGAGAGTTGACGGTGTGGTTTGCAGGCGCTTGGATACAACAGGACAGGATTTAGGTGTCCCTGGACTGCTTATGGTCTTAGCCAAAGTTTCTGAACTTGACAGTAACTTTTTATGAACGCGCTGCAGGTGCCGTATAAGGGAGGATGTTCCTAGGTGGTTAACGTACCTACCCCTACTTATTTCACCTTTACATATGGCACATATGGCAAGACAGTTGTTGTCCGGATTTGGATAGAAATATTGCCAGACCAAAGAGGTGGAATGTTTGATCTTCTGCCCAGGAATAACTGTGATGGGCTTTTTCATTCCACGGACAACAACTAGCCTGATTTAAACAAACCACATCACCATCAGAATCCTCCTCGCCAACTTCCTCCTCAGCGCCAGCTATACCAGTATCCTCATCCTGTTGTACTTCAACAGTGACATCAATTTGCATATCAGCAAGTGGACTGTGGGTGCTCCTTGCAGCACTTGCAGAGGGCGTGCAAATGGTGGAAAGAGCCACCTCTTCCCGTCCAGTGTTGGGAATGTCAGGCATCACAACCGCCACCACACTTGGACTCTCCTTGGGGATTTATGATATCTTCTTAGAACGCAGTTCTTCGTTGTGCTTTTGCCAGCTTAACTTGTTTGATTTTTGTAGCCGGAGGAGGGCTTCCATCGTCTTGTGAAGCTGAATCACTAGTCATGAACACAGGGAAAGACCTTAGCCATTCCTTGCCACTCCGTGTCGTAAATGGCATATTGGCAAGTTTACGTTTCTCCTCAGATGACTTTATATGTATATATAATTGGGATTTTATATGCCCTCTACCATGACATTGGGCATCGACCTTGGCAGATGATGTTGATGGCATTTTATTGTCTATGTCATGACTAGTGGCAGCAGCTTCAGCACTAGGAGAAAGTGGTTCTTGATCATTCCCTATTTTATTTTTATCGGACAAAGTTTTGTCCTCCATTTATGTTATATTGATATATATACGTGCGGCTAAGGCGCTCACAAACACAGAAAAGAAGAATTTAAAAATTTTTTGGGAGTGCACTTTGGGGGTTAAACCACCCTTTAACAGACTTATGACACAGGCGCACGCTTGGCGCTGATCCTTTGTTGATGGACGTGTGGGTACAGCGCACACAGTTCACAACACAGAAAATAAGTATTTTTTATTTTTTTTGAAGTGCAAATTGGGGGTTACACCACCCTTTAACAGACTTATGACACAGGCGCACGCTTGGCGCTGCTCCTTTATTGATGGACGTGCGGCTACAGTGCACACAATTCATAACACAGAAAAGAAGAATTTTTCATTTTTTTGGAGTGCACTTTGGGGGTTACACCACCCTTTAACAGACTTATGACACAGGCGCATGCTTGGCGCTGCTCCTTTGTTGATGCACGTGCAGCTACAGTGCACACAATTCACAAACACAGAAATAAATGTTTTTTTTGCACTTGGGGGGAGCACCCCTGATGGACAGATCACTCCCTGGACAACACTACAGTACCCTTTTAGGACTACAGCCTTTATGGGACACTGCACAACACAGCCCAGCCAGCCCCTGTAGACTTTTGGAGTGGACACAGCCCCTATGGACAACTGACTGCATACCACAGCCCAGCCAGCTCCTATGGACAACTGCAGCACAACACAGTCCAGCCAGCCCCTATGGACAACAGCAGCACAACACAGCCCAGCCAGCCCCTATGGACTTTGGAGGAGTGGACACAGCCCCCATGGATAACAACAGCACAGCACAACACAACACAGCCCATCCAGCCCTAACGCCCACCCTCCCTCTTCACTGTCCACAGCCGGAGTGAGAAATGGCGCCGACGCGGGGACCTTTTATAGAATCCAAAACCTGCGAGATCCGGATGGTGGGATGATGACGTTTTACCTCGATTTCAGTTCCGAGTCAGGCGGGAAAACCCGAGCCGGACTCGGTTCCTGACTCGGATCAGGGGGGCTCAGGGGGGTTCAGATTTCAGAAATCCGTACCCGCTCATCCCTAATATATTTTGATAGTTAGTATTCTTAGTGCTTAGAGTGTGCATCTGCATTCCCCCGTTTTTTTTGCACGTGTATAAATGCTAAACAGCTGGGATTAACTGAGAGTGAAAGCTAATATGAAAACAAACATGACTCATTAATCTACTGCCTGAAGAAACAGCAGGTCGCCAAGGAACACGTCATATTTAACAATTGGATTATTTGATCATTTGTCATTTATTATTATTTTATGGTTTATTATTTAAGTGTAATCTTTTATATGCCTTACAATTTGTTTACCATGTGTTACTGAAATTTAAATATGATTTGCCTTTTTACCTTGTGGAAGGTGAGTTTGGGAGAAGTACTGCACAGATCGGTATGATCTGTACAGGTTTCTTAGGTGTAAAAGAATAGAAATAGTTAAAAGTATTAAAAAAATGTGTGGGGTCCCGCCAAAAATCATAACTAGCCCTAGATCTCTTAGCCAGGTCTGGTACTGGTGGGGGGCAACCGGCAGGGTGTCCCCCCAATTTTCCAATAACCATTGCCGGGCTGAACCAGCCAGGGGGCTTACACTATAGCAGTGAGACACACAGCATTGGATCCCCCTGCCATAACCTAAACCAGATCCAAACTGGTCAGTCAAGGCCTTGAATTCCTCTGAAAGTTGGGACCGCCCAAAATAGGGGTTCCCCTCCTAAGGAACCCCCAGGCCTGGAATGAAAGTCCAGGGCTGTTCCTCCACATCCCTGGTGCTTCCACACAAAATATGGAAGTCCTTTATTAAAATTGTTTTAAAAAAATTCATACTCACCAAACTCATTGGATCAGGTCCTCTTCAGTCCATGTAGTAGTCCATTGGTCTACAGACAACAAAAAATTAACATCTTGAGCCCAAACAAACAGTACTGTACATTTGGTATGGTACTAGCGCGTAATGGCAGGTCATTGCCAGTCACTCTCATAAAAATTAATGGGGAAGCACTAATTAATTGAGAGCTCCGATCCCATGCTCTCAGCCAATTAGTTTCCACTATTGATTCTTATGAGAGAGTGACCAACAATAACCTGTCATGCCACTATGTGCTAGTTTGGATTTGGGATGTTCATTTTTTGTTTTCTGAAGACCAGTGGACTACTACTGTACATGGACCAAAGAGCAGCCGATCCAATGGGTTTGGTGAGTATGATTTTTTTTTCTTTTATAAGGACTTTCATTTTCGGTGTGTGAGTACTGTCATTATTGTAATATTTTCTTTACCAATGGACTACAGGTGCCACCGGGCCCTTAATGTCCAGACATGATTGCACTTGTTGTTTCGCAATTGCTGGCATGCTGGAGCAGGCTTGCTGGGATATCTAGTCCCACTGTAAAGAACAATATTATTTTCTATCTTTTACACCATTAGCCCCATGCCCACCATTACCAGGGCTGCAAGGAGTAGCCCTGGGCTTTCAGCCCAGGCCTAGAGGTTCCATTGGAGGGGTGAACCTTTTTTTGGGGGGGTCCTGGCTTCCAGAGAAGTTCCAGTCCTGACCAGTTTGGGGCTTGTTTATGTTATGGCAGGGGGGGGTCACATGGTGTGTATCTCCCTGCTATAGCGTAAGCCCCCTGGCTGGCCTGGTTTAGAACCAAAACCAACCTTTTGTAAATTTACCCCTTTGACTCAGTTTTCTTAAATGGAGAGTTATTTGAAGAGATTTATAAGGAATCTCCTGAGAATTATGATGAGGACATGTTCCAAGAGGGAAAAATCAGTTTAATGAAAAAGGCGGCGATCAAGGTGCTTACACAAACTACCAAGCAAGCTATCTACCTGAAAGAGACTTTGGGCATAAATGCCTACATTTGAAAAAGCAATTCAGGGAGAGCGTGAAAGTAACACCTATGAGCGTGGCAGTAAAGTGGACGTGTACAGCTACATCTGAGAGGCGTGTCATAAACCTGACTTACATCCATATGTAAATAAGCCCCAAAGCAGTTAGTAAGAGCTATATGTTGATGAAAATGCACTGATACTTTTCAGGGCTTGCTCATGTATGTGTCTTACAAGTGGTTCTATATAAGTGGCCACGAGAAACCTTATATGAAAATGCATGTAGCCCTGGGGATCATAGTGCCTTATAACTAATGCAGGGAAATGGCACTGATTATATATATATCTCTGATCTCTTTTTTTCCCAAGTATATAACAGCAACATAATGGGGGTAAGATGCAATCAGGGAGATCGCTGGACTCTTCAGTGAGTGAAGTAAATTGCCACTATTTCAGGGAGTCTCCCTGACAATCAGGGAGTTGGAAGTATGACTTTGGTGTTTTTATACAAAGTGTCAGGTTGTAAACCCAACACTTCTGTTAATGGCCAAGATTTAAAAGGGCAGTGTTTTTACTTGCCATGTCTTGCTAGTTAAATATCGGACATAAACACAAACAGAAGTGTCAGTTTTTACAACCCGACAATTCATGAATAAACCCCTTTATATAAATTAGGTCTTCTGAAACAGGATGAGACTATCCACATAGAGGACCTCATTCAGAGCCGGTCGCACAGAGCGTGCGGTCGGTCTGAATGAGGGGAGGACGTCTTGAATTTTCAAGATGTCCTCCTTTGCGGTGGTAAGGCTGTGGGTTAACACCCACAGCCTTACGACCGCCTAAGGTGATGGTCACGATGGTCAAGACCATCGCAACCATCGGGGCTTACGACGAGACCCTAGGGTAGGGTCTCCCTTGTCGTAAGCCCCAGAGAGCTTTCGGCTCTGTCTGAGCCGGAAGCTCTCCACTGACATCACTAGTGATGTCAGTGGGGCCGCCCCCAAACGGTAGGCGTTCCCATGGGAACGCCTCCGTTTGGGCTGCCACCCCCCCGGCCCGCCTTACAAACGGGGCGAGCTGTCAATCAACATCGACAGCTCGCCCCCTTTGGATCGAGACCCACTACGACCGGCGCTGTCGGTCGTAGCGGGTCTCACGCATGCGCACGACAGGCAGTTTCTGCTGATTAAAATGATATGCGGCATGCCACTATTCTTTGTGTGACTGCGGGTGTATCTGTATGTGAAACGCTATGTTACAGAGTCAGCGGCCGTTTCACTTGCAGATACACCCGCAGTTGCACACAGAATATAGGCATGTCGCATATGAAGGTCAAAAGTCGCACAAAAAGAAGCTCGGCACTACCGAGTCATGCCACGACATGGCGCAACTGGAAGAGCTGTTTAACTTAACAAGGAGGCTAGATGTATGAGGACAGATCTATACCTGCAATTACTGCTGTTGTGACCACCGCTGTGTTACCACTGTGTGTATCACCGTTATCAATAGACCCAGTATCCTGGTTAAGGACATTTGTGTGGCCTAACAATCCACTTTCACATCTGCTGTCACCATATTGGAGTCACCCCAAGGTTCCACCAATAGGTCATATCATTATTACGTGTAACTTTGGGGATTAATATATTGCATTAATATAATTGCATATGATTGCATTTAATGAGATGAAGAAGAAAGCGGTCACACAGAAGGAGAAAGCGGTCTCACAGAAGAAAAAAGCGGTCTCACAGAAGAAAAAAGCAGTCACACAGAAGGAGAAAGCGGTCACACAGAAGGAGAAAGCGGTCACACAGAAGGAGACCTGCACATGCGCTGTACCTAGCCTGCACATGTGCAGATCTCTCACCATCAGTGTTGTACGCAAACCATTAGGTTTGCGTACAACACTGAATCAGGTCCTATGTCTGGTATCTGTCACATACCTCCCAACAGGAGGGACAAAATTCTCAGCTCCTAGACTTCCCTCTTAATTTATGATTGCCATAACCTGTGTTGAACTCGTTAATTGATAAGAAAGATGTTTCAACACAGGTGATGGCAATCATAAATTAAAATGAAAGCCCAGGAACACAGCAATCTGCCCCTCCTGGAATGGGTCATGTTGGGAGGTATGCTGTCAGCAATAATACATGTCAATTGATCAGCCTAATGGCCCGTAACCACGGGACGATCAAACGACGATCAGATACCATTGTCTGATCATCCTGCATGTGCAGGAGACAAAATGGTGAAGCATTGAAATTGGTGTAAGTAAGCATTGAAATTGGTGTAAGTACTGTCTGGAATCTCTAAGTTTTCTCTAAGTTAAAAAAAACCTATATTTTGCACTTAAGTGGCAAATAAGTGATTAAATTGTACTTTATTTGTTTAATGGCAATGATAAGTCCACTGGCAAAAAGTTAAGCTGCATACACACACAACGATTTTGTTGCCAACGATGTTATGAACGATTTTATGAACTATTATCTGTCAGATTATCTTTCAGGTTTTTTAAAGTGTAATGAACGATTTTTTTGAACTACAGACAATTTTTGCATATTAACTTTATGAAAATCGTTGAGTTGACAAGTTTGACTGAACTACAAACGACAAACTACAAACATGAATGCGCATGAACGATAATCGCTCATCGTTTGACTCAGAAAGTGAACGATTTTTTCAAATGATTATCGTTAAACGATATCGTTTAACGATAATCATTCAAAAAATTGTTGTGTGTGTATGCAGCTTAAGTATGCCAAATAGAAGTAACACAAATGCCTGCATTCAATTAGCCACGATAATTTCGCCGCTGACGGCGGAACCTTGTTTCCGCCGTCATCGCGTGTTTTGGCCACGGAAACTTATCAGACGCGCCCCGCTATTCGCCTTATTCAATTCTATAGGACGCAAAAACAGTACGCCGAGATGTCGGAACAGGCGGAAAGTGCTGTCAGAAATGGGGAAATCAGCCTGAATCCCCCAAAAAGATGCACTAACATTGGGGATCAATGTCGATGTCCCCGAATAGGCCTAATAAAGCTGTTTGGGGTACTTGAGTTGATTCAATAGCTTCTTACTAGCGTCTTTGCTAAGAATGGTGAAGAAAATGTTTTGGTGAAAATATGTAGTCATGTCAAATTTGGGATACTTCAAAATGGGTGCAAGCATATTTAATTTATTAAAGTCTCTAAAGTGAATTTAAAAATATTGTGAAAAACCCACCTGTTGCAAGCACCTGCAATAAAAAAAACACCTCACCCCTACTTGCAGACCCTCCAAAAATCTATTTTGCTACTTTTATGTTTGTACCCCAACTTTGTACTTTTTCACCCCCTTTTAAAAAGCCACTTTTGGGGTGTTCCTCTTTTTTTTTTTAGGGATTTTTTGTCTTATCCTTTGGGGGGCTGTCCCAAGGGTGCTGAGTAGTTTCCCCACCTTTGCACCCCAAAACCGCAATTCTGCACTTTTTATCCGCCTACTTTCATAGGCAAATCATTTCCGCCTATTACATTGCATTGACTTTCTGTGTACACGAAAAGTCTTTGAAATTGAAAACGGCGTAAAGTTTCCTCTTGGCGAAATGACGTCATCCGCGATACTTTTTCCGGGATTATGACTTTTCGCGTATAATTGAATGCGGGCCAAAGTCTGGAGATTTCACTTTCCAATTGTTCTAAAATATAAATGAAATAAATATCATAATCAGTTTTAGACCATTCAGCATACCCTTTCTGATACAAAATGCTCTGTTGCTGAACTTTCCACTTAATTTACTAATGCAGTTACAGTGCATGTGTAGTAGTAATCCATTGATGTTTTTTTTTTAAAAAAAACTAATTATTTCAACACAGATAACTGCAATAGTAAGCAATGTTGAAAATTCAGGAGCAGAGAATGTTATACTGGGAGGAAGCGATCAAGTTGTGGAACCTTTCTTGCACGATCATTTATTATCCCTTTCCCAGGTTATAAACATCAATAGATATAATTCAATGTAGTTATATAAAGTCAGTAGCTATATAAAACATTCTGTGTGTGCGTGTGTGTGTGTGATTATTTCATAACCTCCACCTGATGCTCATATTCATACAATATCAAGCTGACCTTGCTGTGAGTACAAGGACAAACTCCTTCATACCGCCTCACACAGCTTTTGTATTTGCTGTATTCCATGTTTATGGGATTTTAATTTGTGTGTCCTTGAAATGTTCTCTTTTAAAGAAACATTGTGCTTTGCATATGCAGAAGGTTAACTAATATTAGAGAGAAGAAAGCCTGCAGTAAATTAGAGATGTATTCTGCCTGTGGACATGCCTGCAACAGCTGTGTCCACTGCTGGTCCATCTGACAATTTGCCAAGCTAATTTTTCACCAGTCTGTCCCTGCTAATAGTCTCTTTCAAAAGGGGTAAATTTACTAAGGTTCCGATTACTATTCTTCTATGTCATCCGAGATCAATCTCGGATGATTTCGTTCATATTCATGTATTTCATTTTTCTAACAGGTTACTGAATTTACTAAGCCGCCGATTTGTTGTCTTTCGTGTTGACCGATGGTGTATTCATTCGTAACCGTTCATAATTTTCATTCGCATTTTGCATTCGATTTTGATAATCTTGGCCTAACATTGCAGGATTTTGCATCCGTTCGTATTATGCCAATGCATAAGCAATCACTCTAACTCGGCCTATTTCGCAAGTTCCAAAAGAGATCGTGCGTGATTGGTTTAAAGTGTCATAAGTGTGGGTGGCACACATTAATGTATGGTGTTACTTTGCTATTGTGTAATGTAATGTTTTGTTGTTAAGTTAAAAACTCTGGGCACTAAAGCTGGGCATCCACTATACATTTTTTTGTCAGATATCTGTCCAATCTGGCTGGTTGGAATGAAAATCTGGTAATGTATTGGAGCCAATGACAATCGTCCATTTGCTCACAAACACTGGAAAATAGCCAAAATTTGGTTGTTCAGACAAATTGGTTAAAAACACACAAATTTAACTAATTTGAAAAAAACATTTTGTCCTTTTTTCAGTGTTTAAACCATATGATTGATTATCATTTGCTCCCATACATTACCAGGTTTCCATTCCAACCAGCCAGATTGGCAAGATATCTGACAGAAAATTGTATAGTGGATGCCCAGCATTACAGATGTGTCCATATATATCAATCTATCATCCGTGTGCTACAAGTTACGCTACACATAATGCGGGAGCTCCATGTGCCTCCATGTCGCTCACAGAATATAGGCATGTTGCATATCATTTTAATCAACAGAAGCTGCTTGTGCTACCTATTATGCATTTCAAGGTAAAAAGTTGCATACAAAGACGATCGGCGCTACCGAGTCATGCCATCGGCCAATGCTGACCATGCTCAGTTTCATGACCCTGGTTTCCTCCAGCCAGGTGGCAGAGCCTCAGGTATCTCATAGCCCCCACAAGATCTCCATCCAGCACAGAAAACTCTGCCATGCTTTGTTTCTCTTTGTAACAGGAGAGAAGTGTATGTATATGCTTTACGCCCTTTTAGTGGCCACAGATTTGAAGTGTCAGTGATGGTTAAATATGTTCAGATATCAAACTCAAATTGAAAAAGGTGTTTGGGTTAGTTTTAGCATCTTATGCGGTAGATTTTCACTATATTTCGGCCGCAATGACAAATTTGAATACTTAGTAAATTTCCAGGTCCTCTTGATGTCTATGGCAAAAGGCTGCCGAGTTGGATCGATGGTCTACTTGTCCGAAAACATGTTACCGTCCGAGTTTTAGGTGTTCATGACCATTTTTTCCCTTTAGAGTGGGACAAACTCGGATGATTTTAGCGTTTAGAAAATTGCGAATATGTATTTAACGTGCGATTTAGCTGCATTCAAATTCATTCGAGCTTAGTAAATTTACCCCAAAATCTCAGGAAGAATGTTTTCTCTAGTAAACACAATTCAGGTCATTTATAAAGGGCAAAGCAGCCACAGCACAATTACAACTTTGCAGATGGAGTTCAGTAAAACATCTATATCACAGGTTCTCAAACTCGGTCCTTAGGACACCTAACAATGCATGTTAGGTGTCCCAACAGAATCACAAGTGAAAAATTAGCTCCACCTGTGGATCTTTTAAAATGTGTAAGTGTGTAATGACTACACCTGTTTACCTGCTGGGTGACCTTGAAAATATGACCTGTGTTAATGTCCTTAGGACCGAGTTTGAGAACCACTGATCTAGATTTAACTGATACCCCGTTTACACCAGAGCTAAAACCCGGGTTATTGAAGGGTTAACCTGGGCAGCTTCTTGGTGTAAAAGGGGTGAGGGTTGGATCGCCGGGTCGAGTAACCAGTCAATCCAACCAGGGTAAATAGCAGGGTTGAACACGGGAGTAACCCGTGAAACCCTGCTGTGTGTACGGCGCACTCCGGGTGATGATGACCTGCAGTGCGCCACAAGCCGACCAATTGATCCGGCTTCAGAGGAGCTTGGAGATGACGTCATCTCCAAGCGTCCACTTTCACGCCGGAAAAGCCGGGTCTATGTAGACCCGACTGCGGTGTGAGCGGCGTCGACTCGGGAATATCCCGAGTTGGCACCGGCTAAATTCCGGGTCTGATCCGGATAGGAACCCTGTTCCAACTCCGGGTCAGACCCGGAATTTTGGTGGAAAAGGGGTATTAATGAATAAGTGGTTTAAAGGAACAAAACTGATACATTTGCAGAGAAGCAGATGTTTGAGTTAGAGCTCCCATAGGAGGCCACTGTGGGAGGTGGGGCAGGGTGATCCTTGTCATTGTGCCCCATCCTGTGACCAGGGGCATTTTAAGAGAGGAGCAACCCACGGCAGCTGGGGGGTGCAGTAGATTCTGGCTTAGTGCCAGAAACTATGCGCATGCGCGGGTCTGTGGGAAAATGGTGCCTCCATTGCTTTCCAGAGGATATCAGTACTGCGCATGTGAGGGACACTTGCAGCCATCTAAAAACAGCGGATGGGTAAGTATAGAGACTAATGGGTGCAGGGTGAGCGGTGTGGGACCCCCTGGGCCCATGTGCACCCCACACAATGCACAGATTATAGATATTCCCCTGCCTGTGAAACATTGGGCTTGCTTCAGAGGTGGACACAATGTCGATGTTTGCGCAGTTGAGTGTATATGTTTGCTATCGCGCATTCATAAATAGTCCTGGTAGGTGGCCTGAAGTGAAAGCAAAAAAAGACCGTCTTATGGTGTGTTATGTGAGAGTCACGGGCAAGTCAGTGAATGCGGCTGAATTCTCACACAGATACACTACCACAGCAGCCATGTTTAGAGGATTTTCAAGGGACACTGGGCCTGATTCAGAGCCGCTCACTCTTAATTAGGGCCGGGCTTTTTTTGGGGGGGATCGGCCTCTTGGCCGCTCGCATAGCTGTGGGTGACCACCCACAGCTATTGCGAGTGGCCATGATGACGGTCGCGATGGTCAAGACCATCGCGACCATTGGGATTGCGACAAGACCCTTGTGGTAGGGTCTCATGGCCGCAAGCCCAAGAGAGATTTCGGCTCTAACAGAGCCGGAATCTCTCCACTGACATCACCCGTGATGTCCGTGCGGCTGCCCCCAAACGGCAGGTGTTCTCATGGGAACGCCTCCGTTTGGGCAGCCACCCCCCCCGGCCCGCCCACCAAAGGGGGCGAGCTGTCACTCAACATCGGTGCGAGACCCGGAGCGACGAATTGCCGATAGCCGGGTCTCACGCATGCGCACGACGGAGCTGGCTCCGTTGTGCGCATGCGCTGTGGGCCACCATCGACCCGGTTGCGAGCGCTCAGCGCTTGCAACCGGGTCTGAATCAGGTCCACTGTGCAAACCAGTGGGGCTGCAGCACAGTCCAAAATTCAAATAGGGGAGCCACACCAACTGCCAGTGAGTCCCAGCCATTTATGTTTGGCAAGCACTTGAAATGGCAGTTGGTGTGGCTCCCCTACTTGAATTTTGAACTGCGCTGCAGCCCCACCTCTGGAGCTGTCACTGGTGCCAACCATAAACTGTCTTAAGTGTTGATAGTGCACCAATGGTGGAATGTTTACACTGTCCGCAAGCATTGAAAGTGTGTGTCTCAGAGCCTGCACAGTCCACCATACGCTAGTACACAGGGAAAGACTAAACTAGCATTTGCAAATTCCATCGCTGCTACTCCACATAAATTTGCAGCAGTACTTGCATTAGTGTCCACCTCTGAATCAGGACTAATGCATTGAATCTCAAGACCATGTAGTGAAGGCAGGGCCATAATGCTGTGACTCACTGAGAATTATGCCATTCTGTGCGTTCGTGAAATGATCGCTCAGAGCCCACAGACGGAGCACTACTTTGAGTGACAGAAAGTGCCGTTTGTGGGTGGTAACAAGGGAAGGTCCTTGAAAATGGGGGAGTGGATGTGTGAACGCAGGTGTGTCTGAGCATCAAAATGCTGTTCTTTGTGTGTGCATAATTAACATGGAAGCGTCATAGTACACGTCACCTGGTTGTATTTCAGCCTGCAGTGACCGCAGTGCTTGCAGCGGGGTAGGGTCTACCTTAAGGGCTGCGAGCAGCCCCAATGGCTCTCGATGTTACTGATTAATCATACACTTCCTGGAGATGATGTGTGCTTAGAAAGAAAAGTGGGCATCATTACACCGATGTGCAATCACTCTGCCGTCGCTCTCTAAGACAGAGGGCATCCTTAAGCCTGGCAGTGCGATCACGGAATTTGCATATCCGCCCCCTGACGGCTGCGAGAGAGCACAGCATAGCAAGTGGGTCTGAATAAGCACCAAAGTACCAAAGAAGTGCTTCACTGTGCCTTGTTTGTGCACCAGTCCAAACATGAAGTGTAACTTTGCAGTGCAAGGTTATTGTTTTGATAGAAAGTTGAGCCCTAGATATTCCATGCTTTGCACTGCCTAACCCCTACACAAATCAGTACGGGTGGATATCGTCTTTTCAATCCCAGGGGTATATTTACTAACGTGCGGGTTTTTAGAAATGGAGATGTTGCCCATAACACCCAATCAGATTCTAGCTATTATCTTCTAGAAGGTGCTTGATAAATGTTAAGTAGAATCTGATTGGTTGCTAATGACAATATCTCCACTTCTATAAACCCACACTTTAGTAAATATACCCCCAATATGCAGCTTCAGTCTAGGGCAAAATTTATTAATGATTGCATTTATAATGTGATTATTAATTCCCATCACCACTTACTTAGGGTACCTGCAGAAACATCTACTGGGTTTATTCATCCTCCTTGTGGGGACAGCTCCGAGATACTCAACTATCCTAGTGGTATCATCACTTCTGGGTTTATGACCTGTGTGATCTAAATAAGCAATCATCATGCTGGGGAAGAGCTAGTGCTCACTATCGGAAATGGATCTGAAGGATCAAACTGGGGAGGTATAAGTAAGTATGACTTATTTTTTAAACTCACCAGGGATCAACTTAGTGTATCACAGCTGCAGCGGATTAGCCTGCCCCCCAGACTCCTGTGTCAATTAGTTCCCATTGCATAGTTTACACAGGAGTCTGGGTGGCAGGCAGATACACCAGCCTATACCAGCACAGACATGTTGAGCACATAAACCCAACCCCACCACTGCACTTCCAGCAACCAACTTTGCATCTTTGGAACATCAGAAAACCATCAACATCGGCATTCCTGGCTTGTAGACACTGCAGCAAGACAGATCCTATTAGGGACAAAGCCGCAACTAGTGGGGGCTAGAGGTGCACGTGCATTGGGTGCCAGATTTCAGGGGGTGATGAAGGGGTGATTCACCCCGCGGTGGCTTGAGGACTGCAGATTCAATGCGGACTAGCCGTCCACATGGAATCTGCTGAAAACGGCCCTCCAAAAATGGCCGCCACAAAGGAGGAGACAGATGCTAGAAGTCCTACTGGACCTCTAGTGTCTCTTAGGCCAGCGCAATGCACATAGTGTTCCCGGAAGTGTCTGGAACGCTGGCGCTGCCGGGAGAAGATGCAGAAGATGCTCATTGCCATGAAGCCCCAGGCAATGAGCATAAACTCCCTGGCAACGAGCATGAAACCCCTGGCAATGAGCATGAAACCCCTGACAATGAGCATGGAACCCCTGGTAATAAGCATGAAATCCCTGACAACGAGCATGAAACCCAGAGCATGAGACCCCTGGCAACGAGCATGAGACCCCTTGTAATGAGCATAAAACCCCTAACAACGAGCAGGTCATTTTAAAGTAATTACTGTGGGGCATAAAATGGTGTCGGGCAAATATGTATGTGGCACTTTGGTAGTAGGCATTACAGTGTGTGGCACAATGTGTAATGAACATTATGGCATGTGGAATAATGTAAGTCACTATACCAGGGACGTCTGACTGGTGCACTGCCTTATGGAGGAGCAAGCCCAAAATCCAGGTATGGGAAGGGAGGGGGCACAAAATTACTGCCTTGCCCCGGGTGACATATATCCTAGATTCGGCCCTGCTAGGGATTCCCCCCATAGCTGCTGCCTGTCACTAGCTGCCACCTGGGAACTCACTATGAGTGGACCATATCTGGATACCACAAGAGGGAAGTAGAGAAAGAGAGGTGCATGGGGTGAGAGAGAGATGCAGGCAATGAGAAGTGTGGGAGATGAAAGATGGAAGGAGGCAGTGAAAACGGTGGGGGATAAGAGAGGGAACAGGCAGTGAGAAGTGTGGGGGATAAAAGAGGGAAGTAGGCAGTGAGAAGTGCAGGGGATGAGCATGTGAGAGGTGCAGGGGATGAGAGAAGTAATTAGGGCGAGATACTCAGGGGATGAGATGGAAGCAGAGGCTGAAAGAGTAGCAGGAAGTGAGAGCAATTAAGTAAAGTAGAGATAAATGCAGGAGAGCTTGTGGAGAGTAAGAGGGTTACCTGGAATGAAGCTATGTCACATGAGGAGAGTGACAGACAAAGGAAACAGGTAAGAAATGTTGAAAATGAAGAGAGCTAATGTTGGAAACTCTAAGGAGGCTTCACTCTCTTATTAAGATGGGCATAAACCTAGGGACTTTTTCAGCATTGCACGCAAGTGAAATGCTGAATGCAGATTCCCAATTATTGGAACCAGGGGAGTTTCTAGAGAGGAGGGGGCCCGTGTGCAGTCTCCGGCTGGCAGCGCACCGAGCTGTACATGGCCAGCGCTGGAGTTATAGACCCAGAGTCTATAGTGTATGCACAGGGTACCGGGAAAATGTCAGCGGTGGCCATTTTACTGGTGCCGCGGCCATTATCCCGGCACAGGGCACCGGGATAATGTCCGCGGTGGCCATTTTCCCGGTGCCACGGCCATTATCCCGGCAAAGGGCACCGGGATAATGGCCGTGGTGGCCATTTTCCCTGTACTGCGCATGCGCAAATGACAGGAAAATGGCCGCCGCGGACATTATCCAGTAATTTTACAGCGCCGAACCCACGCGCCGACTTGGGCCTCTGGAGAGGTAAGTAATATTATGGGTGCAGGGTGTATCGTGCGGGGCCCCCCTGGACCTAGGGGCCTGTGTTCCCCACACACCCTGCACCCATTATAGATACGCCCCTGCGCAGGACCCATTCTGCATATGTGCAGAATGGGCCCTGCGTAATTGCACGCAGCCCCTTCTATGCCTCTGCCTGACTGACAGGCAGAGCCATTTATGGGGCGGTGTGGGGGTGGCCAGGGACTGCGTCAACAGACACAGTTTCCTGGCCTCGCAAGGTTTACTCAGCTGGCTGGAGGCCTGGCGCCATCCACCATTGGGACCGAGCATTTGGACTGTTTGTTGTCTCAGGGACCCACTGTTGTGTATGCTAACTCTTCCACACTAACTTGTACACATATATTCCAATGGGTTATGCACCGAGGCATACAAGTTTACAGGCCCCATGCTACTAGAACACCCAGCAGCAGCACACAGGTACCAACTTAGGCACATGCAAAGCACAGACACAAGCTATCAGAACACAGAGTGAATATAGCAAAGAGTGTTTTCAGCACAGTGTCTTGGCACAAAAGCTAGTTACAGCACAACTAGCACAAACATGTCTATAAGAAGCATGTACACAGGAGCTACACCCATAATGGGGTTTATGAGGCTACAGTAAAAGGTGCAGAAAATTATACTGCATCAAAGTTTGCTGTGGAAATGCAACTAAAGCATGAAAGGTTGTAGAAAGTGACAGTAGATCCCGATGACAGTCCAAACTCAGTTGTAGAGAGAGTCATGGGTACTATTGGCTTAAGTGTATAGCAACATGTAAACTCTATCATAAATGGGAAGATGTTGGCAAAGGACATGTGGACAGCACTGCAGAAAGCATACCAAGATGGGTGTCTCATGAGAAGGATGAATCTAAGACATGTATTTCACAATCCCAAATTATGTGATTGCAGCAGAATGAGTGACTACATTGACAAATGCTGTTTGGGCCTGATTCAGAGCTGAACGCTCTGACCAGAGCGCTCGCTCTGAATCAGGGGCCTCCTACCTGAAAATGGAGCGGCCTCCTGGCCGCTCGCATAGCTGTGGGTGACTACCCACAGCATATGCGAGCGTCCAAAAAGATGGTCGCGATGGTCTTTGACCATCGCGATCATCGGGCTTGCGACGAGACCCTGCAGTAGGGTCTAGCTGCCGCAAGCCCAGGAGTGATTTTGGCTCTATCAGAGCCAAAATCACTCCCACTGACATCACTAGTGATGTCAGTGGGGCCGGCTTCAGACGGTAGGCATTCCCATGGGAACGCCTCCGTCTGGCAGCCATGCCCCCGGCACACCCACCAAAGGGGGCATGCTGTCAATCAACATCGACAGCACGCCCCCTTTGGTGTGAGACCCGGAGCGACAGAGAGCCCGTCGCTATCCAGGTCTCGCGCATGCCCACGACGGAGCTCCCTCCGTTGTGCGCATGCGCAGTGGGGCAACATCGACCCGCTTGCGAGCGTCCTTTGCTCGCGAGCAGGTCTGAATGACCCCCTTTGTTTCCCAGCAACTATTGTCTGTAGAAGTGCAAAGATGTTGAAGAAATCGCTACAGCAATGCTACAAAACTTGAAGCCTGAGTTTGACTTCCTAGTTGTGGTATTGTAAGCAAACAAAGCAAAATTAACCACAGACACAGTCAGAGCAAAGTTACTACAATTCCAGGAAAATTTGCCCTGTGAGTCATCAAATGCTGAGAGTACTGCATTATTTATAAATTTATTATTTATTACCAGTTATTTATATAGCGCACACATATTCTGCAGTACAGAATATTTGGCCATTCACATCAGTCCCCTGCCCCAGTGGAGCTTACAATCTATAGTCCCTTCCACATGCTCACACACACACATACAGTATACACTAGGGTTATTTTTTGTTGGGAGCCAATTAGCCTACCAGTATATTTTTGGAGTGTGGGAAGAAACCAGAGTACCCGGAGGAAACCCAAGTAAACACAGGGAGAATATACAAACTCCACACATGGCCATGGTGTGAATCAAACCCATGAGACAGTGCTGTGAGACAGTAATGCTAACCATTACACCATCTGTGCTGCAATTACGCACAAAGAGTGAGAAACTCAGAAAATTGCAAGTGCTAAATATGTCACAAGGTAGGTCACAAGGTATTTGACTGTAAGCAAAATAATGTGAATACTATGCAAAGCAAGAAATGCAATGGCAAAGATGAATCTGCCCTGATTGTCACAAATAGCTGCAGAAATGTTTGTTGGTATATTGATTCGGGCGTAACAAGACATTTAAGATGCAATAAGGAATGTTTCACCACATTGATGACGTGTGTCCTATTTGCAATCAAAGAAATTTGCAACCAAGTGCTTATAGCTACAAAAGTTGGAAGAATTAAAGCCTGCTTCAGAATTGGGACTAGAACAAAAGTAACAGATATCCAAGATGTGCTTTATGTACCAGAGCAACCACAGAGTTCACTTCACTAAAGGAAAAGTGCATTGCGCAGAACAGAAAAGGGACCATTATAGCTACATTACAGACACCCAATGTCAACAATTGTACATCCTTGATACACAACACTGTTAGGCAATGATGATGACTGAGTCACAGTTACTAGAACTTTTGCACAAAAGATTTGGTCACCTTGGATACAAAAATGGCCAAAAACTACTGAATGGGGTGGTCACCAGAATGTCAGTGACTGACACAGAAAATCCTGTATGTGAGAGCTGTATAATAGGAAAACAAAGCTGACAATCATTTCCCATCAGCAAACAGAGCTGCAGCACCACTGGAGTTAGTACATACAAATGTGTGTGGTTCAATGGAAATAAAGTCAATAAGTAGATATACATACTTAGTGACACCAAAGATGATTTTACAAGAATGACACACATACTGTATACTTCATCAGAGAGAAGTCTGAAGTAGTGAAGAAGATTGCAGTCTACACAAGACTTGTAGAGAATCAAAACCCTGACATCTGATAATTGTGGTAAATATCTAAACAGAGATGTAGAATTCTTATTGAGAAAATATGGAATTGAGCATCAATTGAACTGTGCCTATACTCCTGAACAGAATGGTGTAAGGGAACACTAGTGGAGAAAGCAAGGACTATTCTGAAGGATGCAGACCTATACAAGTAGTTTTGGGCGGTAGCCATGTCCACAGCAGTTTACCTTAAGAACCATTTCCCTACAGTTGCCCTAAAGGACAAAATAGCTACTGAGGCTTGGTTAAAGAGAAAACCAAGTGTAAAACATCTCAGAACTGTTGGAAGTACTGTCTATGAACACAAACCAAAGGAAAGAAGATGCAAACTGGATTTAAAATATGTAAAATGCACCATGCTTGGCCAGGGCCGTCCAAAAAGGGGTGTGGTCTAATTACCATAGGCCACATTCCCTAAGTGACGCTAATTGGGGACGTGCCCGTATGGCATGCCTCCCATTTAATGTCAGGCTGGGAGAGCGAGCCCAGCACTCCTTCAGTAGCTGGGCTGCCCCCAGCCCTCTCCGTGCATGAATGGATGCCACGCGCATGGCGTGGTATCCATTCCACCTCTCCAGGGCTGGCACAACCACACAGCTGCGGTGGTGGAGGTGCCCGACCACCGGCGGGACACTTCACCTACATGCACATCCGTAATGGTTAGCAAGACTGCGAAAGCATCCATACAACTGAGTACCATCGGACCCATACGCACAGTTAAGGCAGGTCAGACCTCACGCCGGAATTGCTTACTTCAGCACACACTATGAGGCCCCAGGGTGTGTATGGTATTGCAGTGGATAATTTATGCATGCACATGCAACGGCGTTGAAACGCACTGGCACGCCTGCGTTCACCCGTCCACCCCCCATCACCACTCACAAACGGCACTCCTTGTCAACCACTCTGCGATGGGTCTGTGTAGTCGCTGCGATCGTAGTCCCGATTGCAGTGCACGGTTCTTGCACGCGCACTGCGATGCATACGCAGTACGCAACAATTGCCCGATTCTGTGCATCTTAGCAACTGCGATCCTTGCTGAATCAGACCCCAATCTGTTGTGTGTGTCCTCCGCACAGCTGAGCAGGAGAATGGGGGAGAGATCTCCCTCTCTGCTGGGCACAGCACACAGCTCGCACCTGCTGAATGAAGGAAAGCCTCCAAACGCCATCTGAAGATGGTGTTAATATCATGAGGCTCCCTCTGTTATTATTTTTTCAATTTAACTTTAGTAATTCTGAAAAGAACACATTTCCCATTATAGGCATGGGAAATGCAATGTACATTCAAAAAATATGCTAATTTCAGGGCATGAAGAAATTCTTACGAAAACTCCTCCTTACATATAGGTGATACTAAAATAATGTGAAAATGCCCATTTTCACATTATTTTAGTAGAAAAAATATTGATAAATAGGCCCCTTAGTGACATAGGGAGGTGTAAGCTATACACATATGACATTTGCTGATCCATGCTTATTGGCTTATTTACTTTCAGTGCAGTGTAACTAACCTGATTTTCCAGGAGGCATAAATAATTTTTCGAATTTTGGGCAAATGTGGAATTAGCAAACTGATTGAATTGATCTGCTCATATTGAAGGTGTAATGGTGCATACACACGGTCAGATTTTTCTTCAGATCTGAACGATAACGATTTAAAAAATCGTTCAATCTTCCATATCTGAAGGAAAATCTGACATATCTGACATGTCTGTATGATGAACGATGAACAATGCGCATTCCCGATGGTCAGATAACGATATCTGACATCTGATGTGTTTGCAGTCAGATTTGGACGATTCCATTAATTTTAATGCAGTCAAAAATCGTTCATAGTTCAAATCGTTCAAATCGTTCAAATAGTTGGTCAAATTGTTCATCAAATCGTTCCGATCGTTCAGGTCATTCAAATCGTTCAATCGTTCATCTGACACATCTGACAAATCTGACCATGTGTATGCTCCATAATACTTGTTGCATGCTGGATGATTCATTAGGGGGCACTGGTGATTTGCAGTGTATATCCGGTGCATAGACAGAATGTTGCCAGACAATATTTCCCAATTCTAGGGTTAGGGTTAAGCTGTGGTAAGGGCTACGGTTAGTTGTTGTCTATATAAAACCACATTGTCCAAATTCACATTGTCAACATTCTGGCAATGTCACCATTATGTCAGTGTTGACATTGTGAATGTCAATATTTGACATGTTGACGCCCCATCCAAGTCAACATTCTGAATGTCAAATTTGTTAACACACCCGTCTTCATATATAACATCTAACAATAACAAAAGCAAAAAAATCCAATACTTTTTATTACCACTATTTTCTGTTTAGTTTCTAAACTCCGAAGTAACTCCAGCAATATTCATGGTAACATGAGCAACTAATCCACACAGATTTTTGTGACTATAATTATGGCTTGGCCTGATCTCTCATGCAGTGAAAGGCTTTCATTTCCTTACGCTCACTTTTCTCCACATGGCAGGTAAATCACTTTTAACTCTCTGAAGCTTTGAAGATGGCAAAAAATACTCAACATCACTTCTACTCTATTCTCACACTGACAGTTTTAAGCTCAGGAACTGGGTTTGGGTATGTAGCATTTCACATATTTTAACCCATGATTATGTATCTTTATTGAGAATAATAAAGACATAGAGACAGATGCAGAGCTGCAGGCAAGTCAGACGCAGTTGCACTCGCATTGTGTGCACGGAACTAAATGCAAATATTTGCCTGTATGCTCAATTGTATCTATGCAGATGCACCATCACTATCCTTACTGGGTTTCATTGTCATCATCATTATCAGAGCGTACCTGCACCAACCCTATCCTTGGTGCAAGAGATGTATCAGAAAACAGATGGATCTATGCATAGTAATAGTGTCTACACACCCTCCCTAACTCGCCTACATGTGAAGACCCCATTGCTACCCAGTTAGGCCTCTTGAACCATAAGTGGAGGTGCAACTGAGCTTCATATGGCTCTAAATCCATGTTAGTGGCTTTATGGGGTTGGATATGATCCCCGGCATTCAGAACCCCGACGGTCACAATGCTGGCTCCAGAATTCTGACAGTCAAAGTCCTGACGCATGTTGGTGAGTATTCTAATTTACCCTTCCCACAGCCTAACCCTAACTGTCCCCTTCAGCAGCCTATCCTTAACCATCCCCTTCGGCAGCCTAACCCTAACCATCCCCTCCTACCTAACCCAGGATTCTGGAGCTGGTATTTTGACCACCAGGATTCTGACTACATCCTGCTTAAGGGCAATTGTCTTACTCCATATAGGAGTAATATACGGTGGGATGTATCAATGTTTCAATGTATCAATTTTGAAGGAAAACTCAGATCTATCCCAACCTCATTCGGAAGGGGCAGCTAGAATGTTGGCATCTGTGATTATAACAGTGGTCAAAGGAAGTGAGGGTGGTAACATTTGTACTAAGGGACAAACTTAAGTAAATGTATTATGCTTTAGTGGTGGTAGCACATTTTTGGCTCAAGTCATCTCAGAAAAATCCTAAACATCTATGTTTAGGACATAAAGGAGATGGTAAAATCGCACACTGCGTCCACTTGTGTAGCTGGATTAGTCCCATACTGGATTTCCATTTAGAATAAATTTCAAAAGTGTCACCAAGCCTAGGATACTGTATTCTAGGAGAAAATAAGGAGTGCACAACTGTAAAGACCAATTCAATTTTATGTAATAAAATAAGTATCCAGTTACGTACATCAAAGTTACAAACAATCTGTGTGAACCAGCCTGTAAAGTGCTGAACGTCTGGGGACAGTAACCAATAATCAGACCGAGCTCGTACTCATGGAGGCCTGTTGCTGATTTAAATTCCTCTGGCAAGCTGTGTCCCGGCAAAGACCACTTATCACACACTGTGCCTGTGACTGCAGTCTCCAAACTTTAAGCTCCGGAACCACGATAGATACGTGTGTGTTCCAAGCCTCACTGTCAGAGATAATGAAGTGAGGGGGTCATTCAGACCCGCTCGCGAGCGCAGGATGCTCGCAAGCGGGTCGATGTTACCCCAATGTGCATGCGCACGACGGAGGGAGCTCTGTAGTGCGCATGCGCGAGACCCGGACAGCGACAGCCAAGCTGTCGCTCCGGGTCTAGCACCAAAGGGGGCGTGCTGTCGATGGTGACTGACAGCACGCCCCCTTTGGTGGGCGTGCCGGGGGTCCGGCCCCACTGACATGACTAGAGATGTCAGTGGGAGTGATTTTGGCTCCGATAGAGCCAAAATCACTCCAGGGCTTGCGGTCACCGAGACCCTACCGCAGGGTCTTGTCGCAAGCCCGATGGTCGTGATGGTCTTGACCATCGCGACCATCTTTTTGGCCGCTCGCATATGCTGTGGGTGGTCACCCACAGCTATGCGAGCGGCCAGGGGGCCGCTCCATTTTTAGGTAGGAGGGCACTGATTCAGAGCGAGTGCTCTGGTCAGAGCGTCTGGCTCTGAATCAGGCCCTCAGTGTGTATCCATATAGTTGCCCCAAAGGCGTTTTGTCACTAAACCAGCTTTGTTTAGCCTTTAAAATGATTGCCACTTTAATAAAAATGGAGAGACTCGGATAAATCCTTACAGCGTCGGAAAATCGTAGGCTATTACATTTAGGGCCTCATTCAGAGGCGGTCGGAGGATGCAAGCGGTCGCTCAGAAACTGGGCGGCCACTTGCATCCTGACCGCCCACCTCTGTTGCGGTCGTTAGGCTGTGGGTTAACACCCACAGCTCTAACGACCGCTCGGGTGATGGTCGCGATGGTCATTGACCATTGCGACCGTCAGGGCTTACGACGAGACCCTAGGGTAGGGTCTCACTTGTCGTAAGCCCCGGAGAGCTTCTGGCTCTGTCAGAGCAGGAAGCTCTCCACTGACATCAATAGTGATGTCAGTGGGGCCTCCCCCAAACGGCAGGCGTTCATGGGAATGCCTCCATTTGGGCTGCAACCCCCCTGGCCCGCCTTCCAAATGGGGCGAGCTGTCAATCAACATCGACAGCTCGCCCCCTTTGGAAAGAGACCTGCTACGACCGGCGCTGGACAAACATCGAGGCGGCCGTGCGGTCGTAGACCGTACGGCCGCCTCTGAATGAAGCCCTCTATGTGGATAGTCTCATCCTGTTTTAGAAGCGCTGTGGGTCGTAGCGGGTCTCACGCATGCGCACGAAGGAGCCGGCTCCCTCGTGCGCATGCGCACTAGACAAACATCGAGGCGGCCGTGCAGTCGTAGATCGTACGGCCGCCTCTGAATACAGCCCCTAGCCCTTTAGCTGTTTTTATCGATTTTTTATCCAAATCCAAAACCAAAACACTTGAGGGTGGTTTTGCAAAACCAAAACATAAAGATGAATCAAGATCCAAAAACAAAACACGGGGGTCCACGCATATCTCTGGTTCTTAGCAGCGCCATAGTCTGCAAGGGACCATGGGGCTGCGACGGTCAGGGCCGGCGCTACCACTAGGCAAACTTAGACAGCTGCCTAAGGGTGCTGGCCAATACAGGGCAGTAGTGTGGACCGCACATAAGTGCATTCCGCACTAAACTACTAGGAACAAAGACACAGCCACCGGCGCTGGCAGCTGTGTGTTTGTTTTAGCAGCCGATTAAAGTCAGACAGACATCTCTCCCATCATGCAGAGCGGGCCGGCCTGGGGGACAGAAGAGCAGAAGCCAGAGTGGGGATTAAGGTAAGTGGAGTTTTTTGTTTTTTTCTTCCGTGTGTGTCTGTCTGGGATTACTGCTGGGGAGGGATCACTACTGGGGGCACTGCTGGGGGGAGGCTACTACTGGAGGCACGATTACTACTGGGGGCATTGCTGGGGGGAGGCTACTACTGGGGGCACGACTACTATTGGGGGCACTGCTGGGGGCGACTACTACTGGGGGCACTGCTGGAGGGGGACTACTACTGGGGGCACTGCTGGGGCACTACTGCTGGGGGCACTGTACTGCTGGGACCACTACTGGGAGCACTGCAAAGGTGGGGATTACTGCAGGGGGCACGACTACTGGGGGCACAGCTGGGGGGAGACTACTGGAGGCACTGCTGGGGGGGACTACTACTGGGAGCACTGCATCGGGGGCACTGCACTGGGAGGGTTAGTACTGGGGCACTGCACAGGGGAAGACTAGTACTGGGTGCACTATATAAGGGGCACTGCACAGGGTGGGACTACTACTGGGGGCTTTATACAAGGGTCACTGCATAGGGGTACCACTACTGGGAGCACTGCATAGGGGGCCACTACTGGGGGCACTGTATAAGGGGCACTACTGGAGGCAATGCATAGAGGGGACCACTGCTGGAGGCACTGTATAAGGGGTACTACTGGAGGTAATGCATAGAGGGGACCACTGCTGGGGGCACTGTATAAGGGCTTGTGTAGCTATCCGAGGGGGGGGGGCGCAAGGCTTAAGAAAATGTCTAGGGTGCCAAGAAACCTTGCACCGGCCCTGGTGATGGTGCTGTCCCCAAGGCCCTGCACCATGTGCGAAAGCACCGCACACATACCCCTAGTTACCGCTCTGGTAAAATGTAGAGAGGTACAGTGGCCGGGATGTACTAACAGTTGCGCTTCTTACCGCCAGCCACCGCGTCCCTACTGATCGCATATGTACTAACATATGCGATCAGTACTGCAAAGAACAGCTCTTCCAATAAGAGCTGTCCTTTGTGAGCCGCTCTTCGACGTGGACATCCGGGTTTATGACCCGGGAGTCCATCTGCGCATACGCATGCTGACGCGGCGGCCGTGGGGCATGCTGGGGGGGATCCCTCATACTAGCGCAATGCGGTAGAAGCCCATAGGCTTCTATAGGGTAACGCCAGCAAAAGCTAGAGTTCCCCTCCGCATCGGAGAGCCGGCGGCCAGGTGATGGTACATATGGAAAATGTGGTAAAACCCCGAAAACTGGGTTTTTACCGCATTTTTCCTTTAGTACATCCTGGCCAGTATGCTGAATAAACATTCCTCCATGCTTAACAAACCTGCGTACTGTGTAAAACAAACAATTCCACAGTATGTTATACTGATTAGCATCTTAAGTCCAGACAGGTCATTGCCAACTGCATACATTACCAATGCTTACCACATGCATAATAATACTAATAATAATATTTATTATTAATTATTATTATTATTATTATCTTTTATTTATATGTGTCTGTATAGCCGTACTGACAATACAATATAATAATGTATAATACAATATTAAAAGGTTCAAACAGACAGTAAAGGGGCAGGTAAAAAGAAGGGATTAGAGTCACTGACTGAGTGGCCTCCACCCATAGTGAGCGACACTGATCCTTTTTGCCCAAGAGATTGAAAGATCCTGCTCATCTGAGCTTACATAACTAAACAGAGTTGGGGCCTGATTCAGACCCATTCGCTAGATGTGGCCGCTCGCTCCCTGCGTATGCAAATTCAGCTAAGTGACGTCAAGGAAGGCGATCGCATGGCAAGGCATAAGCATGCCCACTATGTCTTGGCAAGAAATCACTTTTTGTTTATAGACACCCACCAGCCTGTCTTTAGCTTCCCACTAGTGCATGTCATCTCCAGGAAGTATATACAACCATCAGTTCATCGGGAACCATCGGATCCAACCGCAGCGCTTGCAGTTGACTGTACCCTACCGCAAGCACTGTGAGCAGTTCAGTGTAAAAAACAACCAGGTGACGTGTACTAACTGCCTGTTAATTATGCATGCCTCTGAAATGGCATTGAAACACTCGGGCACGCCTGCGTTTGCAACTCCACTCCCCCGTTACTACAGCCCTGCCCCTGTTACCACCCACAAACGGCCTCTCCTCATTCCACTGGGCTGTATTTGCTGGGCATTCGAGCGCTTCCCGATCACTCAAACTAGTTCGTGCACGCGCAGTACAATGAATGCGCAAATGCATAACATCGGCTGTACACGAGCGAGCGCCCGCTTGCGAGCGGGTCTGAATGAACTCCATGGTTTAATGCTCAATATAACAGTCACATGACCAACATACAGTATAATGCCTAGTGCTCCGCATACTTTGTCCCAATGGTATACAATCGGGAAGCCGGCTGCCGGATTCCCGACAGCCGGCTTCCCGACTGCTTTATCCCGGCGTGGGATAAATGACCGGCCTCTATATCTAGACACCTGTCATTTCCCCGACGCCGGGAGACAGGCACCCGGCATCCCGATCGAAGGGATGCCGGGCGCTGCGAGCGGACAGTCGCGGGGAGGAGGGTTAGGGTTAGGCACCCCCGGGGGGGACAGGGTTAGGCACCCCCCCGGGAGGGTTAGGGTTAGGCTAGGGGGAGGGAGGGATAGGGTTAGGCACCCCCGGGGGGGATTTAGGGTTAGGCACCCCCCCAGGGGACTTAGGTTTAGGCAGCGGGGAAAGAGGGGGTTAGGGTTAGGCACCCCCGGGGGGGATAGGGTTAGGCACCCCCCGGGAGGGTTAGGGTTAGGCTAGGGGGAGGGAGGGATAGGGTTAGGCACCCCCAGGGGGGATTTAGGGTTAGGCACCCCCCCAGGGGGCTTAGGTTTAGGCAGCGGGGAAGGGGGTGGTTAGGGTTAGGCACTTAGAGGGGGAGGTTAGGGTTAGGCACTGCTAAGGAGGGTTAGGGATAGGGGGGTTAGGTTAGATTAGTTGATACTTACCTTACCACGATTGGTTATTTCCAGCGCTGTCGGGCTTCTGCTGCCGGGCTCTGCTGTTTTGTCGGGCTGCCGGGACTCGAGCTCCCAGCCATGCGGCAGCTGGGATATCATTCCGATTCCATCCCAATGACTAAGACATCAGCACTAAATACAGAATTTCAAGAAGGGGTTTCCAAAAGCTTCCAATACAAAACAAAACCCCCAAAAATTTTAGAAGTAGAAGTTTAAATTGTATATAACTATAACTAATGATTCATTTAAAACATAAAGAACAAAAATGAATTAGGCATACATTAAGCTGTACATCAATGTAAAAAACATATAATAATAATAATTAATAATAACAATAACAATAATAATAATAATAACCTCCTTAAAATCATCCAGCTGGACCATTTTATAAAATTAATATAATTTCCTGGATCGCAGTTGCTAACTTGTGTGCAATTCTGTAGGCAGGTTTTAAGCGAATATATGCAAATGCTGCATTCCGTATTTTGGAATAATTGCATACCATAATGAAATATCTTGGGCATAGGACCCAAATATACACACAGAATGAATTTATGTGTTATATACACCTTATACACACAGCCTGCAGGTAATTGTATACAGTATATTCAATAATATTGTGGCTCAAACTAAGTTTGTGTACAGAAATGAAATTCATATATGTTTCATATACACCTTATACACACAGCCTGAAGAGAATTTTATACAATAATTTTAATAATTTGTGCCTTAGACAAACTTTGAGTACATTGAACCATCCAAAATCAAAGGTTTCATTATCTCAGTCATGCCAAAAAAATTCCGTATTTCGGAATATTTGGATATGGGAGACTCTACCTGTACCATTTAATCCTTGGTACACTCACCTCTGATAAGCAAATGTAGATAGCCTCGGGTGCTCTGGTATCATGACACCTAGTTCTACAAGCTCTAGCATGTTCTGGTAGCCACCAATAGCCATGAACAGGCTGGTACTGGTTATACAAATGCCGGTTTGCTCAAGCAGTAAATGACTGTCAGGGCCTGCTAAACTTCTATGAACTGCTTTATGACACACAGCCCTAATTCACCTGAGCTTGTTGTGTTTTTGATAGTTTGGCCCCAAGACCTGAAATTTACATTACCACTGTGCTTAAAAACTGCTGGTAAAAGCTGGCCATAAATATGTCAAAAACAATTAAACTTCTTGTTTTTTCTTAAAAATGTATGTAACCCCCTTATAGGTAAATATGATGTGGTATTTTTTTTTAATATACTATTTCTTGATGTACACAGGAGTACAATTAAGAATATAAAAGTACAGGTTGAGCCTCCCATATCCAAAATGCTTGGGACCAGGGGTATTTTGGATATCGGAATATTCCGGAGTTTGGAATAATTGCATTCCATAATGAAATATCTTGGGAATGGGTCCTCAATATATACACAGAATGTATCCATGTGTTATATACACCTTATACACGCAGCCTGCAGGTCATTTTATACAATATTTTCAATAATTTTGTGTCTCAAACAAAGTTTGTGTACATGCATGAAATTTATTTATGTTTCATATACACCTTAAACACAGAGCTGAAGGTATTTTTATACAATATTTTTAACAATGTTGTGCTTCAAACAAAGTTTGTGTACATTAAACCATCAAAAAACAAAGTTTTTATTATCTCAGTCATGCTCACAAAATTCAGTATTTCGGAATATTTGGATATGGGAGACTCAACCTGTATTATTAAAAAAGCTTTCAATACCTTAAATTTCGCAGACCTGTGTAATCGTTCAGCGCAGGAATTTCATGGGCTGATCTGAACAATTACATTCAGTGAATGGCCAGCTCTAGTAATTCATCCCTCTCCTTTTTCTCTTTTTTTGGGATTATACCATCACAAAAAAGTTTGACAAGATAGGTTTAGTATTTCTCTGAGTCCTTGTGTCCCTGTATATTCAGGTTTCACTGGCAGACATAGGTGTTAATATTGTGCAACGTAAAGTTGACAATTACCACATGTGAGATTTTATACCATCAAGCAGTGCATGCTATTGTTTCCTCTGTTTTTCTTTTTGGGATACATATGGAGGTGGAAATTAATACATTGAAGAATACATCTGTATTCATTGATCATTGTCATTATCATCTCAACAAGGTCTGCATGCATCAGAAAACTCTTTGTATTTTGAAAATTACATTGTCTCTGCTTAAAAACTTCAGGCTAAGTCATTTTAATTGGAGTCATTTCATGCTTTATATTCAGAAACAAACTTTCAAGGTTATCAAGTCAGTTAATCTATTAATCACTACTATATGTGTTTTTTTTTATTTCAATGTTTATTATTAATACTCTGAACATTTTTCAGAAACTTTCTTGAAATAAAAATTATAACTTAATTAAATTGTTGAATTATTAATATAGCAGGTAACTTCATTTTAATGGTTTATAAGATAAAAAATCGATTTAGGGCCTTAAAAGAGTTGGATACAAGCCCATTTATGATACATTAAAATGTGCTTTTCTGTATAGCACATGTGCACAAAAATGTGTCTGTATTTAGAGATGGATACAGTTCTCTATGCCCGAGACGTGGATGTGTGCAAGTGTAATTTAAGTACAGTATTGCTGTGCACAAGTAAGTGTAACATGGTCCCTGACTATGCATCCTAATGAGTGCAGGCCTCATTTCCAGATTCACCTTCTAAAAAACATATCCTTTGCTCACTTTTGCTCAATTATAGCTTACACAGCCCTGGTGTAAAGATACATGTTGATGACAAGACAAATACAAGTGTTTATTGGTGGAACAATAAATCTAATATATAAATGCAGTAAATAGCAATCATTGCTTCTCAGCAGAAAAGGGTTAGGCAAAGAAGAGTCTAGTAGCAAGTTCAGAAGTCCGGTGCAGGTAAAGTAGATGAGTATCATGGAGCTATGGTGTCTGGTGTAGATGCACACTATGGTGGCCCATAATCCCCAGACACACACAAACACACACGGAACTTCACTCACAAAAGTGAAGTGTCATTGACTAAAAGCCATCTACCTGACAGCTTGTAATCTGGCCAATCTGCTTCTCCGGAGCAGGGCAGGGCAGCAGAGTCCATCCAAGAGGAAAGTTTCATTCACTCTACAATTTATATAAGCAATGTAATTGCAATTTTCTCCAGCACCATGCCCTGTGCGGTTGTCCAGCTGTATGTCCAGCACCATGTCCCCTGTGTGTCTCCAGCATCATCTAATTTTTCTCTAAAGAACCATCCCCCTTTGTTTCTCCAGCACCTTCCCCCTGTGTGCCTCCAGCATCATCCTTCCTATGTGTCTCCAGCATTATTCTTCCTATGTCTCTCCAGCACCATCCCACTGTCTCTCCACAACCATTCCACCTGTCTCCAGCACCAACTTACTGTGTCTCCAATGCCAGGATTGTGTTTCACAGTGTCCTAACACTGTTTCTTCACTGCAGTCCACCGGTTCCAGTCTGGTTAACAAGTCCACAGGTTCCAGCCTGGTCTCCAGCATCACTGGATCCAGTCTGGTTAACAAGTCTACCGGTTCCAGCTCAGTCTCCAGCATCACCAGTTCCTGTCTGGTCAACAAGTTCACTGGTTCCAGTCTGGTCTCCAGCATCACAAGTTTCAGTCTGGTTAACAAGTCCATCGGTTCCAGCCCGGTCACCAGTTCCAGTCTGTTAGCAAGTCCAGTTTCAGCCAAGTTACCAGTACCACGGATCCTTTGGGCATTGCTTCCAACTCTAGTTCTAATATTACATTTTACCGGTCCTAGCCCAGTTCCAGAAATACTCATTACCGGTGCATGCACAGGAACTTCATTAGATCACTCAGCTTCCTGCCTACTGTCTCTAACGCTAACTCTAGAGCTCAGTCCAGGAACACAAACTAATCCAGAACTGACAAGGATCAGGTAGCAAGTCAGGAAAGTACACAGTAGTGTATAGAGTACACAATAGTTCAGCCATGGACCAGACAGAGTAGTCAAGAAGCAAGCGAGAAAGTCAGAAGACCATGTGTCATAAAACATTTGTAGGATGTACGCAAGCAGGGAGGATAGGCCAAAAGGTTCACTGTGAGTTTTCCTGGTGGGCCAAAGCTTAGGGGGCCAATTTTGTATATATGTTTTTTAATATAAGCTGCTTGGCACATTTGGGCTGGCTTTGGCATATTAATAGGTGGCCCAAAAGAGATTTGCTTCCTGGTGGCTGGTGCTTCCCCTGGAACAATCCACCCAGGGCTGGCCCCAATGTGCCACAACAACAGCTCATTCACAAGCAGGCTACTCTCTGTATCACCGTCTTCACTAAGAGGCATACCGGAAAATTCAGGGATGTGATGAAAAATGGCTTACCCCGCTAAGACTCTTCTCAGGATTTGTTAATTCCGATAATGCAAGTAACATTATATGAGCATTACAACTGGGTGAATTTAAACACGTACAATGTTTTGCACACACATTAAACCTGGTAGTTCAGAATTTTTAAAAAGTGACAGGTGTGTGCAGGAAATGCTGTCTGTGGCCCATAAAATTTAGGGGCATTTTTGGCATTCAGCAACCCCATATAAAAGATCACAGCAGCCGTAAGAACAGTTCAATTTACCATTCCACTAACTGAAGCAAGAGGTAGTAACTAGGTGGAATTCCACCATTTACATGTTTTAGCAACTGGGAGGAACAGCAAACAGCCATCCAAACCTACACTACAAGCCATGATATAAGAGAGGAGGGCGAATGTACCTTACTCCAGCACAGTGGAGAATACTCTCAATTTTATGCAACCATTTGAAATAGCAACGAATGAAGTCAGTTCAGACACTGCCAAGTTGAGTCGGGTGATAGTTAAACTACTTCAAAAGCAGCTAGAATAACTGAAGGAGGAGATGAAACAAAGTAATTCTGCTAAGTATGTTGGACTTGTAGATCAAGTTGTTTATTCCCTTCACCAAGACCAAAGGGTTTGCAACATCTTGCAATTGGATCACTACATTTTGCTTGATCCTAGGTTTAAGTCCTATGAAATGTCTTTCTTTCCAACTGGCACAGATCTTAACACACATGACATGACATGACCATGTCTCCTGCTTCAGTTTCTGCTTCAAATGTTGCTGTGAGGAAAAATCTGACCTTTTCCAAGAGACCCATTGGTGATGAGGGTGAGTCAACTCAGCTCACCAGAGGTAAACAACATTATGACATCTGGTCAGGCTTAAAAGACTTGCCAAAAATTATTTACACCTCTACCATGACTCAATCTGATACTCTAAGCATCAATAGAATGATGGATAATTATTTTAATGACAATGGCAGGAATAAAAGACAATTTGGAGCCCCTTGTACAAACTAACTTTGCTTTACTTAAGCTTCCCACCCTCCAGTGTGTACTTGGAGTGTTTAGAATGGCCGGGAACCTGATGAAGGTGAGGATGATAATGACATTTTTGAACTGTAGAGATAATTAACAACACTGTTGGCTGCCTTAAGCCCATTGGTAGCTTGTTTTTGGTGGCCCAAACCAACTAAGCACTTCAGTCACAAAAGTGACAGTCCCTGTTGCTGAAGAACATGTCTTTTTTAATATAGAACATAAGGGTGGTTGGAAGGATCCAAGTACAATGCCATCATGCACCCCGTTTCATTATGGGCTTTGCCAAGATTGTGTGTGTTTGACAGGAAGTGTATATTACTGTACTTTACCAGGGCATTCATATTGTTATTTTTATTTTTATAGTTACAATCAATCAATTAATCAATGTTTTGCCTGGCTTCCACGAAATACTCCACCTCTATTTACCTGTGCTGGTAAATTCTATAGTTTATATTAAATTGCCATCCTGTCTACCACTGCAGTGCCCCTCTGTTTCCTATAAATGCTATATTCTTTTTTTAAATTGTAATGTGTTTGTGCCGCTGCTCTGTCACTTAATTTAGCCATTCAGTTCACTGCAGCCTTTGACCAATATGGGTGAAAACAATATTGTGAGGTGGTCAATATTGTCTGGAAATTACTGATAATTAATGTCATTGAGGTTAATACTGTATGAACAAAGATAGGTCCAAATGACAATTTTAGCTGTTTTTATATTTTTTTTTAAAAAAAGAACCAAAACCAAAACACAGGGGTCCGCAAAGTATTAAACTCACAAGCAATATTAATTGGAGGTTCGTTGCATGGTCAAAAATGAAGTTCAAGCAGCATAATCCAGTTATATACTTTTCAGTAACATCAGATCGAAATGTTTTAAAGACAGCATTGATTATAGATAATAGCAGCAATGGTGGCCCAATGAGTGGGTGCCATGGACTGCACAAAGCAGCAGCGTTGGACATGATATGTGACCGCTGTTCTCTGGCATTGCATGTTATGGGGTATGGTCTGGTGATCACCAAACAACTACTACTATGGGTCACTTCATTTTAAAAGTGTGACTTCCCTCTTTCAAACAATGGTACCCCTGAGTTTATTAAAGCCAGGATGGGTGAGATCCATTCCTTAACTTCCATTCCTGGAATTCTTAATGCTTTTTGTAGTGCAGAGTGATATCGTCTGGTGATAACATGATCGCTCACACCAAGGATTTTAGAAGTATATGTAGAGGATGAGTCCTTAGCACCGATGTGGTTACTGACCTCCACTATGTACTGTTATATATGCAACTGTGATACACATATACTGCAAGCTACAGTAATATATAAAATCTCTCTACACAGATGAGAAAAATAGGGTTCTAGTTTACCTTATAATGACGAATAAAGATGTGATGACTAAGATTACCCAGACTCAAACTGCAGCAGGAAAGTCTGCAAGTCATACTATGCATCCAGAAACAAAAAGAGAAAAACAAAGATTATTGTCCTGCAAAATAACTGTTATAATGACGAAAAAGGCGGAATCCTGGAAAGGAGATTTCGTTTAGCTGCAATATTGAATAATATGCACATTTCTAAATGCATGGTAGTCTGCGACAAAATCATAAGATAATTTTGTGTATGTGACTTAATTTCCATGTAAATGTTATTATGTTTTATCGAGTTGATGCATTTAAAAAACAAAACAAAATAATAAGTCTCTATAATCATTAGTTTGTTGTAATAATAAGTTAATGTTGTATCAGAAATTCTATGTTAACTTCTTGTGTGGAGATTGCAAAAGTAAGCATGTGTGGATCATACATTAGATCAGGCTCTATTAGACCTATACTGTATATAAGGATTGCCACTGGAGAAAATAAAATTGCCAGGTCTCCCCATGCACATATTCCTGGAGATTGACAAGGCAAAGTAGTACACTAGTGGAATTAACTCTGGACAGTTTTAGGAAATTTTTAAAATTTTGTATTTAGTCATTATTTTTACATTATAATCACTTATATTTTATATTCCAATTGAAGTATATGTGAGTATAATCATTACTATAATCATTACTATTTATTTTCAAGTTCAAAGTGATGGGAGCGCAATGTATCAAATAAAAAGAATGTTTATTAAATGGCAGTGTACTCTAAATATTTACCTATAAAACATAGCAATAATTAAATAAAAATTATTGACACATAAACAGACAGGGGCAGAACTATGGGAGACAATGGAGGCGCCTGCCGCCGGGCTCCAGCTCTGAAGGGGCACCTCCTCCATTGTCCGCAACATATTCACCCCACTTAGGGCTGTAACTATGTATCTGGAGTGTACAGTCACGGCCGCCCAATAGATTGCACCCCTTCCCGGCACCTGAGAAGCCACCATATACTAGTGGAGAGCTCCGTGTCAGACCATCAGCTGCCACCTTCGTCTATCTATAGCCTGTCTGCATGCAAATTTACATTACAGTGTCAGAGGCTGTGACGGGGAGGGGCACCAAATTATAAATTGTCTCCGGGCGTCTGGGATGAAACTACGCCACTGTAAACAGATTACAATAGTAAAACATTAATAAAACAATGGGTAAATGCAAATTATTAATGAATAATAAATGAGCAGATTGAATCAGGTAATGAAGAAATGAAAGTAACTTGTAGATTGAGATAGGTCAGCTCATGATAGACCTCCTGTGGTTATGACCCACGTGGTAACTTAGCTGAATGATAATAAAAAGTTGTGTTTAAGGAAAAAACTGGATAAAAATGATCATTGGAAATTATGTATCCGTAGTTATAATCTCCCACTGTATGGCAGGCGTAAGTATCTGAAACCTGTGTGTCACGTAAATGTTCAGTGCCTGAAATTGGCGTGGTATTAGCTGAAAGACAATGAAAATTATATATCCATATTAGGGGTGTGCACCGGCCACTTTTCGTGTTTTGTGTTTTGGTTTTGGATCTGGATCTTTCTTCGTGTTTTGGATCTGGATTGGTTTTGCCAAAACCACCCTTCAGTGTTTTGGGTTCTTTGTTTTGTGTTTTGGATCTGTATTTTTTTTTAAAAAAGCATAAAAACAGCTAAAATCACAGAATGTGTAGATTTTTCTGCTCCTATGCTATTATTAACCTCAAAAACCTTAATATCCACTCATTTCCAGTTTATTCTGAACACCTCACACCTCACAATAGTGTTTTTATGTCCAAAAGGTTGCACCGAGGTAGATGGATGACTATGCTAAGCGACACGAGTGAGCGGCACAAACACGTGGCCCATCTAGGAGTGACACTGCAGTGGCAGACAGGATGGCAGTTTGAAAAACTAGGCCCCAAACCGTACATAATGCAAAGAAAAAAAAGAGGTGCAAGATGGAATTGTCCTTGGGCCCTCCCACCCACCCTTATGTTGTATAAACAGGACATGCACACTTTAACAAACCAATCATTTCAGCACCAGGGTCTGCCACACGACTGTGGCTGAAATGATTGGTTCGTTTGGGCCCCGACAAAACAAGCTGGCAATTAATCTGGCCCTGCACAAACTGGCTCTATGGAGGCAAGATGTCGTCCTCATCCTCCTCATTCACCGATTCCTCACCCTCTTCAGTGTTGTGTACATCCTCACAGAGTATTAATTCGTCCCCGCTGGAATCCACCACCACAGGTCCCTCTGTACGTTCTGGAGGTCTCCCTGGAAAAGTTAATAATTCATTTTTATGAACATCATCTTCTCCACATTTTGTGGAAGCAACCTCCTACGCCTTTTGCTGACAAGGTTCCCGGCTGCACTAAACACTCTTTCGGAGTGCACACTGGAGGGGGGGCAACTCAGGTAAAATAGAGCCAGTTTGTACAGGGGCCTCCAAATTGCGTCTTTTTCCTGCCAGTACATGTACGGACTGTCTGACATGCCTACTTGGATGCTGTCACCGATGTAATCCTTTAACAGACAGACACACACTTGTCGCTGCTGCTTTAAGGATGCAGGTGCGGCTACAGCCCACACATTTCACAAAGACAGAAAAAAAGAAGAATTTTTTTATTGCTTGTGGAGCACACTTTGAGGGTGTCACCACCCTTTAACAGACAGTCGCACGCTTGTCACTGCTGCTTTAAGAATGCAGGTGTGGCTACAGCCCACACATTTCACAAAGACAGAAAAAAAAGAAGAATTTTTTTATTGTTTGTGGAGCACACTTTGAGGGTTACACCACCCTTTAACAGACAGACGCACGCTTGTCGCTGCTGCTTTAAGGATGCAGGTGCGGCTACAGCCCACACATTTCACAAAGACAGAAAAAAAAGAAGAACTTTTTTATTGCTTGTGGAGCACACTTTGAGGGTGTCACCACCCTTTAACAGACAGTCGCACGCTTGTCACTGCTGCCTTAAGAATGCAGGTGTGGCTACAGCCCACACATTTCACAAAGACAGAAAAAAAAGAAGAATTTTTTTATTGTTTGTGGAGCACACTTTGAGGGTTACACCACACTTTAACAGACAGACGCACGCTTGTCGCTGCTGCTTTAAGGATGCAGGTGCGGCTACAGCCCACACATTTCACAAAGACAGAAAAAAAAGAAGAATTTTTTTATTGTTTGTGGAGCACACTTTGAGGGTTACACCACACTTTAACAGACAGACGCACGCTTGTCGCTGCTGCTTTAAGGATGCAGGTGTGGCTACAGCCCACACATTTCACAAAGAGAAAAAAAAAAGGAGAATTTTTTTATTGTTTGTGGAGCACACTTTGAGGGTGTCACCACCCTTTAACAGACAGACGCACGCTTGTCGCTGCTGCTTTAAGGATGCAGGTGCGGCTACAGCCCACACATTTCACAAAGACAGAAAAAAAATAATTTTTTTATTGTTTGTGGAGCGCACTTTGAGGGTTACACCACCCTTTAACAGACAGACGCACGCTTGTCGCTGCTGCTTTGAGAACAGTATCATATGCAGTGACAGTAGACTTGTCAGAAATTGTTGGCATGTCCTTCAGTCCGGACCAGAAGTCCAAACCGGCCCTTGACTTATGACACAGGCGCATGCTTGGCACTGCTACTGTGTTGATGCACGTGTGGCTACATCGCACACAAGTCACAAACACATAAAAAAACAGTTTTTTATTTTTTGGAGCACTTTGAGGGTTACACCACCCTTTAAAAGACAGATGCACGCTTGTCGCTGCTGCTTTGAGGATGCAAGTGCGGCTACAGCCCACACGATTCACAAAGACAGAAAAAAAAAGAAGAAATTTTTTATTGTTTGTGGAGCGCACTTTGAGGGTTACACCACCCTTTAACAGACAGACGCACGCTTGTCGCTGCTGCTTTAAGGATGCAGGTGCGGCTACAGCCCACACATTTCACAAAGACAGAAAAAAAAAGAAGAATTTTTTTATTGTTTGTGGAGCACACTTTGAGGGTGTCACCACCCTTTAACAGACAGACGCACGCTTGTCGCTGCTGCTTTAAGGATGCAGGTGCGGCTACAGCCCACACATTTCACAAAGAGAAAAAAAAGAATAATTTTTTTATTGTTTGTGGAGCGCACTTTGAGGGTTACATCACCATTTAACAGACAGACGCATGCTTGTCGCTGCTGCTTTAAGGATGCAGGTGCGGCTACAGCCCACACATTTCACAAAGACAGAAAAAAAAGAAGAACTTTTTTATTGCTTGTGGAGCACACTTTGAGGGTGTCACCACCCTTTAACAGACAGTCGCACGCTTGTCACTGCTGCCTTAAGAATGCAGGTGTGGCTACAGCCCACACATTTCACAAAGACAGAAAAAAAAGAATTTTTTTATTGTTTGTGGAGCACACTTTGAGGGTTACACCACACTTTAACAGACAGACGCACGCTTGTCGCTGCTGCTTTAAGGATGCAGGTGCGGCTACAGCCCACACATTTCACAAAGACAGAAAAAAAAGAAGAATTTTTTTATTGTTTGTGGAGCACACTTTGAGGGTTACACCACACTTTAACAGACAGACGCACGCTTGTCGCTGCTGCTTTAAGGATGCAGGTGTGGCTACAGCCCACACATTTCACAAAGAGAAAAAAAAAAGGAGAATTTTTTTATTGTTTGTGGAGCACACTTTGAGGGTGTCACCACCCTTTAACAGACAGACGCACGCTTGTCGCTGCTGCTTTAAGGATGCAGGTGCGGCTACAGCCCACACATTTCACAAAGACAGAAAAAAAATAATTTTTTTATTGTTTGTGGAGCACACTTTGAGGGTTACACCACCCTTTAACAGACAGACGCACGCTTGTTGCTGCTGCTTTGAGAACAGTATCATATGCAGTGACAGTAGACTTGTCAGAAATTGTTGGCATGTCCTTCAGTCCGGACCAGAAGTCCAAACCGGCCCTTGACTTATGACACAGGCGCATGCTTGGCACTGCTACTGTGTTGATGCACGTGTGGCTACATCGCACACAAGTCACAAACACATAAAAAAACAGTTTTTTATTTTTTGGAGCACTTTGAGGGTTACACCACCCTTTAAAAGACAGATGCACGCTTGTCGCTGCTGCTTTGAGGATGCAAGTGCGGCTACAGCCCACACGATTCACAAAGACAGAAAAAAAAAGAAGAAATTTTTTATTGTTTGTGGAGCGCACTTTGAGGGTTACACCACCCTTTAACAGACAGACGCACGCTTGTCGCTGCTGCTTTAAGGATGCAGGTGCGGCTACAGCCCACACATTTCACAAAGACAGAAAAAAAAAGAAGAATTTTTTTATTGTTTGTGGAGCACACTTTGAGGGTGTCACCACCCTTTAACAGACAGACGCACGCTTGTCGCTGCTGCTTTAAGGATGCAGGTGCGGCTACAGCCCACACATTTCACAAAGAGAAAAAAAAGAATAATTTTTTTATTGTTTGTGGAGCGCACTTTGAGGGTTACATCACCATTTAACAGACAGACGCACGCTTGTCTTTGCTGCTTTAAGGATGCAGGTGGAATCTAGACGGTATTTGGAACCGGGGACACACTACCTCCATCAATTTTCTAAATCCCACTGCACTAATGGCGGATACCGGACGCACGTCTAACACCAACATAGCAGTCAAGGCCTCAGTTATACGTTTTGCTTCAGGATGACTGCTGTCGTACTTCATCCTCCTCGCTAGGGACTGTTGGAGGGTCAATTGTTTAGTAAAAGTAGTGGTGTTCCTACTTCCTCTCTGGGATGATGAACAACTCCCAGCAGCAGCAACAGCACTAGGAGGAAGTGATTCTTGATCTTTCCCTATTTTATTTTTATCGGAGAAAGTTTGGTCCTCCATTTATGATATATTGATATATACGTGCGGATAAGGCGCACACAAACACAGAAAATATTTTTTTATTTTTGCTGGAGAGTAGTGCACTTTGTGTGGTACACCACCCTTTAAGAAATGAGCCAGTCGGCTCTTTACTTATGGGACACAGGCGCACGCTTGGCGCTGCTCCTTTGTTGATGCACGTGCGGCTACAGTGCACACAATTCACAAACACAGAAAATATTTTTTTATTTTGTTTGGAGTGTACTTTGGGGGTTACAGCACCCTTTATCGGACAAGCCAGCCGGCCCTTTACTTATGGGACACAGGCGCACGCTTGGCGCTGCTCCTTTGTTGATGCACGTGCGGCTACAGTGAACACAATTCACAAACACAGAAAATATTTTTTTTTTGTTTGGAGTGTACTTTGGGGGTTACAGCACCCTTTAATGGACAAGCCAGCCGGCCCTTTACTAATGGGACACAGGCGCACGCTTGGCACTGCTCCTTTGTTTATGCACGTGCAGTCACAGTGCACACAATTCACAAACACAGAAAAAAAAAAATTATTTTGTTTAGTGTGCCCTTTGGGGGTTACAGCACCCTTTAGAGGTCATTCCAGCTGGCCCTTTATTTATGGGACACAGGCGCACGCTTGGCACTACTTTGTTGATGCACGTGCGGCTACTGCGCACACAATTCACAAACAAAAATATTTTTTATTTTGTTTGGAGTGCCCTTTGGGGGTTACAGCACCCTTTAGCAGTCAATCCAGCTGGCCCTTTATTTATGGGACACAGGCGCACGCTTGGCACTACTTTGTTAATGCCCGTGCGGCCACTGCGCACACAATTCACAAACACAAAAAAATATTTTTTTTTATTTTGTTTGGAGTGCCCTTTGGGGGTTACAGCACCCTTTAGCGGTCAATCCAGCTGGCCCTTTATTTATGGGACACAGGCGCACACTTGGCACTACTTTGTTGATGCACGTGCGGCTACTGCGCACACAATTCACAAACACAAAAAAAAAAATTTTATTTTGTTTGGAGTGCCCTTTGGGGGTTACAGCACCCTTTAGCGGTCAATCCAGCCAGCCCTTTATTTATGGGACACAGGCGCACACTTGGCACTACTTTGTTGATGCACGTGTGGCTACTGCGCACACAATTCAAACACAAAAAAATATTTTTTTTATTTTGTTTGGAGTGCCCTTTGGGGGTTACAGCACCCTTTAGCGGTCAATCCAGCCGGCCCTTTATTTATTGGACACAGGCGCACGCTTGGCACTACTTTGTTGATGCATGTGCGGCTACTGCGCACACAATTCACAAACACAAAAAAATATATTTTTTTATTTTGTTTGGAGTGCCCTTTGGGGGTTATAGCACCCTTTAACGGACAAGCCAGCCGGTCTTTTACTTATGGGACACAGGCGCAAGCTTGGCGCTGCTCCTTTGTTGATGCACGTGCAGCCACAGTGCACACAATTCACAAACACAGAAAAAATATTATTTTTTATTTTGTTTGGAGTGCCCTTTGGGGGTTACAGCACCCTTTAGCGGTCAATCCAGCTGGCCCTTTAATTATGGGACACAGGCGCACGCTTGGCACTACTTTGTTGATGCACGTGCGGCTACTGCGCACACAATTCACAAACACAAAAAAATATTTTTTTTTATTTTGTTTGGAGTGCCCTTTGGGGGTTACAGCACCCTCTAGCGGTCAATCCAGCTGGCCCTTTATTTATGGGACACAGGCGCACGCTTGCCACTACTTTGTTGATGCATGTGCGGCTACTGCGCACACAATTCACAAACACAAAAAAATATATATTTTTATTTTGTTTGGAGTGCCCTTTGGGGGTTCTAGCACCCTTTAACGGACAAGCCAGCCGGCTTTTTACTTATGGGACACAGGCGCAAGCTTGGCGCTGCTCCTTTGTTGATGCACGTGCAGCCACAGTGCACACAATTCACAAACACAGAAAAAATATTATTTTTTTTTGCACTTGGGGGGAGCACCCCTGATGGACAGAGCACCCCCTGGACAACACTACAGCACCCCTTTAGGACTGGGACACTGCACAGGACTTTGGAGTGGACACAGCCCCTATGGACAACTGACTGCACAACAAAGTCCAGCCTGCCCCTATGGACTTTGAAATAGTGGACACAGCCCCTATGGACAACAGCAGCACAGCACAACACTGCACTACACTACAACACTACACTACACTACACAGCCCTGCCAGCCCTAACTCCCACCCTCCCTCTTCACTGTCCACAGTCGAGTGAGAAAATGGCGCTGACACGGGTACCTTATATAGGATCCAAAACCCGTGAGACCCGGAAGATGGGATGATGACGTTTTGCCTCAACTTCAGATCCGAGTCAGGCAGGAAAAGTCGAGCCTGACTCGGATCGGCCTCGGATCAGGGGGGCTTGGGGGGGTTCGGATTTCAGAAATCCGAACCCGCTCACCCCTAATCCATATGTATATTTCCTATTGCGTGGCTAGCATAGGTGGCTGAAACCTGTATGTCAGGTAAATGTTTGGTACCTGACATCAGCGTGATGTTCGCTGGATGGAGTGGAAGGAGCACAGCTCACTGAGAAGGGTAGCGCTTGGATGATAAATGAATGATATACATCCAAAGTGCATACAGCAATATGTATCTCTTCATTAAATCCGCCAGTAAGGTTGAAACTAACGCGTTTCTCGGCCTTTGTGGGTCCTCAGAGGAAATGGCCACAAAGGCAGAGAAACGCGTTAGTTTCAACCTTACTGGCAGATTTAATGAAGAGATACACATTGCTGTATGCACTTTGGATGTATACCATTCATTTATCATCCAAGCGCTACCCTTCTCAGTCAGCTCACTATACAGCGGGACCTGGTACAGCTGCTGACAGACTCTCCCTAATGAAAATACCCGGCACAGCAGCGCGCTGACACTAGAGCCTCATTCATCCTCTATGGGACTCAGTCACAGCAGAGCAGCAAGTTTTTACTGTCGGAGAGGCAATCCGGACACTGCCCTCCTTCCACTCCATCCAGGTACCATCACGCGGATCTCAGGTACCAAACATTTACCTGACATACAGGTTTCAGCCACCTATGCTTGCCGCGCAATAGGAGATATACATATGGATTAGGGATGTGCGGGTTCGGTTTTACTCGGTTCTTATCGCCACTTTACCGCAAATTCGGATTTATTATATTGGCTATCCAAAACACATGATAGGCGATAGCCAATAAAATGCCGTTTAGAGATCCGAGTAAAACCGAACCCGCTCACCCCTAATATGGATATATAATTTTCATTGTCTTTCAGCTAATACCACGCCAATTTCAGGCACTGAACATTTACCTGACACACAGGTTTCAGATACTTACGCCTGCCATACAGTGGGAGATTATAACTACGGATACATAATTCCTAATGATCATTTTTATCCAATTTTTTCCTTAAACACAACTTTTTATTATCATTCAGCTAAGTTACCATGTGGGTCATAACCACAGGAGGTCTATCAAGAGCTGACCTATCTCAATCTACAAGTGACTTTAATTTCTTCATTACCTGATTTAATCTGCTCATTTATTATTCATTAATAATTTGCACTTACCCATTGTTTTATTAATGTTTTACTATTGTGATCTGTTTATGTAGCAATCATTTTTATTTAATTATTGCTGTTTTATAGGTACTATTTAGAGTACACTGCCTTTTATTAAATATGCTTTATATTTGATACATTGCGCTCCCATCACTTTGTTCTTTTTTGGTTCTACAATTTCAGAGGTTAGCCACCACTTTGTTTGGTCGAGCTGCTATTTATTTACATCCTTCACAGTAAAGTTACAGCGCCCTGATCTATGTATTTTTTAACCTCTTATTTTTAAGTTGTCATTTGTCAAATTTCCAGTGAAAAATTCAGTAAAACCAGTTTTACAGGTATGCTTTTATTATGGAAAAAAATATGCAATTTCAGCAATACACAAAATTAATATTTCGCTGGATATCCTCTGTTTTTAAGAACAGCTTCAATTCGTCGAGGCATCGAGTGAACCAGACGTCCCAGATCTTAAGGTGAAATCACATGGTACCAGGCCTGGATTATGGCTTGTATCAGCTCTCTCTTGTTACTTGGATTTTTTCGTGATGCCATCACTTTAAGCCTTGACCAAAGATTTTCTATCGGGTTTAAATCCGGACTATTTCCTGGCCAAGGCAGGACAGTGATTTGGTGGTCACTGAACCACTTCATGGAACTGTTGGCGGTGTGGCATGGCACTCCATCCTGCTGAAAGATACACTACCGTGGGTCACCTTCGAACAAATCCTCGATTGTGGGCACAAGTTTCACCTCCAGCACTGCTTCTTGATACTTTTTGACATTGATATTGCCAACAATGACAGCCAAACATCCCACACCATGGCTGGCCATGCTGTCCTACACCATTACACTCACTGGGTGCTTCATAGTTGCCGTGGTGTACTCGGGCAAAAGATCTTCCCCAGGCCAATGCCGAACAAATTTCTCTCCATCACTCCCAAAGATTCTGATTTTGGTCTCGTCTTTCCAAATAATCTTGTCCCAGTCTTCTTCTGTCCACTCCTTGTGTGCCAGAGCCCAATCTATATGTTTCTACCTCTGTTTCTGGTTTAGATATGGCTTCTTTCTCGGGATCCTAGCTTGCAAACCATTGTCACAAAGGTTTTTTCATATGGTTTGGTCACAAACTTGGACACCTGTTGATGGCTTTTGCAGACTTTCGATGGTGCTGCAGGGCCAGGCGACAGATTCTGCGCTCATCTTGTTTTGTAAGCATGGGCTGTCTACCAGTTCTTGTGGCTGATTTTGTAGATCCATTGCTCGCAACCCTTATGCAGCGTTTCCTTGCACCTGACTTCGTTGCCTCACCGCCCAACCTCTTCGCAATTTCTTCGTAGATATACCCTTCCTCACAAAGCGTGATTGTTTTGCCTCTCTTCCCAGGCAACCAGTCAACACGTTTCGAGGTATTCAAAGCCATTTTAGTCGTTATTCACACTTTGACCAGAGCTACAACTAGCTGTGAGGATTTTACAGTAGATTGATTGTAAAGGCTGCCACAGTCTGGGTGAATTGAGTGCTGAACAAATCACATGAGCCTGCATGGATGCTGTGTGGGACCTGCTCCCGGATCCTGTCAGCATGCTGCCTGCTGTGACTGGTGACAGCCTGCTTCTTCACCACTGACAGTGGCTGGTAAGTGTATTTCAAAACCTTCTCTCTCTCCTTTTTCTTTCTCCCTCTCTATCTCTCCATCCCCTTCTCTCCGTTTCCTCTCTTTCTCTGACAAATCATGTTAAAATATTCAGTAGAAACATCACAGATTAAAATAAAAACATTAAAGTATTGATTAGGTATAGCAGAATATGAATTTTCTGCATATATATCAAATAAAACATTTTTTTATTGAAAGTGTCCTGAATTAATTCCACTACTGTATACTAACTCTTACTACACCCGACCTGTATCATTGAGGCACCTGAGTATTTGTTGCAGTGAATCCCCTGATCTGCTTATTAGCATTAGGTCTCCCAGATTTTAATATTTTAACCATGTAAATCTTTGTCCCTGAAAATATCTCAATTTCTATGGTTGGTCAATTACACACATAGGGCCTGTTTCAAAATTGGACGCAGTGACGATGCTGGACGCAAGCAGCTGATGTTTTCAGTTTGCGTATGAGTCCTGATGGTCACCGCCGGGGTATGCAGAGTGAATTTGGATGCAGAGAGGTGGAATTTTTGTATATATTACTGAGTGGCATCTGGCTGGCCAGAAGTGGGAATGTGACAGGCAGGAACTGTGACTTTTTCTGCAGTTGCTCTGATTCCAGCTACCATGTTCAGATGGACATTCTGCGCCTCCAAAGGGCTAGTGCAATGTTCTATGGTGCAACTTTTTAAGCAAAGCAGCAGATTAGCACTGCAGTCGGTGGACATCTCTGTATGAATTCCATCAGCTGTGACATTAGAATTAAGTAACAGTGGTGCTGTTTAAAAAGTTGCAGCCTTGGTGGAATTAGCATCCACCCCTGAATCAAGTCCATTATCTTATTATATGTAATGAGTTAATGGGACTGCCCAAGTGGACTGCTACTGTACTGGCACCATGCCATCAGGGGGCAGAAAATACCCACTGTTTGAGCCAGAAACAAGAGCCATGGTCACCTACCTACAGGAAAACGTAGAACAAGGGTTCATCATGGAGACAAGGTTTTTTGTCGTGAAGAAAGATCCTACATAAGAGTCTGCATCAAATATTGGGGGGGGGGCAAAATCACTATCAAGGATCAGCATTTTCTCTAACTGACCTCTGTACTATAAGAGGTTCCATCAGGCAAAGTATTTACCATACTGGAGTTGGTCCTGATCCACATCTAGGAGGACACAATTGAAAGATGATCTTCAAAACAAAATTTAGCTGCTGTCATGTGCAATGCCACAGCTGTCTTCCAATCATATGTGTAATCACTGTTTAGGGACCTACTGGAAACATTAGTCCTCATCTAACTAGATAACAATCTAATATTCTCCAGCTCACTTGAGGAACAACACAATCACATGAGAGAGGTAATGTAGGGGCACACACAGACAGAGATCTGAAGTGCAGATGTTTTGATGCATACGACAACGAGCACTTTTTATATGAAAGGGGAATTTCTGGATGGTAACTGGGTGGTGACCATGCGGACACATGAAACTGTTCTGTCTTATGATAATGTAGAGGGAGTGTCTTGGTGTGTAGGCCGACTTTCTGTGCTCATATGTAGCTTTGGATGGAGATGGAAAGCCTGCTTCAGATGGATCTTCTGCATTCATCATGGGGTAGTGTAGAAAATAATGTCGATGGCGGCGGAAGGAAAAGCAGTCAGATGAATGGCCTTCCACATGCAGGTGCAAGGAACTTTGGCATACATGGGTGGATACTTGCATTATTATAATATAGTACAGATATGTCCACATACCGATGTGTCCTCATACACTGTGTCATCAGTCATGCCAAATAGGTGCTTGCGACTCGGCAGTGATAAGCATCTTTCTTGTTCAAAATGTGCATTTTATTTGCATAAGAGTGACAAAACAAAATTTCTAGCTTGCATTGATCAATTTCATGTGCAGCATTTGTGTATCTGTGTTCGCCTGAGTCTGAGAGGTATATTTACTAAATGTTGGTTTTGAATTTTTTTCAGCATTCTTTTGTTGGTTTCACAATCTGCTTGAGAAACTGACCAAATGACCGATTTTGGAACACAATAGAACATTGTTTGAACAAACATTGAACAACATCTGAGAGCAGGTAATTTCAAAATCAAACTTTATATATGTTTTTGTTCTATTCTAAGAATCTCTCTTTTAATTCAAAATCACCATGTACCAAATACTGTTCTTTCTTATATCTCTCCATGGTATCTTCTCTAAGGCTATTACATCCTTCACTCTCCCATCATCTCACCCCTCTGTACACATTGCAGCCTCAATAATCTACTCCCCTCTTGTGAAAACACATGAGCTTTTTACTTATCTATATAAATTGACAATAACACACTCAACCCGTCACCATAAAAAACTTTTCATACACCGCCCACAACTATATTTATATCTCTCTCCTTCTTCTCCTATTAACTGGTGAAATATCACCAAATCCAGGCCCCACCCACATGCCCCACTCACAATGGAATATAAATCCAGCAGCAAACCTCAGACACATAATTTGCCTCCCATCACCCTCCAAGCCATTAAAATGTGTGTTATGGAATGCACGCTCTGTCTGCAACAAACTAACATCCATCCATGACCTCTTTAATTCAAATAACCTCAACCTTCTTGCGATAACTGAAACATAGCTCACGCAATCAGACACTTCCTCTCCTACAGCACTATCATAAAGTGACCTACACTTCTCACACACCTCCAAAGAAGGTGGAGTAGGAATGTGACTGTCCCAATATTTTACAAACACAGTTCTTCCACAGGTACCATCACTCACATTTACATAATTTGAAGTACATTTGATCTGGACTTTCACCCCTTTCTCTCTGCGCATTGCTGCTATCGCCCACCTGGGCCACCCCAACAATTTCTGGAAAATTTTTCAGCCTGGCTCCCTCACTTCCTATCCTCTAACAGCCGTCGCTATGGGTCTCGCACCAAAGGGGGCGTGCTGTCGATGGTGAGTGACAGCACGCCCCCTTTGGTGGGCGTGCTGGGGGCGTTGCTGCCCAGACAGAGGCGTTCCCATGGGAACGCCTACCGTCTGGGTCCAGGCCCAACTGACATCACTAGTGATGTCAGTGGGAGTGCTTTTGGCTCTGATAGAGCCAAAAGCACTCCTGGGCTTGCGACAGCAAGACCCTACCGCAGGGTCTCGTCGCAAGCCCGATGGTCGCGATGGTCTTGACCATCGTGACCATCTTTTTGGCCGCTCGCATAAGCTGTGGGTGGTCACCCACAGCTATGAGAGTGGCCAGGAGGCCGCTCCAATTTTAGGTAGGAGGGCCCTGATTCAGAGCGAGCGCTCTTGTCAGAGGGTCTGGCTCTGAATCAGGCCCTGACTCCTCTACTCATCAGGAGGGCCACTGCCTTGATCTTGTATTCACCAGACTATGCTCAGTTTCTGAATTCACTAATGCTCCTTTCCCTCTCTCAGAACCATCACCTGCACACTCTCCTTCATTATGTCAACCTCAATGTCAATCAAATCAACCAAGCCTCCTCAAATCCGCAGATATATTAATGCTGTTAATTTTCAACAACTAGCCACCTCTCTACAACACTTGTTCTCATCATTTTCTACATTTACTTCTCCTGAAACTGCTGTATCACACCTGAAACAGACCCTAGAAATAATCAAAGTAATAAAGGAGATACTACAAGGCGCTATTAACAAAATAACAGACCTGCCTTTGGCAGACAGCTGGTTCAGTCTAGTGCTGGTTATTGGAAAATAGGGGGGCCCACGCCATTTTCCCTCTAGTTTTCAATACCAGCTTTAGCTCAGAGGTTTGGTTAATGATTTGTGTTGGATCCCACACCATTATTTAAAACAAAATTTTGACAACTTTTAAACCTCATTAACAAAACTAAGCCTGCACAAATCACAGTGATCTGTGCAGTGTTTTAATTAACCAGTGGCGTCACAAGGAAGGTGCGGGCCGCACCTAGGTGTCACCCGCCAAGGGATGACACCAAAGTGCAGGCTCCCCCTCAGTGACAGGAGCCGGGTTCTACACTGTAGCATTAAGTGCAGCACTCGGCTCCTGTCACAGTGAGGAAGACGGCACTGCCCGCACCTCCAGGCGCCCCCCACGGGCCGACGATGGGGTTCCTGCTGTGAGGCCATGCCCCCTCCCAAGATCATGCCCCCTTTTCACCGGCTCGCGGGACACCGCGGGAAGGGACGCTACTGAATTCCACCACAGATGGCTATTGACAAATGAGTCAAAACCAATGCATAATAAATACAGTTTTTTTAGTCTGCAATCTGCCGTTAACGCCCGTCGGTTTCAATTAGACAGCAAATTCGATGCTTAGAAACTATACTCCCGAACCTGTGTATGAAGTGCTGTGATGCAATGGCCACTGTTTTTACTCAAACCATGTTTGATCGTGCTTCATCTGTGACTTTGTACGTGTTTAAAACTAATTCTCGTGTGGTTAAAGTTGCAACCCAGCAGCTCTAAAACACTTTAAGTGGAATTTAAGTAAGACTAAAAAATGTAAGAAAAGGGCGGTATACTACACCTCTCAGAGCATCTCACTTGCGTTTGGAGTCATATGGTGTATGGACGCCAGGTGTATGAGGACAAATCTGTACACTTATCCTCATATTGTGCCATATAGCCACATTTGGCGCGCCATGAAAAATCCAACTTGTCACTCAATATTTTACTCAATTTGAGTATTTAACACAATGCTATTGCACACAGAAGGTCTGACCACATCACACGCAGTGAAAGCCCAAGATGCATATGGCATTGCAATGGCTAAATTATGCACACACATGTAACGGCATTCAAATGCACTGGCACGCCTGTGTTTCGCCGAGCACCTCCCCATCACCTCCCCCAAATGCTACTTCCTGTCAATCACTCTGCGATGGGTCTGCATAGTCACTGCGATCGCAGTCCGGATTTAAGTGGAGTCTTCGCGCACATTGCACATCCACTCATGAGAAGAATGCAACAATCGGCTGATTGCTTGCCTAATCGCAGTTGCGATCAGTAGTGAATCAGGCCCTCAGTCCGCTCCTCATGAGCAGGAGCCACATCAGGACTTCAAGCTACTTACATTCTACTGTACAAATACCCAAGCCAACCATCTGTTTCCAGATCCAAGTTTACAAAATCCTAGAGATCTGAAAGTTTGTTCTGACCCCATGGACTTGGCAAGTGGACAAAACTAAAGAGGGGACTAGATACAGAGTCTACCTGACCAGTTGAAAATTCAAGAGGTTCCTTCAAGAACTTTCATCTCAGCTAAATACTATTCAAGTCCCCCTTGATAGATGGGGTCCTTATTCAAAGCCAGATCAAAAAGAGATCCAGCTCTCTACCTTTGTCCTCTAACGTCTACCTACCTGCTCCTGACAAGCATAATGGGATCCTAAGTCCTGCAATGTATTTCTCAACCAGTGTAAAATTCACTACGAATTACAACACAGAAACTTTCCCATTGCCAGTACCAAGATTTCTAATATTGTATCTTTCCTCTCTAGACAAGCCTTAGCATGGGCATCACCACTTTTGGTAGAGATCCAACACCATCCTGTTTGATTACGATACTGTCACTTATTAAATGTCTCCTATAAATATTGATGTGGGGGCTCTTTATTCAGAAATTCTACAATTCTTCATAACTCCAAAAGCTTCCAATTCACTTGTGTGTGCTTCCCCTGGCTCCAAAAATATAACCCCACACAAGCAAAAATATGCTAATGCTGCATGAGGCATCTATTCACTTTGTGTAGATGGAGGCTTCCTGCAAGCTTCTGTTATCCGCTGCTGCATCTGAATATGCAGCATCAGATCATCTGTGTGAACACTGGTCATCTGAGGAACTCTCAGGTTACTCTGGATGGCTGGTGTTTTCACGTTGCTGGGGCTAGGAAATCTGACACAGGCCTCAGCATGCCTCCAAAATGCTCACCGTCACCACCCCGCCACCAAATGGCTGGCCACATGTCAATCATGCTGTGATTTAGATCTACACATGTGCAGTGTCGCATCTGCGCATGCGCAGATCTCCCACCACTGGAGATGTACGTACACCATCGGGTTTGCGCTAGAGATGATTGGTTCCCTGAGAACCAAACCCACCCGAACTATGGGGATCCGAGGCAGATCTGAGTCGGCTCGGGTTTTCCCGCCTGACTCGGATCTGAAAATGAGGCAAAACGTCATCATCCCGCTGTTGGATTCTCGCGGGTTTTGGATTCTATAAAGGTCCCGCCGATTCACCGCTATTTTTCATTCTGGCTGTGGAGAGTGAAGAGGGAGGGAGCTGGGAGCTGTGCTGTTGTTATTGTTAATTGCACGCTGACGCTGTGCATAGGGTCTGGCTACTGTTGTCCATAAGGGCTTCCTGGCTGTTGTCTATAGAGGGGCTGGCTGGCTGTCATCATGTCCATAGTTGCTGACTATCTGTCATTGTCCTGTCCATAGAGGCTGGATGTTGTCCTGTCCATAGGGGCTGGCTGGCTGTAGTGCTGTGTTGTCCAGGGGGTGCTCAGTCCTTCAGGGGTGCTCTTCACCCACCCCCAGAGTGAAAAAAAAAATTAGTGTTAGCCACACTTGTCATCAGTGCAGGGGTGCTGTGCTGCTGTCTGTTAAGGGGCTGCTGCCTCTTTTCAGGGGTTCACCCCAGAGTTAAAAAATAAATAAACAATTATTTTTATGTGGCATGTTAGCCAAACCTGTCATCGGCGTAGGTGCACAGGGGTGCTGTGCTGCTATCTGTCAAGGGGCTGCTGGCCCCCCCAAAAAATTGTGTGCATGGTAGCCACACCTGGCTGTCACAGTCATCGGCGTAGCTGCTCAGGGTTGCTGTGCTGCTGTCTGTCAAGGGCTGCTGGGCCAAAAATAATAAAACAATTTTATTTGTGTGCATGTTAGCTACACCTGGCTGTCACTGTCATAGCTGCGCAGGGGTGCTGTGCTGCTGTCTGTCAAAGGCTGCTGCCCAAAAAATAAATAAACAATTTTTTTTGTGTGCGTGTAAGCCACACCTGTCATCGGCGTAGGTGCACCGGGATGCTGTGTTCCTGTCTGTAAAAGGGCTGCTGCCCAAAAAATAAATAAACATTTTTTGTGTGTGCATGTTAGCCACACCTGTCATCGGCATAGGTGCGCAGGGGTGCTGTGCTGCTGTCTGTCAAGGGGCTGCTGCCTCTTTCAGGGGTTCACCCCCCGTGTGAAAAAAACTATCTTTATTCTGTGTGCGTGTTAGCCACACCATCAGTGAAAAAATATTGTAAACAAAACCAGTAATAAAAAACTCTCTTTTTAAAAAAACAAATATGAATATTGCAATGAAAACTTTTTTTTTTAAGTTATAGGTTTATAAAAAGTTTTTTTTTAATCTTAAACATAGCAGAAATGTTAACCTAACAGCTTATAAAGTTATAAAAACTAAAGTCTATATTTACAAACTTATATAGAGTGGACATCCTAAATTCTAAAACTGTTATAATTTTTGCTTTTGTTTATGTTTTTTAATTAGAAGTCTAGTGTGTTATTATGTTAGAATGTAGAAGGCCAAAAATTGGGTGGACCACACATGACTGATTGATCAACCATGGCGACTGGATTAGTGTCATATGGAAGAGGAGGCTGCAAACTGGGTGTCATGTTATGAGTTGGCCATATGGTGTATGTTGCTGTTAAGGGATCAGGCTGGTTATCAGTGGACACATTATTATAGTTGTTGTTATTCTGGGTTGCCATCTCCTGAAGGGTGTTTACCAACAGACAGAGACTACCTATCAGCTCAGGCAAAGACACTTCCTGAGGAACTGAGCTCTGCTCTCTGGAGGGAAGCCAACTATGTGGGAGCCCCTGTTCCAACATCTGAAGCTCTTCTCACTCCACATCATCTATGGATGAAAAAAAAATGTCATCGGGGAGATCTAGCTCCTCTTTCTGTACTCTACTCACCCTTTTTGGACAGGCAGTCCAGGATGGATGGTTTGGAAGAAGGTCTAGCAACAAATGGAGATGGTCATTATCAAGATCTGGTCCACCCAGTGGGTGTAGTGTTACAGTTCTCACACAGTTGTGTAAGACCTCTAGAGCCAGGGAGAGGATCTTCTACCAATAACAGCCACCCACTGTTCCCTTAGTGATTTATTTACACACTGGTACTTAGGTGGCTGCCTGGATTTAAGCCTCCAGAAGTGGAGGCTTACACAACCGGTGAGAGACCACAGGACTGCTGACTAGGACAAGACAGGACAGTGATGTGGCAGTCCTTCCACAACTGGCTAACTGGAATGAGGCTGCAGGTAATGGTATTGAAACAGGCATAATGGACAAGATACACCAGCAGCGACAGATAATGGGTCTCAGGAATGTCCAGGGACAATGGTGCAGCTGGGTAGCCATATGAAGAATGGTGGTAGCATGGGAGTTACTTAGTGCGGCTGGGAAGCCGTATGGAAAATGATGGTAACACGGGAGCTACTTGGTGCAGCTGGGAAGCTGTATGGAGAATGGTGGTAGCACGGGAGCTACTTGGTGCAGCTGTGAAGCCGTATGGAGAATGGTGGTAGCACGGGAGCTACTTGATACGGCTGGGAAGCCGTATGGAGAATGGTGGTAGCAAGGGAGCTACTTGGTGCAGTTGGGAAGCCGAGATGAGATTCAGGCAAAGATGCGGCTTTGCAGACCATTATGCAGCTATGACAGCCAAGATGAGATGCAGGCTATGATGTGTCTGGAGCAATAAGACAGACAGGTAAACTCTGGCATGACAGGAAAACAGGCAGGAAGCAGACTGAAATGGCTTGGCTGGACTCTGGAATGAAAGTACCACAGGCAGCAGCAGGGTATATTTCACAGGCTAAAACCAAACAGACAGATAGGTGCAGGACACTGGAACTGTGAAACTTGGGGAGACCGGCAAAAGATCAGAGAGATATGCATACACTGTTGTCAGACAGTATAACCGGCATTGAGTGAAAGGCTGGCTGAAACTTAAAGGAAGCAGGGTCCAATCAGAACCAATTCCTGGAGAGAGCACTTCCTAATCAAAGGCATGTGTCCACCTGAGCTCTGCACACAGGCAGCTAGTAATTAGTGAGAACATGATACAAAATACACAGACATGACAGGCTATGATTTAAAACACAGACAAGACAGGATTTCCAGCTTCCTGCAAAAAGCCAGAACAAGGACAAGACATGATGCAGTATCCCACTAACAACTATGACTGGGAACTGCCACCAAGATGATTTGCTAACCACAAATCATAACATGTAGTCTGGGAGGTATTGGTTGGCATGCAGGCAGTGGAATAACAAAGGCTTCCATTTTGTCTGTGCTCACTATTCTGTATTTCAGTTTGCGCTTCAGGTAGGAATAAAGTCGACTACAGAACACAGAATCACTGGATGTCTTAGTGCATTCAGGCCAGATACGATCCATGAATTCCCAGACAGATTCCAGACAGATGAATCCTTTGCTTGTGATAATCTTTGGTAATTCCTGGCAAAGGTAGGTGTTATAGCCAGACACTTTTAAGGCTATACCTTTTAACTGCTTTATAGAAAACATGTGAATGAAACATTTCCACACTGCAGAATATGATGGAGAAATCCCTTGAAGTTCAGCATCTAGAGCATCTTTTTTCATGTTCTCTGAGGCCTCTCCTGACTGTGAAGAAAGATTCTCCACACAATGTAGTCTTCCATTTTGACTTGTTAATGGTGATTTCAATGTTGTCCACTGGCTGATATCCATCTCATCTGAGGTTGGGTTCCCCCATGCAAATGAGACAATTCACATCCAGAAGGTGACTCTTATGTTTAGCTGTGGTGTCAGTCTCTCTTTTGGCAGAATTTGCACAATCTTGGTTTTTGGGGCACCATGATGAATCAGACAGATCCTCCAGGGTAAATATCTGATCTGGTGTTGTATCTATTTCTATTAAACCTTTGTGTGTGAATTTAGTCATCTGCCACTTGTGGTGGTGTCTGCTTTCTAAATGATCTCCAGACACAACGTAAAACTTAAAGCTTAAACTGAAATGTTGCATTTAATGCTCTGTTCTGCTTGTTCACATATCTAAGTAATATGATTAAGTGGATAGTGGGAACAATGGCAATTTGAAGGCCACTAACTAACTGTTTTTTTTTAAGTCCCTGTACAGGTTGGGAACAGAAGGTTTGCAAAGGATTATTTAAGGCAATTGTTTATTTATTTTTGGAAAGCACACTTCCTGGTCCTCTACTTGGATTAAAAAAATCCACTCCCATCAAGCAGGCATGGCGCTCAAGAATGAATTCAAAAGAAAGACACAACGTAAGACTTAAACCTTACATCTGAAATGTTGCACTTAATGCTCTGTTCTGCTTGTTCACATATCTCATATGGTTAAGTGGACAGTGGGAACAACTGCAGTTTAAAGGCCACTAACTAACTCTGTTTTTTTTAATGTCCCTGTACAGGTTGGGAAATGCCTTTACAGATGTTTGAAAAGGATTATTTAAGTCAATTGTTTTTTGGAAGCACTCTGCACGGTCCCCTTTTGGGATGAAAATCCACTCCTAGCCGCAGAAGCAGACGCAGGATTCTCAAGAAAGACACAACGTAAGGCCTTAAATCAGGGGTAGCCAACCTGGGTCCTCGAGAGCTCACATTTTCCAGATGACCTAGGTGGTGCACAGGTATATTCATTACTCACCAAAACATTTAGAAAGATCCACAGGTGGAGTTAGTTGTGATTCTGTAAGGAGACATGGAAAACATACACTGTTGGTAGCTCTCGGGGACCAGGGTTGGCTACCCCTACCTTAAATCATAAATCTTATGCTTGTCCACATATCTGTGCTGGTTAAGTGGCACTTTGAGGCTACTAACTATTGTCTTCTTTATGTCCCTGTACAGGTTGGGAAATACCTTTTATAGAAGGTTTGCAAAGGATTATTTAAGTCAATTGTTTATTTGTTTTTGGAAAGCACTCTTCCTGGTCCCCTTCTGGGAGAAAAAATCAACTCCCAGCAGCAGCAGTAGCAGCCATGCTCAAGGGTTCTTCTGTGGCAAGGACTGATGTGAATGTATCACATTTTTTTTGTAAATGCCTCCTCCCCTCCTTCATAAATTTTCTTCAGAATCAAAAAACTAAATTAAATTAACTACCAATCAACCCTCCCTGTCCCTGCCCTGCCTTCATCTACATACATACTCCAACTCCCTCAGGCCTCTCTTGAATAATAAAAGTGTTTCCTGATGTGCCATGTTTGAAGTTGAACTGCCATGTGTTTATGCCGCCCACTGCTGCAGTCAGCCAGCTATATTGGTGCAAATTTTGGGCCTGAGCTAGATGAAAAAAATCAATATTGTGAGGTGGTCAAAATTGACTGGAAACAAGTAGAAATAAATGTTATTGAGGTTAATAATACTGTAGGAACAAAAAAAGAAAAAATCCAGATCCGAAACCAAAACCCGAAAAACAAAAACATGGAGGTGAGGTTTTGACAAAACCAATCCAGATCCAAAACCAGGGGAGATCCTGGGCCTGATTGAGAGCCGGACGCTCTAACCAGAGCTCTCGCTCTGAATCAGGGCCCTCCTACCTGAAAATGGAGCGGTCTCTTGGACGCTCGCATAGCTGTGGGTGACCACCCACAGCTTATGCGAGCGTCCATGATGATGGATCGGGCATGCGACAAGACCCTGCGGTAGGGTCTCGCTGCCGCAAGCCCAGGAGTGATTTTGGCTCTGATAAAAAAAAAATCACTCCCACTGACATCACTAGTGATGTCAGTGGGGCCGGACCCAGATGGTAGGCGTTCCCATGGGAACGCCTCCATCTGGCAACCACGCCCCCGGCACGCCCACTAAAGGGGGCCACCATCGACAGCACGCTCCCTTTAGTGCGAGACCCGTAAGCCGTCGTTATTCGGGTCTCGCGCATGCGCACGACGGAGCTCCCTCCGTCATGCGCATGCGCATTTGGGTACCATCAACCCGCTTGCGAGCGTCCTGCGCTCGCGAGCGGGTCTGAATGAGACCCCCAGATCCAAAACCAAAACACGAGGGTCAGTGCACATCTCTAGTTTGCGTACATCTCTGAAAGAGGCCCACAGTTCCTAATATTGATGTATTCCCACACATGGCAAGGAGATAATTATAACATTAGAAACAATACCAGTATTTGAAGTTAGACATCTGTTAAATATCAGTGACAGCAGTGTTGATCTTAAACTTTAGTAAATCTTTTTTAATGTAGAACAATATTTATGTCATTTTATGATGAAGTCCTAAATATTTAGGCCTCACTAGGGCACAGCGATAAGAATTCTTCTCTCTTTTTGTGTAGGTTTTGTACTGTGCCTCGACTTTTTCACAATTTTGAAATGATTATCATAGAAAGTATTACAAGAGTTTCCTGCTATAGTTACTGTGAGTACTCTAAGGACCTAATTCAAAGGTGGACGCAGTTGCAGGTGCGGTTGTGAGTCGCAGTGGTGGTAATATTCAAATTCTAGTATCAGCCTTCCCCCATGCGCTGAACTATGCAAGCCCTGAGACGTCTACTTTAAAAGCCCATGGATAGTGCAAATCAGCCGGTGGTTCCAAACACTCCACCACTGGCACACCATTGTGACCACCATCAACACTTGCACCAGCCTATGGCTGGCAAAACTATCTCCTTCTGAACTCCATCTGAATATGGCCTCTGTGGCTGTGACTCTGCATTTGGGAAAGTGGCTACATTCACTGACAAGCCTGCAACACTCCTATAACATGCCCATGAGATGGCACTTTCTTGCGTTCACTTCAGGCCATCTCCCAGACACCACCCAGGAATGCCCATGGTTCTGCCTCCCTGGTTCTAGTACCACCATACACAACAGTGGACATCACGTACACTTAGGGGAACGCATGCTCTGTAGTGGATTACAGGACTTTTTACGCATGTGCATTAACAAATGATTGCTTAACTGCACAAACAATTAAGCATTGCATCGACCTCTGAATCAGGCCCTAATAATGGATGTGGAAGTCTTTCACTGAATTCTATTGGACAGCCAAATATGTTCTAGATTGTCTTTGGATACAACAAATAAGACTAATCAAAGTAAACAAATCTGTCTGCCCAATAACATTCTCTGAAGGTTGATTAAAGCTTTAACTAGGAAGAGAATACCAGTAACACTAATCATCCATCACTAAAAACCGAAACCACCACATAGCATAACTCTCCATTTCTGGCAGCCAATCCTTAGGTCTTTACCTGACCCTAAATATTCTCCCTGCTACCTAAATATACATCTATTGTATCTAAATATACACTTCCTGGTAGCCTTACTTGTTGGTCAGGGCCGCCATCTGGGGGGGATTGCCGGGACTGGAGTCCCAGTCCCTGGAAGAACGAGAGGGGGCCCGCCCGCTCCTACCGCTGGCTGCAAAGCCTGCATGTCCACACTACCCCTTTAACAAAAGCCTGGCCGCTGCCACCGCCAGTCGCCACCAGCCCAGCTCCACTAAGTAACTGGAGGCTGGGCTGCTCCACCAACCTACAGTGCATCCGGGGGGTATTCACAGCGCTTCACTTTTTCCACATTTTTTTATGTTACAGCCTATTTCCGAAATGGAATAAATTCATTTTTGTCCTCAAAATTCTACACACAATACCCCATAATGACAACGTGTAAAAAGTTTTTTTGAGATTTTTGCAAATTTAATATATAAAAAAAAAATAAGAAATCACATATACATAAGTATTCACAGCCTTTGCCATGAAGCTCAAAATTGAGCTCATGTGCATCCTGTTTCCACTGATCATCCTTGAGATGTTCCTGCAGCTTAATTGGTGTCCACCTGTGGTAAAATCAAAATCAGTTGATTGAACATGATTTTGAAAAGGCATACACCTGTCTATATAAGGTCCCACACTTGACAGTGCATGTCAGAGCACAAATCAAGCATGAAGTCCAAGAAAATGTCTGTAGACATCCGAGACAGGATTGTCTCGAGGCACAAATCTGGGGAAGGGTACAGAAAAATATTTGCTGCTTTGAAGGTCCCAATGAGCACAGTGACCTCCATCATCCGTAAATGGAAGAAGTCCTCCAGGACCCTTCCTAGAGTTGGCCGGCCATCTAAACTGAGCGATCGGGGGAGAAGGGCCCTAGTCAGGGAGGTGACCAAGAACCCGATGGTCACTCTGTCAGAGCTACAGCATTCCTCTGATGAGAGAGGAGAACCTTATAGAAGGACAACCATCTCTGCAGCAATCCTCCAATCAGGCCTGTATTGTAGAGTGGCCAGACGGAAGCCACTGCTTAGTAAAAAGCAAATGGCAGCCCACTGGAGGTTGCCAAAATGCACCTGAAGGACTCTCAGACCATGAGAAACAAAATTATCTGGTCTGATGAGACAAAGATTGAACTCTTTCGCATGAATGCCAGGCATTATGTTTAGAACAAACGAGGCACCGCTCATCACCAGGCCAATACCATCCCTACAGTGAAGCATGGTGGTGGCAGCATCATGCTGTGGGGATGTTTTTCAGTGGCAGGAACTGGGAGACTAGTCAGGATAGAGGGAAAAATGAATGCAGCAATGTACAGAGACATCCTGGATGAAAATCTACTCCAGAACACGCTTGACCTCAGACTGGGGCGACGGTTCATCTTTCAGCAGGACAACGACCCTAAGCACACAGCCAAGATATCAAAGGAGATATGGAGATCTCTGGAGAGATCTGAAAATGGCTGTGCACCAATGCTTCCCATCCAACCTGATGGAGCTTGAGTGGTGCTGCAAAGAGGAGTGGGCGAAACTGCCCAAAGATAGGTGTACCAAGGTTGTGGTATCATATTCAAAAAGACTTGAGGCTGTAATTGCTACCAAAGTTGCATCAACAAAGTATTGAGCAAAGGCTGTGAATACTTATGTACATGTGATTTCTTAGTTTGTTTTACACATTGTCATTGTGGGATATTGTAATTGTGGGGTATTGTGTGTAGAATTTTGAGGACAAAAATGAATTTATTCCATTTTGGAATAAGGCTGTAACATAACAAAATGTGGAAAAAGTGAAGCGCCGTGAATAATTTCCGGATGCACTGTACATCTACAGGACACGCTGCTGTTAAATAAAGTTTGCTTTGGATGCGCGTGACATCATGACATAACGTCGTGCTGCACCGTTGGATGGAGAGGTCGGAGGAGCCACGACGCTGACAAGTGAGGAACAGGTCTGCTCGAAGAGAAGAGGAGAAGAAGGGACTCGGAGCCTTTAATGAAATAAGGTAAGTACAGTAAGTGGGAAAAAGCTGGGAAGGGCGGTGTGGTCTGGTCCAGTCATATTTTATCGAGGGGGAGAGAATTTGGAAAAAGCTGGGGAAGGCACTGGTCTGATACAGTCATATGAAAAACCAGGGGGTTGCAGGAGGGATGCAAAGAAAAAAAAAGCTCTGCCCTGATTCAGAGCGAGCGCCTCTGAATCAAGCCCATTGTGTTGATTTAATTCAACTTCCCCAGCAATGCATATTACTCAGTTAAGTACTGATCATTAACTGGACTACCTCAGAGCTGAATTCAAACCTGTGGGCATCTGAGACACAGGAACCCAGTGGTTTTCCTGGCCTTTGATAAGAAAGGTTGTTTTATTTTTTTTGTTTAAATGGAGGTCTTCTTAAAGCTGAGTTGTACAACATCAACAGAGGATAAGGGAATGAGGGCCTTATTCTTTACAGATCGCAACTGCGATTGCAATTGTCTCACTGCGATAGTATGCTAATCCATTGCGATCATTATGCCGTTGTAGCACAACATAAGGACGTATACCTTACACACATCCGTAATGTTTAGCAAGACTGCGAAACCATCGAGTACAATGGCAGCCTCATGCACACCTCCCACAAACGGCAATTCCTGTCAATCACTCTGCGATGGGTCTGCATAGTCACTGAGATTGCAGTCCCGGTCGCAGTGGCCGGATCACACATGCACAGAATGCAACAATCGGCCATTTGCGTGTGTAACTGCATTTGCGATCGGTAATGAATCAGGCCCTGAGTTCACTGGTAAAAAATAATAGAGAAAATCTAGAGAAAAACCTAAAACCAACTAACGTATTCTATTTCACATTTCCCATAAAAGACAGACATCTCTTAAAGCTGAGATGTACAACATCAACCAGATGTTGCTACAAATAGCAACATCTGGATCTGTTGCTATTTGTATCTTTTTTTGGCACTTTAATATCATAAACTGGAGATATATAAAACGTGTGTTTTGACTCCCACAGTCCTTTTGCTCTTATTAAGGTAATTGTTCTTGATTATAGGTTCTGTTTAATGATGCTAATTAGCTCAGGGATTTGAAGGGGTCAAAGTGCCATAATTATTGTTTTAAGAAGAATGTTGGTGTTGCACTTATAAATGACCAATTCAAATATTAAATTACTTAATAACTGGGCATGGCAGAAAATAGAGTCAGGACACCAAATTTATGATTAAGAAATCTCTCTTTATATTTTATTTAGCATTTGCACCAATATTACAATCACAAATATTTAAAATACTTAACGAAAAGAAGGTTATACAGACTAGTCTGGGTAATATGTAGAAAAAACACAACAGCAGCTGCTATAATTCTATTATATACTGTATATAAAAAATGATCCCTGCTGGGAATCACATAAACTTTTAAAACATGAAAAACCCCCAATGACACAGTGATCTCACCGGACCATAATAATATTAATCCATCATCTCCGACCTCCAGGTCTTTGCGCAGAGTAAATGTATATTTGAAGTCCTCCGTGTGAAGCGAGGTAAAGCTTGTGGTACAATCACCTCTTGGACCTACAGCAATGTAGCGCTTGTTGGTCTTTACGGGATTAATCGAATGGGCTGCTAAAATGGTTGCTCCCAATTTTGAAACCGCAGCCCCAACGGGTCTGGAAGCTATAATAAAGTCAACTTGTGACCGCCTTCACCTGTCCCCGTGTTAATCCAAGTCCAGCATCACCAAGCCAAGTATGGTAATTGTATTGCGGCCGGCTTTCAAGTGATCAGAAATTCGGTTGTTTAAAGCAAAGTCAGGTGGATAAAGAAATAAAAGTAACAGCTTGTAGCAATGTGTAGCAGTAAGTGATGATTACTGACGCGTTTCGCTTCCAGTCCAGGAAGCTTTATCAAAGAGTGAAAGGAATGGAACACATTCTCTCATTTTATACCTGCCCTTCTCATTCCTAATTAATTAATTGATATCCACCTGATTCTACAGGTGTTCTCATAATTATATCTCCTGCATACTAAGCTTAAATGAAAAACTTTAAACCATGTAATTTGGTATCCTGATATCTTAGTGCACAAATGTACATATTAAATCATCTTCTAAAAAGCATTTAGTATCTTTATACAAACAAACTTATCAGTATACAAATAGAAATAAAAGATACCAAATTACATGGTTTAAAGTTTTTCATTTAAGCTTAGTATGCAGGAGGTATAATTATGAGAACACCTGTAGAATCAGGTGGATATCACTTAATTAATTAGGATGAGAAGGGCAGGTATAAAAGGAAAGAATGTGCTCCATTCCTTTCACTCTTTGATAAAGCTTCCTGGACTGGAAGCGAAACGCATCAGTGGATCATCACTTACTGCTACACATTGCTACAAGCTGCTACTTTGTTTTCCTTATCCACCGGACTTTGCTTTCTGACCACTTGAAAGCCGGCCACAATACAATTACCATACTTGGCTTGGCGATGCTAGACTTGGATTAACATGGTGACTGGTGAAGGCGGTCACAAGTTGAATTTATTATAGCCTCCGGACCCATTGGGCTGCGACTCAGTGTGTCACCGGTTCCAAAATTGGGAGCAACCATTTTAGCAGCCCATTCGAATAATCTCGTAAAGATCAACAAGCGCTACATTGCTGTATGTCCGAGAGGTGATTATACCACAAGCTTCACCTCGCTTCACATGGAGGACTTCAAATATACATTTACTCTGCGAAAAGACCGAGAGGTCGGAGATGATGGATTAATATTATTATGGTCCGGTGAGATCACTGTGTCTTTGGACGTTTTTCATGTTTTAAAAGTTTATGTGATTCCCAGCAGGGATCGTTTTTTTATATACAGTATATAATAGGATTATAGCAGCTGCTGTTGTGTTTTTTCTACATATTACCCAGACTAGTCTGTATAAACTTCTTTTAGAGAAGTATTTTTAAATATTTGTGATTGTAATATTGGTGCAAATGCTAAATAATATAGAAAGAGAGATTTCTTCATCATAAATTTGGTGTCTTGACTCTATTTTCTGCCATGCCCAGTTATTAATTAATTTAATATTTGAATTGGTCATTTATAAGTGCAACACCATTATTCTTATTGTTCTTGTCTGAGACTACCTAGGTAATCTAATTTTTGGGGGTTCGTTACAACCCCTTAGGTGTATGCAGCTATTTTACATATTTATACTTTTATACATTTATATATAAACTTTTACTAGCCCCAAGCTGACTTAGATTTTTTTCATTGGTTATAATTATTCTTTTACCTAGAATAATTTAGGATGACATATTACTTAGATGTCATATAGAAACGTAGGTTTAAAGGATTTTAATTTATAAAATGTTAGATAAAACAACAGATTAAAAACTCATGATGGATCTGGCCCCTCCCCCTGGTCTGACATTCAAAATCAAGACAATAGCGGTCATTGAAGCCTTATGTTTTACACTATTGTTATGCATATGCATTAACATCCATCTCTGTATACTGTATACTGCCTAGATCTTCCTGTCTATCTTACATAAAATTGTAGCTTACTGTATACAACAGAAAACAGCATCTTAATTTTTTAAGCACTTTAATAGTCTTCTGGATCTGCAGGTCAGGCATTTTTATTTTAATATAGATTAATCAGTTACACATATTTCTTCCTGTTTGTGTTTTAGCCTTTTATATTATCTGCTTAAAAATATTTTAGCCAATACTGGATTGAATCTTTCAGTAACCACAGTACTCCAGAGCCTCATGTGTTAAACTCTGTCCTTACAGAAGAATTGTTAAAGGTCATTGAAAACAGAGAGATATGTCTGCAGAATGACAAGGCCAGGGGGTCGCCTCATTAAACTTTTCTTAGAAATGTTGTTGTCACAATAAAAGATATGTTATGGACATAGAGACAATGCCTCAGTAAATAAATTAGCCATCCTTGTATTAATCAGCACTATACTCAAGTTAATATAACTTGTCTGAAATATAGATACGGATTTAAATAAATATTTAAAAATGTGCACATGGGTATATAATATGTTCAAGCTTGGAAATAGTGATAATTTACAACCTCTCATATAGATGATGTAAATAGAGATTTAAAAGACATGCGCCTAATAGTGTAGCATATAAAATAAATAGCTTTAGTGCTCAAAATAAATTGTGCGTACCAAATAAAAGTGGTTTCAAAAGCTTATCTGATATCCAAACGAAGTGGGATCACGTTATCGTCAGCTGAGACACCTCAAACGGGTGGATGACGCAGTACCTAAAATCCTGTCAGCTGAGAGAACCTTTGAAGGGGCTCAATGAGGGCCCATGAGAGAAAACAGCAATATAGTGTAGTACTTTTTCATAATAGTTATAATAGTAGACAAAATAGCTGCATACCAGATAATGCAAAGTGTATAGCATGTGGTGATCTATTCCTGTATGTTTCTGCAGTATCCCATTAGTGATCCATAACCGTGTACATCATAAATAGATGGTGGGCTTCAAACCAAATAGAGGTCATCCCCCATCAATACTAAACACTTATAGAGTTAAATGTGGCATAAACATAGAGCTTCTTCTGTACATTCGCTATACAAAGGTGTCATATGAAATTATATCACAGCTGTGCGATCTGAGACACTCTGCACTCTGCACTAACCAGTATTAAAACATTGTACCGTACATAATAAATTACATGACTCTGATACATGCTAGTATTGTTCTCTTCAGCTGTTGTTAGCAATCTGGCCCTCCTCCAGGTCCATGTACATACACTGTGCCTCCATGGACAAGTAGGATGCCAGCAGTTCTGCCCAAATCTCTGGTGGCCAGTTGGCCCATCTAGTAGTATGCTTGAACACCATCAGGTATGTCTCCACATAATCTGTGGGCATTAGATTCTGCAGCTTTGGAGCAACTGGTGTTTCCCAGATATCCCTCACTTGTGATTATTCCTCTTGCAGTAGGCTGGTATTCTTTTCCCACCTGCACAAGAGCTCTCAATATATCTCTTCCATTTCTGTGGTTTGCAGGGCTGGGAAGTGGAAATTAGCTTCCCACATCATCCCACAATGACACCACTGTGATAAAGGTAGTCTTAGATAATGACACCTCAAACTGATGCGCTGAACCAAATCCTCTGTTTATTTTATTCGTTAGGATAGCAAAACAAACAGCATGCTTGTTCAGCTCCAAACAGCAAAATGTCCAAACATTCCGGTGACCTTGGGGCCTATTTATCAAGCAGTGAAAAGCGTGGAGAAGTGAACCAGTGGAGAAGTTGCCCATAGCAACCAATCAGCTCCTACCTATTATTTTATAGACTGCACTTGATAAATGCTACTTCAAAGATGATTGGTTGCTATGGGCAACTTTTCCACTGGTTCACTTCTCCACACTTTACACTGCTTGATAAATAGACCCCCTTGTCTCTGAAAAGACATAGAGCAGTAGCTGTACACTGGCCACAACTGACATCAGTCACTCCCACAATGCAACACACTTAAATACCTCTACTCAAGTGCTAATTACGTAACACAAAGCTTATTCCCTTTTTATATATATTGTGTGTGTATATAATATATATATATATATATATATATATATATATATATAGATATATATATATATATATATTCAAAGTATTCCCCAAATATTGGAAAGAAGAGGTCACTCACCAAGGCAGTACACTATTTCATTTAATTCTAGAAGAACAATTCAACCAGTATCATATTCATTGTTGACGTTTCAGTCCCATAAGATCTTTGTCAAACTTCCACCTTAGCGTCTTGTCAGCAACAAAATTGCATCCAACAGCATGCTTGTCACAAAACGTTATAGCATACATGTGTTTGTTAAAACACCTCATATATAGCCACCCTCACCTCTAATCACCAGCGGTCAGCTGCATCCTATTAGGGAAAATGATGCCTGCGGCATCCATCGCGCATCACTCAGAATAGTGTGGATGAAAAATTACAGTTTTGGCTCTACAGGCCATCAGTTGCCAAGCAACCACCATGTGCATCGCGCCGCGTCATCAATCTCAGACAACAGTGCCAGACAATGCATCATCATTAGGGCATGCATGGTCATCGGCAAATCCTAGCATCACTAGCATCCTGTTGCTAGGTGACCATAACAATAATAAACTAAGCCCAAATCGTGTAGAATATGCGTATCTTATGAGCGTACACATAGCGCTAAGTATAAATAAAGGGACACTGATCTAATAATAGATCTAATATCTCATGGGTGCGGGTTATCACATCGAGGACCCTATGCATTTCATTCATTTAAAGGACTTCTTAAGGGGTACAAAAATTCAAATAGAATTGGTCTGAATACACAATCAGCGATGTGGGCCTATTTGATATACCGTTGCATGGTGAAGGGTTAAAAGAATTGTCTGGCTTCTAAGAGTCAATTTAAGAATCCCATCAGATTAAGGGATGGAAAATAGGCCCACATCTCTGGAGGGGCTTGGACGGCTGAAAGTGCTGCTCTATCCTTCCAGGGTTTTATCAGGTTCACATGATATATCTGTTCTGTTTTTCTTTTCCCCGGCTGGTAAACTTTATAGTTGACCTGTCCCACTTTTTCTAAGATCTCACAGGGCCCTTGCCACTTAGCCAACAGTTTACTTTCTACCGTGGGAACCAATACCAACACTCTGTCCCCAGGAGCAAAATTTCTTAACTGTGCATTGCGGTTATATACCCTCTGCTGTGCTAGTTGGGCCAAGTGCTCCTTAACTATCGGCACTACAGCCGCAATTCTCTCTTGCATCTGGGAAACATGTTCAAATCACTGTTTTATAGGGACTGGACTGCCCTTCCCAACTCTCCTTGGCAACATCTAATAACCCTCTTGGATGTCTCCCATATAACAAGTCAAAAGGTGAAAACCAGGTGGAGGATTGGGGAACCTCTCTTATGGCCAACAGCAGATAAGGCAACAAATAAACCCAATCTTTACCATATTTGTCGACTACTTTCCTTAACATATGTTTTAAGGTCTTGTTAAACCTCTCGACCAAACCATCGGTTTGGGGGTGATAAACCGAGGTCCTTAACTGGTTAATCTTAAACAGGCGTCACAACTCCTTCATAATTTTTGACATGAACGGGGTACCCTGGTCAGTTAGTATCTCCTTAGGTATTCCCAACCTGCTAAAAACATGGACCAGCTCTCTAGCAATGGACTTTGTTGATGTATTGCATAGCTGTATCGCTTCCAGGTATTTGGTAGTGTAGTCCAGAATTACCAGAATATATTGATGTCCCTGGGCAGACTTCAACAAGGGTCCCACCAAGTCCATAGCTATTCTTTCAAATGGTACTTCTATAATTGGTAGTGGGACTAGAGGACTTTTGAAATGTGGTCTGGGAGCATGATACTGGCATTCAGGGCAGGAGGCGCAAAAGTCAGATACGTCTTTATGGACACCGGGCCAAAAAAACCTCTGCACAATTTGCTCAGTGGTTTTCTCTACCCTAGGTGGCCTGCAGTTATATGACCATGGGCCAGATCTAACATCGTTCTCCTGTATGCTTTGGGGACTATTAATTGTTCCACAATCTCCTCCCCTTTCTTAGTCATATGATACAACAGATCCTGACATATTACCATGTGGGGATACGTCAAGGGACTATCAGGATCTACAGGTTTACCATTGACCACCTTGACATTCTCCCTGGCTTTCACCAGAGTAGGGTCATTTAACTGCTCTATGGCAAAGACCTCTCTTCTGACCTCTACATCTGGGAGACGATCAACGGGCTCTACAACACTTGGCAAGCCACCATCACGCTGCGCATTCTCTAGTTCGCTAATCATGCTAGAAAATGGGAACATCCCTGACTCTGCCACTACATCAGTCACTCTTTCAGACGAGGCAGGGTGATTTACCAATGTGCAAAACCGGCTTTCGCACAACTTCCACAAGTGAGCAAAGTCTCTTCCCAATATCACATCATACACTAAGCCCGGTAACAAACACACAGAGACTACCCCAGAACCACATGGCGTCTCGATGTTCACTTCGGCAGTAATATAATACCGAGCATCCCCATGTATGCATATCACACCAACAGTTTTTCCCTTATGCTTCAAAGGGTTCACCAGCTCAGTTCTCAAAAGTGTAACCAGGCTACCAGAGTCTAACAGAGCCTCTACTCGGGTTGCCTTCCACAGTGAGTACACACAGGTGTTTATCTGTCTCAGCCTGCCAGTCAGCAGTACAGGCTGGCTGTGCAAAGAAAGACCCCCTGCAGTTGACAGAAGCAGTATCACATTTCATGGGCTCAGAGGTAAGTAAACAATTAGCTGCTATATGGCCACCACATCGGAAACATTGAGTCACATTAATGCCTAGTCTTCTGCAGGGTAGGAACCTTCCTGTCCTGGCAAGCCTGTCTTCAGGTTCCCCACCCTGTCTTAGGCACATTCCACCGTCCAGCACACTTCTCCCCAGGAACAGTCTTACCATTGTTGATGGGAGTTCGCTGGTGCGCCATCGGGGCTCGGTGGGCAGACTCATCAGCTCCTCAGCCGCCACGTACCTCTCCACCAGTTCGACTAAATGGTCTGCGGACTTAGGGTCAGCATGGGTCACCCACTTGCGCAATGATGCAGGTAGGGATCACAGATACCGCTCCATCATGACTCGTTCGACGATTTGTGGTCCTGTCAGCATCTCAGGCTGTAGCCACTTGGTGGATAGATGGACGAGGTCATGCATCTGTGAGCGTGGAGGTTCCATTTGGAACTCCCAGTGGTGGACTCGTTGGGCACGAACAAAGGTGGTGACTCCCAAGCGAGTTAGGATCTCCCGTTTTAATTTCACATAGTCCTTAGCATCGGCAAGGCATAAATCATAATAGGCCTTTTGTGGCTCCCCAGACAGGAAAAGTGCCACCAGACTTGCCCATTGCTCCTTAGGCCAACTCTCCCTTTTGGCTGTTCTCTCAAATGCGGTGAGATATGCCTCCACATTGCCCGTTATTATCTTTTGTAGGAAGTGACTGGCTCACATGGAGTGAGTGGTGGTGGGAGGACCAGTGGGGGCATCTCCAGACCGGGCGACCAGGTGCTGCACCACCTCTTTAAAAGCCTGGCGGGTTTTCTCGAGAGTGACTTGTTGCTGCCTCTGGGCTGTCTCCAAGGCCAACAGTTGCACCCGGGTGGACCCTTGCTGAGCTCTGGTAGCTTCCTGCTGAGAGGCCGTAGCCTGAAGCAAGGCTTTTACAACGTCCTCCATTTTACCTCCAGGTGCTGGTTGGAAGCTGAACCTTGCCTCTCTGAATATTGGCTGACGCCACCTTCAGGGATTCAATAATCACGTGTCTGCCCCTTTAAATCCAGGTGAAGTTGCCATGGAAGTCCTGGGGCAGGCAGCGGCCATGAAAAAGAACTTAAAGGCTGCAACCCCCAGGTGAAGGCGCAGCACAATAAAATAATAAAACAAACGGTATCTGTTTTTTTTTCTTTGTGGATGGGTTAGTTTTGAGTCAACAACTGTGAAGCAATTGCACATTCTTGAAAAATTGCTGCAATCCCAGATGCAACTAGAGAATGGCCCTAATGACACATGAGACTAGAGATAGGATTTAGGAGAGGGATTGAAGTAGCAGAGGATCTGACAGTAACCTTTTTCTCCCAGAGTTATTACCATGCATTCTAGGTTTGTCTTGATTATGAGCATGAAAGGCAGCAATAAGTCTTGGTGCATGAACATCTGACAGACTGTACCACTTTCATTCAATAAGAAGCTATAGCTGGCCTTTGCTTCTGTGGGAGTCTGCAATATTACCCACTTTTTATTCCACTTGTCCTTGTACTTGGATGGGTACTGGAGCTGTTGTGAATCTGCTAAAAGGTGAAATATGGAATAGTAGTTGAATATGCCTCATGGAATGGGGCAGAGATTATTGGAAATTGAGAACTGAAAGTCTTTAATGATTTTTAAAGATCTGAAATATCATTCTGCCAACTTGTAGCAAGGGTGTCCCAAAGGAAGATTATGGTGATTAGTTGGAATTTTTGACCCACATTGAACAGATGAGAATCAGAAGCAATGGTTTGGGGAGTCTGGCTGGGAAAATACTATACTGCTTAAACAGCTGATACTGAAATGCTGGAAGGTAGCGGGCACATTGCAGAGATCAAATTACATGATGCAATATTCAATGCCAGTTGCTGTTACACTTTTAATTTGGCCTGCCACAATTAATTTTAATCCACTCTAAAGAAAATAAATGCAAAAATCATTCAAGTAACTTTTAATTATTATTTACACTTTAGAATGTAAGCTCTTATGAGCAGGGCCCTCTACCCTCTTGTGCTTCTCCTTACTTTACTTTCATCTACTTGTTACTCCCCACTAGGGCACCTAACACTTGGTTGCTTATGCTCTGCTGCTTATGTGGGTGTTGTGGTCGCTAATGTAGCAATGTATATTATCCATGTCCTGGTCCTGTATTGCATTGTTTTGTACTGTAAGTCTTTAGTCACGTATTTGTTTATGTACTTTGTAAGGCGCTGCAGAACATTTGTGGCGACATATATATAAATTATACTAATAATAACTAAATTATTATTATCCCTTATTTATATGGTGCCACAAGGAATCCGCAATGCCTTACAAAGTACATAAACTGAAACATTATGAACAAAACAAGAACAAAACGTAGTAGGACATGGACAAGATTATAAATATTGCTGCATCAGCAGCCATAATACTCAAATAAGCATCAGGGCAGCAGAACCCAAAGGCTATGTGCCACTGTAGGTAGTAGGGAGGAGATGATGGTAAAAACAAGGGAAGGAAAAGCAAATGATGAAAGAGGACCCTGCTCGTGAGCGTTTACAATGAAATCTGATTGAGAGGAAGTGGATGACAGTTATATATTGTTATTTAGTCGGATGTACAGTAATACATGTATGGCATTAAAGTTCCATCTTTTTTACAGGCAAAGATGGGTCCCCCTGCAGGAGTAAAATGTCTGATTAAGTATTTTTTAAATTTCTCTTCCAAAAATGAAGAGAGCATAATTTCAGCCAAGAGGAGTTTGGGATACAGGCAAAAGTTATATTGAACAGTCAAAAGTCCTGTAAGGAGGTCATTGCTGAAATTGATCTTTATTGAAGATATCCCTAAATTTGCAATAGTAGTTCCAGGGGATATGATAAGATATGATGTTAGCAGAAAAGTATACACATCTGCATACAAAAGAATATTTGCTTATTTGTCCAGTTAATACAAACAAAACATTAAGAGGACAACAAGAAAATGGGTTGAATGTATTAAATAGAGGACCAGGAGCTCCTGATGGTAGCCTGCAGAAATTACCCATTAGGTTCATTTAGTGACAGTAGTTGATTTTTTAATAGATGGAATTTTGTGTATTTCAGTTTATGCTTGGTCCAAAAAATTATCATGGATCCATAATCAATAATGGCTAGTATGAGAACTAAATATTCCGAGAAGTATCGACAAAGATAGCTTCTGGGAATGCTAATTAGAATACTTCATAAGTGAATAAAGGAGAAAATTCAATAGGATCCAAGCATTTCTCTTGTGTTGGGTCAGGCTTTTTCTGGCAGATTAGAAAATATACAGACAGGAATGATCGCTGTCCAGACATGAGGAAAATTATAGTCAATTTATTTGTTAAAAATATACCAAGAAAAAAAAAAAAGATATATATATATATATATATCAATAAAACTTACAAATGGTGGTGTAGCAAGACACAAACCAACTATACAATTCAAAACAATTAGTATATTATGCATAGATATCTCAATAAAATGAGCTTGGATTAATATGGCGGAAAAGCAATAAGCAAATAGTGAAGTCTCTTTCCAGGATCCAATCAGACTTGCACAGATAAAAGCCAGAAAGAATTGTTAAGATTGCAATGCATTTCCAGGACTTCATCAGACCTGTGCAGATAGAAACCAGAAACATTTATTACCATGCAATTTGTTAGGATTTCAATACATTAGCTCACTAGTATCCGTTGTTAGTCTCTACTAATCTGCTTTATGAATGCTCCATTCACTAATAATTCACACTCTCATATATTTATGTATCTGGGTGTTTGTTTATTATTATAAAGTGTTGTGTGCTCACCCATTCCTTGACATTAATTTTGATGAAGTTCCTAGGAGCTGCAAAATTGGTGGTACAAATCACTGTGCTTAATCAAGCCAATGGTAATGCACTCTCAGCAGGAGACATAGGTGTAATTTTACTTACAAGCTGCACCTTGTTCTCTTCCATAGGTGGCTTCCCAGTCCTGGAGTGTACCCGGGCTGCGCTGTACAATCTGTGCTCTCAGCTCCCACAACCAGGGGGGAGAGAATGGACTGGTGCACCTATTAGGCAGGCGGCTTGCGGCACTCGGTGTATGGGGGAGAAGTCACCGCTGCAGCATCTCCTGTAGTGTGGAGTACATTAGCCCGTTGTTCTGTTCGGCTGTCCCAACAGCTTGAAAACCCAGCGCAGAGGAGAGAGTTTTGTGCTGACGTCAAGAGGGATGGAGCTGATGCATTTCTCAGCCTTTCTTCACGACTGTTTCATCAGAATTGGCTCCCCTGTCCATGAGGCTGCTATTTATTCAGCAGATGTCCAATCAGAAAGACCAATGAGTTCTTAACCCATTGTATGCCATGTTATTTTAATACTGTATTGGCACTTTATTATAATATCCACATAAATCAATATTATAGTGTTTTATATATATATATATTTATATATAAAATATATTTTTTATGTATATTTTATATGTAAAAGATTATATATATATATATATATATTTTTTTTTTTTTTAAAACCTGCACACTCTTTCAAAAATCAAAGGATTAAGTATAGTTGCAGTCCAAACAATAGACGTTCAGCACACCATGGTATATGCAAATAGAAGTTCTTTATATCATATAATATGCATGCCCAGCAGCCAGTTCCGCAAATGTGCAAAAATTTCAATAAAGTGCAGTATTCAAAGAGTAGCTTCGTATCACATTGAAAAGCTCATAATACTCATCATTCCACCATGTAAGGAACCACCACTAGGGTCTGACAACTCAGTGCCCGAACATCGTTTCGGTACACTCCGGCACCTTCTTCCCGGGGCAGCACACTGACTGATAGACCCTTACGGCTAGATGTACTCACCTGGCCACCTGTCTCCTCAACCCTATCCGCATGCAATATACTCACCTGCTGTAAGACACAATCAAGCTCTGGAGAGCTCGCATCCCGCTATGCCCACACTCCGAATTTTGGAAGTGGCGCGCATCTCTGCATGTCAACAACCGGAACTTCAGTCCGGATCCATCATCCAGCCTCTGGAATGCAAACTAGAGTTCCATTGCTGGGATACCTAATATATTTACCTAACTCTCACAAACTACATATAATATAGAGCTACCACTCTATATATCATTACTTATACATTTACACATGGTACTAGACTAAAAGAATTAAAAACTATGAGCGTATGACGTACACAGGAAGAGATGAGGGTGACATGTTGGATAGGTGTCATCATCTAATACATATTACAATAAAATTAGACAGATACACATATAAGACAATACACACATGAAAAAAGATATCTTTCCAACAGAGCATCACTCGTTATAAGAAACAAGAAAAAATTTTTTCCTCATTTAGACCAATGAGAGAAGTAGAGTTTAGGTCCTAAATCCATCTACTCTCATAGCGCAGCAGACATTTGTTACGATCACCCCCTCCTTTCATTGGTGAAATATGATCAATTGGCATAACTTTGAAATCCAATGGATTATGCTTCAACTCCACAAAATGTTTTGCAACTGGAGGAGTATTCCCATCGATATTTGCATATGCTTTTTAAATTGAAGAGCGATGTAGAGCAATATGCTCTTTGAGCATTCTAATGGTCTTCCCAATATATATATATACGGTTGCATGGGCATTTAATTGCATATATAATGAACCTGCTTTCACAGGTCAGACGATACTTGATTTTATATGACCTCTTTGTCACAGGATCCTCAAAAATATCACCAGTGATCAAAAATCTACAATTAATGCATCCTGAAAAATGAAATACACCAGTTCTCAATGTCAACCAATTTGCAGGGCTATTTTACTCTACATCAGATCTCGTGACCTGATCTTTTAAATTGCTGCTCTGCTTATAACAAAACATTGGTGGTTCCTTACGTAAGCCACCCAAGATTGGATCGGCATGTATTATGTGCCAGTGCGCACATTTCAAAATGGTGGAACTGATAGAATATGTGGTCGAGAACATGATCCGCTCAGGTTTTTCTCTTGTACCAGATCTTAATAGTGTAGACCTGTCTAGTTTCATGCGTTTTTCAATCGCATCATGTATTTCAGTTTCAGCATATCCTTTCTGTATAAACTTATCACCCATTTTCTTTAATTCACCTGGCAATTTCTCTTGGTCTGATGTTATCCTTGCAAACCGTATAAGTTGGGACTAGGGAAGACCTTTCTTTAATGGCAGGGAGTGAAAGCTGTCTGCTGCAAGCAAAGTATTTTTGTCTGTGATTTTATTATAGACCAAAGTGTTCAATTTTCCATCTACAAGACTTATTGCGACATCTAAATAATGTATCACCGAAAGACTAAAGTTCAAAGTTAAACTAATGGTATTATCTTTTGAATTCAAATCATTAAAAAAAACCATAGAAGGTCTTCCTTGCCTCCAGTCCACACCACAAATAGATCATCTATAAATCGAACATAAAAAAGAATATATTTGGATAATGGATGTGACATTATGTTTTTTCTCATAATTCTGCATATATAAATTAGCATACGCCAAGGCCATATTCTAACCCATCGCGGTTCCCCGCTTTGCAAAAAAATGTGTTATTAAATAAAAAATAATAATTTTTATGCAAAATAATATGAATCAATAACATAAAAAAATCAACCGATGGATCATTGTAGTGTGGACTGGAGGCGATAGTCTCCCGCACAGACTCCATCCCCTCTTCAGCCTCTAGATAAAACTCAGTATTATGTAATACTGGCTGTAGCCAGAAGTCTACATATTGAGAAAGACTATATATATGTATACGTTTTGTGGATCGGCGATGGCACTCTCAGGTTTTCAACAGGTCTCAATAAACAAATACCAGCAACAGGCTAGTAAGTCACATTTCAATTTACTGCTAGAGGGCAGTGTTGGTTGTTTTACATCAACCAACAAGGTCGTTTTCCTCCAGGTACTGGAGATCAGTGCCTGGTTGAATAAATGTTGCCCCACTTCCAGGGTCATGCACGGACTTGCCCCACTTCTGGCCCACGCAGTTCCGGCAGGCTCCGTAATACTAGCTGATTCACCCACTTCCAGTCTGCAGACCCAGGAGAGCATCACTTCTAGCAGATACGGTGTGCATTCCACAGCGGTGTAATGCACAGCCGCAATTAATGAATATCATTTCAGGATTTGCAGATGCCATTCAAACAGAAGGCTCAATGACAAAAATCACTACAGGTGGCTGGTTTGCAGGCATGGACAAGGTTTTCAAAGAAGCAATGTAATCATCTACATCTTCGCCCTCATCCCAAGGGAGGGATTTGGATTAGTATTTAAAAGGAGTCCAGAGCCCACAGCCTCACACCTTGACAAAGACTCTCTAGTCAAAAAGCTTTGGTGGTGAGGCTGTGGGCCCTAAAGAAATTTTAAAACAGGGATTTTTGAGTCTGAAAAGCTGTGAGGGGTGCAAATCCGAACTACACCCTAACCAAGTTATGTATATTTTTACCACCTCATAATCCCTATTTCATTTGATTTCAGATGCTATATTTATATATATTTATTCATTTTATTTGTTACTGTATAACTTTTTTAAATAAGTGGAATAAAGCAATTGTTATATTTACCGTAAATTGTTTTATGATAAGACCTTCATTCACACACTTTATTTCCTCATTTTACATATTCCCCCTCAACCATGTGGGTGGCATATATGGATTAAATAGAGGAAAGAAACCTTTATAAGAACTACTATTTGTTTGAAGCCATAAGTCTGGCTACACCCACTTTGGATATATTCACTTTTTTTATGCAGTACCTGTGAAGATATGATAGATCATTTGTAGAGTAAAGATACTGTTACAATTTTGTGGGTACGGTACATCATTTTACTGTTTCCTTATAGGATGATAGATAGTAAACTATAATTGGTGAGATAAAGATACCTTTATGAATTTGGCGTACTTCACTATTGTGTGAGTACGGTATGTGATTAGACTGTTTCTTTATAGAGTGATAGACAGCAATCCCATAAAAGAAAGCAATATTCTAGTGGTACAGAACTACCACCCCTATGTTTAATATATTACACAATTGTTATTTTTTCCTTTACTCTTTAATATTTAACTTTTAACATTGGCCATTACCTGTGAATCCATTCTTTTCGAGCCATGGAGAGAAAACTCTGGAGAAATTGTCAGACTGAAGCTTATAGATGAATATTTAAAAAGATACCTTTATAGTTGGAACACATACTCAACAAGTGTGACTATGGTACACAATACAGATATTTGTCCACCTCATACTAATTAACAAAGCTGATGATTATTTAGTCGCCTGTCAGACTATTGTGTGTGAGGATATACAAATTGAGTCTCCCATATATTTTCAGAAAATAACTATTTCTATTGGTTTACATCATTATTTTTCGAAAAGATATATGAACATTTTGAACTGCTGAAGTCGGCCTTCTGGGAGCGCAAGTGAGGACATTGTTTCTCTTTTTTCATTTTTTTACATTGGATATACGTGGGGTTGGTGACCCACATTTTACTGTGTCTACCTGCAGCTTCTGGTGTGCGCATTGACTAGGTTCTATATATTGTTTGTTTATTAGTTTCAGTATTTCACCAGTATAGAATTGTCACTGCTGCACTATTGCCATGTTTGCACACAGAAAGAGAAATTTTGTGAAATTTTCTCACAAACTACTGAATCAGCTCTTATGATAGACGATGATTTGGAAAGCATCATGGGAAAATTAGAAACCACCCTACTGAAAGAAGGAAAGATTTGGTGGGAGGTTATTTCCTTCAAGAGATATATGTCCGAAGAAATAATACCCAGAGGGTTGAGGTTAGATAAAATACCCACCTTCACCAACAGATCATCCTCCTTTTGAAGGGAAATGGATAAGGATTCTGGACTCCTGTTCCATGTCCCTAATGAGACTAATTGTTAGAGAAAGGGGAAAAGAACTAAAGGAGTTAGAAGGGGAGATTGATGTTTTGAGAACCATGGTAGAACCTTTTGTGGATCTGACCGATTTTAAAGAAATAGAACAAGAAATAATAGAGAAAATTGAAAGGAATAAGAGAGACCTCATGATTAAGAAAAAAGAGAAATATACAAGGGACCTAAATGATTTCAAGGAAGGTAAACAACATCTAATTACCAAAAAAGAGGTAGGATATTTTAAACCCGGGAGACCCAACATACAGCGTGAGTCAATCAATTTCGAATACATACCCAGACACATAGCAATACCCCAATCAAGCAAACGTCCTTTTAGAACAGATAGCAGATCTGGTAGGGCTAATTTAGATCGATCGAGAAAGGAGGATGAGAATCGACCAAGAGGGGAAGGTTACAATCGATATAGACCAACTGGAATAGCTAAACATAGAACAAGGTACACCGGTCCCGATGTTCAATATAGGAACACATACCTCCCAAGACATTATCAGCCCATGTTCAGAAGGCATTCTCCTAGTTATAGAAGAAGATCCAATCCCACCTAGGTTCAGTATAGGAATACAGGAACACCAAGATTTGTGGTAAGGGTATCTGACCGTTATGGCCCCTAAGGGCTGAAAGAGATCAGGAGAATGATTTTTTAGATTAGAGGCGGATCAGGTTTGTGGCCAGAGGACTAAAAGGGCAAAAAGGGGAAGTAATTCAGTACAGAATAAACTAAAACAAAATAAAAGGAAAAAGAGAACGCAAAATAGAAAAAAAGACCTGCAGTGAGATAAAATCCGTCACCTCTATCCTACCAGGAGGTGAGCATCTGAAATATACTAAGATTTTCAGCTTAATTAATCATACACTCAGTATAATATAGATTTAGAAAAAAAATTTTTAAAGGGGTCTTAAATATGTCCTTCTAGTAATTTAGATTGCTTTGGTTCTTATATAGATTTACAATGTTTCATTAGGAAATTAACCCTATTGGAATACATTTTATTTTTATTAAGTTTCATGTGGAATTGATTTTTACATTTATCTGATTTTACATCATGACGCTATAATAATTTTAATTTTATCACCATTGTACCCTCCTATTTATCTAACCACCACTATGGTCCGATTATAAGATGATCCACTCTAGGGAGAGTTCAGTTTATTTACCCTGTTGTCCGATTACTATATAGAATTTTAAAGAAGAATCTGTGGTAGTAACCACTACAGGGCAGTGTTGGTTGTTTTACATCAACCAACAAGGTTGTTTCCCTCCAGGTACTGGAGATCAGTGCCTGGTACAATGAATGTTGCCCCACTTCCAGGGTCACGCATGGACTTGCCCCACTTCTGGCCCATACAGTTCCGGTGGGATCCATAATGCCAGCTGATTTGTCCGCGGACCTAGGTGAGCGTCACTTCCAGCGGATGCAGTGTGCATTCCACAGCGGTGGAACACAGCCGCAATTAATGAGTAACATTTCAAGATTTGCAGATGCCATTTAAACAGAAGGCTCAATGACAATAAATTTGCCGGATTACACAAACCATGCACTACAGGTGGCTGGTTAGCAGGCATGGACAAGGTTTTCAAAGGAGTGATGTAATCATCTCTAGCTCCACCACCATCCCACGGGAAGGTGAGGCTGTGGACCCTATGGAATTTTTAAAACATAGGGATTTTTAAGTCTACAAACCTGTGAGGGGTGCAGATCCAGACTACACTCTATTCCAAGTTATGTATATTTTTACAACCTCATAATCCCCTTTTCATTTGATTTCAACCGCTATATTTACAGTATATATATTTATTTATTTTATTCATTACTGTATAACTTTTTTAAATCAGCATAATAAATCTATTGTTATATTTACCGTAAATTGTTTTATGATAAGACCTTAATTTACACACTTTATTTCCTCATTTTACATACTCCCCCTCAACCACGTGGGTGGCATATATGAATTAATTAGAGGAGGAAAGAAACCTTTATAAGAACTACTACTTGTTTGAAGACATAAGTCTGGGTACGCCCACTTTGGATATATTCATGATTTTTTTTATGTAGGACCTGTGAAGATATGATAGATTTTTTTAGGGTAAAGATACTGCTACGTGTTTGGCGTAACATCGGCTATTATCTGTGAATCCGTTTTTTTCGAGCCATGGAGAGAAAACTCCGGAGAAGTTGTCAGACTGAGGCAAACAGATGAACATTCAAATAGATACCATTATAGGTGGAACACATACTCAACAAGTGTGAGTATGGTAAGCAATACTGATATTTGTCCACCTCATAATTAAGGATGAGCGGGTTCGGATTTTCGAAATCCAAACCTCCCCGATCCCAGCCAGGAACCGAGTCCGGCTTGGGTTTTCCCGACAGACTCGGTTCCCGGAACGAGGCAAAACATCATCATCCTGGTGTCGGATTCTCGCAAGACCCGGACTTTGCACATTTCACGCCTCCCACCTCGCCATCTTCACTCCAGTCCTGGAGAGGGTAGTGAGAGGACATGTCTCTCTAGTGTCTGTGGGAAAGGGGCGCGGCGACCTGCTCTGCAGTATCAGTTTGGGGGTACCAGCTCTGCTGTATCAGTCCAGTCCAGTGTTGCTGCGCTGCTGTATCAGTCTGGAGGTGACATGATCTGCTGTATCAATCCACTCCAGTGGTGCTGTGCTGCTGTATCAGTCTGGGGGTGACCTGCTCTGCTGTATCAATCCAGTCCAGTCCAGTGGTGCTGTCCTGTGCTGTATATTCAGACCAAATAATTTTTACAGGGGCTGCCCTGTGTGGTGTAGCGCTACGGTGCCCTGTGCTGTGTGTTCACTCCAGTCTCCAAATAAAAAAGGGGTGATATAATTCATTCAAATAATTTTTACAGGGGTTATTTAATGCATCCAAATAATTTTTACAGGGGCTGGCCTGTGTGGTGTGCTATGTATTCACTCCAGTCTCCAAATAAAAAAGGGGTGATATAATTCATCCAAATAATTTTTACAGGGGTTATTTAATGCATCCAAATAATTTTTACAGGGGCTGGCCTGTGTGGTGTGCTGTGTGTTCACTCCAGTCTCCAAATAAAAAGGGGTGATATAATTCATCCAAATAATTTTTACAGGGGTGATTTAATTCATCCAAATAGTTTTTATAAGGGCTGCCCTGTGTGGTGTAGGGACACGCTGCCCTGTGTATATTCACTCCAAATAAAAAGGGGTGATTTAATTAATCCAAATAATTTTTACAGGGGTTATTTAATTCATCCAAATAATTTTTAGAGGGACTGCCCTGTGTGGTGTGCTGTGTATTCACTCCAGTCTCCAAATAAAAAGGGGTAATTTAATTAATCCAAATAATTTTACAGGGGTTATTTAATTCATCCAAATAAGTTTTACAGGGGCTGCCCTGTGAGGTGTAGGGGTACGCTGCCCTGTGCCCTGTGTATATTCACTCCAAATAAAAAGGGGTGATTTAATTCATCCAAATAATTTTTACAGGGGTTATGTAATTCATCCAAATAATTTTTAGAGGGGCTGCCCTGTGTGGTGTGCTGTGTATTCACTCTAGTCTCCAAATAAATAAAGATGATTTAATTCATCCAAATAATTTTTACAGAGGTTATTTAATTCATCCAAATAATTTTACAGGTGCTGCCCTGTGTGGTGTGCTGTGTATTCACTTCAGTCTCCAAATAAAAAGGGGTGATTTAATTAATCCAAATAATTTTGAAAGGGGTTATTTAATTCATCCAAATAATTTTTACAGGGGCTGCCCTGTGTGGTGTAGGGGTATGCTGCCCTGTGCTCTGTGTATATTCACTCCAAATAAAATGGGGTGATTTATTTCATCCAAATAATTTTTACAGGGGTTATTTAATTCATCCAAATAATTTTTACAGGGGCTGCCGTGTGGTGTGCTGTGTATTCACTCCAGTCTCCAAATAAAAAAGGGGTAATTTAATTCATCCAAATAATTTTTACAGGGGCTGCCGTGTGGTGTGCTGTGTATTCACTCCAGTCTCCAAATAAAAAAGGGGTAATTTAATTCATCCAAATAATTTTTACAGGGGTTATTCACTCCATAAAAATAATGCACTCCATAAAATAATGGAGGACAAAAATTTGGAGGATAAAATAGGGAAAGATCAAGAACCACTTCCTCCTAGCACTGAAGCTGCTGCCACTAGTCATGACATAGACGATGAATGCCATCAACATCGTCTGCCAAGGCCGATGCCCAATGTTATAGTAGAGGGCATGTAAAATCCAAAAAGCCAAAGTTCAGTAAAATGATCCAAAAATTAATTTTAATCATCTCAGGAGAAATGTAAACTTGCCAATATGCCATTTACGACACGGAGTGGCAAGGAACGGCTAAGGCTCTGGCCTATGTTCATGACTAGTGGTTCAGCTCCACATGACGATGGAAGCCCTCCTCCTCCCGCTAGAAATATGAAAAGAGTTAAGCTGGCAAAAGCACAGCAAATAACTGTGCATTCTAAGAATATATCAGAAATCCCCAAGGAGAGTCCAAGTGTGGCGGCGCTTGCGATGCCTGACCTTCCCAACACTGGATGGGAAGAGGTGGCTCCTTTCACCATTTGCACTCCCTCTGCAAGTGCTGGAAAGAGCACCCACAGTCCAGTTGCTGATATTCAAATTGAAGGTGTCACTGTTGAAGTACAACAGGATGAGGATATTGGTGTAGCTGGCGCTGAGGAGGAAGTTGACGAGGAGGATTCTGATGGTGATGTGGTTTGTTTAAATCAGGCACCGGGGGAGACAGTTGTTGTCCGTGGGATGAAAAAGCCCATCATCATGCCTGGGCAGAAGACTAAAAATTCCACCTCTTCGGTTTAGAAATATTTCTATCCAAATCCGGACAACAACTGTCTTGCCATATGTAGCTTATGTAAAGGTGTAATAAGTAGGGATAAGGACATTAACCACCTAGAAACATCCTCCCTTATATGTCACCTGCAGCGCATTCATAAAAAGTCACTATCAAGTTCAGAAACTGTGGCTAGGACCGTAAGCAGTCCAGGGACACCTAAATCCCTTTGTCCTGTTGTATCCAAGCACCTGCAAACCAATTGTCAATTTCCTCCTTAAGCAGGATCACAAGTAGTCCTGCAGGCCATGTCACTGGCATGACTGACTCCTCTCCTATCCGGGATTCCTCCGGAGGATCCTGCATTGCTACGCCTACTGCTGCTGCTGCTGCAGGGAGTCGATCATCATCCAAGAGAGGAAGTTGGAGCACCAATATTTCTTTTACTAAGCAATTGACCATCAAGCAGTCCTTTGCGAGGAGGATGAAGTACGACAGCAGTCATCCTGTTGCAAAGTGGATAACTGAGGCCTTGACAGTTATGTTGGTTTTAGATGTGCGTCCGGTATCCGCCATTAGTGCAGTGGATTTTAGGCAATTGATGGAGGTAGTGTGTCTTCGGTACCAAATCCTGTCTAGATTCCACTTCACTAGGCAGGCGACACCGAGATGTACAGAGATATCAGAAAAAGTGTCCTCAGTGTCCTAAAAAATGTGGTTGTACCCAATGTCCACTTAACCACAGACATGTGGACAAGTGAAACAGGGCAGATTAAGGAATATATGACTGTGACAGCCCACTGGGTAGATGTATCGCTATACGCAGCAACAACAGCAGTGTCACCAGTAGCAGCATCTCAGAAACGCCAGCTCGTTCCAAGGCAGGCTACGCTGTGTATAACCGGTTTCAGTAAGAGGTACACCACCAACAACCTCTTAGAGAATCTGAGGGAAATCACTGCTCAATGGCTTACCCCACTTAGACTCTCCTGGGGATTTTTGATATCTGACAATGCCACCAATATTGTCCGGGCATTACATCTGGGCAAATTCCAGCATGTCCCATGGTTTGCTCACACAATAAATTTGGTGGTACAGAATTTTTTTAAAAACGACAGGGTCATGCAGGAGATGCTATTACCATTCAGCGAATGCATGCCGAAGACTGGAGCGCCAGCAAACACTCTTGAACCTGCCCTGTTATCACCTGAAGCAAGAGGTCATAACGCGGTGGAACTCAACCCTCTATATGCTTTAGAGGATGGAGGAGCATCAAAAGGCCATTCAAGCCTATACATCCACCTATGACATAGGCAAAGGAGGGGGTATGCACCTGACTCAAGTGCAGTGGAGAATGATTTCCGTGTTGTGCATGGTTCTCCATCCCTTTGAACTTGCCACACAGGAAGTCAGTTCAGACACTGCCAGCTTGAGTCAGGTCATTCCCCTCATCAGGCTTTTGCAGAAGCAGCTGGAGAAAGTGAAGGAGGAGCTAAGATGGAGCAAATCCGCTCAGTATGTGGGACTTGTAGATGAAGACCTTTATTCGCTTTGCCAGGATTTGAGGGAGGTCAATCTGTTGAAATCAGACCACTACATTTTGGCCTCCGTGCTCGATCCTAGGTTTAAAGCCTATGTGGTGTCTCTCTTTCCAGCAGACACAAGCCTGCAGAGGTGCAAAGACCCGCTGGTGAAAACACTGTCAGCTGAAGCGGAACGTGACATGGCAACAGCTCCTTCTTCATTTTCTTCCGCAACTGGAGCTGCCAGGAAACAACTTAGATATCCTAACCAACCCGCTGGCGGTGATGCAGGGCAGACAGGATCAAGTTGGACATCTGGTCCAGACTGAAGGACCTGGCAACAATTTCTGACATGTCTACTGTAACTGAATATGATGCTGTCACCATTAAAAGAATGGTGGAGGATTACATCGGTGACAGCATTCAAGTAGGCATGTCAGACAGTCTGTACCTGTACTGGCAGGAAAAAGAGGCAATTTGGAGGCCCCTGAACAAACGGGCTCTATTTTACCTAAGTTGCCCCCCCTCTAGTGTGTACTCCAAAAGAGTTTTTAGTGCAGCCGAGAACCTTGTCAGCGCAAGGTGTAGGAGGTTGCTTCCACAAAATGTGCAGAAGATGATGATCATCAAAATGAATTATCAATTCTTCCGGGAAGACCAGCCTCCAAAAAGTACAGAGGGACCTCTAGTGGTGGATTCCAGCGGGGACAAATTAATACTCTATGAGGATGACGACAACACTGAAGAGGGTTAGGAATCGGTGGATGAGGACATCTTGCCTCTGTAGAGCCAGTTGTACAGGGACAGATTAATTGCCAGCTTGTTTTGTGGGGGCCCAAATGAACCAATCATTTCAGCCACAGTCGTGTGGCAGACCCTGTCGCTGAAATTATTGGTTTGTTAAAGTGTGCATGTCCTGTTTATACAACGCAAGGGTGGGAGGGCCCAAGAAAAATTCCATCTTGCACCCTTTTTTTCTATGCATTATGTACTCTTTGGGGCCTAGTTTTTCAAACTGCCATCCTGTCTGCCCTGCAGTGCCACTCCTAGATGGGCTACGTGTTTGTGCCGCCCATTTGTGTCGCTTAGCATAGTCATCCAGCTACCTCGGTGCAACCTTTTGGCCTAAAAACAATATTGTGAGGTGTTCAGAATAGACTGGAAATGAGTGTAAATTAATGTTATTGAGGTTAATAATAGCGTAGGAATGAAAAAAAACAAGCTGTTTTTATGCTTTTTTTCAAAAAAATACAGATCCAAAACCCGGAAGGGTGGTTTTGGCAAAACCAATCCAGATCCAAAAACATGAAGAAAAATCCAGATCCAAAACCAAAACACGAAAAGTAGCCAATGCACACCCCTACTCATACTCCACTAATTAACAAGGCCGGTGATTATTTAGTCGCCTGCCAGACTATTGTGTGTGATAATATACCAACTTTAAGAACACATTTTTTTATTTTTTTTACTCGAAAACTCCATGTGAGGACGCATTTTCAGAAGAAAATAACTATTTCCATTGGTTTACATCTTACGAAGAAAGGATTATATTCAAAAAGATTTATGAACATTTCAGACTAAATCAGCCTTCTGGGAAAATTCTTGTACAAAATCAATAATGCTAATGTACCCTGATCACTGATATAATGTCTCACTACAGTATACGATAGCTAGGTACTGTACTGGTCCTCCAGATACTATTCACTAGCATGAAATACACTGTGCACATTACTTAAGAAAAAGACATTATAAAAAACTATTAAAAGAAAGTTGGTTAATCAGCCCATTAGGACTGAAGTATCCAAATCAAAAATCCAAAGGGTTTCCTTTTGAAGTAGACATCTGGCCTGATCTCCCCCTCTATGGGACGCAATCAATCATCTTATATCTCAGCGTCAAAAGACTATGCTTCTTCTCTCTGAAATGCTTGGCCACAGGTTGATCTACTTGTTTTCCTTCTAGTGTTAACCTGATAGCACTTCTGTGCAAAGCCATATGTTCCATGAAGCACTGTGTCATTTGCCGACATATTAATATCCACAAGGACATCGTATAAAGTAAATGACTTTTCTGCTGTTGCAAGTATAGCCATGATGAATTTTCAGCTTCTTACCACAAAGGAATCCCCAATCTCCAGATAACTACAGGTGGTACACCCCAAACAACGGTAGTTCCCAGTTTTGTTTATTAGAAAATTAGTGGTTTTTTGGTGTTGCATGCCTGTAATATATGTTCGGGCTACCCAGTCCTGGAAGTTTTTAGCGCTTAGTATCCTTGAGCAGGGGAAGGTCTTGATCCTAATTTATTACTGGCTAAAGGACTTTTGCTGATGTTGTAATTCTGGTACTTGATGTGGAAAACTGGTTAACCTAAATTACTGCATTATCAAGTTTTTTGTTATTAGATTTTTTCAACAAATCTTCTCTTGGTATAGCCAATGCTTTATGTTTAGCCATCGTTAGATTTTTATTAGAATAGGCCCTTTGCAGAAACTTGTTTGTCCTCTCTGCAAACTGTGCATTTTCATCTTCCTCATAAAAGATTCTTCATACTCTGAGGTATTGCGGGAATAGAAGACCACTCTTTATAGCCTTAGGGTGATGGCTTGAAGCATCTAATAGTGAATTACAGTCAGTTGGCTTATTGTATACTGCCATGGAGAGTTAATAAGAAATAATATGATTTGATGACATTAGTCTATATCTGCTGAGAAGCTGCATAAAATGCAGCCTATATGCCTGGATAAGAAGCATATAATCAATGATATTGCAAGATACAAAACAATATGAATGCCCTAGTAAAGTACAGTACGCTGCCTGTCAAACACACACAACCTTGGCAAAGCCCATAATGAAAAGTGTTGCAGGATGGAACTGTTCTTGTGTCCTCCCACCCACCCTTATTTTGTATATTAAAAAGGACCTGCACAGTTTAACAAACCAAGCACTTCAGCGAAAGGAATTGCCACTTTTGAGGCTGAAGTGCTTGGTTTGCTTGGGCCTCCACAAAACAAGCTACCAATGGGTTTAAGGTGGCTAACAGTGTTGTTATTAATCGTGTCTACAGTTGGAAGATGCCACTATCATACTCATCCTCACCCTCATCAGTGTTGTTAATATCATCATCATCATCATCACCACACAATATTAGCTTATCCCCATTGGAATCCACCATTACAGAAGTCTCTGAACGGTGTTGTAATTAGCAGCAAATGTCTTTCTCATAGTATTTTAAGTTTTTATGAACATCAGTTTCTCCACATTTTTATGAAGTTACCTCCTATGCCGATCACTCTCAAGGTTCCCGGCTGTGCTAAACACTCTTTCCGAGTACAGACTGGAGGTTGGGAAGCTTAAGTAAAGCAAAGCTAGTTTGTACAAGGGGCTCTAAATTGCCTTTTTTTTCCTCCCAGTATACAAAGGGACTATATGACATGCTAATCCAGGGCTCGACAAATCCCGGGGGCCAGGTTGCCATGGCGACCAGATTTTGGTGCCTGGCGATCAGATTATACAGGGAGGGAAAAAGCAGATCTATCAGCCACATCAGAGATTATTGCAGTGGGCATTTCATGCACAGTGTGCCAGCCCAGTGATCACAGTTTCAATTGGGTCCTGCTACCTGTAGAACCCTCCGGTGTTGCGGCGGCAGCATCTCCCCGACCAATCACCGAGCGGCACTTCCCCCCAGCCAATCACCGTTTGGCATCTAGCAAGCCAATTACCAAGCGGCGCCTGCCCCCAGCCAATCACCACGCGGTGTCTAGCAAGCCATTCACCACACGGCATCACCCCTGCTAATCATCTTCTCCATGGCACCTGTATACAGGCAGGTGTATTGTTGGTGGTGCCGGGCCCAACTAGCAGCCGGCACTCCTTCAGCAGTGCTGAGTTCTGTGCACGAAGGAGGCAGGGAAGGTGGACACTGCAGAGAGGAGGGAGCTGCAACAGTGACCCCGCCGGGGGCTCCCAGCAAAAGCAAGGAGGTAACTACTACCCCGTGTGCTGTGTAACAGCTGCATAACACACTTTTGACACTGTAATTTAAATTTATTTTTTTTTTTGGGGGGGGGTCATCTGGCTCCTACACCTTTGCCCTGGCTCCTAGATTTTAGAAAAATTTGTCGAGCCCTGTGCTAATCTGTACATTGTCATTAAAATAATCCTCCACCATTCTATTGATGCTTACTGTATCAGATTGAGTGATGGCAGAGGTTTCAATAATTTGGGGCAATTCTTTTAAGCCTAACCAGATGTCAAAAAGGCTTAAAACAGATATAAAAAAACAGCAGAAATCTGGTTATCTGTAACCACGTTATGTAACATTGAGTATGGTGGCTAAGATCGGATATCCAGTATTTTTAACAGATTCTATTAATTATTCTAACACTTTGGGCTTGATTCACTACGGATCATTATTGCGATCGCAGCTGCGATTATTCACGCAGAACTGCTGCGAAAATATGCTAATGAATGCTATCGCAATGCCATCGCACAGCCAGCATAGATGCCCACTACCTCTATTTCACATCCGTAATACCTTTCAGTCCTGTATATACATCTAGAACATCGAAAAATATCGGCCCCTAATGCACAACAGGTCAGACCTTACTCAGAAATTGCTAAACTCGTATCATGCAGTGAGCTGCGTATGCCGTCGAAGTGGTTAATTTAGGCACGCCCATGCAACAGCATTCAAACTGACAGGCACGCTTTCGTTTTTCCAACCACTCCCCCATCAACACCCCCAAACGCTGACTACCTGTCAATCATTCTGCGGTGGCTTACCGTGCTCTACATAATCGCACTTGCGATCCATAATGAATCAGGCCCTTAGTCCACACATCTAATAGTATAAAAATAACATCTCATAAGCTATTTCTCACCTGTTAAAATAATAATACCTTGAGAGTTCGGGAGAAATGCAACCATCTGAATCAGGGCCGGTGCAATGTTTTAAGGCACCCTAGGCAAAGGTTCACTATTCCGCCCCTGCTACCCCCATAGATAGATAGATAGATAGATAGATAGATATGAGAGAGAGAGAGAGAGAGAGAGAGAGAGAGAGAGAGAGAGAGAGAGAGAGAGAGAGAGAGAGAGAGAGACCCCAGCAGCAGCAGGGTGGGAGTGGCACAGATGTGTTTGCAAAACATATCAAATAAAAGTAAATGACAAGTGTCAGTTACATTTCTGACACAAGCACATGGGGCAGTTACCACCAGTGTATCACCCTCCAGTATGAATCTGCACTGTAGCTCTCCTCCCAGCACAGGCCAGCTCCTCGTCTCAGTCTCTGTCTCTTCTAGTGGGCGGAGCTACTCTGTGCCTGGCTGGGACTCGGAGTTAGGGAACAGGAAGTGGAGGGGAGGAATCAGCAGGGGACAGGAGTGCTGTCTGTGTTACTTTAGAGTAACAGCACAGGAGTCTCAGCCTATGTAACTAGCTAGACTGAGACAGAGAGCAGTGACTGCACCTGCAGTTTCTGGCAGCATGATGATTGTAAATGAAGGATGTCTCGATCAGAGACATCCTATATGTTTATGGTAGTCTGATTCTAGTTGCCGGCGCCCATAGGGCGCTGCCTAATATCACCCAATGCAGTGGTTCCCAAACTTTTCGAATCACGGCGCCCTAGAGTATCAGTATTGTTTTCACGGCACCCCTAAGTTTGCTTATTATTGAGAAATTCTGACAAAAAATGAAGTAAAGTGAAGTAAACAGTTCTCCCGTTACGCATGGTACGCAGCTGCGTAAGGCGCCTTTCACCATGCGGGCCGTGGTGCAGACTGTGTCTCTGTGACACAGCTGCACCGCGTGTGTAGCGCTGACCGGATGGAGTTCGGTCAGCGCTACACAGCGCAAACACACAGCCGCCGGCACCGGCAGCTGTGTGTTTGCTTTAGCAGCTGATGAGAGTCAGACAGACTCTCATCGGCTGCTGCTGCTCCCACTGCCAGAGCCGGACATCTTCCGGCTCCCGCAGTGGGTAATGGGAGTGACGTCATGACGTGACGTCACTCCCATAATGCAAAGTGGCGGACGGAGGAGCTGGTATCGGCGGTGGGACCAGGAGCAGGAGCGGGTTTCAGGTAAGTGGTTTTTTTTTTCATTTTCATTACATCTCTACTGCGGGGGAAGGTGGAATACTACTGGAGGCACTACAAAGGGGGATTAGTGGGGGGGTATACTACTGGGGACACTACAGGGGGTAATACTACTGGGGGCACTACAAGGGGGGATTACTATGGGGGGAATTTTACTGGGGACACTACAGGGGGTATTACTACTGGGGGGCACTACAAGGGGGGATTACTAGTGGGGCATACTACTGTGGACACTACAGGGGGTAATACTACTGGGGGGCACTACAAGGGGGGATTACTAGGGGGTAATACTACTGGGGACACTACAGGGGGTAATACTACTGGGGGGCACTACAAGGGGGGATTACTAGGGGGGGAATACTACTGGGGACACTACAGGGGGTAATACTACTGGGGGCACTACAAGGGGGGGACTACTACTGGGGGCACTACAAGGGGGGGACTACTAATGGGGGCACTACAAGGGGGGGCTACTACTGGGAGCACTACAAGGGGAGATTACTACTGGGGGCACTACAGCGGGGAATACTACTGGGGGCACTAAAGGGGGAATACTACTGGTGGCACTACAAGGGGGGAAGAATACTAAAGGGGGCACTACAAGGGGGCATTACTACTAGGGTCACTACAAGGGGGGGGACCACTACTGGGGGCACTATATAAAGGGCAGTGCATAGTGGGTACCACTACTGGGGGCACTGCATCGGGGGGGAGTACTACTGGGGCACTATATAAGGGGAATACTACTGGGGGCACAAGGGGCACTGCACAGGGGGGACCACTACCGGGGGCACTGTAAAAGGGGCACTGCATAGGGGGTACCACTACTGGGGGCACTGCATAGGAGGACTACTACTGGGGGCACTATGTAAGGGGAATACTACTGGGGGCACAAGGGGCACTGCACAGGGGGGACCACTACCGGTGGCACTGTAAAAGTGGCACTGCATAGGGGGGCGCCAAAAAATATACTTGCTTACCAAAAAATTTGGACTAAGGCCGGCCCTGGGGTCAGTTATGTGGTGGTGGACAGGTTTGCACTTCTGTTTGCCCACATATTTACATTACATTGACCATAAATAATTTGATTTGGTGCTAGTCCACCAACCTGAGGCACCCCTGCAAGTGTCCCGAGACCCAGGATGCCACGGCGCACAGTTTGGGAAACACTGGCCTAATGGTAACGCCAGCCCTGATCTGAATGCTCTATATATAACATGGCATAAATCAATCTAAAAATATGGCTGCTAGTAGGTATCCTATTTACATGACAACATTCTATAAGGCTACATGCAGCCCTATTTACCACTGCCCATATATAAAAACAAAAACTTAATTATTGGACACTAAGCAAATATATTATTACAGGTTGAGTCTCCCATATCCAAAATGCTTGGGACCAGGAGTATTTTGGATATCGGAATATTCCGTATTTTGAAATATTTGCATACCATAATGAGATATCTTGGGAATGGGACCCAAATCTAAACACAGAATGCATTTATGTTTCATATACACATAGGGCCTGATTCAGACCCACTCGCGAGCGGCTGTCCGCTCGCAAGTGGGTCGATGTTATGGACTGAGCATGCGCACGATGGAGGGAGCTCCGTCGTGCGCATGCGCCAGACGCGACGAGCGAAGGAAAGTCCTTCGCTCGTTGTGTCCGATCAAAGGGGGCGTGCTGTCAATGTTGATTGACAGCACGCCCCCTTTGGTGGGCGTGCCGGGGGCGTGCCTCCCTGACGGGGGCGTTCCCACGGGAACGCCTCCCGTCAGAAGCCGGCCCACTGACATCACTAGTGATGTCAGTGGGAGTGATTTTGGCTCTGACAGAGCCAAAATCACTCGGGAGCTTGCGGTTGAAAACCTCAACCGTAGGCTCCGGCTCGCAAATTCGATGGTCGCGATGGTCTCGACCATCGCGACCATCACAATGCACGCTCGTATAGCCTGTGGGTGGTGACCCACAGCTATACGAGTGTCCAGGAGGACGCTCCATGAAAATGGAGCCCGGCCCTCATTCAGAGCGTGCGCTCTGCTCAGAGCGTACGGCTCTGAATGAGGGCCATAGTCTGAAGGTAATTTTATACAATATTTTTTATTAATTTTGTGCTTTAAACCTAGATTGTGTACATTGAACCATCAAAAAACAAAGGTTTTACTATCTCAAACATGCTAAAAAAATTCTGTATATCGGAATATTTGGATATGGGAGAATCAACCTGTATTATGATTATTATTATTATTATTATTATTATTATCCCTATAGATTGTAAGCTTGCAAGCAGGGCCCTCTTACCTCTATGTCTGTCTGTTATTTTCCTGTTTTGTTCTATAAATGTATCCAATTATAAAGCACAACGGAATATGCTACACTATATAAGAAACTGTTAATAAATAAAATAAATACATATTATTGTTATTATTATCCCTGATTATGTTTAAGGCACAACAGACAACATAAATGTAACAGTAAAAACTTGACATATCAAATGTGCAGAACGTGTAAATGTACAAATAAATTAGGAGTGACTAATCATATACTAAGTTCATAATACAATCCATATTACAGTACGATAACATGTTTGATTATACAAACAAGTTGGAATGACTGTTTTAGGCAGTTTTTTTTTGTATTTTCATGCTAACAGACAATTATCATTCAGTACCATGCACTGCACGATTATCAGCCCATGGCAAGTTAAAATGCTAATCATGCCGTGTATATCCAGCTTTACAATAGACGTACTGAGGGCCCGATTGAGACCCACTCGCTAGGAAGAGTTCGCACGCAGACTGCCGATGTTTGCATTGTGCGCATGCGTACGCATCGCAGTGCACGAACCAGTCCAAGTGAGCGGGAAGCGTACGCTCGCTGCGCATAGACTGCTCAGCCAAGTGAGTAACAGGAGAAGACGTTTGTGGGTGGGGACAGGAGTTGGTCTTTGAAAACGGGAGAGTGGAGGTGCGAATGCAGGCATGCCTGAGTGTCTCAATGCCATTTCAGAGGCGTGCATAATTAATACGCAGTGTCATAGTACACGTCACCTGGCTGGATAGTACACTGAAGTGCTCACAGTGCTTGTGGTAATGTATATTCAACTACAAGCGCTGCGTTCGCTTCCGATGGTTGCATACACTTCCTGGAGACGATGTGCACAAGTGGGAGTCTTAAGAGAGGCTGGTGGGCATCTGCATACACAGAGCGATCGCATGCCAAGACATAGTGGGCATGCTTATGCCTTGACGTGTGATCGCCTGCCTTGCATCTAGCGAGCGGGTCTGACTCTGAATCGAGTCCGACTTCCCTCCCTACTAGTTACAATTGTTATACTACTACCTTATTTAGGAATTGTTCCTTATACCTTCTAGATTGTGAGCTCATATAGGCATGGCATTCTTACTATCTGTATCATGATCCCCTCGTTGTACAGCACTATGTAATATATTTACACTTTTTAAATAAAAGATAATTACAATAATAATAATAATTATTATTATTATTATATAATATAGAACTGAAGATCTGAACCGGGATGTAGTCATAATGCCGGTTGTCGGGATGATGGAGCTCAGAATACCGGCGCCAGAATCCCGACACCATTCAAAATCCCGCGGCGGCATCCCGACAGTAAGTAGTGGGGTTAGGGGGAGGGTTAGGATTAGGCACTGGGGTGGAGGGTTAGGGTTAGGCTCTAGAGGGGAGGGTCAGTTTACGCACTACGGGGGGAAGTTAGGTTTAGGGTGAGGGGAAGGAGGGCTAGGGGCAGGGTTAGGGTAGGGGTACTTTCCTGTAATGGTCAGGATTGTAACCCAGTCGGAATGCCGGTGTCGAGATTCTGACTTCCGGCTTCCCGAGTGCCGGCATCCTGTACCCAACCATCTCAACCATTTTATTTGTAATGATATGCCAGTATTTTGTGTAGGCTATACCAATATTGAAGGGCCAATTGTGTTTTACCTTAAGGTTAAGAGTTACAGGACCTCCCCAGATGCTCAGACATACACCAGTACAGACCAAAGTCCATTCTGTTACATTTAAGCTTGATATTTGGGCTCGGTTAGTAGCTATAAACTATGCACATAAGAAGTTTGTCATGAATAATAAATAGTAGCATATTTAAAATTGCTACAATGTCATCATTATATTTATTTCCAGCTTGTCATAAACTCAAATTGGCACAGTAAAAGCAATACATGGTCAAAATGATTTTCTATGTCAGAGTGGCCAATTCTCTCCTACAGTTTAGCTTACCCCAACTGTGTGCCTTTTTATGTGCTTTACATCACTGTAGAGCAACATAAGCTTGACAAGAGCTTTGTTTGATGTCTGCACAGATGAAAAACGTGCCTTTACCTTCTAAAGAGGAGCGAACTCATTACCATTCTGTGGAGGACTTGGCAATCTTATAGTCATTGATGCGCTTGTTACCTAGCAACCAAATCGGGATCACTGGCTATCTGCTGGCAAATGATAAGTGTATGCTAGATGAACATATAATTAAAAGCAGCATTTTATTGTACTAAAGCTGTATTTTGGTAAAACTACAATTTCACAAAAATTAAGTTTTAACATTTTTATTGAGCGCCCACATAATAGTGTTTATTGGTAATCTATTACAGTTTAGTAATCAAAATGTTCTACCCAATCTGGCCTTGAGGCACTTTCAAGGAATTGGTAACCAGAATTTTTATAATCTCTTTATTTACTTCAACCTGTTGTTCATAGTGTGAACCCCATATTACCTCAACAAATTGGTGGACATAGAAAACATATTTACATGTGTTAAGACTCAGATCCCCTTTTGCTTTATCAATCGTATTTTCATACCTAAACAGCGTAATTCTGATTGTTTAATCATTATTCTTTTTGTGCTAAAACAATAGCAAATTACTTATACAAGGGATGTACAGTATCTAATGTGCCCACAAAACCCTGTCCACTATGATTTTATAGTGGTGCCATATAAGTTGACCTATACTAAAAGTTGACCTATACTCATACTATTTAGTGGCATTGGTATCATACCAATGTAACAATAAACATGCTCCAGGTTCATGCTAGACTAGGGGCATTACACCTGCTCAGCTCCCCTGCCAGTGTCAGGATTTCAATTTCAGAGCATGATGCACACCCAAAACAATTATTAAATAAATAATAGATAATAGATGAAAATAAAAAAACTAAAATACTAAATATGTTAGGCCTACAGTCCATGCTTCTAAAAGTAGCTCCCTGTTCCTTTAAATGGACAGCTGAAATAAAGCACATATTTGTCTGAATGGATTATGCACATATTCAAAACTTATGGACCAATATTCCATAAGTCTGAGCTGCTGGACATAAAGGGCCTGATTCAGACCCACTCGTGAGCGGCTGTCCGCTCGCAAGTGGGTCGATGGTCTGCACTGAGCATGCGCACGACGGAGGGAGCTCCGTCGTGCGCATGCGCCAGACGCGATGAGCGAAGGACTTTCCTTCGCTCGTTGTGTCTGATCAAAGGGGGCGTGCTGTCGATGTTGATTGACAGCACGCCCCCTTTGGTGGGCGTGCCGGGGGTGTGCCTCCCTGACGGGGGCATTCCCAAGGGAACGCCTACCGTCAGAAGCCGGCCCACTGACATCACTAGTGATGTCAGTGGGAGTGATTTTGGCTCTGATAGAGCCAAAATCACTCCGGGCCTTGCGGTTGAAAACCTCAACCGCAAGCTCCGGCTTGCAGTGGCGATGGTCGCGATGGTCACGACCATCGCGGCCATCAAACTGCACGCTCGTATAGGCTGTGGGTGGTGACCCACAGCTATACGAGCGTCCAGGAGGACGCTCCATAATTATGGAGGGCGGCCCTCATTCAGAGCGTGCGCTCTGCTCAGAGCGTACGGCTCTGAATGAGGGCCAAAGACAGCAAGGCTTATCTATGTACAAACAAATACTGTTTTGTGATGTCACATACTGGCGCTTTGGCAAATACATCAATTTTTAAGTACATACAGTATATAAAGGGATCCTTGAACATGCAAGTAAGGAAAAGTAGAGACCATCTTGGGATAATGTTTCATCATCGTCATCCTCATCTTTATGTATGTTTTATTGTAAGGGACCACAAAAAAAACACAGCAGCACCAAAAACTTGCATGACAAAGGTCAAATAAACAGAACATACAAAGTTGACAAAGAAGGTGCAATCGTAAGACAGGTGGAGAGGGCCCTACTTCTGAAAGCTTAAAGTCTAGAGGGAGCCAATGTTGAGTCAATAAGATTACAGTGGAGATATGACTGTAGGTGGTAGCACTGAGGGGGCTAATGTAATACTGTAGGTTGCAACTTTCAGCCATTGTGGCAAATCCTGCGAGTTTTCCCGTAATTTAAAAGCAGCAATCATATTAAAGGCAATACCAAGCTGATATTGCCTTTAAAATGATTGCTGCTTTAAAAATACGGGAAGACTCGCAACCTATTACATAAGCCCCTCAGAGTGGGTAACCTCAATTGAAAGTAGAATAGTATTTAATGAAGGCATAGGTTTCTTCAGAGTCTGACCAGATAGCATAGGGCATTCAAAATACTTGACATTAATCCATCTCCAGTACAAGCCTGTAGCTCCAAATGAAATCCAGTACCTTGATTTTGTTAACCAAGAGCTAATAATTGGGGATAATCAAATGTCGTATGTGGCTTGTGGTATTATCATACCACATGCTGGTTTGCAAAGCATCTGTACTCTGAAATAGGCCAGCTCAGCTTTTCAGTACGGTATAGATGCTTTGCAAACCAGCATATCTGCAGCCTCGTGTAACCCTCTACCAGTTAAGATGCAATGAATTTGCAAACTTCTTTGCTGATAAATGATCCACCATTCAGGCTAGAATCCCAGTCATGCTGCCAAATAAGTGCCAAGCCAGCAAATGTAAACCATCTGGCTTATTGGACTAGCTTTGACACTGAAGACATTGCTAAAAATACCCAAAGGTGCCACTATCTGTGATCTGGACCCTGCCTCACCCAAGCTCCTATTATAATATATTATCATAATATTGACATAATTGGCCCAGTATTTGACAAATAAGTACATTGCTCTATGTAGACAGCATTTTCTAAAAAAAACCTGATATTTATCGATCTGACTGCATGACTAACTACTGTACAGAGTTGTAAAAAAAAAACTATTATCGATCTGACTGCATGACTAACTACTGTATAGACTAGAATCAAACCTTCCTTTTCTAGTAAAGCTTACCGAGAAAGTGTCTGCAACCCAACTGGAAATCGATATGTTATCTCTTGTTTTTTATGATCATTTACAGTCAGGATACAGGATAAGACATACTGTTGCACTGAGACAGCCCTGGTATGTGTGTTCTTAATACTCTTCTGATGGGTAGAGACAGAGGTGATTGTTCAATCTTAGGGCCTGATTCAGAGCCGCTTGTAAGTGGCCGCTCGTTCGCTATGAGCGATGTTTGCACAACTGCGCATGTGTATGGGTCATAATGCGCATGCACAAACCAGTCATTGCGGTCGGAAATCGAGCGCTCGCAAAACAGCGAGGAGCTGCTAATTTGATTGATAGAATGTACCGTTTGTGGGTGGTAACAGAGGAAGGTGCTTGAAAACGGGGGTGTGGAGATCCGAACGCAGGCGTGCCTAACGGTAAAAAGGGCGTTTAACGGGAGTGCATAATTAGTAAAGGAGCGTCATCGACCACGTCACTTGGTTGTCTTTTAGCCTGAACTGCTCGCAGTGATTGTGGTAGGAAAAACCTACCACAAGCACTGCGAGCAGTTCAGATGCCTTTCGATGTACCCGATTAATCAAATAAATACCGGAGATGACGTGTGATGCGAACGGCAAAGGGGCGTCTTTACAAAATAGCAAGTGCATTTTTCGTTTGCTCAGTCAGACATAGAGGGGTCAACAAACCACAATGAGCGAGCGCACAATTTAAATAGCCGGCCCCTTTTTTTGAATGACCGTCCGCAAATAGCGTCCGGGTCTGAATCAGGCCCTTAATCCTTCTGAAATTCTTTGCAATAGCTGATAATGTGGACCATAGGATTCAAACTGAATGGATGAAAAATGTCTGTGGACTCTATGGCACAGACCTTAGCTGCTTTAAATTGTTTCTCACTGACAGGTCAACTGTCATAAGGTATTCCACAAGTTTCTATCCTATCTCCCATGCTCTTTGCAGTATACATGGTAAAAGGAAGCTCCAATTGACATTACGGATGTGGATTGAAAGATCTACAGTAATAAGGTAGCCAATGTGTCGTCCATTTTCATGTCGACCTGTACATCAGGGAAGGAGTTTCTAGTGGAATTTGCATAAATCGCAAACAGATGACCACCAATACACACTGCTGCAGGGGCTTCTGCATATACCTCTCAAGAAACCTTCAAAAACAGACTCATGACTTACTTCTTTACTCAGGCATTTCATTAAAGTCACTCTGGGGCAAATTTACAGTTTAACTATGGTTTTGCAAAGAAGCAAAAAAGAGACAAAAATATATTTTACTGGGGCACACTTTGTAACAAAATAATCATGATATAATTGTACAATATTAAAACTAAACTTTTAATCAGTAATAATCCTAAAAAAAGAGTACAGAACCTCAGGTTCTAGAACAAATAAATACTTTAAGATAGCAATTACAAAGTATTAAATCTGACAGTCAGTAGGAATAGGATTTGTATATTATATAAAGGTCAAATTGTGTCCTATGCCCTTCAAACAACGATTTTTATCCCTAAAATGAGTCGGTTGGTGAAAATATATAGATACTATTGCTCTTCAATATACGGCAATTGATAGGGAAAAAGAAATGACCTCTCTATGTGCCAAATAAATTCATGGTGAAAATGTTCAATATTATCATGTCATAATTACCTGTTGTTAATTAATCTAACTCCTCTAGGACATTTATGATAGGTATTATTTGGAAACAAATACAATGAAAGGTTAGTATTCGTTATTCACACTACTTATGTCTCCTGGAATAGTCTGCTAAATATGCATCAGCAGATCTGCCTGTTGTGCTACAGCCAATACATTAAAGCAATTATGTTTCAATTATGAACACATCACACTATTATTATTTGGAGTACATATTGAGAGAAAAACAAAAGAGCAAAAGTGTGCTGAATTAAATATAGTGAATCAAACAGCTCCTATCAACACTGTTGCAGTATAACTATACTGCTGGCAACAGTGTATCATTTAGTTTTATTACTGTGATTTTTGTTGCAACATATGTTGGTGACATTGTGTGATTTAATAACATACTTGTATATGGGGAGATACTTGATGGGAAATGTTTGATTCACTATATTTAATTAAGCGGGTTGGGTATAAAATCCCAGCGTATCCTGACGCCACAAAGCCGAATAAGCAAGATGCCGACAGGAGCGTTAAGTAGCCTAATCCTTCCCCTCTCCCCCCCTAAGGGATCGGTATGAAATACCACTGGCCCTGTGGCTGGCAGTTCGCATCCCGGCGGCGGCAGGGTGACAGAAGCAGAGTTCCCGGCAGCGGAAGCCCGACAGCGCTGGAAATCCTAATCGTCCTAAAGGTAAGTAAAAACTAACCTAACCCCCTAACCCTCCTTAGGGGTGCCTAACCCTAAACTCCCACCCACGTGCCTAACCCTAATCCCCCCTCTAAGTGCCTAACCCTGACCCCCCCCTTCCCCGGTGCCTAACACTAAGTCCCCCCTGGGTGCCCAAAACCTAACCCCCCCCCCGCACGGCTGTCCACTCGGGTGCCCGGCATCCCTTCGATCGGGATGCCAGGCACCGGTCTCCCAGCGTCGGGAAAATGGCAGCCTGTCATTTAACCCACGCCGAGATAAAGCAATCGGGAAGCCGGCTGTCGGGTTTAAAACAGCCGGTTTCCCGATTGCATCCCCACCTAACCCTCCCTTAGTCGTGCCTAACCCTAACCTTCCCCCGGGGGTGCCTAACCCTAACCCCCCTCTCTGTAGCCTAACCCTCCCCAGGGGGTGCCTAACTCTAATCTCCCCCTAGGGTCCCTAAAACTAACCCTCCCCCCCAGCTAACACCTTACTGGGCCCCGCTTACCTTCTTTCAGGATGCCAGCTGTCGGGATTTCTGCATCAAGCTAAAGATAGGCATCAGGATTTTGATGCCTATCTTTAGTCCCGGGTCAGGCTTCCACTGTCAGGATTTCTACAGCCGGCATCCTGGACACCGGTAAATTCACTACATCCCAATTAAGTATACTTTTGCTCCTTTGTTCTTGTCTTAATATGTACACCAAATAATTGGAGACACACAAACCGGACCTAAGTCTACTAATTGACAGCTCACTAGTGTGATGTTGTATGACATGTGTTGATAATTGAAACATAATTGTGGGAATATGCAAATGCTAATCTCAGTCTTCCCATTGTGCAATAGAGTGCACAAGCGGTGAAATGGCCACTTTCAGGCCATTGGCCTATGCATTTGCGATGGAGTTTATAAATACACCAACATCAATGCAGCATCAGTCACACCACAGTCATTTGTTGTAGCCTAGAGTATACCGAAGCTACTCTTCTCAAATCCAACTAAACATGACCTCTGGAACATTGTTTTGCCCATGACGCTCCCCTAACACATCCATGAAACAACCAGTTTTGCAATCACTTTAGGTCATCTCCCATCTCCCAGAGTGTTAGCAATTCCATACACAATTGCACATGGTGTCACACACATGGGTTTGCACGTATGCAATAAGGGAATTCTGGACATTTTGCAAATGCACAGTACCAAACCATCGCTCAGCTGCATAAATATCGTCACTGTATCCATCACTGAATCAGGCACTTAGCCCACATGCAAATGCCCCATTGCCACCCAGTTCTGTCCATTCCACCACAAGTTGAGAAGCAGCTGAGAGCCTCATTCAGAGATACAGTACACGCAGATGGTTTGCATACATTTTTGATGATGGGAAGACTGCGCACGTGCAGGATGTGTACTGTGCATGTGAAGTCCTCCATCTGCAAGTTCGCTCGCATTGTTTTGAAGCCTCTGCCTGATTGACAGGCTGCGGGCGTTTGGAAATTGGGTGGGTGGTGTTGTCCTGGTTTTCTGGGAGTGCCGAAGCCAAGGTCTGCAGATGCAGATTTCCTAACCTCGGCTATGCAGGTAAGACAGTCATAAGTGCTTAACTCTACTTTGTGCATTATTCCCTATTAAACACAATAATTCAGTAATATAGCATATTCAGGGTTGGGTATGGGATGTTGGTGCTCAGGATCCCGGCACTCAGAATCCTGACTGGGTTACAATGCCGACACCTACCGGTAAGTAAACTAACCCTGCCCCTCAATCCTTGCAGCCTATACCTAACCCCCCCCCGCAGCTTAAACCTAACCCCCCCCCCCGCAGCCTAAAACTAACCCTCATTCCCTGCTAGTGGCTAACCCTATCCCTCCCCCTAGCCCCAATACTTACCGTCGAGATATCAGCAGTCAGGATGCTGGAGCCGGGATTCTGACTGGTGTCGGGATTACATCAACAGGATTCTAAACGCTGGCATCTCGTCCGCTGGTATCATAACTATGTACATCCCCATATTCACAGCCACAGAACTTAGTAGGAGCACAAAGAGAAGACCTGACTGCTGAAATCATAGGGGTAATGTATTTTAGCTGAAACATTCCATGATCTGGAACGGCTACCTAGACCTAGGGGTAAATTTACTAGTGTGGGATTACAATAGTGGAGTTGTTGTCCAAAGTAACAAATCAGATTGTAGCTATCATTTATCTGGTGCATTCACAAAATAATAACTACAATTTGGCTGATAAGGGCAACTTCCTGCACTTTACCATATGTACAGCCTAGTCTGTAACTAATACTACCTGACTCAGGTATGAAATAAATGTAGTTAAGAAGCAAGTAAAGAAATAAGCATACAATGAACGCAAGCAAGTAAAGCGAACAATTTGGTATTGTTTGTTGCTTACTTGACATACCAGTAAAGGGGCTTATCCATTACGTGACCTGAAAAATTGAACGTCTAGCGTTCAGTCCTTCAGGTCGCTGGGTGCGGTGCCCGCACTGAACGGCGTTCACTGAATGTCTTTCAGGGCAGGATCCCGACCTCCTATTTGGGAACATGTGGAACTTGCCGATCGTTCTGTGGATAGTCAGGGCTGGCAAGGACCCAGCGTGCACGCGTATCGCTGGTCCTTGCCGGCTATCCATTAGATGACTTTATGAAAAATGCGACCAAAATCTCCTGGCTTTGGTCGGATTGTTCAAAAAGTCGTGTAATGGATAGGCACCTTCAGAGTGTCACAGACCAAAATTCCCAATACAAATATTTATGGAACTACAGTATACAGTATGCAATCACTGTTTTTTCATGCTTACATATAGCTCTCTATGTATTTCCAACCTCAGAGGTAATAACAGCATCATAATTTATAGGTTACAAAGCTACCAATATGAAATCTACAGCTATTTTTATCCTATATCGCAAGGGATCTTCATCTTTCAACAATCTGGCTTTATGTATTTTGTACAATTTTTTTTGTTATTTAAAAGCTTTGACAACATTGAATCTCTAAGAAAATTGATTTTAGAGTAAGGAAACCCTAATGTCCACTCTTCTGCTTGACCAAGAGTTGAGAAATAAAAAGTGGTTTAAATATTTTAGTAAGTATTCTTAGGCTATTGATAGTGCTTACAATTATGCTCCTCTTTTTTTTACTCAATAGATTTTTTGGAATTTAAACACACATAAAAATGAGGGACTTCCTGTGTCGGTGCACATGTGAGCAGACACTGATTCTCATACCTCTGCTGCATCCCCAGCAATCGGTGCTCAATCTCTGCCATCCTGCCACACACACTGACCCTTTGTATGCCAGACCAGAGGGGAATGTCTTGGGCATTGAATGGACAAGTTTTTGACTGTAAAAATGGCCTCTAAAGTACAATGCCAGCGCTCAGAAGAAAGGAAGCCTGATTCCAATATGGCCACCACTGCCACCATTCAGCCTGCTGCTGCTTCTGACTTTGACCCTCCTGCAGCCACTAACACTCTTTTGCAGCCAGCATCTCCCCTCACAGCGGACCCTGTTACCTATGCTGTTGTGGTGCAAGCTATTCAGTACACTATGAGCCCTCTATTGGAGGCACAATCTGCTAAATTCACTCAAGCTGTGCAGGATATTAAATCACAGATCTCACAACTTTCCAAGAAAGTGTCTGTGAATGAATAAAGACTGGGTGAGGTCATTCATGACATGGCTGATGTTAAAGCACTAACTGCCTCACTGCAAAGAGAACATTATCAAAGAATTAAACTGGATGATTTGGAAAACAGATTGCGCAGAAATAACCTCCGCATTATTGGTCTCCCTGAGTCTCTTAAACGGCCAGCTCTCCATTCTTTCCTGACATCCAGCCTTCCAGGATTGTTGAACATAGAGGATTCCTGCTCTGATTTAGTGGTGGAAAGGGCACAACACCTGGGCCCCCTGCGGAATAATGCGGATACTAGACCGCGTCTGATGAATTTTCTGCTACCTTAACTTTTTAAATAAGGATGCCATCTGTACTGCATCCAGGAGTCACAGGGATCTTCACTGGGAAGGTTCTAAAATCTTCATCTTCCAGGACTTTTTGGCAGAAGTGACACCCGCCAAAAAGGTTTTTTGACTTTATGATCTTGTCTCGTGCAATCAGGCAAGAAATGTGCATTATTGTTCCCAGCCCGACTCCGCAATGTTTGAGGGTGACTCTTTTAAGGATTGTACTTCCCCTGCAGATGCAGAAGGATTTCCTGCTGAGTCTGAAGAGGCTGAATCTTCCTCCCCTGCTAATGCTGCCGATGCCGACACATGATATGATCAGACTACCCTTGTGGCCTAATAACCTTTCTTTTTGTCTTTGATTACAAAAGCTAATTTGGCCTCTAACTTAGACATTCAGGTTGTATTGATTTAGTTTTCTTTTCTTACCATTCTTATGCTGTGTGCTGTGCTTTTTTGCAGTTATGTTATGGTGTAGTGATTGTGCTGCGCCTTTTTTCAGCTTTGTGCGTTCTCCTCTGGTAACTGATAACTATTTATGGTTCCATATCATATTATGTCTGCCTTATTTTTTCTTGTCTTTTGATATACCTTGCTGATATACACAGATATGTATGATTTACCTTATTGCTGTTTAGTATTGTGACAACTATTTTATCTTTTACATTTTTGATTGAGCTAACTCCATTTTCTTTATATACATCTACTTTTAATATTGCTGGGGCTTGCTAGGAGCTCACTGTACTTATTTGATGTTTGATTGTAAGTTTTTATGGAAGCCTTTTTGCTTTAAAACCTCAGGACCACATACTGGTTCTGTGGCCTGGTGCCTTTTTTGGTGGTATGGCACATATTTGTGTCTTAAGCTAACTGTTAAACTTCCCCTGTTCCCTACCATGTTTCCCCTTTTGTCTCTTGTCTTGTTCCCCCCTGGGTATTATTTTTCTGAAGTTGTGGAGGTGTCGTATGTCATATTTGTATATATACTAGGGATGTGCAGGCTCGGATAGGTTCGAGTTTGCACGTGGAGTTCGGATTTTTCCCTCCAAAAAAACGGAACTCAGAACGAGGCAAAACGTCATCTTACATGGACGAACATCATCATTCCTGGACAAAAGACCAGGAATGATGATGTTCGTCCATGTAAGATGACGTTTTGCCTCGTTCTGAGTTCCGTTTTTTTGGAGGGAAAAATCCGAACTCCACGTGCAAACTCGAACCTATCCGAGCCTGCACATCCCTAATATATACCACATATTGTTTTACCTTTCTTAAAGTTATGCCATGTCTAATTTACAATTGGTACGCTGAATGTGGGGGGATTTAACTCTCCCGCTAAGCTAAATAAGTTACTAATGTACAGTACCTTCTTAAGATGAACATGGATGTTGCATTATTACAGGAATCCCACTTGCTTACCCCGGAAATTTTGAAATCAAATATGTTGAAATGGCATATTTTGGAGTCAGCCCCTCTTACAGCAAAAGCCAGAGGTGCAGTGCTCTTGGTGCGTAACCACTTACATAGTGAGGCGTATTCCTCTATTAAATACCACCAGGGTAGATATTTAATTGTTGAAGCTACAGTGGACTACTCCCACTACGTCTTCTGTAACATATATGCTCCCAATACATACTTTAAAGAATTCTTCCTACAAATTGTGACTCACTTATACTCCTTCCAAATATCCCTATAGTGTTCGGAGAATTTAATATTACTGCTTCCACTGTGTTAGATAGATCTTCTGTGGGAAAATCTCGCCTCTCACCACCAGCAGCGGGTATTCCATAAATGGAAAAGCAATTACATGTTGTTGATGTATGGAGGGCATGTCATCCATTGGACGAGGACTATACTTGTTTCTCAGCGGCCCATGGCACGCTCTCCCGCATTGATTATATACTACTTTCCTCCTTGCTTTTTCCATGTGTTTTGAGTTCCAACTTAGAACCTATATGTGTATCCGACCATGCTTTATGCTGGATTAAGTTAGCAGTCTGCTCTGATAAGGGTCTGTATAGGCAATGGAGATTCCCCTCCCACTTATCTAATTCCAAAAAATTTAGAACAATACTAGATGCAGCCTGATTGTCTTACGAACATGCACGCATGGGTTTGGAGCAGAAGTCTCCACTAATGTTCTGGCAAGCCTCTAAGGTGGTCTTGTGGGGTGAGATTATGTCTTACTTTGCTCAAAGGTATAAGTTATTTCATGCTACGTACTTAAGGTTACAGACCACTCTTACTGATGCTTTTCAGCTATTGAAAGCCTCCCCTACACCTTCTTTGTGGGATCGTTACGTAAGGCAAAAGACTCTATTTAATAACATGTCTGAATCCGAATCTTGATACACCTTTCTTTCTCAATGTAACCTCCATAGATATGGCAATAAATCTAGTAGAATGCAATCTAACCTGTTGAAGGGCCAACGCCCCACTACCATTAGAAAAATGCTCAAATCGGATGATGGCTCTAAGGTAACTACTAGTAAACAAATTTTGGGGATTTTTGAATCATTTTATACTGACCTGTATTCTAACCCGGTTATAGATACTCCCAGGAGAGGCTTTTCTAATGACTATTTTAAAATTTTAGCCCCCCGAGATTTTTGGAAAAACCTATGGTCTGTACTACGCACTACTCAAGGGAGAATCCCCCCCCCCCGTATTTTACTTCGGCACTGATAAAAGTCTTACCGATGCCTAATAAGGACCCTGAATTAGCGGGGTCATATAGACCAATCTCACTCATGAACACAGACTATAAGATTTTTATGAAAATCTTATCTGACAGGCTTAAATTTATTTTACCCTCCCTCATTCATGATGACAAATCGGGTTTCATTTGGGGTCGCTATTCGGTGGTTAATATCTGTAAGGTTCTCTCCATACTACAGTGGCTGGAGACTTTTTGGTCTCCTGGGCAGAACACTGTTTTATCCCTGGATGCTGAGAAAGCTTTTGACATGGTCACGTGGGACCATTTATTTGACACCTTACGTAAGTTTAGAACACCTGACAATTTTATTAATGTTATTTAGGACCATGTATTCTGGCTCTTCATCCCAAATATTAAGTTATGGTTTCCTATCCCAACCTTTCCCATAGAAAAGAGTACTAGACAGGGGTGCCCCTTATCCCCATTATTGCTTGCTTTGGCTCTGAAACCTCTAGTAGTTGCATTGCATGCCTCTGTTCGCAGATTATATGTTATTGTTTATTTCCAATTCTATAACTTCAATACCAGATATAACCCGTATTATCAATGATTTTGGTTCTTTTGCTGGCTTTAGAGTTAATTATGCAAAATCTAAACTATTGCCCCCTATCTGTGGATTGGCACCTGCTACACGCACTCCCAACTATCACACAATTTTCTGTATGTAAGTCTCATCTCCAATACCTGGGCGTACTGATTCCTAATTCCTTACAACTCTTATATAAAGTCAATTATACCCCTATTTTAGAATCTATTTCAACATTACTCCAAAACTGAATGGCTCTTCCTCTCTCTCTGTCAGGGCGAATAGTGGTTATTAAGATGGTAGCATTCCCGAAGCTGTCTTACCTACTCCAAATGCTCCCTATAGGCCTTAAACAGTCTTATCTGAAGAAAATCTCTTTGATTTTCTCTAAATTTATTTGGGCAGGTAAGAAACCTCGCATTGCATATGCAAAATTGCAGCTCACAAAGATTGATGGTGGATTTGGGGTTCCAAACGTTAGTGCTTTTATGAAGGCAGCATTCTTCATATATATAGCGGACAGGTTTAAGCGGTCTTTAGTTTACTAATTGGTCTTTGGAGGAGGCCCTATTTTTTCCTTTCTCTCCTAGTACGCTGTTACATACACCTAAACATTTACTGCCCCCAGTCTTGTTGACTGATATTTTGTTTCATGACGTTTACAAAGCATGGTGTTCTATTAATAAAATACTTAAGTGCACTTTTACTAGTTCCCCCTTTACTACTTTCTGGGGCAATCCGTGCTTTACCGCAGGATTAGAAAGCCCTAATTTTAACTATTGGAAGGTTATTGGGATTTCTGCCGTGTGTGATGTTTTCGACCCTGGAGGTTCCACGCTTGATTTCAGCTCATTACAGGATAAATTTCACTTGCCGCATGACAATTTTTATATGTTTTTACAGGCGCGGCATTTCACTCAATCACTTTCAGTTAAAGATTTACCTGATCATTGCGGGGTCCACCTCTTCACCAATGTTTTCTACATTATCTGAATACTATAGATTTCGTAACCTACATTATACCTTATTGCTCCCCTCTATAGATAAACTTTGGCAATGCTCACTTGCGAAATGGACTGGTGATATTCCTGCTATTGACACCCATGAAATATGGCTGCATAGGTGTGTGGCTCAGTGCTAAAGTACTTAATCTCTGCTAAATTACAGGAGACCCATCTGAAATTTCTTTGTAGAGCATTTATTTCACCTGCTAAAAGGAGACATATGGTCCCGGAGGAGACGGGGTCCTGGCCAAAATGTAGGATGATGAACGCCTCCTTTTTTCACTGTTTTTGGGAATGTGGCAAGATTAGATGTTTTTGGAATAAACTGATTCACTATGTCAATTGACTATTTTCACTGCATCTCACCTGCCACTCCATCCCTTGTTTATTTCTTAATTTTGTATACTGGGATTTAGACCCTAAAAGAAAATTATTATACCCTTGCTGCCAAGATACTCATACTATGTAAATGGATCTCTAAATCATCCCCTACCTCAATATCTTACACTATGAGAGACAAGCCACGCTACCTGATGTTGAAAAGTGAATCGTTCGATTCCACAGGAAATGGGGCATATTTATTGATCAATTACATGACTCCACTCAGGCTAAGGTATACAAGTTATACCTGATTTCTTTTGATACATATAGAGGCGGAAGGTTAGATCCATATACTCACTCCAGCTGCTTACGCCAATTGGTCAACATACAGACAGTGTACCCCCTCATACTTCAGACTGCGGCCAGATGTATTCGGCTGTTTTGTGCTCGTAATTACCTGTTTTTATCTTTGTGTGTCTTTTACTTTCCCCTCTTTACCTCCCACCAAACACTATAACACTTTTGTTTTTCAAGTATGATCATTGTGAACAATGTTTTGTTAGTCCTTCTAATGGTGCATACACACAGTCATATTTCCCTGGTCGATTTGAATGATAACGATATCAATCATATAGTTATCGTTCAAATCAACCAGTTTCTGGCTCCTTCAAACGACCAAACGATGGCCGATGTGCGGGTATGGATGGTCGATATCGATATCAACCATCATCCGTACACGCAGGCCAACTTGGTCGATATTGAACAGGTTGGCCTGGTTACTATAGGGACCCACGATCATTAATCTCGGGTCATTATAGTCGATGGAGGGTTGGCGCATGTGCTGGATGTTTGATATCGAACATCCAGCACATGCAGGACGATCAGACAATGATCGTTATCATTATCTGATTGACCAGATGTCTGACCGTGTGTATGCATCATACTTATAGCAGCTTGTATGATATCCTTATAATGTTGTAAAATGCGTCTGTCTTTTACCATGTCTGCTATAATGGTTAATCCTTATGCTAATGTTCACATGTATTTTTTGTATATGTCTTTAATGACACTTTATGAAAATTAATAAAATTGTTTAAAAAAAAATATGAGGGATACAAAAAAGAAGGGAAAAACAATAAGGGGAGGGGTGTTACACAAAAGGGACCAAGGCCCATGAACAATTTATACAACCAAAGCATAATGATAGACACAGCATCAAAGCAGAGAACATGAAACATCAAGAATCAGAGCTAGGTCAATGTAGAAAGATAAGATCAATGGTCATACTATAAATGGAAGAACGTCCCTGCTACTCCCTTTATTCACTCCATCTGAACAATGTCATATGGGGGATGAAGCAGAGGTAGAATATTTGCAGTCCACCGTTTCAAAGACAAATACTACACACAGAGGTGGTCCTACACAGCTGAGCGATATTAGCCTTAGTAGCCACCAATATGTGGCCCAAAATGTACTTTAACCCTATGGCTAGGTCACCCGAGTAAAAGAGGAATAGGGCAATCAGAGGGTCTGCAGGTATACACACTCCTCCCACATTGCTAAGCATACTAAAAACTAGGGATGAGTGAGTCCGGTTCTCACAGAACCGGACCCACCCGAACTGCCAGATCCTAGGTGAGAACTGAGCTAGGCTGAAGTTTTCCCGTGTGACTCAGATCTCAAAACGAGGCACAACGTCATCCTCTCGCTGTCGGATTCTCGCAGGTTTTGGATTCTATAAAGGTCTCGGTGATCGCGTTATTTTCACTCCGAGTGTGTGTGAACTGAACAGACATGTTGCTGTCACTGTCTGTGTCAGTGTGTTGACCAACTTGTCATATTGGGGTCTGGGGCTGAAGGCTGCAGCTGTGTTGTCCATAAAGGAGCTGGGGCTGCAGTATATAAAGGGGGGCTTCAGTGGGTGCCTGTCAATCAAGGGGCTGCTGCAGTGTTTTTAGAGCTGCTGTTGTTGTCCTGTCCATCAAGGGGCTAGGGCAGCAGTCCATAAAGGGGTGCTGTGTTGTCCAGGGGGGGTACTCTGTCAATAAGATGTGCTCTCCACAGTGTAAAAAAAGTAAAAGTGCTTTTTTGTGTGTGCGTTAGCAACTTAGCTGCGCTATTATTGTTTGGTGACACTGCTGGCCAGACCGCAGTTTTTTTGTCCACATATTTGTGACTCTGCACGGCAGGGGTGCTTTGTTGTCCATCAAAAAGGGGTGCTGTCTGTGTTGTTTATCAAGGGGCTGCTGCCTCATTCAGGGGTGCTCTACCCCAGTGTGGAAAAAATAAAAGTGAAATTAAATTAATAATATCAATCCACACAAAAAAAGATATTTTTTGTGTGTGCGTTAGCAACTTAGCTGCACTATTATTGTTTGGTGACACTGCCAGCCAGACCACAGTTTATTATCCATGTATTGTGACACTATGGACCTTATTCAGAGTCGGTCGCGAGCGCTGAGCGCTCGCAACCGACTCGATGTTGGTCCACAGGGCATGCGTGCGACAGAGACGGTGTTAACCCACAGCCTAACGACCGACGTGGAGGCGGCCGTTCAGGATGCAAGCGGCCGCCCTGTTTCTGAGCGACCGCTTGCATCCTAAACCGCCTCTGAATGAGGCCCTATAAGTGGTAGTGCAGTGTGTTATTCTTATTCATAAATAATCTTGTGATACTAAGTGGTAGCACAGTGTGTTATTCTTAATCAGAAATAATTACTCTTGTGACACTGTAAGTGGTAGCGCAGTCTAATATTCAACTTTTCATTTCTCACCTCAATTGTGAATAAATGATTACTCTACATGCTGACTACAAAACCACAACAAAGTGCTAAATAACATGCGTTATATATAAAACATAATGACATCACTGTAAGTGGTAGCACAATGTGTTATTCTTATTCATAAATATGTAATCTTATCACATTAAGGGCCTGATTCAGAGCCACTCGTAAGCGGCCGCATGCTCGGGAGCGAGAAAAATGTGATCACATTTTATTGAACTACCGCCCTTTGCTACTCGCAGCTAACGTCATCTCCAGGAAGTGTTTAAAGCCATTGTTAACATCGAGAGCCATCAGAAGCACAAGCACTGCTTCTGATAGACCTTACTCTACCGCAAGCAGTGCGAGTGCTTCGTGTTAAATTACACCTACTGCCGCGTCATATGACGAACCCATGATAATTATGGACGCCCTTAAAACGCCATTTTGATGGTCAAACACGCCTGCGTTAGCAGCACCAATCCCCCGTTCACAAGTACCTTCCCGTTACCACCCACAAACGCCACTACCTGTCACTCAAAGTAGCGCTCACTCATTGTTTTACGAGCGCACGATTTCCCATCGCATAGACTGGTTCACGCATGCGTATTTAGAACCATACGCATGCGCGGACAGGAGAAAATCGCTCAGAGTGAGCGAGCGGCCACTTACGAGCGGCTCTGAATCAGGCCCTAAATGTTAGCGCAGTGTTATTCTTATTCATAAATAATTAATCTTGTGACACTAAGTGGTAGCGCAGTGTCGTATTCTTATTCATAAATAATGAATCTTATCACACTCTGGCCCTGATTCAGAGCCGGACGCTCTGACCAGAGCGCTCGCTCTGAATCAGGGCCCACCTCCATAAATATGGAGCGTCCTCCTGGACGCTCGTATAGCTGTGGGTCACCATTGCGACCATCGCCACTGCGAGCAGAAGCCTGCGGTTGAGTTTCTCAACCGCAAGGCCAGGAGTGATTTTGGCTATATCAGAGCCAAAATCACTCCGGGGCCGGCTTCTGACGCTAGGCGTTCCCTTGGGAACACCTCCGTCTGGGAGGCATGCCACCGGCACGCCCACCAAAGGGGGCGTGCTGTCATTCAGCATCGACAGCACGCCCCCTTTGATCAGACACTCCGAGCGAAGGAAAGTCCTTCGCTCGGCGCGTCTCGCTGGAGCTCCGTCGTGCGCATGCGCAGTGCAGACCATCGACCCACTTGCGAGCGGACAGCCGCTCGCGAGTGGGTCTGAATCAGGCCCTAAGTGTTAGCGCAGTGTGTTATTCTTATTCATAAATAATTAATCTTGTGACACTAAGTGGTAGCACAGTGTGTTATTCTTATTCATAAATAATCTTGTTACAGTAAGGACCTCTTTCAGAGTCTCTCGCCAGATTGCTCGTTTGAAAAAAGGGACTGGATATTGTAATGAAGTGCTCGCACTGCGTCTCGTAAGGACGCCTGCTATGTTTTAGCGCGCTACGTCAAAGTGCGCTCGCAAGTGTCTAAAGGCGCACCCTTTCCACTCGCAACAGACGTCATCTCCATTAATCGGGACCATTGAGAGCCATCGGAGCTGCTCGCAGCCCTTGGGGTTGACTTAGCCTGCCGCAAGCACTGCGAGCAGTGCTGTCTAAAATACATTCAGGTGACGTGTACCATGACGCTACTTTGTAAATTATGCATGCCCTTTAAACTGAGTTATGGTGGCCTGACACGCTTGCATTCGCACTCCACCGTTCACAAGGACCTTACCCTGTTACCACCCACAAACGGCCTTTCCTGTCAATCAACTATCGGGAGTCACTTCCTGCTCACAAGCCGTACAAGCGACAGATTTTGTGATCGCAAAGACTCATATGCACAAGCGCACAAGGTAGTGCATGCATCATGGTCTGTTAACATCGGCTGCGTACAAGCGAGCGGCCGCTCGCGAGAGACTCTCAATAAGGTCCTAAGTGTTAACGCAGTGTGTTACTATAATTTATAAATAATTAATCTTGTGACACTAAGTGGTAGCGCAATGTGTTATTCTTATTCATAAATAATCTTGTGACACTGTAAGTGGCAGCGCAGTGTGTTATTCTTTCCTTATTCATAAAAATCTTGTGACACTGTAGGTCATTCATACCGCAGTGTAATATTTAAAATTGGCACAAATTGATGAGTTTGCTGTACCCAACTTCTTTCATGTTTGTTGATGTGGAGAACGATCAGTTGAGATTTGAGAGGAGAGCAGGGACCACATACTAGTGCTGGAGCTGCTACCAGTGCCACCGGTCATCTATATCATCTACTAAAGACGTTGCCCAAGGACATACAGGGCATCAGTCAGGGCATCTAAAATCAAGAACCAATCTTTTACAGTGGTAAAGAAGAAAACATCAAAGGGAAAGTTAGCTGCAGAAAGACATAAAATTGGCGATATGTCAGTTTCACCACATGAAGAGGCAAGGAAAGGCTAAGGCCTTGGCCTTTATTTATGACTGGTGGTTCTGCCTTTTATGATGATGTAAGTGAACATGCTGACATAGAAATCGAGGACGCTTCGGTGGAAGTGCACCAGGATGAGCAGGATATTTGTGTAGCTGAGCTAATGAGGATGTTGATAATGAGGATGTTGATGATGAGGATGTTAATGATGAGGAAGTTGATGATGAGTATGTTGGTGAGGATGTTGTTTTTGTAAATTAGGCACCAGTGGGTGGAACAGTTGTTGCCAATGATAGGGAAAAGCCCATTGTTATGCCTGGACACAAGACATACAAACTTGGTTGTGTTGACCCATCTGCATCACCAGTGGGCTTTTCTGGGAAAGTTTAGTTTTTTCTCGGCAGATGCATTTGCTGGAGAAACTGTAGAAGAAGCCATCGCTTCATCATGTGCCACTTACGCTGACAATTTGCTTACCAACAGCTCTTTGGATCTCTTCAGATCTGTGTCTGTTGGGAAGAAAGACACAACGTCTTCATCCCTTCTGGGATGGAAATCCACTCCCAGCAGCAGCCGCAGCAGGCATAGCACTCAAGGATTCTCAAGAAAGACACAACGTAAGAATTAAACCTTAAATCTAGCATTTGCTTTGTTCAGCTTGTCCACATATCTGTAGTTAAGTGGACAGTGGGTACAATGGCATTTTCGAGGCCACTAATTAAGTTTTTATTAATGTCCCTGTACAGTTTGGGAAATGTTTTTCTATTGAAGTGGAATCTTTGCAAAGGATTGTTTAAAAGTCAATTGTTTTGGAGACCACTATTAGTAGTCTTCCTGGTCCCCTTCTGGGATGAAAATCCACTCACAGCAGGAGCAGGCATAGCACTCAAGGATTATCCTGAGGCAAGGACTGATGTGAATGAGAAAAATATTTTTTGGCAAAACCAAACCCAGATCCAAAACACAAGGAGATACAGATCCAAAACACGAGGGTCGGCACAAATTCCTACTAAAAACCTGAGTCCAAAGTGGCTGGATAAGTTGGCAAGACCAGAACACAGTGAAGATATCTCCCAGATGCCCACAATTTTCCCAGCAATATTTGGAGATAGAAAAAAAATTCTGACTGGTTAATACAGAGAGATATTTTGAAACAAGTACGGAATACAGGGACTAATTCAGCAGTGGACGGAATTGGAAAGCTGTATGCAAGCAGCTCTGCAATTTTGTCCTTGCAATTATGGTAATGAAGCAGTAAGCGTCATGCCTCCTGCATGCATTGATGATCTGAGCTGCGTCCATGGACACAGCATCAGAACATCTGCGTGTCCCCTGACCCGCTGAGTGACCATGGGGTCACTCTAGCCGACCTTTTGCAGTTGCACAAAAGAGGTCAGGAAATCTCTGTCATCTGACGGATATCCTGGCCTATTCCCTGCACCCCTGGGCTGTGAGTACATCACTGCCTCCCTGAAATACACATTTCTGAAGAAAAATTTAAACAAATGGCAAAATTCCTTCATAACTCAAAGGACCTGATACCACTCTTAAAGTTGGGTATATGTGTTCTGCGCTCTTGATATGAATATAAGCTGCTCAGTTTAGCTAATTCAGAATATATAGGGGAAACTAAGCACTAATAGAGAAACCACATAAAATAAGAAGTACATAAAATAAATAATAATAATAAATAAAGTTAAAATAAAAAAGTGTTGAAGGTAAATGTATAAGGCAGAGGTTCCCAAATGCGATCCTCAAGGCTCCCCAACAGTCCTGGTTTTAGAGATATCCGTGGTTGAGCACATGTGACTTAATTAGTACTGTACCTCAGTCAATTTGACTTATCCATGGATATCACTAAAACAAGACCCGTTGAGGCGCCTCGAGGACCGCATTTGGGAACCTCTGGTGTAGGGTATAAGGCATAGGTTTCCAAACATGATACTCAAGGCACCACAACAGTTCAGGCTTTAGAGATATCCATGGCAGAACACTGGTGGTTACATTTAAATTGACTGAGGTACTAATTACTGCTTGTTCTACAATCACATATGAATACAACCTGCTACTGCACTCACCTGCTTGCACTTTTGCATTTATAAACACTTCATTTGGTTCATTAAACAACTGATAAGATTTTGGTGTCGCATTGTGTCTCCATGTCTTGTCTCCATTTATCTGCCTCTATTTAGGCCTAATTCTGGGGCTAAAGTCAATGTTACTGTAAAGTGGATGTATTTGCGGAGGGTTCGGTTAATTGAATAATGAATAAATTCTATTGTTTGTCTCAGATTATCCAACCCCTATGACATTTTTGCAATGCCATTTGGATATTGTTTATCAGGTCGCCTTTTTTTTACTTTTTGCACCACTGTGGGGGCAACAACATGGGTAGAACTTTTGAAGCCATGAATTGCTATCCATTCCTTCTAACAACTTGGATATTTTGCAAATTCTCCTCAAAATAGAAATTTAGCACAGTATTTTCACATCTACTATTCAGAAAATTTCTGTCAATTTTTAAATAATATTTTAGGTTTGTATCATTTGAATTTTCCTCATTGTTTGAGGCATTCATTTTTTTCCATATGCAAGAACAAGCAGTTATATTATGTATCTCGAGGTCTTTGTCTCCCTCGTGTGGACTTCATCAAGGAAGTGCAATGGTTATAAGCAGCAGTATATTGTGACATCATAGAAGAATATTGTTAGAGTGGCAGAATCTGCTAGCTGACTGTTTACATTTTACTGCCATGGTGACTGCATGGCAGCTACTCCTAAAGATTCCTTGGACAGGGAGGGAAGGAAGCCTGCATGTGCTAAATTAATAAAATAGAGATGAACTGAAAAAAATAATAACTCCAATAGAATCCTAAATTACATTGAATTCCTCAGCTCTCTTTTAATTACATTGTATCAAAGAAATGGATTTATATATTAAGGTGGAGGAAGAGATGGGGGAAAATAAACTTAGGCCAAATAAAAAAAAAAATCTGAGAAAAGGACACAAATACAGGGGTGAAATCTGCCACTTGGGTGGGATGGCGGTTGTAGTGCTGTCTTCTAGATATGCCGCTCCTAATTTATTGCTAGGTCTCTAACTACCAGCACAAGCTCTGACCTAATGAGACTACTACTATATTTAAGCTCAAAGCAAAATCTTCTTATAAACCACTTCATATCATATAACATTCAGGTTAGGGAGAATGATTAAAAATCTATTTATATTTTTTTACATTTATAACTCTTACCATATGCTAATCATCATTTATGTAATCCTTTACAGTCAACTAAGTGGGCAAACAGTGCAAATAATACTTCATTTACACTTTAAATGTACAAGCTGCAAAATAAATTGTATACATGCAAAATATTTAGCAGCTTAACTTTATTCTTATAAATTAAGCATTAAATTACTGGTGATTAGCATTTGATAAGAACTGCAAATATATATATATATATATATATATATAAACAAGGCTCCCTAATTGTAATTGTATACGATTACCATTTGTGTCAACTGGAAATTATTACTGTTTTATCTGTTAAATAGATCCTTGTGTCTGCTAAGTATAAAATCAGAAGCTCAACCCCAAAGCTTTGAGACATAGGAGAGCCTAAAGACAGCATGTAACTCAGGCTTCAATATAGTGAATATAGGACCTGTGATGAGCTATGGCTTCTCTGAATTTAATTATGGTAGATATTTTCCATAATAACTAGCAAAACCTATTGGATGCAGCAGTACATATTCATGCCTTTAGGTCTGGAGTGATCTAGGGGAGTGCACCAGTCCCTAGATACACACCTGGCTCCAATCATCCAAGAAACTGCAAAAATGCACTGGGGCATGAGCAACCTTTCTCCCCATCAACTCAGAGCCAGAAAGCCCCTCTTAACGGAGAAATCTAAAATATTCAGGTCCCCCTTCACCAAAGATAGAGAAATCTTTTGACAATACTGGAGCTAGAATGCTCTTTAGAATACAAGGGTTTGAAGACTTCCATCCAACACAATGCTTGAGAATAAAGTCCAAACTTTTTGCATAACACACACAAGTAGCTACTGTATGTAACATGTGGAAGAAGTTAACAAAGACATGCAACTAAACATTAAGGGTAGTATAAATCATATACCATTACAATTAGGGAGAACATAAAAAAAAAAGTAATTAGCTCCAGGGGTCAAGGATGTCCAAGGGTCCCACTAGCATCGTGAAGTGGGACCTGACAATTCTTTTTTTCCCCCTCAATGGGGTTTTTTGGCTCCGAGGGGATGGTGAGAAATGGGGCCTATGCCCCCAGTGCTTGTTCTACAATCACATGTGAATACATCCTGCTGCTGCACTAACCTGCTTGCCCTTTTGCATTTATAAACACCATTTGGTTCATTAAACAACTGATAAGGAGAAGATTGATGTTTTGATGTCGCCTTGTGTCTCCATTTATCTGCCTCTATTTAGGCCGAATTCTGGGGCTAAAGTCAAAGTTACTGTAAAATGGATGTATTTGCGGAGGATCGGTTAATTGAATAATGAATATATTCTTTTGTTTGCCTAATGATTATCCAACCCCTATGATACTTTTGCAATTCCATTTGGATATTGTTTATAAGGTCGCCTTTTTTTACTTTTTGCACCATTGCAGGGGCAAACACATGGATAGACCTGTTGGAGCCATGAATTGCTATCCATTCCTTCTAACAACTTGGATATTTTCCAAATTCTGCCTCACATCTACTATTCAGAAAATTTCTGTCAATTTTTAAATAATATTTTAGGTTTGTATCGTTTGAATTTTCCTAATTGTTGAAAGGATGGAGTAAAATAGAACCAGGCCAAATGTTAAACATAGGTGAAAAGGTCACAAATACAGGGGTGCATCTGCCCCTTGTTTGGGATGGTAGTTGCAGTGCTGTCTCCTAGATACCACGTTCATAATTTACTTCTAGGTTTCTAACTACTAGCCCAAGCTCTGACCCAATGAACCTACTATACTTTATAACAAAGCATAATTTTCTCTAAACCACTTTATATCATATACTATTCAGGTTAGTGAGATTTATTAAAAAGCAATTAATATTTTTTTACATTTATAATACTTGCGATATGCTAATCACCATTTATTTAATCTTTTAACGTCAACTAAGGGCAGTATACAATTTCAGGCGAAAACCCGTTATCGCCGATAATTTATCGCCGATGACGTCATTTGTGCCTATTGTCATTGTCCTCGTCAATGTAAATAAAAGGGGATAAACGGGGATAATTTTTTTCCAGCCTTTAGCTGGCGAAAAAAAGTGCAGAATTGGGGTATAGGGGTGCTGGCTTAAAAAAATAGCCTGCACCCCTGGGAATGCCCCCTAAAAACAATGTGTGTAAAAAAAAGTTTTAAAAAAAAGTCGGGACACCCCAAAAAAATATTTAAAATTTTGGGGTTAAAAAAAATAAATAGGGAAGATAGCTAGATAGCTAAATTCAATCCAGATCCCATATATGTGGCAGGTGTTTTCTTCATTGCGGGTAGTAGCGGCAGGTGCATTTTTGAGGAATTTTTAAAAAACATTTTAGGGACTTAAAAATATGCTTGCACCCATTTTTATGTACCCCAAATTTGATGGGCATAGTTATTTTTCCCCCAAAAAATTGCTAAATGCTTTTCTGCATCACCTTCTTCAAAGCCGCATTAATGCACCTGATGCGGGTATTTAAAAACCCGAGTTCCCTTCAGCAGGCAAAAACGGGGGTACCAATAGTGAGACCCCATGTCTGGACATCTTTAGGGGGGTGATAAGATGTTTTACCAAAAATTCCCATTCCCAGTTTCGCCGGGTCCCGTTTTCGCGTCCAGTGTTCTCCCCAGAATTTTTTTCCAGCTGGGTGGCATCAAAAAGTAGCCGGGTGGGGACCTTCGCAATTATGTGCGCCGGGAAAAGGGGTATCTCCCTTACCAATCCAGCCCGACAGGTCTCAGGCTGCTCCCCCACTGGCTCTGTCAAAAGTGCCCATTATGCAGTGCCCCCTGTATTTGTGCCCTTTATACAGTGCCCCCTGTAGTTTTCCCCTTTATATAGTGCCCCCTGTAGTTTAGCTTTGCCCTTATGCAGTGCCACCAGGCTGAAGCAGTGCCCCCAGACTGGTCCCTTATGTAGTTCCCCCAGGCTCAAATAGTGCCCCCACACTGGCCCCTTATGCAGTACACCCAGGCTGGCCCCTTATGCAGTGCCCCCAGGCTGGCCCCTTATGCAGTGCCCCCAGTAGCAGTCCCCTATATAGTGTCCCCAGTAGCAGCCCCCCTATACAGTGCCATTAGCAGCCCCCTACACAGTGCCCCCATTAGCAGCCCCCTATGCAGTGTCCCCAGTAGCAGCCCCCCTATACAGTGGCCCCAGTAGCAGCCCCCCTTATACAGTGCCCCCAGTAGCAGCTCCCTATACAGTGCCCCCAGTAGCAGCCCCATGATACAGTGCCCCCAGTAGCAGCCCCATGATATAGGGGGCTGCCTCCAGTAGCAGCCCCCTATACAGTGCCCCCAGTAGCAGTGTCCCCAGTAGCAGCCCCCTTTATACAGTGCCCCCAGTAGCAGCTCCCTATACAGTGCCCCCAGTAGCAGCCCCATGATACAGAGCCCCCAGTAGCAGCCCCATGATACAGTGCCCTCAGTAGCAGCCCTATACAGTGCCCCCAGTAGCAGCCCCCTATACAGTGCCCCCAGTAGAAGCCCCATGTTACAGTGCCCCCAGCAGCAGCCCCATGATAGTGCCCCCAGTAGCAGCACCATGATACAGTGCCCCTAGTAGCAGAGCCATGATACAGTGCCCCCAGTAGCAGCCCCCCTATACAGTGCCCCCATTAGCAGCCCCCTTTATACAGTAACGCATACTCACAAAAGAAAAAAAAAATAGACAACTTATCTGATCCCTGCTCCAGCCGATGACCGCCGCACCAGCCGATGACCGCCGCTGTCCGCTGCTCCCGGCCCGCTCTGCACTATAGGAGAGACATCATGACGTCTCTCCCATCAACCGCTGCGGGGGTAGCCGGAATGGGAGCTCATGAGTGAGCTCTAGCCGGCTCCCTCCGTGGCCGCAGCAGCCAATCAGTCTGTATGACTCTCATTGGCTGGCTGCGCTGCTATGACAAACACACAGCTGCCGCTGGTGGCTGTGTGTTTGTTTCTGTGTAGTGCAAACCGCTACTCACTGCGGTCTGCTCTACACTTGTGGGACACTAGCGGCGGGTGCGGGCCCCGATGCAATGCACCGGCTGCACCGCTGCTAGTTCTCAGTGCAGCTCAACTGCCGGGTGGTGGGGGTTTTTTGCCGGGTGGACTGCCCGACAAATAAAGCGTGGGGAGAACACTGGCGTCCTTTGAAATTGTATATGTGCGCGATACTTTTCCGCCTGGAAAGCAGGAGAAGGAGATGAAAAGTCCAGCAGGTGAAAAGTCTGGACTTTTCGACTCAAATTGAATACGGGCCTAAGTGGGTAAAAGGTGCAAATATTACTTTTTTTACACTTAAATGTACAAGCTGCAAAATAACTTGTATAAATGCAAAATATTTAACAGCTAAACAATCCTGAAATATAATGTCCTATTCATTCAGTACATCTTCCTAGTCTGACTTATTATGCATACACACGGTCAGACTTGCTAGATGAACGATCAACGATTTGAACGATGAACGATTTTACCAACAATTTCATGAATGATGAATGAAGAGCGATTACTGACAGCATTTAAATGAATGAAATCGTCCAAATTTGACTGCAAACACAGTCGATGTCACATATCGTTATCTGACATGCGGGCAAGCGCACCGTTGATCGATGCATGCCCTACATGTCAAATATATGAACTGGATATTGTGGCTATTACGGAGTCATGGTGCAATGAAAATCATGACTGGGACATACCTTTACTGGGATATACCTTATTTAGGAAGGACAAAATGGGAAAAATAGGAGGAGGAGTAGCAATGTATGTCAGGGAAAGCATAAATACTATGTTAATACATAGTATTGAAGAAAAAAACAAATCTGTTTGGGTGACTATAGAAACAGGGGAGAAAATGATTCTTCGTATTGGGGTGATCTGCAGACCACCAGGTCAGGAAGAGGAACTGGACGATAAACTACTGCAGGACATCACTAAAATGGCATTAAAAGGAGAGGTTATAATCATGGGACATTTTAATCTACCCAATATAAACTGGGAGGTGTCTGTGGCAAGTTCCACTAGAAGTAGGGACATCCTGAATTCATTGCAGGGAGCCTCCCTCCAGCAACTGATTAGGGAGCCCACTCAGAAAGATGCAATATTAGACTTATTACTTAAGGTGCATACACACAACGATTTTTTGAACGATTATCATTAACGATATCGTTTATCGTTCAATCGTTGTAAAAATCGTTCACTTTCTGAGTTAAAACGATGAACGATTATTGTTCATGCGCGTTCACGTTTGTAGTTTGCAGTTCAGTCAGACTGACCAACTGAACGATTTTCATTAAGGGAATATGCAAAAATCGTTTGTTCAAAAAAATCGTTCATTACACTTTAAAAAATCTGACAGAAAATCGTTCATAAAATCATTGGTAACAAAATCGTTGTGTGTGTATGCAGCTTCACAAATGGACACAGAATATCTTATGTAAAAGTAGGTGAAAACCTGGGATCCAGTGATCATCAAGCAGTATGGTTCAGAATAAAGACAGATACTGACTCACCCCATACAAAAACAAAGGTGTTAGATTTTAGGAAGGCTGAATTTGCAGGGATGGGAAGATGTATAAGCGAATCTTTGGCAGAGTGGAGGAACTTGAAAGGAGTGCAGGAGAGTTGGGGAAATGTAAAAAGTGCAATATTAAAGGCAACAGACCTTTGTATCAAAAGGGTTAGGAAAACCACAAGGAAAGAGAAGCCAGTGTGGTTTGGGAAAGAGGTAGCAAGTATTGTGAAAGCTAAAAAGATGGCCTTTAAAAAATACAAGCAGACACAAGATAATGAAGACAAATAGGGGTATTCAATATGGGTGCGATAACATCGTTTTTTGCGTTAATATCGCACTTTTTAACGTTTTTGCATTAATATCACTTGTTTTAGTTTTACACCGTATTCAATTTCAAAGACTTATCGCAGTTTTGAAAAGTCTTTGATAAAAAACGGTGATAACTTTTCACCATTGAATAGGTGTCGAAAAAAAGTGCAGAATTGGGGTTTAGGGGTACAGGCTTAAAAAAAATAGCCTGCACCCCTGAGATTGACATTTAAAAAAGAACTGTGTCAAAAAAAAGTTTCAAAAAAAATAGGGACACCCCAAAAAATTTATTTAAAAATTGGGGTGCAAAAAAAAATGGGAAAAAATTGTTAAACAATAGGCAAATAGGTTCAGGGCTATTCTGCATGTATGCGGCAGGTGTATTGAAGAATAGATTTATAGCGCCAAGTGCACAAATGCAGACTTTTTAAAAACTTACTTTAGGGACATCAAAATATGCTAGTACCCATTTTCATGTACCCCAAATTTGATGGGACCACTTAAAAAAACTAAAAAAATAACCTAAGTGCTCTTCTGCATCACTTCTCCAATGTCGGGAAAAAAACACCTGCTGCGGCTATTTAAATCCCTGACTTTCAATTAAAGGCTAAAACGGGGGTACCCATAGTGTTCCCCCATGTTTTTACAACTTTAGGGGGGTCTTACAATTATTTTAAAGAAAAATTCGTAACTTTACGCAAATCCAACTTCGGAGTTTCCCATTTTCGTTAATTTGATATTGAATACGAGGATAAGCGGGAGCGCACACCAGACTTAACGCAGAAAAAAGCTCTGATATGAAACGTTAACTTCAGCAGTGAAGTTAGGGTTTCATATTGAATACCCCTCAAAGTGGTGTATCTTGTAAAACAGAAGGAGGCTAAGAAAGTAATCATATGTGCAAAGGCAAAAGCTGAGGAGAAAATGGCACAGTCAGTGGGTAAAGAGGGCCAAACTTCTTTTAAGTATATAAGTGAAAGGAGAAAAACAAAAGGTGGAATAAAAAGACTAAGGGCCTGATTCAGACCCACTCGCAAGCGGCTGTCCGCTCGCAAGTGGGTCGATGTTGTGCACTGCGCATGCGCACGACGGCGGGAGCTCCGTCGTGCGCATGCGCCAGACGCGACGAGCGAAGGAAAGTCCTTCGCTCGTTGTGTCTGATCAAAGGGGGCGTGCTGTCGATGTTGATTGACAGCACGCCCCCTTTGGTGGGCGTGCCGGGGGCGTGCCTCCCTGACGGGGGCGTTCCCAAGGGAACGCCTCCCGTCAGAAGCCGGCCCACTGACATCACTAGTGATGTCAGTGGGAGTGATTTTGGCTCTGATAGAGCCAAAATCACTCCGGGCATTTGGGTTGAAAACCTCAACCGCAGGCTCCGGCTCGCAGTTTCGATGGTCGCGATGGTCACGACCATCGCGGCCATCAAACTGCACGCTCGTATAGGCTGTGGGTGGTGACCCACAGCTATACGAGCGTCCAGGAGGACGTTCCATAATTATGGAGGGCGGCCCTCATTCAGAGCGTGCGCTCTGCTCAGAGCGTACGGCTCTGAATGAGGGCCTAAATACAGAAAGAGGGAGTCTTGTTGAGGGAGACAATGTAATAGCTGATCATTTTAATTATTTTTGTTCAGTATTCACTACTGAGAGAGAGGGAAAGGGGCCACCGTTAAGTTGCAGGTGCAATCAGAAAATGAGGTAGGAACAAGCACATTTACAGAGCAGAAGATCCTAACAGAACTCTCAAAACTGAAAGTGGATAAATCAATGGGGCCAGATGGGATACATCCAAGGATACTAACACCATTAACAGAATTATTCAACCAGTCACTAGCATCTGGAGTAATTTCAGAGGACTGGAAAAGAGCAAATGTTTTCCCACTGCAGAAAAGTGGAAGCAAGAAAGAGGCAAGCAACTACCGACCAGTGGGCCTGATTCGGACCTGCTCGCAAGCAGGTCAATGGCCGGGCAGTGCGCACGTGCACTGCATGTGCGAGAGCCCCGGAGCGAGCGAGAAATCATTCGCTCCGGAGCGAGCATCCAAAAGGGACGGCTATCGATGTTGATCGACAGCTCGCCCCGTTTGGTAGGCGGGTCGGGGGGGGTGGCTGGCCAAACGGAGGTGTTCCCGAAGAAACGCCTGCCGTTTGGGGGCGGTCTCACTGACATCACGAGTGATGTCAGTGGTGAGCTTCCGGCTCTATTAGAGCCAGAAGCTCTCTGGGGCTTGCGGCCACGAGACCCTACCACAAGGGTCTTATCGTAAGCCCGATGGTCGCGATGGTCTTTACCATCGCGACCATCAACCTGGCCGCTCGCAATAGCTGTGGGTGGTCACCCACAGCCATGCAAGCAGCCAGGAGGCTGAACAAAAAAAAATAAAAACACCCTGATTCAGAGCGTCCGTCTCTGAATCAGGCCCAGTGAGCCTTACATCATTAGTAGGGAAATTGATGGAAACACTCTTAAAAGAAAGAGTCGTAGATTATCTCATATCCAGCAATTTGCAGGATCTACTGGGGGGAGATCATGTCAAACAAATCTTATTGACTTTTTTGACTGGGTGACTAAGGAAATAGATAAAGGGGGGGCCATAGATATAGCTTATCTAGACTTTAGTAAGGCTTTTGACACTGGGCCTGATTCAGACCCGCTCGCGAGCGCTGAGCACTCGCAAGCGGGTCGATTTTGGCCCCCTGCGCATGCGCATGATGGAGCCGGCTCCGTCGTGCGCATGCGCGAGATGCGGATAACGACGGGCAAGCCGTCGCTCCGGGTCTCGTACCAAAGGGGGCGTGCTGTCGATGGTGGGAACGCCTACCGTCTGGGGCCAGCCCCACTGACATCACAAGTGATGACAGTGGGAGTGATTTCGGCTCTGATAGAGCCGAAAGCACTCCAGGGCTTGCGGCAACGAGACCCTACCACAAGGGTCTCGTCACAAGCCCGATGGTCGCGATGGTCAAGACCATCGCGACCATCTTCCTGCCCACTCGCTATAGCTGTGGTTGGTCATCCACAGCTATACGAGCGGACAGGAGGCCGCTCTAAAAATTAAGAAGGACGGCCCTGATTCAGAGCGTCCGGCTCTGAATCAGGGCCACTGTTCCACATCACAGACTGTTAACTAAACTGGAAAACATGGGACTGGATACAAAGATAGTTGAATGGATAAGATCATTGTTGCAGGACAGGAAACAGAGAGTTGTAGCAAACGGAGTTCAGTCTCAAGAGGGAAATGTTACCAGTGGAGTACCTCAGGGATCTGTACTTGGACCAGTGCTTTTTAATATCTTTATTTGTGACATTGCAAATGGTATTGAAGGGAAACTATGCCTTTTTGCAGATGGCATAAAGGTATGCAACAGGGTAGACACACCAGGAGGGGTAAAACAAATGATTGATGATCTAGGTAGACTAGAGGAATGGTCAAGAATGTGGCAACTACAGTTTAATGCCAAAATATGGAAGATCATGCACTTGGGTCTAAAAAATCCAAAGGCTAAATATAGTATTAATGGCACTATACTGGAAACTACTGAAGAGGAAAGGGATCTAGGAGTCACTATTTCAGGTGACTTAAAGGCAAGCAAACATTGTAACAAAGCAATGAGGAAGGCAAGTCAGATGCTTGGTTGCATAGGGAGAGGAAACAGTAGCAGAAAGAAAGAAGTGATAATACCACTGTATACTGTAGGTCATTGGTACGTCCTTATCTTGAATACTGTGTTCAGTTCTAAAGGCCATATCTCCAGAAAAATATTAATACATTAGAGACTGTACAAAGAAGGGCAACTAAAATGGTGCAAGGTCTACACCACAAAACGTACCAAGAAAGACTAAAAGATCTTAATATGTATAGTTTGGAGCAAAGAAGGGAAAGGGGAGACATGATAGAAACGTTCAATTATATAAAGGATTTTAACAAGGTAAAGAAAGAGAAGTATTAGAACAAGAGGACATGTTCTGAAACTGGAGCGTGGTAGGTTCAAGGGAAATTTGAGGAAAAATTACTTCACAGAAAGGGTAGTGGATAAGTGGAATAGCCTCCCATCGGAAGTAGCAGAGGCTAAGACAGTAGAGCAATTTAAACATGCATGGGATAGACATAAGGATCTTCAGAAGAAGTAAGGATCAATAAGAGTTGAGGTAACATTGTTTTAAAATGGGGCAGACTAGATGGGCCAAGTGGTTCTTATCTGCCATCAAATTCTATGTTTCTATGATGTCTGCCCCATAATGCAGAGCGGGCCAGTCCATAGGACAGATGAGCGGACGGCGGCGGCAGGCGCAGGGATTCAGGTGTTTGGGGATTTTTTTGTTTGTTTTTTGACGTGTTTGTCTTTGGCACTGCTGGGGGGGTAGCAACTACAGGAGGCACTATATAAGGGGCACTGCATCAGGGGGACCACTACTGGCGGCACTGCATTGGGGGGGACTACTACTGGGGGCACTGCATAGGAGTGACCACTAATGGGGGCACTGCATAGGGGGGACTACTACTGGGGGCATTATATAAGGTGCAGTGCATAGGGGGGACAATTACTAGGGGCACTACTGGGGACACTGCATAGGGGGACCACTACGGGGGCACTGCATAGGGGGACTACTGCTGGGGGCATTATATAAGGGGCACTGCATAGGGGGAACCACTACGGGGGGCACTGCATATGGGGGTCTACAACTGGGCACACTATATAAGGGGCACTGCATAGAGGGGACAGGAGGCACTATATAAGGGGCACTACTGGGGGCACTGCATAGGGAGTACTACTGGGGGCACTATATAAGAAGCACTGCATAGGCGGGACCACTACTGGGGGCACTGTATAAGGGTGACCACTACTGGGGTACTGTATAAGGGGAACTGCATAGGGTAGGACCACTACTGGGGGCACTATTACAGTGGTCATTGCAAGAGGGGCACTACTACTTGGGGTGTTAAGGTGCATATGGAATGGAAAGGAATGTTCCCAGAGTGAATAGAAACGGTGGTGTGTCATCTTGCCACGGCCCCATTTGCCAGTGGCCACGCCCCTTGTAGCATGTTTCCACGCCCACTTTCCCAGCATGCTTCAGGGGTGGGGGGCTTTATTTTTAACTTGCCCTGGGCTCCAAATACCCTAGTTACGCCACTGCATACTATTGCTCTGGTACTCTCCTTTTAAAAGCCTTAGGTTTTATGAGTATTGACTAGGGATTTCCGGCACTGCTTCTTGATGCTTGTATCTGTACGATAACATGTAATCATATAATGATAGGAGTTGCATATAATGCCGCCGGATGTATTCCCGGCAGATGAAATACAGAAGCCGGAAACCCGAACACTGAAGATCTCTACTAGGGCTGGTAAATACCCTAACCCTCCCTTAGTGGTACCTAACCCTCCCGGGGGTGGGGGGGGTATTGTGCCTAACCCTAATCACCCCTTCCCCTAGCCTAACCCTAAGTCCCCCCGGGGGTGCCTAAACCTAACCCTCCCTCTCCCCCCCCAGCGGCTAACAGCTAGAAAGTCCCGGCTTACCTTCGTTCTGGATGTCGGACGTCAGGATTTCGGCGTGGGGCTAAAGATAAGTGTCGGGATTTAGATGCCTTTTAGTCCCTGGTCGAGCTTCAAGCGCCGAGATTCCGACGGCCGGCATTCCGGGCGGCGGTATCTTAACCGCATCCCTTATGTAAATCTGTCACTTTCTATGTAATATAACTATGAATCGATTATTTTTTCTGTTTGCCATAATTTCATGATTTTGAAACCTACTTTTGAATGAAACTAAAACATTCATTTTCTACACCAATATATAATGAGCAAAAATTGTTTGGTTATGCTGATATCTAGAAATGCGACTCATACTACCTTCATTCCTGTGCCATCATACCATTTAGGAATTTCCCAACTGACAGGTTAAGGTGAGAGGCACAAGCACGTTATTTTATTTGTTTTTTTTACAGTGCCATATAAATCTGCCAAATGGATTGATTTTGCAAAGGGTACTATGAACAATAGAAGGACTGTCTGGTAAATAGTCAGCTTCAGCATCATGGTATAACATTGCTATGTGGGATACCTCCTTCACAGAGCAAACAATTATAACAATAGTCACCTGCTCTCCTAGGATGTTTTGGAAACTTATTTTGGTCATATGCCTGCAATAGGAATGGCTATCTGTGGGTTAACCACTGATGGTCACCGACGATGGTACTATTGGTGGTCAACCTCAATGGTTTCGTCCACCGATAGTCATCCCAGCTTTATTACTCACTAGGCAGTAGGCTATTCAGAGTTGGGGCAGCTCTTCGTGGGTCAGATCAGGGGCGGAGCTAAGCTCAGTGTCTTGGCGCCAGGGAGAAAGAAACAGAAATCATTGTTGGGCTCTATGCCATCGATTGCGAAGAACCAGTGCATTTCCGACATCGATGACAAAACCAGCAACCATCAGTGGTTGACAACTGATGGCTGTTATCCATCATTGGTCGACAGCCATCCCTAACCTGCAAAGTAGGCAGGGATATGCTATGTACCTTTAAATACTGTCATGCAGTAAATATTGATAAACCCTGAGAATAAGAATAGATTAAGAAACAAGTTCACTAGGGAAAAAAGATGTATAAAGCTTATTGGTGCATTCTGAAAAATTGACATTTTTGGGGGACGTATCCAACATGACTTAATCGCATCTTCAAGCCACAATGCTAGAGAAGGAGACAACAGGGAACAGGAAACAAAATCGCTGCCAAAATCAGTACTGCGTATATTTTTTAATCAGGCGCACTGAGCGGAAGGGGTGTAATAACACAATTACATAGTGCCCTGTACACTTGATGTTGTGAATAGTGACATGAAATCAGGCCCAACTTTAATATTTGTATCTAGTCTCTGCTGGGCATACTCATGATCACTAATGAGCCTGTTGCGCTAGTTTCCGCATGTTTTAAGTAAAGGGCCCATTCATTATAAGGGGTTGTCTAATATTTAGCAGACTCTGAAAACCTAAAGTTTTCTGAGTTTGCAGGAACCAATGCTATCGTTCCCGGTGCCACACTCCTTCCTATTGGAAGGAGGTCCAAAGTGGGATCGAATCGGAGCCGTCTGCCACCTCCGCATGGGGACTGATTGCCCGTGCACATGCGTGACTGTGAAGAAGGCAGCACAGCTTTGGTAGCGGTGTTAGGAGATCATGGGGACAGCTGTTTTTTCAGTGCAGCTGTCCTCGCACCGGAGTCCTAATGAATTGCTCCAGTAAATAAATATCTACTTCCGTAACTGGACCCGATGATGAATAAGCCCCTGAATCACCATAAGAGAGGTATGAAAAGTAGGCAAATATAACTATACCCAAGGTCAGTATAAACATATTGACGGTGATCATACTACAGAAGTTCCAGCCTAGACAGTGCAGTTCTTAGATGAATCTGTTCCGCAGCAGTGGCCCCAGAAATGATTTAAAAGGTTACCATGTATGTAACAACAAGTAATATGTATGAAAACAAGCATTTTATTATGCAGTCAGGTTATGTTGCAAACAATAATCACAATGGGACCCAAACTTCAAGGGACAAACCTTTAAAACATGGGACTGTCCATGGATATTGGGAATAACTGACAACTATACAGTTTTGGTGATTGCTTTCACCTCTATATATTTCCAAAATCAAAACCCAGAGCGAATAACAAACTGAATATAACCTGTGGCATTCCAGCTGTTGTGGAACTAGCACACATCCCATCATGCTCTGCCAGGCACACTGGAACTTATAGTCCCACAGCAGCTGGAGAGACAGAGGTTACCTACCTCTGGTTTAGGATAAGATGGCGCCGCATGTAGTAAAATAAAGAGATACACTATGTAAAAAATAGCTACTGCAGCCTCCAACACAGCTGACATTAACAGCTTGTGCTTCTCAGTGCGCATGTGCGCGGCGCGCTAACACCACTCTTCTACCGATTCCGGCCGCGGGATATCACTTCCGTGATTGTGTTAGAGCAGTGCGCTCGTGTCCTGCGCATGCGTATTAGATACAGTACGAGGCGCTTCATTGCGCATGCCCACCCCGCAGTCAGTCGGGGCACTACAAGATCTAATATTTAAGTATTATTACACCAAAACACAAATCACTTTCCGCGTAATACACTAAAACATTATTAGACAGCTAGAGAACGTTTTTTGTTAGGTTTTAGCAAGGGGTTTGCCGTTGACCTTTGATCTCTAGAAACCCTGATTTTCAGCTTTGAAAACCCCGTACCTTTCTCTTTCCCTCTCGGATACTTGAACAGGAGCGTGCACATCGTTTCGTGTCTGTTACAGACTTAAAGTGAGTGATGTATGGGGAATCCCTGCACCCTTTCCATAGTCTGGTGTCATGTGTGAGGGGGTCCCTTACGCCGGCAGGGCCTGGGGTGCTGAGGAGACCTGTAGTCCTGTATACTAGCAGCTGAGCCCACACATGCCGGTTCTATAGTATTATGCTGCACCATTATCTAGCTGTATGACCAGTAATTGCACAAGCTCTGTACAGGGCTCATCTGTGCCGATCATTGCTGCACTGTAAATCTACATTTGTATTAATGTGTAATAATTTACATTAATTCTATTTTGTTTGTGTATGAATAAATGTTTTTAGTTTTTAAACAGTTACATAGTACACGCTCCTGTGCTGTGACCACACATGGACGTTTTAATGATCCAGCAATACGATATATGCATAGTACACTTGTTTCCAAGTATGATTTGCTCTAGTGTTCAAATGCATGATAGCTCGTCTAGCTGCAGTACTACAGAGTCATCTAGATGGAAGTGATCTCTGATGCATGTTCCCCTGTGGCATTGATGTTGTGGGTGGAGCCACGTGGAAGCATGTCAAGTGATTGCCGTAGCCTTTACGGCAATCACTTGATGTGTTTCCCCGTATATCCCATGGCGTCTATGCCACGGCAGAGTGGCACAATGTGATGAACACAGCAAGTGACTCCTGCCCTGCCTATATCTTTTGGTCCTCTACTGCACTTGCCTCCTTGGAGATGGCAATTTACAGTGAATTGTGCCTGCTCTTAAATTTCATTTACAACTTTACAAAATATCACTGTATTACTTAAATGCATTGTCGTTTTCTATTAAACATTTTTTTTCATTAAATGACCTTCAATTGTTAGGTTATTAGCCGGAGCTGAGTGATGCCCTGCTCCCTTGCGGTACTGGCTGGCAGCAGGTCAGAGGAGTCTTCCCACTGCTTTCATCTGCCAGTCCTGGAATCCCCTGTGCTTGCGTGACCTCGTTTTGCCAGTTCACATATGCACACTGCACTGGAAGCCAGGACATGGACATCCAGTAGCTGATTAATTTGTCAATAAACATTGTTAAAAAATAGAAACGTAAAATATTTTTTAATATATAGTGTTCACTCAAGCTCCGGCGGCAGGCAGGTCGCCGGAGCTAGAGAAGGCACTTTCGGCGCGTGCGCACCCGAAACTGAAAAGGGGGCGTGACTATAAGACCCGTCACTCTTGGGGGCGTGCCCGGCACTTACGGACACGCTGGGCAGCCCCCAAGCGCTGCTGACGGGGAGAATAGTTGCTGGGCGCACGCGCCCGGCGTCTATTCACCGGCAGTGACCGGGTCACTGCACATTTCCCCACCCGTGGGACATTGCGACCCCGGGTGAAGACTGCACCCGCAGGCTGTGAGGGCAGGGCGCTTTTTGCTCTGTGCCCCGCTAAAACAGCCTAGCGGGAACGCTAAATAATTTACTTTTACCCGGCAATTTGCTAAACAACCCAGGATTGTTTCCTGTGTGAAAGGGTCATCCCGGGACTAAATTCCCAGTCCTCCGACCCTGGTTTTTTGCAGGGTCGTAGACCGGGGAATTAAGTTCTGGGTTGACCCTTTAACACAGGGAAAAGAACCCTGGGGTTTTTTTTTTTGCAAATTACCGGTAAAAGTGAATTACCCAGGATTTTCGTTTTCTTGTGTGAAAAGGGTATCTGACACAAAATGGCAAAAAAACCTGGCATGCAAATGCTGGGTAAAACCTGTTTTTTTTTGCCATTTTGTGTCTGAAAGTGGTATAAGAGTCTTGATGGCTAATAACAGCATCACCTTAATAGAGATGCCTTCTACAGTTTTAAATTGTTTTTATAGAAGGAAACACCCATAGGTGAAACTTTTATTGATTGTGGATAACATTTTGAAATAGATTTTTTTTTTTTTTTTACTTTGTGTATAATCCTATTATATTTTCCATTGTAGAATGCGTTACATGGCCGCTTACCTGCTTGCCACCCTTGGTGGTAACAGCAGCCCTTCAGCAAAGGATCTAAAAAAAATCCTGTCCAGCGTTGGTATTGATGCCGATGATGACCGTCTACAAAAGGTTAGTCATTCTTGTACTAATAACTTTTAAAATATGATTGCATGGTAATAATTACATAAATATAACTCTCACCTTCATGTATATGGGATCTATCTGATTAATTCACCATTTGCTTTCTACTAAATAAAATTCTAATACTTGCTGAGGTTTGACACTGTAGGATAAATTTGTTTTTTGTTTTTTTACAAATTCTATTTTCAGCAAATAATGACCTTTTGTGGGTTTATTTATTTATTTATTTTTTTAAGTAGTGATACTTTCGTCACTGTCCACTAGATATCTATGGGATTATCCCTGTTATTTTAGGAATGGCACAGTGGCAAATACTGGGGTATTGTGTTTTGATTTCAATCAAGGCAATAATCTCTGTTTACTTTGTACTTGGTCGCTGTGTTTACATGAGTTTGCAGCCACACTCCATACATGTTAGTTGGCTCCTGAAAAAAAAAAAAAATACACTAGTCAGTGTCTTTAAGGTAAGATAGACTGTAGCTCCCACTGGTACAGGAACTGATGTGGATGATTGGACATTCTCTGTTAAAGTTGGTTCTATATACAGGACAATATTTTGGGAAGCACAGTCCCTTCCACTCTGCTATGACTACCAATGTTTACCACTTCAGAATGAATATCATTGCTTCTATTCAGGGTAGAGTAGAGTACGCTGTAGTAGATTATAATACTATTTTAAGGAAATTTATAACTATAAAAAAACTAATGTTAATAAAATAGAGAGGGGGAGAGAGAACCTACTATCGAGCCAAGCCTTCATATATCAGTATTTATGCGAGCCACCAGAGCAATAATTGGGTTGTTACTTTCACAATGTGAATTAGTTTCCAGCTGTATTGTAGCCTACATAGATTGCTTTATGTAGACCTCTGTGCAGGTAATGAGTGCCTCCTCAAGAAAATCTTGTCACCACCATGGTTTCCATAGAGGAGGCATTGGCCTAGATTTAATGAGACCTAGATGGGCTGTCAGGATGCTACAACTATAGAGTTATAGCATGTGATCTACTATCTGTTTGTTTTTCCATGTAAACACATTTATATTAAAATTAGCCTGGTCACATGTGGCCAAATACATATGCTGCTCTAGGCTTAAGGTCATTTTTCATTGTAATGTCTCCAGCTAATACAACTTCATACTTTACATAGATCCAAAACTGAAAAAATAGAATTATGTCCATCGCCATTGTATATTTTATCTGCACGGTTTTCAATTATATGATTTGGATTTTGTTCTTCTTTTAAAGGTGATTTCTGAACTTGGTGGTAAAGATCTTGATGGACTTATCAATTCTGGTAATTATACTTGTATAATAATTAAGAAATGTATTCTCCATACCTCTGAAGTAGTTATTACTCCCTTTTTATTGTCTGGTTTTAAAATTGTGTATATAATGGCAAAGTAGTACAAGTTGTACAAAGATATTACACCTGGAAAGTGGAAAAGATATGACTGACTCCTCACACTGCTTATTGTTGATAGAAGTGCTTATTCCTGTTTAGACTTTTGTTCTAACGTCCACATTTTCTCCAGTTCACACAGGCCTATGGGTCAAGGAGGCCCCCTCCTTGCACCCAAGAACAGATGCTGTGCAGTGGTCCCCCTCTATACCATCTGCGTGTGGCATGATCTTTGCAGCAATGTCTCTAGAAAGATGGAGCTAGCATAGGCGATAGGAAAAGTTGACAGTCACTTCTATCTTCTATGCATGCAACATCTTTGAAGACCTTGCTGGAAAGATGCAATTGTGAGAAATTATAATGTGTGGTGTTTATAGCACTATGGGGGGGAATTTATTTAGTTGTGAGTTTGGTCCTGGGAGCTTCCCTTTAGCAAACTTGCACTGTGTGTTTCGGTACACCCCCCGCCCCCCTTTTTCCCCAAAGAATAATTGTGCATTTGGAGAAGTTGATCCACTTAACTGTGATGTGAACACAGCTAGAAGTGCTTGAGCTTTCAATGTTGCATCTCATGCGACCACACCACCCCGCTATGTGCCTCGGCTTTAGAAGGGGAAATCTGTTTTGCACACCCCCTAGATATTTTTTTTTTTTTTAAATATATTATTTAAAATTATTTTTTAAACTTTATTAGAACATTTTAAAAAGTCAACAATTTCTGAGCAGTTTTGGGGATAAAAAATTGGCAGTTAAATAGCATAATTTGGCCAATAAAAGATATGTAAGTTTTCAGGGGAAGTTTTCTAATAAACTCAAAGGGTTAAATGATGTGGGAGGGGAGATTTTTAACTTGCAGATGTGAGCAAAAAGCATTTATTCCAACTTCTTACTAACTTGTATAAAATACTGCAATATCACTGTATAAGCTTTTTCCTGTACCCCAAAATGCTAGACTTTAAATTGATGAAAAACATTGCTGATGATCAATTTTCAACCTTTATTAAAAAATGCAAAAATCAGCCATTTAAAAATCTCAAGTACTTTCCTTATGGCCCCTAAAAGCCTTCTATATAGTCCTGCTAATCTCAGTTGTCACATTTTTGGGGTTCAGGATCAGTGGCAGCTTCATAGATGGGGCTGCACCACAGTCCAAAATTAAAATGGGAAAGCCACACCAATTGCCGGTGGGTCCCAGCCTGTGATGTTTGAAAGGGCAGTAGGTGTGGCTCCTATTTGAATTTTGGACTGCACTACTGCCCCACCTCTGGAGCTGCCACTGTTCAGGATAATTCCCCCACTGTTTCATGCTCTTCTCCTAGTTTGTACTAATTTCGTGCAGCATTGCCTCGAGTAATGCAAATTGGAATTTCTAATTGGATTGCACATTTCTTGGGTGTGAGTTTCATGAAACTATTTAGCGTTCTTGCACCTAATTGAATTCCCCCCTATGTTTTATAGATGTAAGTGCCAGAACTTGTTACATGTTTCTTTCTGGTTATGTATCTCTTTTATAAAGTTATATTGTTGTTACATGCTGTTCTAAAGTAAAGAAGCACACAGTGTTTGCACCAATCTTAGTGTGTTACCATTTATACTGTAACATTCTCTGTTAAATCAAATTACTATGTCTCCATAAAAACAGTAACATTTTGACCAGACTACTTTACTGCATTTTATCCATATAGGTGACACAGATAGTGATCGTTACTGTTAATTCTTCAAAAAAGAATGAAATGTAATCATAAGTTTAATTGTCCACTTTGTGGAAGCTTTCCAAATCACAGGTTTCAATCCACTTTAGTAAGTTCTTTCAGAAGTCACCACGCTCGTGGCTAACTAAATACAGGGACTTTCCTTCCCAAAGCCCACAGAACACTGGTGTAATATTTCAGAAACAAATAAATTCTGTTTATACTTTCAATGTTTAGAACACACTGCCTTAGTAGGTATGCCTTTAGTTACAGGCTCACTTGTGTATAGAGAAGTTTCACTTTTCCTCCAGAGTCATGGCTGTTATTTCATATGTAATCGTAAGATTATATTGGCTTTATTAGCTATTGGGCTGATGCATTTTTGCCACTGACATATGTACCACTTTGAAATCTAGTTATGGGAATGACTGTGCGGCAACAAAACTTTTTTTTTTTAAATCTATATATCTATCCTCTTGCTGAAATAGGATAGATTGTATAATTTACACTTGTGTTCCCAGGCCTTTCCAAACTGTGTTCCGTACCATCTGGGGGAGCTGTGTCTGCTGCTCCTGCGACTGCATCTGCTCCAGCTGCTGGTGGAGCTGCCCCAGCAGGTAAGTCATTGAATGGACAAAACATTTGTGACTCGTGCGTTGCATTCAGTTTAATTTCTGTTCCAAAACAATAAACCTATCCCAAGATACAGTTGCTCTTAAAATACCAATCCAAGAAACAAAATGTACACTGCAAGATGAAATTTTAGAATCTTGGGTTGACTTCAAGTTTTTACTGAGTTGTATCTAAAATTTCAACCACAAAATGTTGCCGGTAATAGGATAGAAAACTTGATCACCAATGTTTATTTGGACACAATAGGCTTAAAGCTGAATTAGGGACATTATAAAAATGTGTTTACACAAAAACACACTAATCTTCTGCATATCAGTGCTGGATTAACATCAGGACTGTCGTGGCGTTTAGCCAGGGGCCCCAACATACAGGTGGACCCCACATAAAGCTAAAACAGCAGCGTGGGGGCACTGTAGCATATGTTAACTGGGGTTTCTGTGTGGCATAATGCGAACTGGTTGCACCACAGTGTGTCTTAACACATTTGTGTTACTGGGAAAATGTACACTTTATACTTTTTAATAGTATCACAAGGATATAATGACAATTTTGTTGGTAGGGGCCCCACAAGTTAGTTGCCCTGGGACCCCCACAAACCTTAATTTGGCCCTGCTGCATATGCACTTAATTGAGTGTGCGTACAATTCGGCCATGATGCATATGCACTTAATTGAGTATGCGTACAATTCGGCCATGCTGCATATGCACTTAATTGAGTGTGCGTACGATTTGGCCATGCTGCATATGCACTTAATTGAGTGTGCGTACGATTTGGCCCTGCTGCATATGCACTTAATTGAGTGTGAATACTTAAAAGTATCACAATACTATTGATGTACCAGTCATTGTCATTCTCAAAAAAACAAAATTCTAATTCTCATGAAGTGTCGGTATGCTCTGGCACCCATGGTTATACAGGCAGCACTTGTAGTGACAGCAAACAGTCAGCTTAGACATGAGTGCTTGGTAAACATATTAAAGTCTAGAGTTGTATTATCTGCGGATACTACATTGAAAAACTGCATTATGCTGGCACCAGCCCAGCCTGTCATGGCCTAGTCCTGCCAGTGGCTTCTTCAATGGGACCCCAATCCAGTTGTCCAGCCAAATGTGGAGATATTTATACTCTTTGCTGATCATTCATGATCTGCCCAAATCTTGCCCCAGCCTTGCAGAAGTTGCTATTGGCAGGCATATGTGCAGGTATGTCCATGTCGGAAGTGTCTACGTAACATATTTAGTGTGCTAGATCTGTACCTGTCCACCCCATCAACTCTCTAAGCGTAAGGAGGGCAAATGGCGAATGCAGTTTCCTTCTTCCTTAATATTAATATCTATGCTGCCTCAGTGTCTACCTAGGCAGTGCTGAGGTCTTGTTCTGATCTGTATAACAGATGTATACATTTATTGGTTACAAATGTTCCTATTATATGCCCAAATTGGTGTATAGTCTCGTTAACATCGGTATGACTTGCATGTCACTAATGTGAGCTGAAGCAGGGCTATTACCACGTCTGTCAAATGAAAACTGGTGCAACCTCCTTTAACCTAGCCTTGCAGATGTCTACACTAAGGGCTTGTAAAATTTATACTAACAGTCCAGGTTTTAGTGATATCCATGCTTAAGCACAGATGGTTAGATCAAAATAATTGAGGTACTAATTAAGACACGTGGTCATTTATGGCTTTCCTTAAAATCTGGACTGTTAGTGTGCCTTGAGGACCGTAGTTGGGAACCCCTGTTCTACATGATGTTCTTGGTACGTCCGGGACACATACAAATAAATTGTAATATAATGTAAAAACTGCAGCTGTGTTTTTTTTTTTTTTTTTGTATGATGGGAACGGGTGATTACCATTATTGGTGTATAGAATTATTCTGCCTGCATCATTTAATGTAGATATCTTTTATGTTAACAGAAAAGAAAGAAGAAGTAAAAGAGGAATCGGAAGAGTCTGATGAAGACATGGGATTCGGGCTTTTTGACTAATTACCTCTTGTCATGTCAAAATAAAGCAACTTTCCATAAGACTGATTTGTTGTTGATAAAGTATTGCCATAATTTAGAATTGTAACATTCTGGGGGAAATTTAATTGGTTGCTGGGTTTACCAGGTGGCTGATCTATCAGTGGGGTTTACTCCGCGTGTTAAATCAAAGGTGAACTTTTCCTCGGTAGCTGCAAAGACAAGTTTGAGATGAAAGGCTCCCTGATATAGATAATATGTGGGGAGACCACTTGATTGCGTAATTTAAGTGGAATCAGTGGGTTAAGCGCCTGTTAATCCAGGGTTTGTCACGAATTGAAAAGTCTGTTTTATTGAACAGCTCTAGATGTGAAACCTGAAGCTTTTCCCTGCTTGGCAAACCCTGCGGCTAATTGGATTCCCCCCTGTGTGCTCGGGTTTAACATTTTGAGGGAGCTGGTTAACAATTGAAACTGACGTAAAAAAGATTCTTTTTTTCTTGTATTTAAAAAAATAAAAATAAATTTAAAACAGATTTTATTGGATTAAAAAGAGTACAGAATAAAACAATATATAGAACAAATATTATATAATCACAATACTTCACATAAAGCATAATTTCTGCAATAAACCATCAAAATATCGAAGATTGCCTATTGTAATACAATTGACTTGTTCAAGCAGAACTGTACAGCCATGGCCAAAAGTTTTGAGAATGACTCAAGTATTGGTTTTCACAAAGTTTGCTGCTTCAGTGCTTTTAGACCCTTTTGTCAGATGTTACTGTGGTATATTGAAGTACAATTACAAGCATTTCAGAAGTGTCAAAGGCTTTTATTGACAATTACATTAAGTTTATGCAAAGAGTTAATATTTGCAGTGTTGACCCTTCTCTTTTGAAGACCTCTGCAATTTGTCCTGGCATGCTGTCAATCAACTTCTGGGCCACATATCCTGGGAGTCTCAGAATTTGTGGGTTTTTCTTTGTTCACCCGCCTCTTGAGGATTGACCACAAGTTCTCAATGGGATTAAGGTCTGGCGAGTTTCCTGGCCATGTACCCAAAATTACAATGTTTTGTTCCCCGAGCCACTTAGTTATCACTTTTGCCTTATGGCAAGGTGCTCCATCATGCTGTAAAAGGCATTGTACGTCACCAAACTGTTCTTGGATTGATGAGAGAAGTTGCTTCTTAGGCAAAATTGTGAGTGAGCCCACTCCTTTGGCTGAGAAGCAACTCCACACATGAATGGTCTCTGGATGCTTTACTATTGGCATGACACAGGACTGATGGTAGTGCTCACCTTCCCTTCTCTGGACAAGCATTTTTCCAGATGCCCCAAACATTGATAGGGGATTCATCAGATAAAATAAATTTACCCCAGTCATCAGCAGTCCAATCCCTGTACCTTTTGCAGAATATCATTCTGTCCCTGATGATTTTCCTGGAGAGAAGTGGCTTTGCTGCCCTTCTTGACACCAGGCCTACCTCCAAAAGACTTCGCCTCACTGTGCGTGCAGATGCACTCACACCTGCCTGCTGCCATTCCTGAGCAAGCTCTGCACTGGTGGTGCCCTTATCTTGCAGCTGAATCAACTTAGGAGACTCTCCTGGTGCTTGCTGGACATTCTTGGGCGCCCTGAAGCTTTCACAACTATTGAACCTCTCTCCTTTGAAGTTCTTGATGATAAAATAAATGGTTCATTTAGGTGCAATCTTACTAGCGGCAATATCCTTGCCTGTGAAGCCCTTTTTGTGCAAAGCAATGATGACTGCACATGTTTCCTTGCAGGTAACAGGAAGAACAATGATTTCAAGCACCACCCTCCTTTTAAAGTTTCCAGTCTGTTATTCTAACTCAATCTGCATAACAGTGATCTCCAGCTTTGTCCTTGTCAACACACTCACCTGTGTTAACGAGAGAATCACTGACCTGATGTCCGCTGGTCTTTTTATGGCAGGGCTGAAATGCAGTGGAAATTTTGTTTTTGGGATTGAGTTCATTGTCATGGCAAAGAGGGACTTTGCAATTAATTGCAATTCATCTGATTGCTCCATGATATTCTGGAGTATATGCAGATTGCCATCATAAACACTGAAGCAGCAGACACTGAAAACCAATACTTGTATCATTCTCAAAACTTTTGGCCATGGCTGTATATTATAGTAATCCCTTAAGAATTCCATTTTTATTTATAGAGAATAAACAATAATAAACTGAACCCAAATAAAATATAATCAAGCGAAAAGAGCGAGTAAAGAAAATAAAACCATAGACAGGGAGAAAGGCAAATGAAAGATATAAGAAGGAGAGATTAAGGGGTGGGGGGAAGTAGAGGGATAGGATAAGTCAACCACAATTAAAATATAGTCACAAAATATTTCTTAGTAACGACCAAGTGGGGTTTTCAAACTCCTTCATAATCTGATCAGAAGTATTTGGTAAATAACTGAGAGACATCTACCACTACGCTAACATTTTCAACATCATATTTTGCTGCATGTCTGTCAAAGTATATTCAGTAATTTTGTTTTAAGCATTTCCAGTAAAGGAGCTGCTTTAGATATCAGTTTCTGTAAAATAATTTTCCTTGCCAAAGTAATCAATATGGTAAGTTGAGGTAGCATAGAAGGGGAAATATACGAAGGTAACCAAGAGGTGAAATCAGCAAGGGGAAATGCTTCCCAAGTAGATGGTAATTTAACTTTAGTAATCTAGATAATAAGTGTGCACCTTATACCAAAACTTGTTTTTTAATCTTAGAACACTGCCAAACATAATGGTAAAAATTGCCTGATGTTGCATGACATTTTGGACATGTGCTTGCTTCGTTTGGGAACATATGACTTGGGAAATATGCGCTCTATTTAAGAATTTAATATGATTTCCTGTAATTTAGCTGAATTTACACATTTCATAACTGATGGGATTAAGCTCATGATTCGTTCCGAAAAAATTTGAATTCTGTGAAATCCTGGTTCCAGGATGACCATACTTCTTTCCACAAACCCAGTACATCTTTAGGAAGTAAATCATTGTATACATATTTAAGTTTATATTTAGTATTAGAGACTATAGTGAAAAGAGGAAGTAAAAGGGACGGGCTATGTGGGTCTGGCAATGAAAGAACTAGATGGCATTTTGCTATTAACATAGTGTCTAGCTTGTAAATATGAAAAGAGTTGAGTTAGACATGTCATTAATATCCTTTAATTGTTGGAAAGAATAGAGATTTCCTCCAGGGTCAAAAACATTTCTGATTGTAGCAATCCCTTTTTGTTTCCATGTTCGGTAGTGGGAAATTCTAAGAGATGGAAGAAAGTCTGGATTGCCCCAAAGAGGAATATATTTAGTAACGTAGGTCGGAGCCTAAACGTTTATTTATTGTGAACCAGGCTTTATAGGTATCCATTAAAAAAAAAACTCAGTAATCTTCCTAGGGTGTTTTGAGCGAGAGACTTGTAAAAGGGCCACAGTGGAGAACAGTGCCTCCTCTAGCTGAAGATTTGGGATTGGGCCAGGAACCAGTCGCAGATATACCTGAATGCTGCTGCACAGGAATAAGTTTGAATGTCTGGAAACCCCAGACCCCCTTTATGCTTACTGCTTGTCAGTTTTTTCCTAGCTATTCTAAGTTTTGTGCAGTTCCATATAAATTGCTGGAAGGCTGATTTACATTTTGCAGTATCTGGCTTGGATAAAAACAGGGGTAGCATCTGGAGAGGATAAGCCAATTTTGGAAATAAAACATCCATTGCTGGGTTTTTTATATAATTTTTTTCAATAATTTGCGAAAAATTGTCCGCATATATTTGATTTATAGAGGGTGTAATAAAAATACCCAGATATTTTAATCTAGAATAAGTAAAATGAAAATTACAAGAGAGAATAGGGCTTTGAGGCAACAGGTCTGGCCATGTTAATGGTAAAACTTCAGATTTTTCAATATTAATTTTATATCCTGCAAAATAACTAAAAAAAGGAGATGTCTTCCAGTATTGCAGGTATAGACAACAAAGGCTGGGAAATAAATAAGAGCATATCATCGGCAAACAAAGAGATCTTTAATTCTATATTGCCTACTTGAATTCCATGAAATGATGTGTTAGATCTACGAGCAATAGCCATGAGTTCTAAGACAAGAGCAAATAATAACTGGGTGAGAGGACATCCCTGGCGGGTGCCTCTTTCAATTGAAAATGGAGATGATAAAAATTGTTAGTCTTAATACGAGATGATGAAGTTGAATTTAATAATTAATAAGGGACATAATTTGAGGAGGAATTCCAAATCTGCATAAATAGTCATACAGGTGATCCCATACCATCAAGTCTAATGCTTTTTCTGCGTTGAGTGAAAAGAATGTGTAGGTAATTTTCATGAAACTCCTCCAGGTATTGTAATGTAGCTAAAACTTTACGAATAATAGATATTGCACTGCATCCCCATATGAGTCCAGTTTGGTCAGGGTGCACCAGAGAAGGCAGTACTAGTTTAAACCATTCTGCTATTATTTTTGTAAAAAGTTTCTAGTCTACGTTCACTAATGATGTCTGGCGATATGAAGCAGGTAGAGCAGGAACTCTAACCGATTTTAGGTAGTACTTTAAAATTGCATCATTAAAATAAGTAGATGGATTGCCAGAAAGAATAGATTTGTTAGAGGAGTAGTTACAGAGGCTTGGAGAACCTTATAAAATTCTCCAGAGTATCCGTCAGGGCCAGGCTACTTACATGGCTTAAGGCCTTATAGCCATACTGACTTCCACCTCCATTATTGGCTGAGTCAGAGTTACTAGCTGCTCGTCTGACAATTGCGGAAGGGCAATCATTCCAAAAAGCCTGTCTGTTTGCTGTATTAATATGCTCCTGAAAATATAGTTTGGAATAAAAAGCATATGATATATCTAGGCTGGCTAAACCTTCATTTTGTAAGGAGCCATCATCAACAAGGGCCAAAATGAGTGAACTAGTTCTCTCTCCACAAAGTAAGTTAGACAAAAGTCTGCTATTTTTGTTGCCATATACGTGAAATGCATATTTGTTATGGATTTGAAGATCACCGACCTGGTGCATCAAGAGTCACCTTACATTCTTCAAACTTTTGTCTATTTGAAGACGAGGGAGTTTGCCAAAACGTTACATAGGCCTGGGTCAGGGCAGCTTGAGCTGATTGGGCCTTCTCCGACTGGCTCCTGTTGGTGTGAGAAACAAATTACAGAATTGTCCCCGGAGCACCGCCTTTGCAGTTTGCCAGTATAGAGAGGTATCATTAATATGTTGAGAATTAGAAAAGGTATAGTCATTCCAAGCAGTCTGCAATACATCATTAAATTTATTGGATGAGGCCAAAAAGGAAAACCTGAGCTTATTTCAAATCAGGCATGGTCTGTTAAACTCAGGTTCTCTATACCAGTGGTAGGATTTTTTGACACTAGAAAGGTAGAGGGTACAAAATTATTCTAGAGAATGTGGAGCTGAAAAAAAAATTAAAATCTTTATCAATGGAATGATGAAGACTCCAAATATCGATCAATTGTAAACGTAAAAGATAATGCTTATTTTGTGTTGCTTATATGGGCTAGGGCAGTGATTTTCAACCTTTTTCAACTCGTGGCACACCGAACAAGATTTTAAAATTGCTAAGGCACACCATCAGTCCCCCACGGGAAAAAAACACACAGATTGACCCCGCACAAGAAAAAGAACAGACATTGCCCCCCAAGAAAAAAGAAAAAAAAAACCCGACACACAACAAAAAGTCACTCAGTGACTGAGAACACAGTGCAGAGCTGGGAGCAGTGTGCAGGCGGGCGTGCAACACGGCACGTGTGACCTATGTCATGTCACAGGCCTGCAGTTCAAGTAAAGTCAAATCTGACTTTGGTGATCTTGCGGCACATTTGACAACCACTCGCGGCGCACTAGTGTGCCACGGCACAGAGGTTGAAAAACTCTGGGCTAGGGTTATAAGATTGACTGTCAATAAAATGTGAGGCAAGGAGATTAAAATCTTCCCCAAGTATAAATTGTGTATCTAAGTATGGGTATAATAAATTAGTGAGAAAGTTAATGAATGAGCTATTATACTCAGTAGGAGCAAAAGTAACATCTGCTTTTTGGAGATTTAAATAGGAAAGCAATTTGAGTCTTTTTGCTGATGTGTTAATGCCCTGAACATTCCAGGAACAAATTTTAATATCGGGCATAGGGCAGAAAAAAATTTAGATAACATTGCAGAGGTCAGAACCAGGGTAAATACATATGGTATGGTCCACTTGATCTGAAAAACCATTAAAGGCATCCACCATATAGAATAGGAGATGTGGATGACATAATAGTAAAAAGGAATATCAAAAAATAAAAATAGGAGTGAAAATGATGACAAATCGAAGAACAGAAGAGATATGGGAAAGATTCCCCTAGAAACCATTTATAAGAAAACCTGACCATGATGCAAAAGAGCGCACCAAGGCTAAACAAATTTAAATGAGTTAGATTAAATTTAACCCTGACTCATATAATGAGAATTGAATATGAAAACAAGTTGATACAACATATAACAGTATTAATGGGATGTAGGTATGAGACCGGCGGCCGCATGGCCGTCGGTCTCAATCCCGACAGCGGAATCCCGGGAAGGGATTTAACATAGGTGTCGAAATACCGATGCCTATATTAATACCGACACCGGAACACCGAGGATGCCAGCCTGAACGAAGGTAAGTCTGGGGCGGCCTTAGCGTTAGCTACAGGGGGGAGGGGGAGGATTAGGCACTCTAGCGGGGTTAGGCACCCCCCGGAAGGGATAGCTTTAGGCACCCTTGGGGGAAGCTAGGCACTAGGGGGGAGGTTAGGATTAGGCACCACTAAAGGAGGGTTAGGGGGGGACAGTGGGGGGTTAAAAATACCTGCCCCAGTCGGGATCTCCTCCTGTCGTGCATCCGCTGTTGGGATTTGAACTAGGGATGTGCAGGATCTGATAGGTTCGAGTTTGCACGTTGAGTTCGGATTTTTCCCTCCAAAAGTCCAGGAATGATGATGTTCGTCCATGCAAGTTGACGTTTTGCCTCTTTCTGAGTTCCGTTTTTTTTTAGGGAAAAATCCGAACTCAACATGCAAACTCGAACCTATCCGAGCCTGCACATCCCTAATTTGAACCGGCGGCTAAACAGCCGTTGGCATTTCAATCCCGTTCCGTTCTGTATTACTTACAGAATAGAACATATCCAGTATAGGAAAACATTTTCCAATAGCATAAATTCACCCACAAGGGGGAGCAATTTACATCAATAAGAAAAAACTATTTAAAGGATATATCAGCTGACTGGTCCCTAACTGAAACTCCAGAAAGGGTTATTAAGTAGAAGTGGCTGCAGTTTTCATCGCCTCCTCCAGGAATGCAGCCGCATCATCAGCAGAAGTAAAGTATTTAAACTCTTTTCCCTGGAACATTCTCAGTTTAGCTGGGAATAATAAAGCAAATTTCCTTTGTGATTGAATTAATTTGGTACAAACTGGGGACATCTCTTTACGGGCACGGGCAACCTCCACCGAATAGTCCTGAAAAAGTAGCAAACGTCAGTTCTGCCATTCAATGTGTCCCAACTTGTGGGCTGCTGACCAAATTTCGGCTTTGTACGAAAAGTTGAGACAGCAAAAAATGACAGTGCGAGGTCGTTTTGAATAACGAAATGGTCCCAGTCTGTGTGCCCTCTCTATGGCAAAATCAGGAAGTTCATCAGCCAATCCCAAGATTTGTAGTAGATCAGTAAGGAGAAATTTGGTCAGGTCAGGGCGCTTCAAACTTTCAGGCAGTCAGACTATTCTTAAGTTATTTCTACGAGAACGATTTTCTAGATCATCCACCTTATTTAAAAGCTGGTAGTTCTGCTTCTGTAAGAGTTGCATCTGTTGTTGCAGGTCAAATATAGCTTGCTCATGTTCCCCTATTTTTACTTCATTTTCTTCTTCGGGATCCACAGGGATACCATGGGAATATTATGGTTGGAGAGAGCAGGCACCAAACAGTTAAATCTTCAGCTCCCAGGATGCCTCGTGTCCTCGTCCATATATACCCCGCCCCTAGCCATAGGACTTAAATTGTTCGTTTGGTGACGGGACTGCTCAGGCAGTCCTAAGCTTTTATGTTTTATGTTTTATTTTATGTTTTTGGATTGGCAGTACTAAGCGCCTGGTTTAAGATGCATGTACTACAACTCCATCTACCTCCGCTGGGTCGCAACACCAGTAACTGGGCTGGTGATTCCAGCGGGTCGCGGCTGAGTTTGCTAGCATGGATGCTGTGACCTGGACTGCAACCGGGCGCACGGAGATGTCGGGTAATGCGAATCCTCGCTTACGAGGAATCACACGCAGCAGTTCTTGCTTCTGGTGTCAGAGATGCACCAGAAGCTGTTGCAGTCAGGGCCCAGGATTGTCCGCGTCCTCCCTACACCACCGGGGCCTTATCACCGGACGCGGGGATCGGCAGCAGACGCTTCTGCTGGCACGAGGTCAGCGTACCCGCCTGGTTAACGCAGCTATGACCCAGACACAATCCCTACGAAGAGTTTTGCGTGTCTGGGTTGCACCACCTCATGTATATGAGACGCTCACAGTCCATGTTCAGTGCACCCTGTAGCTGTTGGCCTCCAGAGGATTTGGGTCAGTCTCCCTGTGTACCTCTCCCTTGGTTAAGGTATATGGTGCTCTATTTCCTACCATTCCTTGTGTTTGTGTAGTTGATCTAGAGTTGATTGTAATTATATTACATATGCATTGTATGTCACTGTTTGATAGCTGCTGTATTGACACTGTCTTTTATTTCTGTCTGTCTATTATAACTATCACTGTTTTTTCTCTCCTTCCTCCGGGGTGGAGGTTTTTCGAGTACTTCACATTCATTAAGATTTTGTGATGGCTTAACATAACATTGCGATTATTGCCCTTATTAAACATGTCAAAAGATACAGGGAAACAGGAGAGGGAGCCACCTGTGCTGGTTTCATATAAATCATGTATGACCTGTGTATCCCCGCAGAATGTAAATGATGGATCATGTATGACCTGTGTGTCCCCACAGAATGTAAAGGTTGGTTTGTGTGTTGTTTGTTTTAAAGAGCCACCTTACCAATCCGGTTTACCTGTATCTGGACAAGAGCCATCTTGGGTCTTCTCATTGTCCAAGGTAATGAAGCAGGTTGTGTATCGTATGGTTGCTCCCACAATGCCTCCTTGGATGGGGTGTCCACAGTATGCTATGTTTGCTCCTCCTATGCATCCTTCCTTGAAGGATGTTTATGGTCAGTCTAGTCATAGTATGGCACCATCTAATGTTGATAACAGACCGGTAGTGACTAAGGCGCCTAAGCGCAAGTTATCTTTTATCAGTCTGCCCAACATATGGATTCAGACGCATCATCAGAGGATCAGATGATGCGCAGGGTTACTCTCCAGAGTCTAGCTCGGGAGAGGAGGATCATCCGTCCACAGTGGATGCTTTTTCTTTGGTGAGGGTGGTTAAATCAGTCCTAGATATTCAGGATGATGAAACAGCTCATAGTAAGAAAGCTCCAATGTTTAATCACCACTGAAAGGTGGCTAAAACAGAGTTTCCTGTTTCTGAACAGCTCACTGAACTTATGGATGAGGCATGGGGTAACACGGACTAACGATTTTATGCAAATAAAATAACATCGTTGTACCCTTTTCCAGCTACTGTATGTACTAAGAGGGAGGTACCTCCTACTGTGGATGCTCATGTAACGCATTTAATCCAAAATGCTACATTACCTATTCCGTCTGCATCTTCTCTGAAGGATTCCACAGATAGAAAAATTGAAGCAAGTTTTAAGGCAATATTTTCATCATCTGGAGCGGTTACTCTTCCAGCTATGGCTGGAGCCTGGGTAGCCAAAGCTGTTGAAGAATGGATGAGGGCATTGGAAGACTCTCTACCAAATGCTACCAGAGAACAGATGATGTATATCTCCCACATATGGGATGCAGCCTCCTATCTGGGAGGAGCTGCAGTAGATGCAGGAATCTTAGCATCTAGAGCATCAGCAGCATCAATAGTGGCATGCAGCGCTCTTTGGTTAAGATCCTGGAAGGCTGATACAGGATCAGAGAGGGCGCTGGAATTCTTACCTTTCTATGGAAAGGTACTTTTTGGAGCAGAGTTGGATAAAATAATAGCTACTCTGGTGGCTTTAAAATCAGCAGGTCTGCCATCCAAGGTTACAAAGTCTAAGCAGGTTTCTTTTTGATCCTTCGCCCTCAGGGACAAGCAAGGGAACAGTCTTCCTCTAAACCAGCTAGTTTTCGCAAAACCACAAGGCGACAAACTAAGAGGTCTGGCCCGGAAAAACATCCAGCTTCTAAACAGGATGACAAACCCTCGGCCTGATGGGGAGGGCCTCCTCCTGGGGGATCCCAGGGTGGGAGGCCAACTTCTTCAGTTTGCGGATTATTGGCATCAAACAACAGATGCCTGGGTTCGAGTAGTGGTCGAGTAGTGGTCTCTCAAAGGTATGCACTTACTTTCAGAAGGCATCCTCCCCACAAGTTTTTTTGTACAGATCCTCCATCAGATGTGGTCAAGGCTTTAGCCCTTCAGGAAGCCATTCACTCCCTGCTGCAGGTAGGGGTAATAGTCCCGGTTCCTGTGTCACAACAAGGAAGGGATTATTATTCAAAATCTATATCTAGTTCAGAAACCGAATGGGACCTATCATTCTATACTAAATCTAAAAACCCTCAACAGGTTTATCCATGTACCCAAGTTTCATATGGAATCTCTCTGGTCAATTATTTTGGCAATGGAGCCGGGGGATTACATGGTTTCCCTGGACATTCAGGATGCATATCTGCATGTTCCTATTATACCTTCCCACCAACAATTTTTACGGTTTGCTGTCCTTCAACAACATTACCAATTTCAGGCTCTACCCTTTGGCCTATCTACAACTCCCCGGGTATTTACCAAAATAATGGCAGTCATGACGGCCTATCTCAAGCATCAGGGAGTCAGAATTCTGCCATATCTGGACAACCTTCTGATATTGGCGCAGACTCCTGTGGTTTTACAGAACCATCTTCAACTGAACATAGCCTGCCTACAAAGGCTCAGCTGGATAATCAATTGGAAGAAATCATCAGTTTCTCCAACACAGTAGATGGTACATCTGGGAGCATTGCTGGATTCTCAGGCACAGCTGGTGTTTCTGCCAGAGGACAAGATTGCGGTCCTATCATTGAGAATACGCAAGCTGCTAAGTAAGTGAAGAATATCCATTTTGTTAGCGTTGCAGGTCCTATGATCAATGGTATGCACCTTTGACATGGTTGGATATGCTCAGTTCCATTCCCGGTCTCTGTAAAAATTTATTCTCTCAGGTGGAATGGACAGCATCATCTAATAAGGTCCCAGAGGATCCTTCTCACTCCAGAGGTTCGTCACTCCCTCCTGTGGTGGCTGAGAAATGATCATCTAAACAAAGGGCGCCCATTCTGGATTCCAAATTGGGTGCTTCTAACCACGGACGCCAGTCTTCGCAGATGGGGGCAGTGACAGGTCATCACACCTTTCAGGAAAGGTGGACAAATCAGGAAAGTCATCTGCCAATAAACATTCTGGAACTATGAGCAGTATACAAAGTACTTGTCATGGCACAGGACCTGCTCCAGGACAAGCCGGTCCAGATCCAGTCCGACGAGACTACTGTACAGTAGCCTACCTCGATCATCAGGGAGGCACAAAAAGTTATGCAACCATGAAAGAGGTGACCAAGGTTCTGGTTTGGGCAGAACATAATCTTCCAGCCCTCTTGGCAATAAGCATACCGGGAGAACTCAATTGGGAAGCAGACTAACTAAGTCGCCAGGACATACATGCCGGAGAGTGGTCTCTCCATCTGGGAGTGTTCCAGCTCCTGGTAAACAAGTGGGGTCTACCAGAGATGGACCGCATGGCATCACGCCACAACCACAAGGTCCACAAGTACGGGTCCAAGTCCAGAGACCCATCAGCAGCCTTCAAGCTGGTGTATCTCTTTCCTCTGATTTCCCTCCTCCTCCTCTCAATAGACAGTCCGTATCCTCTTCCTCTATCGCAGGATCTGATAATGCAGGGTCCCTGCCGGCATCCAGACTTACCTTGTCTGGCTTTGACAGCGTGGTTCTTGAATCTTCCATCCTAAGAACGAAAGGTTTTTCTATTTCTTTAATTCAAAAGATGCTTAGGGCACGGAAGCCTGCCTCTGCCCGCATCTATTACAGCATTTGGCATTCTTTTGGTCAGTGGTGTTCACATAGGAAATATGAATCTATGGTGTTCAGGATTTCCAGGGTACTGGCTTTTCTTCAGGCGGGTTAGATAGTGGTCTCTGCCTGGCCACTTTACAGGTTTCTGCACTATCAGTCTGATTCCAGAAGAAGATTTTTGCGAGTTCAGTCTCCTTTTGTTCCACCTGTGACACCATGGGAATTGTCTTTGGTTCTTAAGGGGCTACAAGCTCCCCCAGTTAAACCTCTAGACTCTGTAGATCTGAAGTGATTGACAGCAAAGACACTTTTTTTTTCTTGCTATCTCTTCTGCTCGCAGAGTCTTTGATTTGGCAGTGCTGTCTTGTCGCTCCCCATTTTTGATTTTTCACCAGGATAAAGCTGTTTTTCGTACAGTTGAGGGTTACCTTCCTAAGGTAGTGTCCCGTTTTCATGTGAATTAAGAAATTGTTGTTCCAGCTTTTCAGGCTCCAGATCTTTCTGTAGGTGAAGCCTCCCTGGATGTGGTTAGTGTTCTCCGTATATATGTGGAGCTAACAAACTCTGTTAGAAAATCAGATACTCTTTTTGTATTTTATGGATTTCGCAAACGAGGATGGCCAGCTAATAAGCAGACTCTGGCGAGAAGGCTATGCATGACTATCTCTCAGGTGTATATACAGGCTGATCTCCCTGTTCCAAGCACGGTGATAGCACATTCTACTTGGTCTGTAGGGCCATCGTGGGAATTTTGTTGTGGTGTCTCTGCTGAGCAATTGTGCAAGGCAGCCACGTGGTCTTTTATCCACACTTTTCTTAGGTTCTATGCCTTTGACACTTTTGCCTCTCAGGATGCTTCATTTGGGCGACAAGTTCTCCTTTCTGTTCAGGAGTGTCACCCACCCTAGGGGAATTGCTTTAAGACATTCCCATGGTATCCCTGTGGATCTCTTTGGACCCCAAATAAGAAAATCAGTTGTGGTAGACTTATCTAGATAACTCCTTTTCTTCAAGGTCCATATAGTCCACAGGGCACCCACTCTGACACACCTGGCTGCATGGGTCATTTTTTCTTTCGGTCACAGATTCCCTCATCTTGTGTAAGAGTGTTTCTGGTGTACAATTGCTCTTCCTTCTCTTTCCTTCTCCTGCTTTGAGGCTTGTTAACTAAACTGAAGTCCTATGGCTAGTGGCGGGGTATATATAGCAAGGACTGAGGCATCCAATCCAAAAACATAAAATAAAACATAAAAGCTTAGGACTGCCTGAGCAGTCCCGTTACAAAGTTGCATCTTGATCTTGCAGCACCAAACGAACAATTTAAGTCCTATGGCTAGGGGTGGGGTATATCTGGAGGAGGACACGAGGCATCCTGGGAGCTGAAGATTTAACTGTTTGGTGCCTGGTCCCTCCAACCATAATATCCCCATGGTTTCCCTGTGGACCTCGAAGAAAAGGAGTTATCTAGGTGAGTCTACCATAACTCTGATTATTAACTACTTGTAAATCTGCGGAGGCTAGGTGTGCATTGATTTCTTTGAGTGCTATGGCTAATTTATTCACTTGTTGCTCCATTATGGGTGACATTGTATCTTCAATCGCTCGAACCATATCATCATACATTAAACTATATGTTTAAACTATATTAGGTGTCCATGTGGGCTCCTATATATAGGGAAGACATCGCGACAACTCAAGGAAAGGATGGCCTTACATAGGTCAAACATTAGGGCGGCTTTGGAAGGCAAACTGTCAGACCATCCAGTCGCAAGACATTTCCGTGATAATAAACATCCTCTATCCACTATTCGGTATAAAATGATTGACTGGATACCGCCGAATCGGAGAGGTGGTAATAGAGACCGACAACTCCTACAAAGGAAGCGTGGTGGATCCATATCCTACAGACTGTGAATCCTCATGGGCTCAATGAAATCTTAACGTTCTCTAGTTTTTTTTTTAATTAGTCCTATTGCTATTTTTTTTCGCTCTGTTTGATAGTATGTGTCATTGATTAGGCTTTTGATACATAGATTTGGTATTTACCATATTGGCACCGATATTGATCTGTAGTATGTTCTTATGTTGGTATTTTGTTTCACTGGTATGTATGTTATATATTCTGTATAGCCGTCCGCTCTTTCTGCTCTTTTGTAATTTAGTGTTTGTTACTGATTTTAACAATTTATAAGAGTGCTAGCACCAACAAGTGTACCTAAAGCTGGGTACACACTGACAGATATATCTGTCCAATCTGTCTGGTGGTAAGGAAAATCTGGTAATGTATGGGAGCAAATACCAATAGAAATTTGCTCCAAAACCCTGGAAGACAGACCAGATTTTCCTTTCCACCAGACAGACAGATTGGACAGATATGTCTATCAGTGTGTACCCAGCTTTAAATACAAGCATACACAGAAAAAAGGAAAGGGGGGTTGGGCTGCACATCCTAATTTAAACACAATATGAGGTGCTACCTTGCTGAGATCTGTAGTTCTACAGCAGAAATAGAAGGAGGGAAAAGCAGATGCACACTCTAAGCACTAAGAGCACTTAATATCACAAAATATATAATAAACTGTCAATAAACATGGTTTTAAATTGAGGATCTTAGTACTTATTTGGTCAAAGATGTTTGACCACCTACCGCATCAAGGTGAACCTCATCAGGTGGGTCCCTAACATCCCTAATACCTGACACATTGTATACATTTATCTGTAATAGCGCCCATCACATGTTTGTATTGCAATGCACAGGACTCATACTAATTAAAATCACCTGGGGCAGGTAGGAAGATGTATATGCGTGTAGATAAGTGATTTTTATCAGGATTTTTGAGATATACACCCTAGTATGGGTATGATATGTATTAACACAGGGGCGTGTTCAGCAATTATAGGGGGTGGTGTTTCAGGTGATTTCAGGGTATTTAAATGGACTTGCAGCACTCAGATTTGTATCTTGACAAAGGTCCAAACTCGGGACTGAAACGTCAATATAAAGATGGATATGCTGTAAACCTGCCATGTTTTAAGATTTAATAAAGGACTTTTTTTTGAAGACTGGTGAGTGCACCCCATTTTTTGCATACATTTTTATATATATATTAGATATGAAGTTTCAATAGATTGTACATTTATGTACAATCTATTGATAAGTGGATGTATATTTTAGAAATAAATGTATACTTTTAGAAACTTCACACTCAGGTTAGTTTTTTTTAATCTATTTTATTGAATTTTCAGAAAAATATAGTTACATGAAGTATACATCTGACCTTAAATCACATTGGTATACAAATCAACAGATAAAAATATAAAGAGTACAATTATATAAAGATGCAATAAAGAAGATAATGATAACGTGTCACCGTGATTTATTACAGAGATACAATGATGTGTATAAGTGATTATTATCATTCAATAATTTTTGTTGTACATTTGTGAGTAATAACTATCACTGAACAATATATACTTAGAAAAAAACATTAAATCACAAATGATAATGGGGGGAGACAAAATGATTAGGGAGAAGGGGGAGGAAAACACACGAGGGAAGTAGGAAGAGGGGGGGCGGGTGAATGAGGTATGACCTCACAAGCCTAACAATAGAGTACATCATCTGAAAGAAATCTTTTATTAGAATTTAAGATTGAGGATGAGATTCTCTAGTACAACATGGGAAACAGCCGCACCAGTTGCAGATCCTGCCTCTCTTAAATATACCAAAATGAATTTATCAAATTCAGCATGAACCGCTACCCTACCCAGAATGGACAATGGAAACAACCTCCAATTGTCCAGTAGAGAAGTTATCTTTGCTATTACAGGGGTGAAATTTTCCTCATACAATCTGGCGAGATCCACCGTGATCTGAATCCCTAAATATTTAATCTTAGTAGTATCCACGACAAAAGAGGAGATCAATGAAGATTGAGAAATTAGTCTTTGGGAGTTCCCTAGGGTGAGGAGTTCGGACTTGGCGATATTAATACAATATCCTGCCCTCTTTCCAAATGTATGAATTGTTTGGAGAATGTCGGGTAAGGAGGAAGCGGGATCTGAAACAAAAAACAGCATATCATCTGCAAACAGTGCAAGTTTTAGTTCAATACCGCCAATCCTAATTCCCTTAAATACAGTGGATGAATGTAAAGCAATTGCAGTGGCTTCCAGTGCCACAGCAAATAAGAGTGAGGAAAGGGGGGTTCCTTTACATATAGGGAAGGGGTCAGAAAGGACTCCATTAAAGGATATCTGTGATCGCCAGTTAGAATAAAGCAGTTTTCTTAGGTTAATAAAAGGTTTGGGGAAACCAAAATGTGAGAGGGCACAACATAAGTAATCCCATCATCTAAATCAATGGTCTTTTCAGCATCGAGTAAGAGGATTATATTATTAACTGGTAGGGAAGGGGCAGTAGAGGAAGACCCGCCGAGCGTTAAGTTCAGAGTGCCAACCCCATATAAATCCCGTTTGATCCGGATGAACTATATGAGGAAGTGATTTTATATGATCTGCCAGTATTTTGGTTAATATTTTATAATCTAGGTTCAATAATGAGATGGGGCGATAGGAATCTGGGAGGGAAAGATCCCTACCAGGCTTTGGTAATACTTTAATAGTGGCTGTATTGAAATGTAAAGGCAGGGATTGTGAAGTAATAATAGAGTTAAGGACTTGAGCTAATGTGTCACCCATTCTAGAAAGTAGGATCTTATAGAAGTCAGAGCTAAGGCCATCAGGGCCTGGAGCCTTGTCTCCCTAAAGCTGCTGAATCTCATCTGGTGTAATTGGTGCTAAAAGATATTGAACTGATTCTGGAGAGAATTTGGGAATATCTAAGGTACTCCAAAAGTCTTCAAGCAGTACCTCTTCCGGATTTTTAGGAGATGAGGAAATTGAGGGCCCAGAATATAGATCTACTGTATATAAAATGATCTCATCACTTGAGAAATTTCTGCTTTGTTGTTAGTTAGATTGCCCTGTGAATTTCTTAGTGGTTGTGTGATCATGGGGGGGGGCGTGTACCATTTAAGAGATTTCTAAGGCGTTAACCTGTACTATTGCTGAATTTATGATATCGGTAATTAACTGAGAAGTGATAGCTGTTACCGTAATTCTGCATGAACTCATCAAAATGGGTTCTAGCCAGAAGATATTGTTGTTTAGTCTGGGGACTTGGTTGCATTTTGTACTGCTGAAAGGCTGTTAACAGAGCATATTTGAATTCCATATATTTGATAGAATATTTTTGTTTATTAGCAGAGACATAGGAAATAATTTCGCCTCTGAGTACAGCTTTCACTGTCATGTAGAATAATATTGGATCATCATCCAGATATGTCAAATTGTCGTTTTCATACGTTTTCCAGGTAGATTCTAGCCTTTGTCTAAATTTGAGCGGTTTAGCGAGATAAGTTGGGAATCTCCACAATTTAGGAGAATCATGGTTATCTAATATATGCAAGGAAGCTGATACCAGAGCATGATCTGAAAGAGAGATTGGTTCAATCTGTGCATCAATAGCATTCAGGAATAAGGAATGAGACATTAGTATACAGTCTATTCTCGCTAGTGTATGATGGGCAGCTGAGGGAACAGGTATATTCCCTGTTTGTGGGATGCAGGGCTCTCCACACATCAATTAATTGTAAACTTTCAGCCACCAGTGGTACGCCTAGTTTTGGTTGTAGAGATTTGTCTAGAAAAGCTGAGGACATCAGAGGGATCAGATAGTAAGGGAGGAAGGAGTGCTATTAATTTTTGAAAGAAGGATTTGGAATATGTGTTTGGGGCATATATATTACAGAGCAAATATTGCCTATTATCAATCTTAAGAGAAAATATCACATATCAACCCTCTGAGTCCTCATAAATCTTGATAAAATGGCATGTGGCGTTTTATTAAAATGGCAACTTCCCTAGCCTTAGAAGTAAAAGAACTAGAGCCAATTACTGACCAACCCAAAATGTTAAATTTTACTACTTCCGTTGGTAAGAGATGGGTCTCTTGGAGAAACGCCAACTCAACATTTTGCTTAGTCAGATATAACAGAATCTTTCTCTGTTTAGCTGGGGAGTTAAATCCTCCCATGTTCCAAGAACCAATGTTTACTTTAGGCATATCTCAATGAAAGAAACAAAAATAAATTTGACATAACCAATCATATATGTATAGATGTGCCCACATGGCCTATGAGTGTAAGAGGGGGAGGGAAAGAGGGGGAGGAAAGACATGGGTGGGGGGGGACAAAATAATATTACAAATGAGAATAGCGGTGGTCACACAATACAATACTGAATGTAGGAATATATAAGAACAAAAAAGTGACCACAAGCTTCCCGCCAATATGTCTGTATAGGTCATTTACAATTCACACCAGTATTAGACCTGATAGTAAATTGAGGTGAGCTCTGACCACACATCCCGAACATAAACTTGAATAGAATTATGTGATTCCTCCAGTATCGACAATGTTATAATTAGATAGAAGATAAAACAGGATCTTCTTATTTGAAAATAGATAACAGCAAATTTGTAATCAAATCCCGATAATTCAACTGGAATTGGATATATCTTCATTATAGCCCGCAATAGTAGAAAAACAACAGAGCATAAACTACACCTTATAATAAAGGAACATATATTCCGTTCTCAAGGAAAAATATACGTAATCTGGACAGTCACTTACATGTCCACAGGAGGGGAATCGCAGATGTCTGTCGAACCAGATTGGGAGAGTTCCTTTAAATATGCAGCTGCATCTGCAGGTGAGAAGAAATCTTTATGGGAAGACCATTCATATAATCTGAAACGGGCAGGATACAATACAAATTCAGGCCCTCTGCGATTGTGAGCAGATAGGATAGAAAGCCTTACGGGCCCTGGTCAGCTCCACAGAGTAGTCTTGGAAAATGAAGAGCTTATGGCCTTCCCATTGTAAATTTTTGATTTTGCATGATGCGGACCATGATGTGGTTTTATGAAGATAATTTAGGCAACGGAGCATAGTCACCCATGGGCAAGATTTATTTGGTTGGGGGTCGGTTCGACACCAGGGCCGCAACTAGGGAGGGCTGGAGGTGCACGTGCACAGGGTGCGCCGCTGCACCCGCCGCCAGTGTCCTCCAGCACGGCCTCGCAGAGGGGCTCCAAGCCATATGCCCGCTGAGATTTTATTATCAGCGGGCACCTAGCTGGTTTTCAGCCTGTGTGATCCTTTTTGTGAGATGCTGCATTTGGCTGGTGATGTCATTCACAGCCTGAGATAGAATGGGTGTCATGGTGGATTTAATCACCTCCACTACATCCCCATAAGTAACTGGGGAGTCAGAAGGGCAACATACCTGGGAGGCTGGAGTGCTGAGCGGATTCGTCGCTGATTTTTTTGAAGCAGGGGAGGTCCAGCACCATGTTTCCGGCTGAGCGGCGCTTCTCATGGCGTGGCGCCACACTAGCCGTCGGCTGATTCAGCGTTGCTGCGAGAAGGATATAACGGTCCATCCTGGTCGCGGCAGCAGAAAGGGCTGAGCAGGAGGAAGAGTGGAGGCTTTAAAAAGCCTTTAAAACCTGCATATTGGGATAGTGAGGACGGAGCTTCAGGAACTCCTGTCCTACAGCATCAATCTAGAAGCGGAAATCCACACTCAGGTTATTGAAGTGGATCACTACATATTCCTCTGATATAATTATTCTTTGAATGGTGGAGCGCAGCTCATATTTCACTGTTATATGTTGCAAAATTACAGAAGTTTTGTAATGGGCAGAAGCTGAACTAGTCAAGTTATTTTTGTAATTGTGGACATGATTCACTACGGAACGCAACTGCGAATGCAATAGCAATTATGCACGCAGTTCACTTGCAATAGTATGCTAATCTATTGTGAGCGCAATGCAATCTCAGCACAACATAAGGACGCCCACTTTACCTTACATCCGTAATGTTTAGCAAGACTGAGAAAACATCGATACAACCGAGAATCATCACAGCCTCACTCACACTTACACAAGCTCTGACCTTACTCAGAAATTGCTAACTTCCACACATACTATCAGGCCTCAGGCTGTGTAGGCCATTGCAGTGGATAGTTTGTGCATGCCCCTGCAATGGCGTTGAAATGCACTGCACACCTGTGTTTGCCCAACCCACCCCCCCCCGTCACCACCCACAAACGGCACTTCCTGTCAATCACTCTGCGATGGGTCTTCGTAGTCACTGCGATTGCAGTCCCAGTCGCAATGGCTAGTTCACGCACGTGCACTGCGATGCATACGCATGCGCAGTACGCAACAATCAGCCGATTGCATGCATAATTGCAGTTGCATATGATAGTGAATCAGGCCCTGTATCATTTGTTTTATATCCAATATATTTATTATCAGCGCCACTGATAGTGAGTTATATTGTAAACACTATCCCCCTGCCTGGTATCAGATAGTCAATTAACATATCCCAAGTCACAGCTGTACCCAAAATGTGGTAGGTATGCTATATCTGGAATACATTAGCATATCCTACATCCATATACCTAATGCCTGAGGCAAACTGGAAACTTAAAAAAAAAAAAAGGAAAGTGCCCTCGTGTAGACAAGACCAGATCTGTAGGTAGGGCAAACGTAAATATAGGCAGAGCGTACTCACTATTCACTCTAGCCTCATCAATATAATCTAAGGTATGCACAGTGTGTCTGTGCTTGTGAACGTGTGCCTCTTATGTATATACAATTTCTACTGTTTATTGAAGAATTACTTATTATAAGATGGCTATGGTGATACTCCTTTATTAGTAGTGCACACATTTTCAGTTGCTTTAGGATTGCTCAAAGTCAGTGATTAAAGAGATAAACCATTGGCATTCCATTTCCATTGGTGCCCCCAGCATGAAAATGAGAAGCTGGGGTTTGACAAAGACAGAGTCACTGTAATACTGCAGAGGAAGGGGTGCTACCATTGGTACAGGGGGTGCTGTTGCCATAGGGTCCACACCTTGTTTGGAGCCCACCTTCCCTTTTGTACCTATTCATGCATCAGACTGAGGTCCTTCCGCCCAATCCTGCTGCATAGTCTATACCAGCTGCCCACCCTACTGGGATGAACTGATGTCACAGTAGCCAAAGCCAGATGGGATAGAAAGACAATGCTCTGGAGTTTGGTACAAGATGAGTGCCGTGTGCTCTCTGTCAGCACTTAGAGTCAATCATTGTCGCCAAGTTCTTGTTATGCCCCTGGGTGCTGCCGTTTTTTGTGAGTATGAGGGACCACCTTATTGAACGTACATGTTTTTGCAATAGGCTCAGGAGTTGCTTAAGAGAGGAGGGGGACCATGTACAGTCTTCGTGCTTGCCCCCTCCACTGTCACAGGCAGTGTAGGTAAGTAAACTCTGGCACTGTGTCGTCTCTGATAACATGGTGCACACGTTGTGATCCACTGATTGTTCTACTGTACTACGCATGCACAAATCTCCATGAAAGTGTCTGCCACACCACCTGCCCGGTGATGTGTGCAGCGCCACAACGGGACTCCAGAGAGGTAAGTACAGTATATTACATGGGTCTAGTGTGGGCCCGTGTGCACTGCATATACTGCATCCATCACAGGTACACCACTGAATAAACTGCATGACCCCACCATTTAAAATGAGTCAAGGAGAGGGATTAAAAATCTTCAAGGTGGCAATGAATGTGCCCCAATGCGTCAGACACTCCCCCACCTCCACAACCTGGTGAAAATATATATTTTTTAAATTATAAGGGAAAAAAATAAGAGACATCAGATAGTCCCACTCAGACACTAGAACACCAGGAAACTTCCTGCTTAGGTAAGGTGGCCAATCCATGCTGCATCTGCCTCACACCTGTTTTACTGTTATCAAACCTGCAGGTGTAGAGATATACATGTGGTTCCCCAGACTTTGGTGTACTTACACAGATTCGGTCTTATATAAAATGTATAGATGTAAATACTTTAAGATTTGTATGCATCCAGTAGTACATGAGAATGTATGTTTGTACATTTTTATTCAGTTCACTATGCCAACAAGAGACAATAAAGCCCTACTGCAGTGGCCAACAGGGGGATGAGAGGAGGAGTGAGCAATGGAGTGGTGGTGAGCCAGCAGCAGACCACATGACTCAGAACTTGCTGGAGCCAGCAGCAGGTGGCTGAGGTTGACAGTTACGTTAGTTACAGAGGGTCTCTTCTGAAGCAGGAGACCAAGCAAGGGTTTGTACTAGTGAGGTGCCGCTGGTGATGGCCGTGTGTGATCACAGCGTGTGTCAGAGCCAGCACCAAGTGAGAGGAAGGCTGCAGTGATGTGCAGTCAGGTGAGGCAGGTCAGCAGAGTCTTTCCTATCATACTTAGGTATACTCAGTGGTGGCTTCAGAGGTGGGGCTGCAGCACAGTCCAAATTTCAAATAGGGGACCCACACCAACTGCCATTTCAAATGCTGCCAAACTTAGATGACTGTGACTCACTGACAGTTGGTGTGTCTCCCCTATTTGAATTTTGGACTGTGCCGCAGCCCCACCCCTGGAGCCGCCACTGGGTATACTCCAAAGTTTTAACTATAAAAATGATAAGAAATATTATAAATATCTTCTTTGTATTATTATTATTATTATAAATTTTTTATAGTCAAAACTCTGGAGTAAAATGTAAATGGCAGGTGAGGCACTGCCTCCCCTGCCTACTTTTTCCGCACATCCCTGATGAAAACACACCAAATTTCCAGCACTATATACTGCTGCACCTTTGTATAATGCCCACATGAACCATCGGGTTCATATATGTATCTGTATATCTAGCCAGTGCCTCCCCAGCCATTTACCTCACCGCAGAAAACTGGAAGGCTGACTCTCCTCCCCTGAAGGCAGGCTGTGTACACTGGGCAGAACAGGGAACAGACAGTCCCTCTCAGGGTAATGCCAGGATGGAGGGAGGCAATTCGGTTGTGTATAGATCCCTTTCAGTGAATGTACCGGACGTGACATGGAGTGAGGGCAGAAGTACGGTACCATGCCCTTAAAGACCACCTACAGAAGAAATTTGTATCCTCGCAGGCTCACTTCACTCGCCGTGCTACAGACAGGTTACTATTCCCAGTAGATGTCCACATTTATAGTAACTGATGACCAGGGTACATTTACTAAAGGGTAAATATCCGCAACTGAGGCGATTCCTCACTGACAGGAGACCCAGACCAAGCGATCAGACAGTTCTTTAATTATACATCAATTACAACCCTACATCTCTTCACTGCACTCCAGCTGACAACTTCAATTAAATGGCTACAATTTGCAAAGAAACAAATAATGGACAAAAAAAAAACATTTTTGGGGGCACTCTTGTAAACTGAATGATAGTGAAAGAATGAGAAGACAATCTAAAACTTAACTTTTAATAATAAGTACCTCTCTTAAAATGAGTACTAGAGTGCACTCAGGCCCTGATTCAGAGCCGGACGCTCTGACAGAGCGCTCGCTCTGAATCAGGGCCGTCCCTCTTAATTTTTAGAGCGGCCTCCTGGCCGCTCATATAGCTGTGGGTGACCACCCACAGCTATAGTGAGCGGCCAGGAAGACCGCAAACACCTGCAATCTTAAAAACACATGGGGCATACTTGGGGACCCCCCTGGAGTCTATTTCGCTAGTTTTTAAGTTTGTCTCCCAACTTTTTTTTTTTTTCGCCCCAAAATGAAAGTACTTTTTTGGGGTGTACTGAAGTTTTTTTAAAACTTTTTTGACCCAGTTTACCTTTGAGGGGCTGTCCCTAGGGTGCAGGTTGGTTTCCACAAGTTTGCACCCCAAAATCCCAATTCTGCACTTTTTTACGACAGCTGTCATAGGCGAATCTTTTTCGCCTATTCCAATGCATTGACTTTCCGCACCCGTGAAAAGTCTTTGGATTTGAATACAGGAATACGTTTTTGCCTGGCGAAATGATGTCACCGGCGATACTTTTCCGCAGAAACCGACTTTTTGCTCTTATGTGAATATGCCCCTTACAGTCTGTTTGCTGTTTCATAGAACAAAACTCATAATCTTAGGTTTTAGAATCCTAAATCATATGTCAGAAATCAGAGAAAACATCCCTTGTTCATATATTACTGAATGATAGGTTCCTACATTTACTCTCATAGAGTCGGCTGCAGCATGTAAGCAATTCTGTTAGCCAAAAAATACCTAATACCCCTTCCACACAGAAAACAATATTACCATGTAAAGCACTTTTAACCAGTATTTTGCAGATCAACACAGGTTTTTGTCTGTGTGAAAGGGTCAACCCGGGTCGAAATTTCCGGGTCTCCGACCCTGGTAAAGAGCAGAGTCGGAGACCCGGCAATTTTGACCCGGGTTGCCCTTTCACACAGAAAAAAACCTGTGTTGATCTGCAAATTATCGGGTAAAAGTGCTTTACCTGGTAATTTAATTTTCTGTGTGAAAGGGGGGCAAGTCTTTAACTGGCAAAGCCACCCAACATTTAAATGCCGGATAAAAGCCATTATATTTCACACATTCTGTGTAAAAGCAGTATAATACCCATTTTCCACCAAAATTCCGGTTCTGACCTGGAGTTGGAACAGAGGGCCTGATTCAGAGCCGGACGCTCTGACAGAGTGCTCGCTCTGAATCAGGGCCGGCCCTCTGGTTTTGCAGAACGGCCTCCTGGCCGCTCGCATAGCTGTGGGTGACCACCCACAGCTTTAGCGAGCGGCCATGATGATGGTCGCGATGGTCAAGACCATCGCGACCATCGGGCTTGCAACGAGACCCTTGTGGTAGGGTCTCGTTGCCACAAGCCCAAGAGTGCTTTTGGCTCAAACAGAGCCAAAAGCACTCCCACTGACATCACTAGTGATGTCAGTGGGGCCGGCCCCAGACGGTAGGCGTTCCAATGGGAACGCCTCTGTCTGGGCAGCCACACCCCCAGCCCGCCCACCAAAGGGGTGGTGCTGTCACTCAACATCGACAGCATGCCCCCTTTGGTACAAGACCCGGAGCGACGGTTTGCTCGTCGCTATCCGGGTCTCGCGCATGCGCACGACGGAGCCGGCTCCGTCGTACGCATGCACACTGGGCCACCATCAACCCGTCTGAATCAGGCCCAGAATTCCTATCCGGATCAGACCCGGAATTTTGCTCACACCAGAGTCGGGTCTGCATAGACCCGGCTTTCCTAGCATGAAAGTGGACGCTTGGAGATGACATCATCTTCAAGCGCCACTGAAGCCGGACCAATCGGCTGGCTAGCAGCGCACTCCAGGTCATCGTGACCCGGAGTGCGCTGTTCTCACAGCAGAGTTTCACGGGCTACGCCCGTAATTAAACCCTGCTATTTACCTTTGTTTGGATTGCCGGGTCACTCGACCCGACGATCCAACCCTCTCCCCTTTTACACCAGGGAGCTGCCCGGGTTAATCCTGCAATAACCCGGGTTTTAGCTCAGGTGTAAAAGGGGTATAAGTCAGCATACTGCTGAAGCATGATAATTAGGACATATAAGTTTAGACAAAAGATAGACAGTGTGTTCAGATGCAGGAATTGTATATGTACTAATTACTTTCCTAATTCCTGCTTAACACCTCGTAGAACTCTACATATAATCCTGAATTTTATAAGCCCAGAATTTAACTCAGAGAAAACATCCCATGTTCATATATTGCTTAGTGACAGGTTAATACATTTCATCTCATAAATGCGACTGCAACATGTAATCAGTACTGTACACAATAAATACCTTGGCTAGCATGCAACTGCAGTATGATAATTAGGACATATGAGATAGTGACCAGTGCCATAGCTAGGGTAGTGCGGCCGGTGCCATCGCACAGGGCACCACAGGTCACCACAGATCAGGGGGCGCTGTTTGGGCCTGTCAAATTTCTGTTTATTATCATTCTCACTTGTAGCTTTCTATTATTTCATCCCCAGCATCTCCTGGCCTCTCCTATCTCTTCCCTGGCCCTTCCCCATGAAGCCATGGCCCTATTTTGGGTGCATTATGTCCCTTTGAAAAATGAGGGGGGAGCCAATGCTCTTTCTGGCACAGGGCACCAAAAAGTCTAGTTACGGCTCTGATAGTGACAGATGAAAGGTTCAAGCATTTCCTCTCATAAAAGAGACTGTAGCATGTAATCAGTTTTGTTGATAATAACCAGCACATAGCTGTAGCAGGATAATTAGGCCATATGAGATAGATTAGAAAGAAGCAAACTCCATGGAAAAGGGTGTGTCCCTCCACTCTACTTTCCCTTGTCTGTGCCAGCGAACAAGGGATGAGAGAGTGGAGGACATTGTCCCCAGATGAAACAGTCACCACGCTTATACTGTCCAGGCACCTAGCCATGTCTGCCTCCTGTTATCTAAGCATTGCAGGAGGGAGAGCTGAAAAGAGGGATAGTGAAGATTACCTCCGATATAAGATCTGTTGGTAGTAAGGGCTACTGGAGCTGTGTGTCTGTGTTGCTGCTCTCCATGAGCAGTATGGACGGAGCGGGAATCACGTTTTGCCTATGGGCTTGGTCACCTGCGCATGGCACCTGTTCTCTAGTGTTGGGAGAGCCTGGGGGCTGCCCAGCATCTTTGAGAGTGCTGGGCACGCCCCCATCATGACGTAAATGAAGAGTTCCCGCGAGGCTCTGCCCCATTTTCCAAATGGCCCACCTCTTTTATGTGAAGCCCCACCCCATTTTCGACCACGCATGCCTACGGCGCGCGAACTGTCCCTCTTTAGGAAACTTAAAAGTTGGGAGGTATGCTTTCACCCATAATTTATTCCAGGCAACAATCTGCAGAATATTATTGTTCATTTGCATCTGGCCACAGCTGAACTTGAAATTAATAGCAACTCCGTTTGTGCACCAACTTTAAAGACACATCTGAACTTTTTACTGTAAATATAGTTTGGTATTAATTTTGCTGTAATCTACCAACATTATTGGTTCATTCTAGTTCTCATAGCAGGACATCTATACATATAGGGCCTGATTCAGAGCCGCTTGCAAAAAGCGTGCACTCGCTCTGAATTAGGGCGGCTGCTTTGTTTTAAAAAACCCGGCCTTCTGGCCGCTCGCTAAGCTGTGGGTGACCACCCGCAGCATTTGCGAGCAGCCAGGTGATGGTCGCGACCATCAGGCTTGCGACGAGACCCTTGTGGTAGAGTCTTGTCTTCCGCAAGCCACAGTGAGCTTCCTACTCTAATAGAGCCGGAAGCTCACTACTGACATCACTCGTGATGTCAGTAGGGCCGCCCACAAACTGCAGGCGTTCCTTCAGGAACACCTCCATTGTCCAGCCACCCCCCCATCCCGCCTACAAAACGGGGCGAGCTGTCGATCAACATCGACAGCCACCCCGTTTGTAGCGAGCCCCGGAGCAAGAGAATTTCTCTCTTGCTCTGGGGCTTGCGTACGCGCATTGTACACGTTGCACGTGCGCAATGCCCCACCATCGACCCACTTGTGAGTACATAGCGCTTGCGAGCAGGTCTGAATCAGGCCCATAGTGTTAGTTGTGCAGTAGTATTACTGCAACTTATTCTGTTTTGCTGAAATATTTAAGACAGTGCATCCTGTAGCTTTATGTAATTACATATGAATATGTGTTTACCTTGAGAAGAGTAGATTTGCATTACTAAATCCAGGTAAAAGCTCTTGGTTCAGATTAAGAGACACATCAGTTATCGCAGAGCTCCAGTATAATATATTGACATTTTGTTGTTACTTGCCAATGTTGCTGAATTGGAATTAAATGTAATATCAAAGTTGTTATTGTAGTTCTAGTAATCCAAACTTGTTCAAAATATCGCTTCCTTGAATAGAGAGAAACTTACATGGAAACATTGGCTGTAGTTATTTGCGGAATCAGTATGTAATAGCCGCCGGTTCAAATCCCGACACGAGAATCCTGACAGCAGGAGATCCCGATGGCGTCTGGTAAGCACCCTAACCCTCCCCTCTCCCCCCCTAACCCTCTTTTAGGGGTGCCTAACCCTAAAACTGCTAGGGGGGTGCCTTACCCTAAATCCCCCCCGGGGTGCCTAAACCTAACCCTCCTTGCCGCACCCTAAACCTAACCATTCTGAGGGGGTTCCTAACCCTAACCTACCCCCGGGGTTGCCTAACCCTTACCCTCTCCCCTAGGGGTGCCTAACCCTAACCTTCCCCCCAAAATCTAACACTAACCCTGCTGCATTTCCTAAACCTAACCCCCCCCCCACGCGGATAATGCTAAAGACGCCCTGGACTTACCTCTTACGGGCTGTCATCCTTCTGTGTTCCGGCGTTGGGATTCAGGTAGGCGTCAGTATTTTGATGCCTATCTGAAGTCCCCCGTCGGGCCTCTCGTGTCGGGATATAGATCGGCGGCATTTAGTCCACCGGTCTATAAACTGCATCCCGTTCTTTGCAATCAGGCTAATCCTCCTTACCTCTCTAAAATTACAAAAGAAACACAAGAACCTGCAGAAAGTAGTACATGCCATCCAGGCCTGGTAAGTTTGAAAACTTTACACCCCCACAGCACCCAGCTACCAGAGTACCACATACATATGCTTCGTTTTGATGATCCAAACATTTATCAAAGATTTGGGAAAAAATTTTATCAAACCTTGGAGAGAGAAAAAGTGGAGAGAGCTAAAGTACCAACCAATCAGCTCCTAACTGTCATTTTTCAAACACAACCTGTAAAATGTCAGTTAAGGGGCATACACACTAGACTATGTGTTGAAAGATATTGGTGAAAGATATTGGGTTTACACACAGAACGATATCGTTAATGATATCGTTCAGTGACGTCATCCTGTCACACCCCTTAACAGGCACTTTCTGATGATATCGTCAGATTGGCCTGCAAATTTGCATGACAGCAAACATCGCTTCGTTGGTCAATAGGTGCAGACACACTGGATGATATAAACGATATATCATTGAACGATATCGTTTTCGTTCACTTTTATCGTCTAGTGTGTATGCCCCATTAGACACTGATTGTTTGGTACTTTATCTCTCTCCACAGTTTGATTCATATTCCCCTTGATTCTTTTCTACTCTGATTTTCAAGCATTTGCTTATTGTTTCTTCTAACCCCACTTTCAATTCCTGTCCACCATGGGCGTAGCTATAGTGCATTCAGTGAGTGTCATTGCTATGGGGTCCAGAGGCTTAGGGGCCCACCTCTGGAGCCTGACTCAACTGCACCAGTTCATAAAATGGTCTACCGCACTGTGTGGCATAATGCAAACTGAGGGCCTGTGTACTGTAGACAGTACAATGTGGCATATTGCTGACATAATATGTACTAGGGGCACTATGTTGTATAAAATGAACTAGGGCACTGCTATGGGGCATAAATGAACTAGGGCACTGCTATGGGGCATACAATTAACAACTGCTGTGGAGAGAGGTATATCTCTAAGAGGTGGGAATGGGCACCTCCAGAATGTCGCTATGGGGCACATAAATTCTGGCTACACCCTATTCTCCGCTAATTCCTCTTGCCTAGCTATACTATCTTGCCCACTCTTTCTATCTTTACTCTCTCCCCTAGTTCCAATGTTAAAATCACCTTTAGCATTCTTATCTTTTCCCATCGCACACATCTGCACCTTTTCTGATACATCTGAATAGTGGGTTGCACCCAGGATTATGTTCACTCGCCCATCCTGGGTGCGACCCGGCTGAGACCCTTTGCAGACAGACGTCCCAACCCAGCACTAATGCCAGGTTGATGATGTCATCTGCATCATGTGATGAGCTGGCACTTGGAGATCTCCAAGCGCTGGCTCTTCCTATGCAGTGAACAGATCGCATCGACCCAAGTTACTCGTTCACACTGCATCATGTGACCAGGGTTGAAATGCCGTGTCGCTCGTCCTGGCTTATTTCAACGTGGCCCTTTCACACTGCACAGAAACCTGGGTTGCTGCGCGTTCACGTGCAATAACCCGGGTTATTGGAGCAAGTGTAAAAGGGGTATAATACCTCTTTTACACCAGAGCTAAAACCCGGGTTATTGCAGGGTTAACCCGGGCAGCTCCCTGGTGTAAAAGGGGAGAGGGTTGGATCGCCGGGTCGAGTGACCCGGCATTCCTACCCAGGTAAATAGCAGGGTTTAACACAGGTGTAGCCCGTGAAACCCTACTGTGAGAACAGCGCACTCCGGGTCACGATGACCTGGAGTGCACTGCTAGCCAGCCGATTGGTCCGGCTTCAGTGGCGATTGGAGATGACGTCATCTCCAAGCGTCCACTTTCACGCCGGGAAAGCTGGGTCTATGCAGACCCGACTCCGGTGTGAGCGGCACCGACATCTACAGCACGCCCCCTTTGATCAGACACTACGAGCGAAGGAAAGTCCTTCGCACGTCGCGTCTCGCGCATGCGCACGACGGAGCTCCCTTCGTCGTGCGCATGCGCAGTGCACACCATCGACCCACTTGCGAGCGGACAGCCGCTCGCGAGTGGGTCTGAATCAGGCCCTAAGTTCCTATTCCCAGGGAATCCACTTTAAGGCCCCTATACATCAGCTATCAGAAAACCACAATTGAACAATTTGAAGATTTGTTGCTCGATTTTAGGATTTCCCAATCCTGCAATCTGCGCCCATAAATTACAGATCTTTTTCAGTGTTTGGCAGATCTGTATTTGCTGAAATTGATCAGTAATCTTGAAAGGCCCATCCTTTTACTAGTACCGGTCTGCAAATCTGCTGATTGTTACCATACGCTAGCACTCTACAGCCCCAATTGATCTATGAAATCCAACATGTTGGACAATCTGATTTAACAATTCCAATCACTTTTTGATTGCAATCTGTGATCTGAAAAAACCATACAATGCAGATTTTTAATATAATCATCTGCAAAATGCAGAATTGCCACAATCAATTGCTGATGTATGGAGGCCATTTCCTGGCTGCCAATATGGGAAATCACTTAGGATTGGATACAGCTGAAGGGCAGTTCTTGGGAAACCCTCTACCTCCCCTAATAGTACAAGTTTTATGTAGAATTGCAAAATTCTAATGTAACACTGTAGCTTTTGGAAGCAGGAGTTAACCAGGAAAAACTGGCTGTTATATAACAGTATACTAAGTATTTAAACAAGGAGAGTCTTTGTTGAACATAATCCTGTAGACAGTCTTCCAGTGAATTGTATTTTATTTCAGTTTACAAGACTTTACAGTGTCTAGTCAACTGACTTGATGAAGAAGCAGCTTTCCTACAGGAAGTTTAATTCCTAGACACTGCAGATTCCAAACAAAATACACAGCAACAGTCTTCAGGTCATGGCAGATGAGACAGACTCTGGAAATAACTCTTTATCTCTGTCATTCTCTGGCAGTGGATTTTTGTCTTTGTATCAGATTGGAGCAGTGAAAGCACTTCTAGATCTGGCCCCTGCACTATTGAAGTCGGCTCCTAAGGTTTACGGAGCCTCCGCTGGATCTTTTGTTGCAGCAGCTGTAGTCTTCAATGTGGACCTAGGTAAGGAATGCACTAATAATATATGTTATGACATGTAACTAATCTTTGTGCATTGCATAATGCATAAGTATATAGACCTGTGGCATTATGATTTCTGATATATTCCCTTGATTTAGCTAAATTCTGACTAGTGGTGCTCATCCAGGCAAACCCTAAAACAAATTCCGTTCCCATTATTTCTAATATAGACTTGTTTTTTAATGTGTCATTGAATATTCATAGTTGCAGTTCTATTGCAGTAGTTCATTTTGGTAGCTCTCCTGTTATGTACTTACAACAGCATTTTAAGTACAAACTTTGAGAAGGAATTTGACCAAGGAAAAGAAAAGATAGAGATCAAGAAATTTGATAGTTTAAAAGTGGAAACACTGTTAAATGTTTACCTGAAATTCTATTGCGGCTCTGGTATAAAGTTAAGCATTGCCTTCAACCTCCATTACAGACTGCTGCGGACACTGTGCTGCCGGTATCTAATCAGGTTAATCCCCAGTCTGAGTTGCTTCATTTATAGTTCCACATTTTTGCTTCACTGTCCCTGTCCTGTATATGATTTAACCAGTTGCATGGCAAGGCTGGTTAGCTCTCAGTCCCGGCTACTGTGATTTTATTAATAGAAAAGCACCTAATTTGTAATAGGATAAACTGCTACAGAGATGAGAGAGAAAATGGTGACCCTCTTAGGTATAAACACTCCAGTTATTTCATGGATATTATTTAGCTCAGTATATATACTGCCTTTTATAGGTTAATGTCAATTAGGGGCTTTGCTTCCCCTTTAAATATTTGTTCTCTGTGGGTGGCTGCCAAATGTAAAACAAATAAGCATGTTTCATTGACCCGTATGTTGGAACAAAATAAAAACTACTGTATAAGCTCTTGACAAATGGATATAGTTACAAAATGCCTTCCTCCAAACTAACCCTTTTAAACCAATATCAATCTGTGCTACTTTTTTCTGTTATTTTTTAATATAAATTTTGGCCCGTATTCAATTAGCCGCTATAAGTCGGAATGGTTTCACCTGCCGCACTTTCTTCGTACATCGTGTGTTATGGCCGCGGAAACTTATCGGGCGAGCCCCCGCCATTCGCCCTATTCAATTCCAAACCACGCAAAAACGGGAAGCTGCGATGTCGGAACAGGCGGAAAGTGCTGTCAGAAATGGGGAAATCAGCCTGAAACCCCCCAAAAAGTGCAATAATATTGGGGATCAATGTAGTTGTCCCCAAATAGCCCTAGCTATTTGTGGTACTAAAGTTGTTTCAATAGCATCTAATTAGTGTCTTTACACAAGTGGTGAAGAATGGCATAAAGCAGTATTTTTTGGTAAAAATAAGTAGTCCTGTCAAATTTGGGGTACTTCAAAATGGGTGCAAGCATATTTTAAAGTGTGTAAAGTGAAGTAAAAAATATCGTGAAAAATCCACCTGTTGCAAGCACCTGCAATCAAAAAAACAACTCACCCCTACTTGCAGACCCCCCTAAAGTCTATTTCACTACTTTTTATGTTTGTACCTCAACTTTGAACTTTTTAACCCCCATTTTCAAAGTCATTTTTTTGGGGTGTCCCTCACTTTTTTTAGGGATTTTTTTGATGCAGTTATCCTTTGGGGGGCTGTCCCAAGGGTGCTGAGTATTTTCCTGATGTTTCCACCCCAAAACCCCAATTCTGCACTTTTTTTCCGCCTGCCTTCATAGGTGAATCTTTTCCGCCTATTGCATTGCATTGACTTTGACTTTCCGCGTATGCGAAAAGTCTTTGGAATTGAATACGGAGGTAAGTTTCCACCTGAAATGACGTCATCCACGATATTTTTTCGAGGAAAACAGCTTTTCGCGTCTAATTGAATATGGTATATTCATGGTATATGGTATATATTGATATACACATAGCATGTTTGGGGTAATTTTTTTGTTTTAACCAGTTTATCAGAGGCTCCCACTCCTTTTCACTTCTACAAAATTAATAAAATACAGCAGTTTCCCAAAATTACAGATACCCCTACATGTATCACCATATACCATTTGGGGTAGATTTATTACAATTTTTAAAATAGTAAAAGTGGAGTTGTTACATGTTGCAACCAATCAGATTGTCACTATCACACATCTAGTACATTCTATGGGGTCTATGTACTAAGCCTTGGAGAGAGATAAAGTGGATGGAATTAAAGTGCCAACCAATCAGCTCCTAACTGTCACTTTACAGGCTGTGTTTGAACAATGACAGTTAGGAGCTGATTAGTTGGTACTGTATCTCTCTCCAAGGCTTAGTACATAGACCCCTATACCAGGAGTGGGCAATTATTTCTGTTGGGGGGCCACTTAACAAGTTTTAGTTAACTATTGAGGACCATACACCAAATATTTCATATTTACAATACCTGTCAGTAAAATCGTAATGGTATTTATTGTACCAACCAGTTGTATATTTACCACACAAATTTACAACACTGCTGTTCAATAAATGAAATAAAAATGTATACACATAAACTGTTGTACCCCCAGACTCATTATGTTGTCACAGTAGAACTCCAGGTCATCTATGCCATTTAATATGTGCCCCCAGTCTCATTATGCACCACACAGTAGTACATCCAGGTCCTCTATGAAATTCAATTGTGCCCCAGTCAGAGGCGGATTGGCAGCGGTCTTCACCGGGAACATTCCCAGTGGAAGGATGGCTCAGGGGGCTGCTGGCTCAAAATTTTATATATATATATATATACGCACACAGTCAGGTCCATAAATATTGAGACATTGACAGAATTTTCAGATTTTGGCCTCTATTCACCACCACAATGGTTTTGAAATGAAACAAACAAGATGTGCTTTAGCTGCAGACTTTCAGATTTAATTTGAGGGTAATTACATCCAAATCGAGTGAACGGTGTAGGAATTACAACAGTTTCAATATGTGTCAAAAGTAATGGGACTATCAACTCAAAAGCTATTTCATGGACAGGTGTGGGCTATTCCCTCGTTATTTCATTATCAATTAAGCAGGTAAAAGGTCTGGAGTTGATTCTAGGTGTGACATTTGCATTTGGAATCAGTTGCCATCAACTCTCAATATGAGATCCAAAGAGCTGTCACTATCAGTGAAGCAAGCCATCATTAGGCTGAGAAATCAAAACAAACCCATCAGAGAGATAGCAAAAACATTATGTGTGGCCAAATAAACTGTTTGGAACATTCTTAAAAAGAAAGAATGCACCGGAGAGCTCAGCAACACCAAAAGACTCGGAAGACCACGGAAAACAACTGTGGTGGATGACAAAAGAATAATTTCCCTGGTGAAGAAAAACCCCTTCACAACAGTTGGCCAAATCAAGAACACTCTCCAGGAGGTAGATGTATATGTGTCAAAGTCAACAATCAAGAGAAGACTTCACAAGAGTGAATATAGAGGGTTCACCACAAGATGCAAACCATTGGTGAGCCATAAAAACAGGAAGACCAGATTAGAGTTTGCCAAACAACATCTAAAAAAGCCATTACAGTTCTGGAACAACATCCTATGGACAGATGAGACAAAGATCAACTTGTACCAGAGTGATGGGAAGAGAAGGAAAGGAACTGCTCATGATCCAAAACATACCACCTCATCAGTGAAGCATGGTGGTGGTAGTGTCATGGCGTGGGCATGTATCGCTGCCAATGGAATTGGTTGCCTTGTATTTATTGATGATGTGACTGCTGACAAAAGCAGCAGAATGAATTCTGAAGTGTTTCGGGCAATATTATATGCTCATATTCAGTCAAATGCTTCAGAACTCATTGGACGGCGCTTCACAGTGCAGATGGACAATGACCCGAAGCAAACTGCAAAAGCAACCAAAGAGTTTTTTAATGCTAAAAAGTGCAATGTTATGCAATGGCCAAGTCAATCCCCTGACCTGAATCCAATTGAGCATGCATTTCACTTGATGAAGACAAAACTGTAGGGAAAATGCCCTAAGAACAAGCAGGAACTGAAGACATTTGCAGTAGAGACCTGGCAGAAGAAACCCAGCGTCTGGTGATGTCTATGCGTTCCAGACTTCAGGCTGTAATTGCCTGCAAAGGATTTGCAACAAAGTATTAAAAAGTGAAAGTTAGATTTAGGATTGTTTAGTTTGTCCCATTACTTTTGGCCCCTTAAAAAGTGGGCGGCACATATAGAAACCGTTGTAATTCCTACACCGTTCACCTGATTTGGATGTAATTACCCTCAAATTAAATCTGAAAGTCTGCAGTTAAAGCACATCTTGTTTGTTTCATTTCAAAGCCATTGTGGTGGTGAATAGAGGCCAAATTATGAAAATTCTGTCAATGTCCCAATATTTATGGACCTGTCTGTGTATGTATGTGTATATATATATATATATATATTAAAAGTATTTCCCCTGCCTCCAATGAGCTGGCTCCAGGGGTCATCAGGGCCAGCTCCAGCTTATTAATACACTTCACGGTGGCTGGCCCCTCCCCAGGGACCAGCCACCTCTCTACAAGGGCAGTCCATCCCTCTTCCTCCTTCCACTTCATCTCCCTTGGGGAACTACTCATTTCACAGTAGAATCAAACTGAGGTGGAGCGCTGTATAAGCATTTCCCTGAGCACCATCAAAAGCCAGAACATTTCCTGGAGAAGGAATTCCCCATGGATAGGGCTTGGGGTAGGGGCTAGTAAGAGGTGTAGCATTGAAAATAAATGTGAAGCTCCGGAGAGTGTCGAGTCCAACCGTGGCCATGTTAATATTTTTTTTTCTCCAAAAGCATTATTTTCTGCTGGCAGGTGCCAGGATCACCCACTGGCAGAAACAATGGCACAAAATTGTGCACATGCTGCTCCCCCTGACCTTTTCTCAGAGTCCTCCTCACCAACTGGCCTGGAAGCAGATCTGGTGAGTACCTCTCCTGTCTTCAGCTCCCCCTGCTGCATTCATTATTATGCTGACTGGGGATCTAGTTATAATACCGATTATAATACAGTCTGGATACCAGCGCTTAGAATGCCGACGCCGGAAACCCGACACCTGTCAGCATCCCAGCGCCGGCATCCTGACAGTAAGTAGTGGGGTTAGGGATTAGGGTTAAGCACTAGGGGGAGAGTTAGGGTTAGGCACTGGGGGGAAGGGTTAGGTTTAGGCTGCGAAGGGGGTGATTAAATTTAGGCACTTGGGGGGAGGGTTAGGTTTAGGTAGCGGCAAGGGAGGGTTATAGGTAGGGGGAGGGTTAGGATACCCTGTCTGGTCATCTCTTCATCTTCGACCCCGTGTCTTTCTATGTTCCTCTGTCACCTCTTGCTTTCCACTCAGTTGTATTGTATTTATTCCAAAATTGGTCCCCCTTCCATTAATACCCTAACACTGCCCCCCCCTCACCACACTGCTCTCTCCTCTAAAACTGCAGAAAATTTTACCCCCAAAAAAACTACCACAAGAGTGCTCACCATTCTGAAAACTGCCCTGACACTGCTCACCCACCAAAAAAGTACACTAACACTGCTCCCCTTTCAAATAGTGCCCCAGCACTGCCCCACTCAAAATACTGCCCCAACAGTGCTCCTCCCTCCAAATACTATCTCAACGCTGCTTCTCCCTCCAAATATTGCACTGATGCTGCTCCTCCCTCCAAATACTGCTCCAATGCTGCTCCCACTCGACTTGCTGCCCTAACACTGACTACCCCTAAAAATAATGCTCGAATATGCTGTAACTCCAGATTGCAGCCCCTATTACCTATGTGTTCAAATCCCGACAACAGAAGACCAGCAGGAGTGAAAATGCTACGGCCCTGGGTAAGTATAGTAACTGCACCTAACCCTATCCCCCCTCTAACCCTAACCCTCCTTTAGGGGTGCCTAACCCTAACCTCCCCCCATATTGCCTAATCCTAATCCACCCTGTAAGTGCCTACACCTAACCACCCTCATCCCCACAGCCTGACCCTAACCCTCCCGGGGGGTGCCTAACCCTTAGTCCTCCCGGGAGCCCTGAAACCTAAAGCGGCTATCTGCGCCCGCCGCCCGGCTTACCTTCGTTCGGTATGCCGGCCAGCAGGTTTTCGGCGTTGGTATTTTGAGCCTGTCATTAGACCCCTATCGGGATTAGGCAGTCGGGAAGCCGGTGGTCGGCATTTTGACCGTCGGCTTCCTGACTGCATACCCTATTAGCGGTGCCACCAGTCTCCCTAGATAGTCCTGGCACATTAGCTGTATCCACTAATGTCAGCCCTGTGTGCACCATCTGTCTTCCCTTGCACTTTTTTGTCACTTCATCTTGCCCCGATATGCTGGCTCACTTCGATACTGGGAAGTGCAGGGAGGAGTGCTGTAGCGTTAGCTTGCTCCAGGCACTGCAGCTCCACGCTACAGCTCTGATGATAACTGGAGGATTGGCTGGCAGGGCCAGGGAGCTGACTTTGGGGCAGCTGTAACGTCACATCTGGTGACTGAGCAAGCTAGAGTATATGCTGTGCAAAGGCTTCTGGGAGTTGTAGTTTTCCTGTATCATGGGGAGCTGTGTAAACACTAGGGGCCTGATTCAGAGCCGAACGCTCTGACCAGAGCGCTCGCTCTGAATCAGTGCCCTCCTACCTGAAAATGGAGCGGCCTTCTGGCCGCTCGCATAGCTGTGGGTGACCGCCCACAGCATATGCGAGCGGCCAAAAAGATGGTCGCGATGGTCAAGACCATCGAGACCATCGGGCTTGAGACGAGACCCTGTGGTAGGGTCTCGCTGCCGCAAGCCCATGAGTGATTTTGGTTCTATCAGAGCCAAAATCACTCCCACTGACATCATTACTGATGTCAGTGGGGCCGACTTCAGACGGTAGGCGTTCCTATGGGAACGCCTCTGTCTGGCAGCCACGCCCACCAAAGGGGGCGTGCTGTCATTCACCATCGACAGCACGCCCCCTTTGGTGCGAGACCCCGAGCGACTTATTCCTCATCGCTCGCCGGGTCTCACGCATGCACACGACGGAGCTCCCTCCGTCGTGCGCATTCACACAACATCGACCCGCTTGCGAGCGTCCTTTGCTCGCGAGCGGGTCTGAATGACCCCCTAGGTGCAGAAGAGATTTGCGACTGGTTAGCAGCCGGTGTGTTACTATAATACTGAATCAGGAACCCTGCATGTTTTATTCCATCCACAGCCCCTGTAGTTGTATGACATACATATGGATTCACAGGTAGCAAACACTACAACTCTGGGTGGTTGTCCCCCTCCCCATTAATAAAAGCACATCAGTTTGCATTGGAAGGTCTCTCTATTAAGCTGTGCTCACTTGGAAGCTGTTTTTATGGTGGGTTGCTGTCTGTCCTATATTGCGGTTAATGGATGCTGTCTGTACTGCATGGTGGACACTAGTATGCAGTCTGTATTTTATGGAGATCACTAAAATGCTGTTTGTATTTATGGCAGTCATTGGGACATTGTTTGCCTGCATAGCGGTAACGTGGGTGCCGTCTGTCCTGTATTGGAATTACGGATGCTCTCCTTATTGTATTGTGGTCACATGGATAGTCTCTGTATTGTGGCTAGGTCTAGGTTTCTGTATGTCTCCACCTGTGTGAGGCCACTTCCATAAATGTTTCCAGGGTCACGTTAATTCCTAATCTGCCCTGTAGGTCATCTATGTCAATCTTGTGCCCCAGTCTCATTATGCACAACACAGTAGTACACCCAGGTCATCTATTGTATACCATACAGTTCTGCCACCAGCCTCAAAATACACTCTGTTTTACTCTTATCTTTATATTTACTCTCTATCCTCTCCTCCTCTGCAGGCAGCTGCTCTGCTCCTCAGTGCAACTTTGCACTAACCCTAACATGCATGACCTTAGGCCATATCAGCGTCATATTGAGAGCTTCCCAGAAGTTGTTAGTGACTGTGCTGGGAGAGAGGATCCTAGCATGTTTCCATCATATGGGATGCTATTGCCTGTGAGTCATATTTTGCCCACATTTACAGAGTTTATTTGGCCTACCACCATATTTGTTGGTTTCTTTTCAACAGCAGACTTGTCGTCGCTAGATGGACTTGTGTATGGTGTTCTAGGTCTATGGAGGCAATGGCATATTGTAGATCTAAGGAGACATATAGTACTGTATCAAGCAGCCGTTTGTCATGTAGTGGTAGCTTTACAATATGTTGGATGTCAACCGGTTCTCTCCCTCTTCCTGTCTCTACTGCACTTACCCTCACAATCCCCTGCTTCTCATGTGGCAGTATTAGAGGTGGTGGGTGCTGACCTCTGCCTGCTCTGACCTGACCTTACATTTGGATACTGATCACTCCTGGACCACTGCCATCCCTAACCTATTATTTTCAATGTATTCAATCTTATTGCAATGTATCTCCTAAAAGATATAGAAATGAGGCTGCTGTAGGTGAAGGTCATGATTAGTCAGTTCTAGTGATCTTATATTAAATATTCTGACCTTTCAGGTAGGTTTAGAGGTGGTTAAAGAGAATAAGGGAAGACTAGATCTGTTTAGATGTCCATGCAGGAGTGAAAGCCTCAATAATATATATTTTTATTTTTTCCAAAGTTTTGTTCAAATAATCATCACTTAATGAAATGCCACACCTAACCTAGTATCACCATGAAATTCAAAAAACGTAGGTTATAGTGGAATTCACATATTCTCATTGCAATAATTGCTTATAAATAAAACATGAATTTTACTAAATTATTTCAAATGTACATGTAGTACAATCAGCAAAAAATATTTAACACAAATAATAAAGTGATAGAATAAATAAGTGATTAAAAACCACTGTGTACCATACCTATTGTACTGCTTAAACATTTAATAATTGATGTTAGTCAGAATAAAATAAATGAACTTAATATCAACTAGCGTTTGCCCGAAGCTTCACTAGCGTGGATGTCTGTTATTGCTCAGCGGAACTAATTTTACGAAAACAGTAGTGGCATCTAATATTGCGATGTATATTTTGTATTGTAGACATTGATCACAAAATATTTCTGTAAACAATATTTGCAGTCTTTCCTTCAGGGAAGATGCTTGGGGCTACTAACTCTTGAGCAAGCCACTGAACCTACAGCTATGGCCAAAAGTTTTGAGAATGACACAAGTATTGGTTTTCACAAAGTTTGCTGCTTCATTGTTTTTAGACTTTTTTGTCAGATGTTACTTTGGTATACTGAAGTAAAATTACAAGCATTTCATAAGTGTCAAAGGCTTTTATTTACAATTACATTATGTTTATGCAAAGAGTCAATATTTCCAGTGTTGACCCTTCTTTTTCAAGACCTCTGTAATTTGATCTGGCATGCTGTCAATTAAATTCTGGGCCACATACTGACTGATGGCTGCCCATTCTTGCCGAATCAATGCTTGGAGTTTGTCAGAATTTGTGGGTTTTTGTTTGTCCAGCCGCCTCTTGAGGATTGCCCACAAGTTCTCAATGGGATTAAGGTCTGACCATGGACCCAAAAGTTCGATGTTATGTTTCTGAGCAGCCACTTAGTTATCACTTTTGCCGTATGGCAAGGTGCTCCATCATGCTGGAAAAGGCATTTTTTGTCACCAAACTGTCCTTGGATTGTAGTAAGCAAAAAAACCAAGGTCTGAGGAAACCGCCGATGATTCTGAGGCGGAGAAACGTGTAACAAGTGCTCACTTGTGGAATAGGCTACGGGTCTCTGGGCTGCTGCTTCCCACGACTGTGGTTCCCTGCTGTACAGGAAAGATACACTGCTACCGGTAACAATACTGCAGGCTTTTGCACCTGCCATGCAGCACCGTGATTGACAAAAGGGATACCACTGGGGTTGAAATTTGAGTGAGACTAAATACTCAACACACATGCATGTTGTTCAATATTGCCCCGGATACCCACGCTGATACCTCATTATGCCTCATTATTACCAGTGATTCATTTGGATTTATCTACAGTTTTTTTCTATCTACTTTTTTTCTGGCCCCAAGTGGAATTGCTATACATTAGCAGAACAGGAGACTATACACATATCAATTAGTCTCCTGGGAACTTTCTACAAACATTGGGTTGTTCAAAAGGATACAGTATTTTTCGTCTCCGACATGGAGCTACAACTGTGACAATTTTAGAGCACAACACATACTTTTATATCCATTTTGTTTCCATGTCGCTAAGTAGCATCAACTAGTGCTCTATAGAAGTTAGCGATTTTGGTTATGTCATATTTTTACTTTGTGTGGTGCATATCGTTTTAATTGTCTATTAGTTTTTTATTTATCTTTTATTTTTCACATTATTGTTTATTATTTTTGTATTTTCTATTTTTTATTTTATATATTTTTTTCATCATGTTTATGTCTCCTGATTATTAGCTATTATCTGTTTATTACATGTGTTATTAATATGTATTATTAAACATACCACATTATTTGATTAGCGCCCATACGTTCTTCTCTTCTTGTTCTTGGATTGTTGGGAGAAGTTGCTCTTGGAGGATGTTTTGGAACCACTCTTTATTCATGGCTGTGTTCTTAGGCAAAATTGTGAGTGAGCCCACTCCCTTGGCTGAGAAGCAACCCCACACATGAATGGTCTCAGGATGCTTTTCTCAGCTTCCCGATCGCACTCTGTACGCAGACGCTCCACTACAATGAGTGACAGGGCGTGCCGTTTGTGGGTGGTGACAGGGGGTGGTCGATGGAAAGGGTGGTGTGAACGCAGGTATGTCTGAAAGCCATTTCAGGGGCGTGCATAATTAAGATGCATCGTCAGCATACAAGTCACATAACTGAATTACACACAGCAGCACTCACAGTTCTTGCGGTAGGGTATGGTCAGCCACAAGTGTTGCGTATGTCCGATGTTACCGATTGTTTAATATACTTCCTGGACATTATGTAAGTTACTAAGGGAAAGTGGGCATCTTGTGTCAGGCTGGTGAGTGTCTAAATACATACTGCGATGGCACGGCAAGACATAGTGGGCGTGCTAATGTCTTGGTAGTGATCACGGGATTTGCATACTTTGGCTGCTTATGGCTGCATGCGAACGCATCCTAGCGAACGGTCTGAATCAGGCCCGGAGTTCTTAATAGCTACTTCCCCCGATGTCACATTGAAATAATACATAGCTCAGTTTCTTTCTAGGTGACTAAGCCATACAATATTGAAAGCGCAATTCAAATTGGCATCACGCAAAAGCTATGGGATGAAACAGACAGACAAATTTTTTTTTTATTTTTTTTTAAATAAATAAATAAATTGTCTGTATAGTACATACACAGGCCCTGATTCAGAGGCGCTCGCTATTTGCGAGCGCTCGCTCTGAATCAGAGTGGGCCATTTTTTTTTCCACCGGTCTCCAGGCCGCTCACTATGGGGCTTGCGCACACGCAGTGTGCACACCACGCATGCACTCTGCCCGGCCATCGACCCGCTTGCAAGCGCTATGCGTACATGCTTACAGACGCAACCATAACAACATTATTATAAGTATAGATAGAGATTGCTTATTCCCTGCTGTGGTATTATATATAAGTTTAATGATTGCTGATGATACTTGAATGAGGGATAATCTATACTAATATAATAAGAATTACAAAACAAAGGGTAAATAATATCATCCCAAATCCCGGCTCTAAAATATATAAAAATGGTATCCCAATTAATTACACTTGCTGCAGATCGATTGAGACCAAATGCCAATTGGTCTTAAGAAAAAAAGAATTATAAAAAACAAAAACGACTGTGCTAGTGCAATTAAAATGCCAATAAATCTCCAAATAATCTTCTGTGACAGGGACAGTATGCTTTCACATGAAGTTAATGTGGAGTTGCATGCTATCCAGGCCAGGTTTTCCTGGGACTAGTTGTAAGCCACAAGCAGGGCTAATTAGCAGCACCTGTTATCTGTCTTGCCAGTGCAAATCCACAATGATGCTGATGATGAATTAGTCATCCAGGTTATAGTCATCCAGGGGGTTACTAAGGGTACTCCCGTACTGGGCCCCGAGTCTCAGAAGGCCCCGAAGTTCAGATTGGTGAAAATGGGTCTGCGGGGCCTAGTTGTAGTTTACTAATGGGCGACTGACACAGGTGCCCACTTAATCCCGTCCCTTCATCTCCCTTACCCCTGTCAGGCCCAGACCATTCACATATAAATTATATTGCAGCCTCCGCTGTTTTATTTCTGCATTCCTACCTGCAACCACGGCGCGGTCCACTGAAGAAGCTGCTGAGGAGCACGAAGTTGGAACAGTCAGCAGGCGACGAAACCACCAGGCAGATGGTGGCACAAACAAGCAGCAACCAACACTGTCAGCTGAGCTCTCTGCTGACACATGAGGTAGCTGCAGCAGAGTCTGGTGAGTCTGGTAAGGTCTGTCTCTCTCTCTCTCTCTCTCATGGAAGTTTATATAATTATATAACAAGCAAGTGCCCATAATCACGGACCAGGCGGCACTCACACGGACTTCATATAGATGTATAATGTGCTTTTATTGCCAATGTTTCAAGGCCCCGTAGGCCTTTTCGTAAGGTGAATATATATATAACATGGATGGTGGCCCCAGAGGTATAAATGTACTGGGCCCCAAGATTTCTGTTCCTGGCCCTGAGGCCTGGGGGTGACTACTGTTAGGGATCCTGGACCTGAGGGTCCACTAAATGTACTGGTTTGCTGGATAGAAGATTCTGTGTACCTGCTGTAATATCTTGCCTGTGAACACTGCACTGACCTGTATATCTGCCTGTGGTGAGAAAATAAACTTATGTTGTTTTTACTCCGGTCTATGTGATTCTTGTCACATTTGGTGACCAGATCCACCCACAGTGGCAGTGAGACGCATTGCAGGATGCTACCTGCTGTGCAGCGGCTTGGTGAGTCTGAGTTGCGTTACTAGCAGCTGGGTAGGTGAGTGTGGCAGGCCAGCCATAAAAACAGCAGTTGTCCATGTGTATATGCAAATTTTGCACAATATAAAACTGCTTAATTCCTGTGTATGGGGCTGGTAGCCCAGGTAATGTAGTGTGGTTTTAAAGGTAGCCAGATGATATAGATTGCTGGGAATCTGGCTTGCAATGAGAGTTAATTAAGACTGCTATAGTTATCCACAAAGTGGGAAAGCAGTGTAATATAGAAGAGCTTTTGAAAAGTTTTGCTGAACTGGCTGCATGGCAGCAAACTCAAATACAGTTACTACATGCTGAATTACAGGAAATAAGAAAATCTGGGCAAGAGCAGAAGGTGTTACAAAAGCTTACACCAACACATGATATTGAGGCATTTTTGTGCACCATTGAACACATTGCTGTTCACTTAAAATGGCCAGAGGAGGAGTGGGCTGCCAGATTAGCTCCCTGTCTCACAGGGTAGACACAAAGAGCATATGTTGATTTAACAGTGTGTGAAGTGAGCTCCTATCCTCATATGAAAGAGGCTGTACTCAGCGGGGTTTTGGTGACTGGCCCCAGTAAAGCCCAGGAGTTTCATGAGTGGCGGTTGATCCCATCTGAGACTCCTAGAGTACAATTGGAAAAATTATCTTCACTGAGTAAAGCCTGGTTGCAGCTGGATAAAAATTCTGCACAGTGTGTGGTGGAAATAGTTGCTCCTATAGACCATGATATACGGGCATTGTACAAGCTGAGCTCCAAACATTTGAGGAGTTACCGGTGGTAATTGAGCGGTACCTGACTTGGGAAATTGAATAAAGCCAAGCAGGGGTTCCAGCCAGTACCCATGCCTAGAACCCAGGTCTCAGTTGTTAAATCGAACAACCCACCTCCGGCTGTGTTTTTTTGTTGCGGCGACACCGGTCATGTGTGCCATAACTGCCCAAAGCAGGGCAAGCCGATGGACTGCAGTGTGGGAAAAACAACTTGACCGGTGCTCAGCATGGCTGCTTGAAGCATTTCCATGGCTGAGACTACCTTGTTTCGTTTGATGGTTCAAGTGGAAGGCCAGGAGATCTGGGCCTTAGTGGATACTGGCAGTGAAGTAAATATCATCTCTGTTAACCTGGTTCCACCCGGGGCTGATCAGGTGCTTCCACCGGTAAAGGTTATATGTGTACATGGGTATGTAGAAAAATGGCCCCGAGTGCACCTCCCGGTGGTAATAAAAGGGCGATATCTGAAGGTGGTAGCTGCAGTAACCGCCAGACCACCCTACCCATTGATCCTAGGTTGGGATTTTCTGTTACTACAAGAGGTGGTTACTTGGCATGATGATGGCAGACAGACAACGCCAGAGGTGTCCCAAGAGCCAAGCTCTGCAGTATCCCAAAATTTGCTGGCTGTAACACACTCCTTGGCCAGTGAGCAGCAGGAGGGGAGTGAGACCGAGACTCAGTGGATTCCCATCGGCAAGGAAGTGTCTTAACTGGACTTTGGCTAAGACCAACAGAATGATGGGAACTTGATAAACGCATTTGAAAATGTTGTAGAAGTAAATGGTAAAGTAATTACGGCTTTACCAACAGAAGGTGTACCATACTTTGCATTGAAAAATAATTTGTTATATTGTGTAACATATTTGCAGGGTAAGAAAGTAGACCAATAGTTGGTTCCCTGGAAACACAAGCAGTTGGTGTTGAGGGCGGCTCATACACACCTGTGGGGTGGCCATTTAGGGGAGGAGAAAACTCTTGAGCGTATTCAGTTAACATTCTTTTTGCCAGGCATTCATGCAGCAGTAAAAAAAATATTGTCAGGAATGTCCAGTGTGTCAGAAGACAGCCCCCTGACCAGGGTTTCAGGCACCTTTGGTTACCCTCCCTGTCATTTCTGTACCTTTTGAGAGAATTGATATGGATCTGATAGGGCCGGTGGAAAAATCTGCTTGTGGGCATCAATACATATTAGTGGTAGTAGATTATGCCACAAGGTACCTGGAGGCCATACCGCTATGTCCATGAGTTATTGATGCTATACTCAGATCTGGGAATACCAAAAGAGGTCCTGACAGATCAAGGTATCCCTTTTGTATCTAAATTAATAAAAGATTTGTGCCATAAGGGTAAGGGTAGATAGGATTACCACCTCAGTTTATCAACCACTAACAGATGGCTTAGTAGAACGCTTTAACCAGACCCTTAAACAGATGATAAAGACAGCGGTGTCACAAAAAAAGCGAGATTGGGATTTACTCCTGCCCTATTTGATGCTTGCAGTTGGAGAGGTGCCCCAGGAAGGTTTAGGTGTATGAAACATTCATCTGTGAAAACAGGGAGCCAAGCAGTGACTATTTTAGTGAAGCAAACTCACAGAAAAAATCTTGCACCAAGCTGCTTTATAAGAGCTGCCCAGAGGGCTGAAACAACCAGAGCCAGTGAGAGCCGATCAGAAATGGCAATGTGCCCTGTTGCCTAGCAGCAGCCTAGATTGGGGAGGGAGTCAGGGACTGAGCAGGGTCATATCTGAGGCAGAGAGTGTGAGATGGCCTCTAACGAACCCATGAAGATGCCCTGATGCAGACACAGTAGCCAGGGGAGGCATATCTATCAGGGATTTTTAAAAATAACAATGGGACACCATTGAATTATTTTCATTCCATGGTAGCAAACATTGGACCACCACCATCCAATGCTAAAAACACTACCATTGGAATGAAAACATTGATGGCTAGCATCGGATTCCAATGTCCATCCCTACACTGAACCTGCAGGCTGACTTTGGCCACCACTCCTACACCATGAAGTGTTTATTCTCCAGTGTGATGTTCCTGCTCAGCCTCACACCCTCAGTGAACAGGAGGCACCTCCCATAGAAGTCAGCGCTGTTCTTGGACAGGAGCACCATGAGGAAAAAGCTCAACAGGAAGCCCAGGAAATATAGGGTACAATGTGCAAAGAGGATATTGTTCATCGCCAAGTTCAGTAACTGCGGAGGGGTGCACATGGAGGCTGCAGAAATATGCACAGGTGTCCCAGCCCTAGGGACATGCTGATGATAATGCTTACATTAGCTGCAGTACAAATCTCTCATCCATGATACTGCTGCCCTTCCCAGCACACCCCAGTGGCCGCGCCCCAGCCAGCTGCAGGGCAGGGGATTGTGGTGAGAAACGGGATTGTGGTGAGATGCAGGGGACTGTGGTGACATAGTGCAGGTTGTTATGAGAAGCAGGTGGCTTTGGCGAGATGAAATTAATAACCCTAATCCACCATGCACCCTAACCCTTCCCCTAAACCTAAGTTTTCCCCTTTGTGACCACCCCCCCAGAGTGCCTAAACCTAACCCCCCCCCCAGTGGTGCCTGACCCTTACCCCCCTAGGGGTGTCTAACCCTAACCTCTCCCCCCAAAAAAACCTAACGCTAACCCCACTATGCTACCTAAACCTAACCCACCCCCACAGCTAACACTAAGGGCACCCCAGCTTACCTTCATTTGGGCTGTCATCCTCCTGAATTCCGGCGTCGGGATTGAGATAGGTATTGGTATTTTGACGCCTATCTTAAGTCCCTTGTCAGGTTTCCAGCATCGGGATTGAGACCGGCGGCATCATAGCCACCAGTCTCACAACTACTGTACATCTCCTTCATGTATATGGTCGCACCGTTCACTATTTTTTTCCAGCTGCAGTCATTGGTACATCACTTACACCCACCCATTGCTGGGTGCAAGAGATCCATCTGAAACTGACATCCCCTCTGAAAACCCATAACTCAGAATAGGACAGGTTCTTTTGCATTGTTTCCACCCAGAAATGTCCATTTCACAGATGGAGATGAGCAACAAAGGTTGGTCTGGCTGAGAATCGTCCAGAGATACGCAAAAAGTGTATTTTCGCTTCAGCGCATGAGCATTTTGCTTAAATCCGCTAGATGTGACTGTAAATGTAACTGCGGGCAACTCAGAATCAAGCCAATGTTTGTAATGTGTAAAATGAATGCTGGTGCAATATTATGTGTAAATGCATGCATTTATTTTCTAAGCATGTATAGAGAGATACTACACAAGATATGCTATACAGAATGTAGTACTCACTGTGTATAGGCTACATGTTCTTTGTCCCAAAGGGCCATAAGCTTGTGTTTTCTGGGAATTCTCTATTGTCTTCTATTATTTATTACCAGTTAATTATATAGCACACACATATTCCACAGCACTTTACAGATAATATTTGGCCATTTACATCAGTCCCTGCCCCAGTGGAGCGTACAAACTATTTTTCCTAACACATGCTGTTACACATATACCCTAGGGTTAATTTTTTTGGAGCCAATTAACCTACCAGTACATTTTTGGATTGTGGGAGGAAACCGGAGTACCCGGAGGAAACTCACGCAAGCACAAGGAGAATATACAAACTCCACACAGGGCCGCAGTGAGAATCGAACCCATGACCTCAGTGCTGTGAGGCACTAAATCTAACCATTCCACTGTCTGTGTTCTAAGCACTTGTCACTTCTTTAAAAGGTTTTACTTACTTACTTCTTTCTTTAACTTTTGCATTATGTCTGGCTTTATTCCTCTTCCTAAACTTCCCTGATGACTTTTCAGCTAGGTTTTAAGCCTCTCCACTCTTCCTTAAGCCATTTGATGCATGCAGGGAGGTTTTCTGAGTATCTATATGAAAATTCCCCTCTGTAAACACTGCGTTTGCCTCTGGTATGTGACATCGTGAGGTTTCCCTCTGTCACTCCAAAGGAATCGGTATGAAATGCCGCTGGTTCAAATACTGACAGAGAAAGGCCGAATGCTGAATATCCTGACTACGGCTGCTAACTATCTCTAATCCCCCCTTCCCGCCGCACCCTAACCTAACCCTCCTGGGGGAGGTGCCTAACCCTAACCTTCCCCCAGGATGCCTAACCCTAACCCCCATCCCTGTAGCCTAAAACTCCCTGGGGGGTACCTAACCCTAAATCCCACCGGGGGTGCCTAATCCTAACTCCCCCATCCCCAGCTAAGCTTGCATACTTACCGCCATTCGGAGGTTCGAGCTTCTAGCGGTTAGGATGCCGACGCCGGTATCATGATGTTCATCGGGCTATTGGCGTCAGCATCAGCACTTGTAGCTGGCCGCGATCGTGCTGTGGCCCTGATTCAGAACCGGACCCTCTGAAAGAGCGCTCGCTCTGAATCAGGGCATTTTTTTTTTGTGCGGCCTCCTGTCCGCTTGCAAAACTGTGGGTGACCACCCACAGCTATAACGAGCGGCCAGGTTGATGGTCGCGATGGTCAAGACCATTGCAACAATCGGGCTTGCAACGAGACCCTTGCGGTAGGGTCTCATGGCCGCAAGCCCCAGAGAGATTTCGGCTCTAACAGAGCCGGAATATCTCCACTGACATCACTCGTGATGTCAGTGGGGCCGCCCCCAAACGTCAGGCGTTCACATGGGAACGCCTCCGTTTGGGCAGCCACCGGCCCGCCCACCAAAGGGGGCGAACTGTCACTCAACATCGACAGCTCGCCCCCTTTGGTGCGAGACCCGGAGCGACTGATTGCCCGTCGCTATCCGGGTCTCGCGCATGCACACGACGGAGCCGGCTCCATCGTGCACATGCACTGTGGGCCACCATCGACCTGGTTGCGAGGGCTCAGCGCTTGCGACCGGGTCTGAACCAGGCCCTGTGTGTGAAGAGACGCCAGGGATAGAGCGGTGCGTCACTTCCAGTTTTCGGAGCTTCTGGCTTCCGGTTTTGCGTTCCATCTGTGTACCAGAAGTCAACTGACGCGTTTTTCCGCTCTAGGAGACGGCGGTTTAATCATCATTTTTCTGTAAATTTTGTTGCATTTTGTTCAAGAGCAGATGTGTAGTAGTATCCAGACCTTTATTTAATTCTTGAGTTTGTTATTTTTATTAGATCCAGTATAAAATAATAATATTAATGAATTACAATTAATTACTTTTTTTTTTTTATACCAAGTTCATTCATTTTTTTTTTTTTTTCAGATGAGCTGAAGAACATAATATTTGATGCAGCAAATGAAGCCAGGAAGAGCATACTTGGGCCATTTTTACCAAGATTTAATTTACTCACAATTTTACGAAATGCTCTTGTAAACTTTTTGCCTGACAATGCAGCTCAGCTTGCAACTGGCAGACTCAATGTAGCTCTTACACGACTATCTGATGGAAACACTATATTGGTGTCTGATTTCAAGTCTAAGGATGAGGTTGTGCAGGTAAAAATATTCTTAATCTTAATTTTATATATATATACATATACATAAAGCTGGTAAAATATGTATTGAACACATCAACATTTTCTCAGTAAATATATTTGTAATGGGGCTATTGTAATGAAATGTTCACCAAATGTCAGCAACCACCCATGCAATCCACACATGCAAAGAAGTCCATAAATTAAGTTATGTGTAATAATATGAATTGACACAGGGAAAAAGTATTGAACACATGAAGAAAGGGAAGTGCATAAAGCCATGAAAAGCCAAGACACCAGCTGAAATCTATCAGTAATTAGAAAGCAATCCTGCCCCTTGTCAGTGCGAATTAATATAAGATGGTTCAGTCCCAACTGTAGGCCAATAAAAAGGTGTCTCATTACCAAGGTGTCGCACTAGAAACATCTCATGATGGGTAAAAGCAAAGAGTTCTCTCAAGACCACAACCTTATTGTTGTAAAACATACTGATGAATGATCTTGACATGTTCAATACTTATTTTACCTACTGTATGTATGTATGTATGTATGTATGTGTGTGTATATATATATATATATATAATGTATATATAAACTGCACTGATGTGCTGTGATGCAATAGCATTTAATTCAATAGCATTTAATTTAATTACTTAAATAAGGGGTGGGGAACCTCTTTTCTGCTGAGGGCCATTTTGATATATATTACATTATTCATGGGCCTGGTGCAGGCCACGCCCCCTCCGGGTGAAGTTGCACGGGACGGGGCCACAATCGCCAGTGATTACAGCTCCCCAGAGCATCCTGAGGATGCTCCAGGGAGCTGTAAGGGTAGCGGTATGACCATCTGAAGTGTCCTAAGGATGCTCCAGGCAGTACTGCTGCATAAATTCTGGCTGCAGGGTGCCATTCTAGCCACCTTTCTAGCCAGATGAGGCTAACAGAAAAAGCTCAGAGGGCCAGACCAAATGATTCCGCGAGCCTTATAAGGCCCCCAGGCCTGAGGTTCCCCTTCCCTGCCTTAAATGAACAATTTACAGGTATATCTTACTGTCCATTAGTACATTTCTGTTAAATTGTATCAACTTGTATATTATTTGTACATACTGTATATTGAAATAATACTTACAGTGCTAATATTGGTGTGGTTGAATACATAAAAAACAACTCTGGCCATACACATGGAAACAAAGTATTTCCATTCTGACCCACAGGAAGATAAAGATAATCTGGGATTTTGGGCTGTACATTCACCATGGGCCATCACCCAGTATATGTCTCTAAGAGCTCTATGTATACAAAAGCAGGTAAAAATCAACATGGTCGCCTACTTTTGTATAAATTAAGGATCAGTACAAGAGATTATTTTAAAGCAAATGAAGGCAGTTCCATGCCAGAGCTCTTTAGTGCCTTACGCAGGCCCCCACCACCCCTTACGTCCCGAAGGCACATGATCTCATGATGTCAAGTGCACTTGAAAGAGTTGGAGCCTGGGAGCAGGCAGCCCACAAGCTGGGCACAGATACTGCCTGGTCAACAACCGTGTCTCCCCCTCGGCATTGCACTCTGGGTGGTGGCACTGGTTGCACTGCCCTTGGTACAACCTGGAATGGGGTATGTGGCAGTATATCGACACTCGCTATGTCCACAGTGAGTATATTGACATGACAATGCTGGCACCCGGATTCGGACACAGGTCTAATGCTACTTACTGTATTTTAACTGTGCTATAGTAAAGAGTTTAAGATTAACAGTATATTTTAAAGAGTAAAATGGTTATTAATCACTATACCAGTGGTACCCAAACTGGGTGCCGTGGCACCATGGGGTGCCTCATGGCTCTTGCAGGGGTGCTGCAGTTTGGTGGTCCAAACCCAAGTCAAATTATTTATGGTCAATGTGATGGGCAAAACCAATGCCGGCGTCTGACAATCATTAAATATATTTACAAACAGAGCACAACCCAGTGTACCATCACATTACTAGACCTAAGGAAGTTATATAAGTTACATCATTTAAAAATGTTGCTAAATTTCTCAATAAAAAAAGTTTGTCAGAGGGGTGCCGTGAAAAAAAAATGTTGATACTCTAGGGGGCCACGATTCAAGAAAGTTTGGGAAGCACTGCACTATACAATAGAATTTTAACTGCAGTTAAGTTAGTTGCATCCACAGTACCACACCGTGATTCAGAGTTAAATATGCGCCTGTAGGTGGAGTTATCTATCGTGTTATACATTGTGCATGCCCTGGAAATTAGCAGACAGTCTATGCAGAGTCGCATCTACACTCTCAAATGCAAGGGTATAACTATAACAGCGTGTTCTCATATAGGCTATTTCAGTAAGGGTCTGTCAATGGACTATGCAGAGATGGACATAAGCATAAATATGCCTGTTTCAGGGCATATCATTTGTATCCAGACAGGTGCAAGTGCGGTCGCATGCAAGAGATCTGTCTCATGGGAGTGTTGTGGGTGTATTTTTAGAGTTACGTGTTTTTGAATTGAATTTATTTATATATTTTTTGTTGTGATTTGTATGCAACTGTGTACTTGTGTTTTTTATTTTTAAATTGAATATATTTAACATTATATGTATTGTTATTTAGTGCAAACAGCACTGCAAGTGTTAAAAAGTTTATCCACATTAGTGAAACAGCATTACCACTTTAGGTTTAGTTTCTGTGGGGTTGCAAATCCCCTATACTTGTATGCTGCAGGTGCACTTTATTTACTGTATTTATTTCTTCCAGAGCAGAACAATTTTTTCCTTTTCTAAATGTGAAACTGGCCTTATTTAAAAGGTTACATTTATTTATATACTATTTTATGGTGCTCCTTTAATAGCTGGTCACTCCTCTCTTGTCAGATGGCCTCACCTAAAGTTATGGGGCCAGATGTAATAGGGTCCGAGTTTTGCAAATGTGTGAGTATAACGCTATACTTGCACATTTTTAAAACACCCTATGTAATAGGGTGCGAGAGCATGCAAACTCGCATGTTTCTCACACCCCTGCAACTCGTAATGGCAAAACTCACATCCAGATGTTTTGCCATTGTGAGGATACAACTCGCCCAATGTAATAGAGTTCAAGTTTTTAAACTGACCTAAAACCCGAAAAATAATACACCTGCTTCAGGCTAGCAAGTATAGCCTGAGCAGGTTTGAGTTTCACAGAAATATGCAAAGATCAGTGAGATCCATGCATGCTTCTGTGTAAAAAGTTAGAAGTGTAAAAATATTTTTTTTAAATGACGTGGAGTGCCCACCTAAATGCACAACAAGCACCGGGCTTTTCTGAGCCCAGTTGTGAAAATAAAACCAGCACTGGGCTCATTGAGCCAGTCTTGTTTGTGAAAATACAGAGTACAAAATGAGTAGGTGTCCCCTGAATTTTCCCCAGCCAGCACCGAACTCTTTATAGCGGGGGTATAATGCCACAGACATGGGACCCTTTCACCGGGTCCCCGGGCCACAGCATTCAACACCTGACCGTTAGTCAGCCCAGACTGGGGATCCCTGGGGAGGTGGGGACCCCCACTAAAGAGGTTCCCACTCTCTAGGGTACCGCAGGGCTATCCCCAGCACCGCACCTCTGTGCGGTGGATGCTGGGTTGCTTGTGTAAAAAATAGATGAACTAATATTGTCTTTCACAGTAGAGCTAGAGGTCCCAGCAGGCCTCCTCCGCCTGCAGGTACCTCCAGGAAATTCCACAGTGAGCCCTTTAGCCAATCCAACCGTAGACTTGTCACACACCTTGAGAAATGGAACTGAAAGGCCAAATGAATATGCATCTTATACCCCTTTTACACCGACTGAAATATCCCGGGTTGATGCACGTGAACGCGCATAACCCCGGGATTTTAGCCGGTGCAAATGGATCAACCCAGGTCCAGTGACCTGGAGATCTGACCCTGCTTGATTGCAGGGTTGAGCACGGGTTGTTCCCGTGTCACCCTGCAATGTAAACGGCGCGGCCCGGCTCACGATGACCCGGGTCGCGCCACATGCCGCCTGATTGGCCGGCTTCAGTGGCGCTTGGAGATGACAATCTCCAAGCGGCCACTGCAAGAAGCGCCAGCCCGAGTGGCACGAAGCAGCACACCCCACCTGCTCTCCCTGCCTCCGGACCGCTGCAGGATAAGGTAAGAAGGTCGCGGAGGGGGAGGGAGGGGAAAAAGCGTTGGTCACCTTTGCTGGACAGGTGTGAATGGTGCCGACTCGGGCATAGCCCGGGTCGGCGCCGCAGTGCAAAAGGGGGTTGTCCCGGGTCTGATCCGGGTTGGAAACGTGTTCGAAATCCCGGGTCAGACCCGGGGACTTTGGTGTAAAAGGGGTTGTCTATAACAGTACTGTAGTTTTAATGTGGGTGACTGTGAGACAGACTGACAAAACAGTCAGATGCACTGAGAGGACAGAGAGAGAGGTGGACGACTTACAAGAAGACATACACACTGATAGTACTTACCATCTTTTCAATGGGTTTCAGGCAGCTACAGATTCAACTCTACCCTTAGATGTGTGCTCAGTTGATGGCATAGTGAACATAATTTTCACCTGCGATTTGGGGCAGAATTGCAGCCAACTCAGAATCAGCACCCATGTCTGAATTGTACTCTATGAGAAAACATTTGTGTCATGACACTAGGATGAAAGTGTTTCCAGAGATTTTGTGAAACAGAAATTCTTCTATTGTAAAAGAAAACAATTAGCTGTAATCCCATTAAATTTAAAACATACACACATTAAGCTATGTTTTATTTATTGCAATATTTTAATTTTCATGCATCAAAAAAGTGTATCTTAATTGAATTAACATGCAACAATTCAAAAAGGCTTGGGAACCACTGTAGATCATTGTTTAATTATTTTGAAAAAGCAATTGTTCTAATTATTGTTCTACCACAGGCTCTTATCTGCAGTTGCTTTGTTCCTTTCTACTGCGGGATGGTACCACCTTCATTCCGGGGAGTGGTAAGTCATTCTGTTTTCTTTGTGTATGTAAATTGTAGCACAAAATCTCTGTCTAACTATTTAGAGAGCTTAATTGCTGTCATACCAAGCAGACCAACCCATACTTATTGGTCAGTGCTGACCACCAATAGGAGTGCAGGGTCAGTCCTGAGCAGTGATGTGCGGTGATGTAAATGGCTGCGGAGGCACTGGCTAGTATCAGCCAGATTTACAGATACATATATGAACCCGAGGGTTCATATGGGCATTATACAAAGGTGCAGCAGTATATAGTGCTGGAAATTGAGTGTGTTTTGATCAGGGTTGTGTGGAAAAGGTAGACAGAGAAGGCAGTGCCTCACCTGCCGTACACATTTTACTCGAGTTTTGACTATAAAAATGATTAGAATAATACAAAGAAGACATTTATAATATTTTTTTTTTTTCTCTTAGAATTTTTATAGTCAAAACTCTGGAGTATACCTAATTATGACAGGAGAGGCTCTGCCTCACCTGACTGCACATCTCTGGTCCTGAGTGACAAGGAGACAGAGACCCAATAGAGAGTACCACCTTCAACACAACATTTTTTTTCTTAATTTTATATTTTATTTTATTCATTAGAGGCAGAAACATACACGGATCACACTGATCTGTGTATGTTTCTGAAAGAGACGCTGTGCAGAAGGGGGTCTATTTCAAACTTTTATTTTTTAACAGAGTTTGCTTAAATTACACCCATGAGTATAATCACTATTCTTTGTAAAATACATAAAATACACCTGTTTTTGCCATAGTAAATTTCCGTGTTTGTAAAAATGCCGAAATACTCCTGTGACAGCAAATTTGTACCGTGCTTAGTAAATTTACCCACAATTGTATATACGACTGAATTTGCATACAGGCCCAAGTGCAAATCTTCAACTTGTGCAGGCTAATATGGAAATAACTTCTAAAGAACCCGCACACATCCAACTCTGCATGATCCCCAATGTGCTATGATGCACATTCTCCCAAGCAAAGTATATCCTGAAATGAATGTAGTATGTTGCCAAAAATGCACAGAAACATACATGATTATTGATTGGGTTATTCATTTTGTAGCTATAGAACTGGTTAATCCTGGTAAGTATTAGCGATGAGCGGTTCGGATTCCACAGAATTCGAACCACTCCGAACATCGGAGATCTGAGTCCACCCAAGCCGCAGCTCGGGTGTTCCCGTCGACTCGGATCCCACTGCGAGGCCGAACGTCATCCTTCGGACGTCGGATCCTCGCGAGAGGCAAGAGTGTCGGATTCTCACGAGAGGCGAGAGTTTGCCTTTACATAAGGCGCCGAGACCGTGACTCGGCACCATTGCACTTCCACGCTGTGCACTGCTCTGCTGATATTCTATGGGACAAGTGGCTCTGCTGGAAAAGTGACTGTACAGCGCTATACTCTGCTGATTAAGTGGCTGTGTCCAGAGACTCACAAGTGGCTGTAGTGGTAAAGTGACTGTATAGGGGGCACACTGCACGCTGATGTATGCTGATTAAAGTGTCGAGACTGTGTGTACAAAAAAAAAGTTTAAAAGTAAAAAAACTTTCAAGAAAGTTAAAAGTTTAAGAATAAAAACTTATTTTTTGGTTCTGTACCCCACTGTGTATACAGGCACAGTGACTCCTTGGGCCTTAGCTCTCTGTGTAACTATAAATTAAAAGCACCGTGACTCTGTGGACCTTAGCCCTCTGTGTATATAAGCACCGTGACTCTGTGGGCTTTAGCCCTCTGTATACAAGCACTGTGACTTTTTGGGCAAAAGTCCTCTTTGTATAAATTTAAAATATAGTAAAAGCACTGTGACTTCTTGGACATAAGCCCTCTGTGTATACAAGCACAGTGACTCCTTGGGCAGTAGCCCTCTGTATATACAAGCACTGTGACTCCTTTGGCAGTAGCCCTCTGTGTATAAAAACACCATGACTTCTTTGGCCTTAGCCCTCTGTGTATACAAGCACCGTAACTCCTTGGGCCTTAGCCCTCTGCGTATCCATAACACACAAGTACTGTGACTCAGTAGTGAGTGGCAATGTTTCATATATGTGCTTTAAACTGCGGTGTCTGTTGTTTAGTAACCAGCCAGCTCACTGCAGCCTTTAGCCAATAAAGGTGAAAACAATATTGTGAGCTGTGATGTGGTCTAAATTGACTGTAAATGACTGGAAATTAATGTTATTGGGGTTAATAATACTCTAGGAACAAAAAAAGCCCAAATTATGTGATTTTTAGCTCTTTGTCAATTTTTGTAAAAAAATCCAAAGCCAGTCACGGCACTTTTGGCAAATCCAAACCCAAAGCCGGATGACGAATCAGAACCAAATCCAGCAAAAATGGTCCGGCGCACATCCCTAGTAAGTATGGGATGTATTAAAAATTTAGACATTTAACATGTCGACATTCATAATGTCAACATCACCGTGTCAACAGTTATGATGTCAACATTGTTAAAATGTTGATATTGAACATGTTTGCATTTTCAGAATTCTCAATATGTGAAACGCCAACATTCTGCATCGACCGGCAGCAAAGAGTTATGGTTAGACTGCATGTGGGGAGGTTAGGGTTAGTCTGTGGGATGGGAGGACATGGTTAGGCTGTGGATAGGGTTACGCTGCTGGATTAGGCTGTTGAAGGGGAGGTTAGGGTATGGTTTACGAACAGGAGGTTAGGGTTAGGCTACGGGATGGTGGGTTATAATTAGGCTGTCGAAGGAGAGGTTAGGGTTTGGTTGTCGATCGGGAGGTTAGGGCTAGGCTACAGGAGGGGAGGTTAGGGTTAGGCTGCAGGACCATAGATCCGAAGTCCTCATCACCTCTGCCGGAGCTGCCAGACCACATAAGTCACTGTTAGACCACCAGGGACGTTTTGTCAACATTGTAATCATGTGGCGGTTTCATCCGTGTTGAAACAAATGTCAACCTGGTCGATGTTGACATTATGACAATGTCATAATGTCATCTCATGACGACGTTATGAATGTTGACAAAATATATACCACACCCTTAAATAGAGAATTAGTTATGAGACCGGCGGTCGCATGGCCACCGGTCTCAATCCTGACACTAATCCCAGCAAGGGATTTAACATAGTTGTCGAAAGAGCGATGCCTATGTTAATCCCCACGCCGGAACGCCGAGAGGACACCGGACCGATCGTCCTCTGCTGGGGGTGAGTATACACTTAGCCGGGGATGGGGGGGTTAAGCTAGGGGAAGGGGGGGTTAGGTTTAGGCACTAGGAGGGGAGGTTAGGGTTAGGCACCCGTCCAGGAGGGTTAGGTTTAGGGTACGGGGAGGGGGGGTTAGGTTTAGGCACTAATGGACGGAAGTTAGGGTTAGGCACTAGGGAGGAGGTTAGGGTTAGGCACCCCTAAGGGAGGGTTAGGGTTGGGGGGGGGGGAGAGGGGTAGGGACAGTATACTTACCTGCACTGTCAGGTCTTTCACCCATAGGGGTGCCGGCATCAAGATTTGAACCGCCAGGCTGATGTCCGGCGGTCATTCATACTGATTCCCCTTAAATATACTGTATATACACTAAGATAAAACTTATTCTTTATTTAATATACCATGTATCCACTAGATGGCAGCACACATACAGGTATTGTTAAAATAAAAACATAACTTTGTGAAATATAACCCCCAAACATAAGTAAATGGAAAAAAATTGTATTTAAAAGAAAATACATTTTTCTAATGTATGCAAGTAATTGAAAATATCAGTGTGATTTATTTTTTAAAATAATTTATTTAATATATTTATACACCAGTATATATTCAGGCCATTGTAATCCTTACTATCTACCTATACAAATTTCGGTACTTGTGTACTTTACGGACTCATTGCAGAGAGAACCCAATTAACGTTTTAAATGGTACTTGTTTACTTTACATATACAAGTACCGAAAGTTGTCCCCACCTAGAGAAGAAAGTTGTCCCCTTGCGGTGGCTCGCTACGATCACCACAAGGTAATGATGCTGGACACTGGGCTTGATTCAGAGCCGGATGCTCTGACAGAGTGCTCGCTCTGAATCAGGGCCGGCCTTCTTGTTTTTTAGAGCGGGCTCCCGGCCGCTCGCATAGCTGTGGGCGACCACCCACAGCTATAGCGAGTGGCCAGGAAGATGGTCGCGATGGTCAAGACCATCGCGACCATCGAGCTTGCGACGAGATCCTTGTGGTAGGGTCTCGTTGCCGCAAGCCCCAGAGAGCTTTCGGCTCTAACAGAGCCGAAAGCTCTCCCATTGACATTACTTGTGATGTCAGTGGGGCCGGCCCCAGGCGGTAGGCATTCCCATGGGAATGCCTCCATCCGGGCAGCCCCAGCCCGCCCACCAAAGGGAGCGTGCTGTCACTCAACCTCGACAGCACGCCCCCTTTGGTACGAGACCCGGAGCGATGGATTGCCAGTCGCTATCCGGGTCTCGCGCATGCGTACGACTGAGCCGGCTCCGTCGTGCGCATGCGCACTGGCCTACCATCGACCCGGTTGCGAGCGCACAGCGCTTGCGACCGGGTCTGAATCAGGCCCACTGGCTGATGACGTCAGGGTCATCTCTGTGAAGGTGATTTAGACATTCCCTACCATCCAAGTTGGCATAGAGGTGGAATATAACCTTGTGGCTCGCCACCGAGCCCGAAGCGTGGTGAGCGCAGTGAGCCCGCAAGGGGACAACTTTCTTCTTTAGGTGGGGACAACTTTCGGTACTTGTGTATGTAAAGTACACAAGTACCATTTAAATTATTCATTGGGTTCTCTCTGTAATGAATCCGTAAAGTACACAAGTACCCAAATTTCAAAATTTTACGCTTTATCTCTCTCTCTCTTAATCTTTGTCTCTGTCACCTTTTCCTTTTTTTGTCAAATTATTTAATAAAAACTTTTCTTTTCCACAGAGATATATTGATGGTGGATTGACAAACTTCCAACCACTTTATGATTTACGATCGGTGATAACCATATCTCCATTTACGGGAGAGATTGACATTTGTCCCAGAGATTGTCCTGTCAGCCATTTATGTTTTGAGATTTTTAATACCAGTTTCCAGCTTTCAGTACAGAATCTATGCAGAGTGAGCTATGCTTTATTCCCACCTTCATCCTTTGTAAGTATTCTTTTATAACCAAACAACTTCTATATTTAGCACTAGAGATTTTCAGAGAAGACTGTAGATAGATGGTATGCTACATGTGGCTCTACACTTTTGCGGAACTATAAGTCACAGTATGAAACACAAAGTATATAACTGTGGTGAAGAAACGATGTCTGTTGGTATAGAAGTGAGCCAAGAAAGGCATTAGAGTGAAAGAAGACATTAATAACGCCACAAAACTGCACAGAAAATGCAGAGGAAGTACAGTACGGTATAGTGCTATATTGGTCAGACCCAAAAAGAAATCCCCAATAAGTAGCATATTCACAAGTAAAAAGACCCCATTAACGCATAGGTCCATTAACTTTTCAAGGATCCTATGTGTTAACGCCGGTTAATGTGTGTTAATGGTTGTTAACATGTTAATTTAATGGGCGTTAAAAGGGGCTCTAATTGAATAGCCCTGGGCAATAAAGCTCAAGACTTTCACCTTTTTTCACACCTGTTGAATTAACGAGTCTAATTGAATTCCCCCCTTAGCTAGGTATTGTGTGGATGTTAATCTTTGCCTCCAATAACCTGTGTATGTAGCCTGTAGGACTTAAAGTGGCCTTAGAAGGGGGGTGAAACTCATTTCAACTCCCCCCCCCAACCACACACACACATAGGGTTGATGGTGCCAAAAACTAAATGTTTCACCGTTTAAAATTCTGTAAACACAATAATGATTGCACAAGAGCAAGCTAAAATCTCAATATGACTGGGATGAATGGTTCGGGCCACGTAAACTCCCTGAAGTTTTGGAGACTATGGACCTGATTCAGACCCACTCGCGAGCGGCTGTCCGCTCGCAAGTGGGTCGATGTTATGGACTGAGCATGCGCACGACGGAGGGAGCTCCGTCGTGTGCATGCGCCAGACGCGACGAGCGAAGGAAAGTCCTTCGCTCGTTGTGTCCGATCAAAGGGGGCGTGCTGTCAATGTTGATTGACAGCACGCCCCCTTTGGTAGGCGTTCCGGGGGCGTGCCTCCCTGACGGGGGCGTTCCCACGGGAATGCCTCCCGTCAAAAGCCGGCCCACTGACATCACTAGTGATGTCAGTGGGAGTGATTTTGGCTCTGATAGAGCCAAAATCACTCCGGAGCTTGCGGTTGAAAACCTCAACCGCAGGCTCCGGCTCGCAATTTCGATGGTCGCGATGGTCATGACCATCGCGGCCATCAAAATGCATGCTCGTATAGCCTGTGGGTGGTGACCCACAGCTATACGAGCATCCAGGAGGATGCTCCATTTTCATGGAGCCCGGCCCTCATTCAGAGCGTGTGCTCTGCTCAGAGAGTACGGCTCTGAATGAGGGCCTATGATAGTAGTGTGAAATACATTTTAGATGCTTTTAAACACTCCTGCCACCAGCTGAGACTACAATGATAGGTCACTCCAGAACCATGCTCCTGTGTTTCTCCAACTCAGCCCCCTATATCTTTCCAGCTCAGCACCTGCGTCAGCCCCCTAAGTCTCTCCAGTTCAGCCCACTGCATTTATCCTGCACCATCCACATAATTTTATTCATCTCCCTCCTCCTGTCTCTCCGTGCCATCCTTTTGTGTCTCTCCAGTGCCATCCTCCTGTGTCTCTCCAGTGCCATCCTCCTGTGTCTCTCCAGTGCCATCCTCCCTGTGTCTCCACAGGATAACCCACCCTGCATGTTTCCGGCACCATTCTCCTGCATCTCTCCAGGACTATACTTCTGTGTCTCTCCAGCTCAGCCCCCTGCATCTCTCCAACTCAGCCTCCTGCATCTCTCCACCTGCGTCTGTCCAGCTTGGTTTCCCATGCTTTTATTTAGCACTATCCATCTCTCCAGCACCATCCTCCTGCCTTTCTCCAGCTCCTTCCTCCTTTGTCTCACCGGCTCAGCCCCCTGCATCTGTCCAGCTCATGCGGCTTGTTTCTTTCCAGTGCCCCCACCCGTATCTCTTCAGCCCCCTCTTACCATTTTGTCTTCTTCACAGTGCCTGGTGGCCCTGTTTGGGCCTTGCCCACTTTAATCCCCAATTAGAAGTGATACAGTAATTAATTTAATGAACAAGTATGTAAGAGAAGTACTTTACCATATGTAGCAAGGCAAAAATGGTAGGGGACCATATGTGACATATGCCCTCTGTACTCTGTCCTTGTTGCATATGCTCTCTCACCATTTTTCACTGTTACATTTTACCCAAGTTTTCATCATGCTGGGAGCTTGCCCAGTGCTCCAGGAGCTTCTGGACAGGCCCCTAGTTTCTAACATAGCCGGCACTGTGTATATGGATATGTCATCCAGTCACAGCTGCTCAGCTCTGCAGAGCAGCAGTGTGCCAGTGTTCTCCCCAACTTCCCCCCCGCCCACGGGACACTGCACCCGCAGGTGGGATAGCGGGACAGTGCCTCTCATACAGGACTGTCCCACTGGAATCGGGACAGTTGGGCGGTATGCATGCACACATTATATTAATGCCATCGCCACCACCTCCCCACCCACACATACTACATTAACACTGTTTCCCCACACATATATGAATATCACCACAGAGTATGTACTTATATAGTATTTTAATCAGAGATGTGCACAGACCCCCATGTTTTCTTTTGACAAAACCACCCTAAAGTGTTTTGTTTTTGGATCTGGATTTCTTTAAAAAATAATATGAACAGCTAAAATTGTGTAATTTGTACCTGTTTTTGTGTGTATAATAATAATAATAACATCAATAACATTAATTTACAGGCATTTCCATAAAATGTTGGCATGTTCATAGCTCACAATATTATTTTCACCAATATTGGGCAAAGGCTGCAGCGAGCTGGCTGGCTAAACTAAGCGACAGAGCAGCGGCACAAACACATGGCAGTTTAAAAGAACATAGCACATCTTTGAAACCTAGGGCCGTATTCAATTAGCGGAGAAAATGGCCATTTTACACCAAAAAAATGGCGAAAACAGCAAACAGGCGAAAATGGAGAAAAAAAAAACTGGAGCACCGTTTTCTCCATCCCAGACCAGGAGAAAAAAAATGCAAAATCCCTATTTTGGGCTAAAAATGTGGGGATTTCTTTCAGAACCCTTTGGACAATGATGATTAGTTGCGTACTTTGGCGAAACAAAGAAAACATTTTTAAATGGTTTCATTGTGACAGACAGGATGTCAGTTTCATGAACTATACAGCCCTATGCAATGTTTTCATTAATCAAGAACAGATAACGGTAAAAGCCTAGTAGAAAATATATTATATTACAAACCCACTTCTCCAGACAGCAAATCAGGAATCACAGGCTTCAGACCAATACAGGCTAGTACAAGAATTTAATACTTCATAATTATCAATTAAACTAAGTGACAGAGCAGCGGCACAAACACAAGTAAGTTCAGTAATAACAAACATACACAAGAACCTGTTTGCACTAATTTTAGGTGCTAGCTAGTGTCTGACAAACATACAAAGTGACAAAGATGCCTGCAGTTTTTTACATGTTTCCAGCCCACTCTATCTACCTACAACTCTCTCTGATGGCGACTAGTAGGTATCATTGAAATATGAACTACAGCCCATACGCTCTCCGTACGCTCTCCTGTTGTGAAATGGCACCTGAAATCACGAGGGAGGGACTTACATGCAATCCAAAAAACAATATTCGTTTTTGAGATCTAATCTTGGCGAGAAGATCCAAGTCGGGACTTTGGGCCTGATACAGACCTGGACACTATCCGTAGTGCGCTCGCTATTGCCGATGGTTGCTAATCTGTGCATGCGTATTCCTCGCGGTGCGCGTGCGCAAACTACACAGTGCGTTCGCAGATCCCTCGCTTGCACAGTAAAGTGAGCCCAGCAGAGTGAGTGACAGGAGAGGCCGTTTGTGGGTGGTAACAGGGGCAGTCCAGTAAAAACGGGGGAGTGGAGGTGCGAATGCAGGTGTGCCTGAGTGTTGCAACGCCGTTTTAGAGGCATGGATAATTAACAGGCAGAGTCATAGTACACGTCACCAGCCATTTTTTTACTCTGTTTTCCTCGCAATGCTTGCGGTAGAAAAAAGCTACCACAAGCACTGCGTTCACATCCGATAGTGGTCGATTTACCAATGTTTTCACAAACTTCAAGGAAACGACGTGGGGCAGTGAGCATCCCTGCATTCGCTAAGGGGAGTCGGCATACACAAAGCGAACACTCGTACAGGTAAGATGGGCGTGCTTATGCCTTGGCGAGCGATCGCTCCCCGCCGCGTCACTTTCAAATATTTGCATACGCATCGAGCAAGCGTACGCTCTTAGCGACCGGGTTTGAATCAGGCCCACTGTTCTACTCGGGAACCCCAAAGTTGGGATGTGTTTGGTTTTCAGCAAAACTGAACTGCTCATCTTTAATATTAATAACACACCCTTGCATTCAGGCATTACATTAATATCTTACCTGTCCTGTAGATGGTATGGGGTTAGCAGCTCAAGAACTGGAAGGCTGTGTGCCAGGTGGATCATTGGGAGGAGTAGCTGACCAGTCCCCTGCCTTGACTTTCTGTGTAACCCTGTCTGTTAGCCTAAACCCTAGGTTAATAAACTTGTAGATGAGGCGACTATGTACTAAGCCTTGGAGAGACATAAAGTGGATAGAGATAAGGGCCCTCATTCAGAGCCGCTCGTTAGCGGCAGTACGCTCGTTCCGAGCGATGTTTGCACATCTGCGCATGCGTACGGTTTTTAGTACGCATGCGTACGGTTTTTAGTACGCATGCGCGAACCAGTCAGTGCGGCCGAAAATCGTTGGTACGCAATATAGCGAGGGCCTGCTATTTTGAGTGACAGAATGAGGCGTATGTGGGTGGTAACAGGGGAAGGTGCTTGAAAATGGGGAGTGGAGATCCGAACGCAGGCGTACTTAAAGGTCAAAACGGGCGTTTTATGGGTGTGCATATTTAAAACAGCAGCGTCATTGACCACGTCACTGGGTTATTTTATAGCCAGAACTGCTCGCAAATTTGTGGTAGCAAACACCAACCACAAGAATAGCGAGCAGTTCATACGCTGGTCGATGTACTCGATTAATCTAATAAATAGCGGACATGACGTAGGATGCGAGCGGCCAGGGGGCGTTTTTAACAAATAAACGAGCGTATGTTTTGCTCGCTCGTTCAGACTTAGAGGTGTGAACAGACTGCAATGTGCGTACGGATCATTTGAATAGCCACCCCTTGTTTTTAAACGAGCGACCACAAATAGCGAACGGCTCTGAATCAGGCCCAAGGTACCTATCAGTCAGCTCCTGTAATTTTTTAAACACAGCCTGTAAAGTGGCAGGAGCTGATTGGTTGGTACTTTATCTCCATTCACTTTTTCTCTCTGTAAGGTACATAGACACCTGAGTCACTAAGGGCAGAGGTTTGGACCCCACAAACTGCAGAAGCTAGGGATAGGTAAGTAAGCCGTGACCAGCCAGACCAGAGCTCCTGGGTTCTCCCACCCCAATGCCAAAACAACTGTTTTTGTAGGGTGGACCCCAAATACAAAGAAGTAGCACAGAGTGTTATGACATCTTGGGAGCTACAGTCTGATGTGCTGATAAACCCCACATGAAGTACACACCAAAAAAGCATCTTTGAGGGCCTTGGAGCTGCCATTCTGCTATAGTGAAGTTTTTTTTATATTCAAAACGTGATAACATTTTGAAATGGTAACAGCAACCTAGGGAACTTAATAGTGCATACTATTATAAGTTTTTATTTTTCATTCACAGATACTCAATGAATTTTACTGCCAGGGTTATAAAGATGCCATTGTTTACCTAGGTACAAATGGTAAATACTGTATACACCGGGAGGATCCAAGAACTATTACATTTGTCTCAAAATGTAAAGCGACTGAAAAAAGAAAAAAGTTTAACGCAAATGCAAGATTTATATAGATAGTAGATAAGGAATATGAAAAGCAGGACTGCTCTGAGGTATAAGATACATTATAATTGCATATCCAAAGCTTAATGTAATGAGAGAGATACAGTACCAGTGCAATTGGATGTTCCCTTCCCAAACCAGAAATGGAACTACAGTAACACTATGGCACTTTCCGGCCCATTGCCATTATAATGATATGGAGATATATCAATGTGACATTAATGTACAGTGTCTGAGATTTTGTCATTTTTTAACACTTACTTTGAAAGTGGATCTAAAGACCCTTAAATATTTAAAGGTGTAGAACAATTTGCTAATTTCATTCAAATACTACTTATTACACACTACCATATTTCTTTCATAGTCCATACCACTAACAAAACCACATTAGTGGTAATTTATTTATGTTAGAGCTGATTTTTTAACTTTTACATGACATTAACTTTTTTCAGTTTAGAAACTTGTAAAATAGTTTTTAGAAAAATAAAGGGCAAATAATTTCTAGCAAATCCTCCATTATCCACTGTATATATAATACAGTATTTCCCAATAACATTATCAGTAATATTAAATGTTTTATTTTTTTTAAATTGTGGGTTTAGTGCCACGTTCACATTTACCAGGTGCTGCTAGATCTATCTCCTATTCTCAATTACTTAGAGGCTGCATAGCAGAATCCCAGAGCCAAGGGGAATTTCCACCGTCATTTATGACATGGCAGCAAGAGTATTATGGCAACACTCCTAACTAAATGTACGAACTTAACCATACAACAATGAAATTTAGCATTTTGATATCACAAAGATAAAATAATTATTGAACAAAAAAACAACCCTGTACAGAATGGTCATAGTTTATAATTGTATGTCTGTGTATACCTTTGAATAATGTGTAAATTATACAGTTGGTTTAAAAAAAAATTATTAAATGAAATATGTACATGATAAATGCAAAATGATCTATTGTCATATGTGACATGTTGTCCTTATAATACACAATGGTAGCTCTTTCATTTTAACTTTCTCTAATATATAAACTATCCATGTCAGTATATGGGATGAGGATACTACAGTACATGGGCTCTATGTATAAATGTACATAAGTACACACATTGCTGTTTGTGGAGCAGCACCATAGAGTAAAACTCAGGTGTGCTTATTAAAAAAAAAAAAAAAAAAAAAAAAGGAGCAGATCTGACTCAGATGTGATGTAGTATTGTAGAGTACGGAAGAGGGGAAGAATCAGTACACACTGGGCTCCATTCAATTCAACACAAATTGAATAGCACCGGGAAGGAGCTCCCGGAGCTATTCAATTCAGCGCGCTGTTATGTCGCGAGAACCAGCATTTTCCAACTTAAGTGCCTGGTGCGATGCTGTTTCCGCCGCGCTAAGGGCAGAAAGTGGCACTGCGCCGGCAGTTTTGTCGGATTTATGCTCGCACCCCTCCTTCTTTCGGGCTTAACAGCGCGTTGAATTGAATTGAGCCCACTGTATGGTAGTGAGTAATCCATTCTCTTGGTAGACAATGTACAAAGTGACATCTACCATAGGTGTCAAAAATTTAAAATGTGTATCATCATTGCAGCCATTCGATTCATACTGGATTTGGCAGTAACACCTGGATAACAAAAAGAAAAAGAAAGGAAGTGCAGTACAACTGACAGGATGGATAGTAAAGTATATTTAATAATATAGATTAAATAGGTGATCATTTGGAGTCAGGTTCAGAAACCCATCAACAATTTTAAAAATGATTAAAATAGATAATATTGAGAACAAATCAGGAAAAAATACAGATAGGTAGATAAATATACACAGCTCTAATAACCAAGAGTCAAAACCCTACACAAACAATAATATTGGAAATAACAGTATAACTGTGGAGACTGTGGAAATGCAGTATAAGCAATAATAAATACTATGTAACTTGAAGTCTGACAGATGAAATTTGAAATAAATAACCACTGAATGTTACAGTGAATCAAACTGTAGTCCAAGATACTGTCTGTGACAGATGGATATTGTGTAGCAGTCAGCACTGAATAACTGGCAGTGTGACAGCTCCCAGGACCTTCAATGAGTGGACCGGGTTCCTCTCATTATAATAGTCTTAATGAGGAATATACACGTGTAATCGTCATGTAGTGTGGTAAGTAAGGTACCTTACAACCGGGGGGTATCCGGACCTGACCGTCGGGGGTGGGGGATATTGCTGACGGCTTTTGTTGCCTCACTTTCCCCAATCGAGTTTGGGTAGACACCGCAAGTGAAGCCAAAAAGCATGGAGATGATCAATACTGTGCTGGCACCAACAGCAATAGTAACATCTATCTCCAAATGGATACGGGAGCAGGTAAGTAGATGAGATCCAAATTACGCTATTGAGACAGCCGTGTCCTGGGGGAGACAGCTGGAGGCTCTCCACAGTAAGTGGAGCCAGAGGCAGGGTAACCACCGAAACTGATGTGTGAGACGGTCGTGTGAGGAAACAGCTTTGTTGCTGAGAAATGCAACAAGCGGTACTTTGTTTTACTGAGACATCAGCACAGCGCTTTTCACTGCAGCACTGATCCACCCTGGTTTCACTCCACTGCTGGGAGTGAGATACGCTGACCGGCTCACACATCAGTTCCGGTGGTTACCCTGCTTCTGGCTCCACTTATTGGTGAGAGCCTCCAATGGCCTTCCCCGGGACATGGCTCCACTGCTGGGAGTGAGACACGCTGACCGGCTCTAACATCAGTTCCGGTGGCCACCCTGCCTCTGGCTCCACTTACTGTGGAGAGCCTCCAGCTGTCTCCCCCAGGACATGGCTATCTCAACAGCGTAATTTGGATCTCATCTACTTACCTGCTCCCGTGTCCATTTAGAGATAGATGTCACACAGGCGCCGGCGCCAACACAGTATTGATCATATCCACGTTTTTTGGCTTCACTTGCGGTGTCTACCCAAACTCGATTGGGGAAAGTGAGGCAACAAAAGCCGTCAGCAATATCCCCCACCCCCGACGGTCAGGTCCGGATACCCCCCGGTTGTAAGGTACCTTACTTACCACACTACATGACGATTACACGTGTATATTCCTCATTAAGACTATTATAATGAGAGGAACCCGGTCCACTCATTGAAGGTCCTGGGAGCTGTCACACTGCCAGTTATTCAGTGCTGACTGCTACACAATATCCATCTGTCACAGACAGTATCTTGGACTACAGTTTGATTCACTGTAACATTCAGTGGTTATTTATTTCAAGTTTCATCTGTCAGACTGCAAGTTACATAATATTTATTATTGCTTATACTGCATTTCCACAGTCTCTACAGTTATACTGTTATTTCCAATATTATTGTTTGTGTAGGGTTTTGACCCTTGGTTAGTAGAGCTGTGTATATTAATCTACCTATCTGTATTTTTTCCTGATTTGATCTCAATATTATCTATTTTAATCATGTTTTAATATTGTTGATGGGTTTCTGAACCTGACGCCGAATGATCACCTATTTAGTTTATATTATTAAATATCCTTTACTATCCATCCTGTCAGTTGTACTGCGCTTCCTTTCTTTTTCTATCAGTTACTTATATGAGGTTCAGCACCTCTTTGGTAGCAGCAGTCCTGTAGGATTACCACTACACACCACTTAGTCATAATATTTGTACCCACACCTTTTGGCGCACTCCCATAGTTTTTTCTTTTTTTCACCTGGATAACAGTTGTACAATGGGATCGGTACGCCTTCATCATCCTACGGGACAAATCAGATTTGTCATTCCCCCTACTCATCCCCTTTTTATCGGGCACGTGTCTTATGTCCCTATTTCAAAAATAGGGAGGGGGGCTGGGGAAGCTAATGCTCTTCTGGCCCTGGGCACCAAAAAGTCTATTTACGGCTCTGCTATAGGGGCCCATTTATTAAGGATCGCATTTTGCAATGCGATCAGGGCATGCAGTACCGCCCATGATCGCATTGCAAAATACGATCATACCGGCCGAATGTATGACCCGGCACATGCAGGAAGATGGGCTCCGAAAAGAGCCCGTCCCTGCGATGTGGCTGGAGTGCATTCCGGGCTGCTGCGCATGCGCAGTCCCGCGGACTGCACATGAGCGACGCTCATTGCCGGCGGAGGGATCTGGAAGATCCCTCCGTCGGCTGAAATGCGGGTAAGTGCCCATAGGACACAGTGGCTAATGCTATCTTCAGATGATATTGATACATTTGGCAGCATCGCATCCCCCATAGAAACCTATGGGGGAGGCAGCTGCCAGCGGCAATGGAGGGATCGCAGCAGGTATCGGAGATACCTGCTGCGGTCCCTCCTTCATACATTCATGGGATACTTGGTATTTGAGGTAAACCCCCGAAAACAGGTGTTTTCGGGGAATTTACCTCAAATGCAGTTTGATAAATGGGCCCCTAAGTCTATACACACATTTTTATCTGCTACTCAGGATGGCAACAAAAGAGCAAGGTAATATACCTGACTACTTTCGCCATGAAAAGTGAAAAATCACGTTATTGTTGGTGAAAACAGCCATGTTCGCTTGTACCATTTAATATATTGACACCTATCTTTCAACAACACTCAATCATACCATGTTGTATATTTATTAGAGTTTGCATACTATATATTATCTTTATTGTTCTGCAAAAATCCTCAAAATGAAACTTTCTGTAAATTTTGGCTAAATTCTGTACTTTTCTTTTCATATTCGCTCACAAAAAATTGATTATAGGAAAGTATTTTTATTTAAAAATGTAACCATCCTGCTGATTGATAATAAGCTATGTGAGAATATTAAATATTAACATCAACCAAAGTATTAGTTCCATAAGGTAAAAATACATTTAGGATATTCTATACTGTTTGGCGATCTACCGTATCCAATAGGGACCCAATGGCTGTGGCAGTCATTGCTTTTTAATGCTTCATTTGTATATTAATTTTTTTTTTTAAATAATAGTTAAACTCATATAAAAAATAATTATGACCTATTCTTCAAGAATATACAAAAAATATTGAATACCGAAAGTCCTGGAACTGCTTTACTGTGAATTTCAGCACAAATTAGTCCCCGGTGCAGGTGCTGTCTGTATTAAAAGGTACCCTTGGCAGCAGTGAGGTGATAACCTTTATGGTCTAGGAATGCTCTCTGGGTGCTTGCCAAGGCAGGTTTTTTTTTTTTTTTTTTTTTTTTACAGAAGTCACGTTGCTGTGTTGCTTATAGGTCTTTGGACAACCTACTGTACTCTGAATACACCAGACATTGGGGGTCCCACCAGATCAAGTTGATCGCCTGACCCTAAGTAAGCAATATTCTGTTTTTGTTTTTAACTTCTGGAAGAATATAATAATTATTTAAGGTATTATGCTGTGTAAATGTTTTATACTTCTGCTACTTGCACTTTATCTTATTACTTATTTTCTGTTTTGTTGTATGAAACAAAATTCATGTATAACTTAAAAACACATTGCCCGATATGTGTTTTAAACACCATGTCAATGTTAATTACTTTCATACATTGTTAGATATTCTCTTGCTTTTTGATAACTAAATAGATATTTTTTTGTATTACTGTACATATTACTAATGCTACATTGGTTTCTTTATTTTTTGCATTATTTATATGATGTTTCATATTCACTTTTGTTACATCAATAGAGAGACCAGTCACCCTAGTCCTATCCTCTATCAGAATATTTTATTGTAAAAGAACGCCTTTGAATTTTAGACAAGCATTGTACATAATGCATCCATGATTCTTATTCTAAATACTACACACACAGAAAGTCCAATTTAGAATTTGAAGTTTATTTATATGTAGAATACAAATTGCTGTACTGCACCAAATTTGTATGTGCATACTGCATGTTCATTTACTGTATCTATATACTAGCTGTTGCCTTCAGCTTCTCCCATGATGAAATCGATTCTGCTAACACTTTTCTTTTAATTTGAGGCATTATATTTGCATTGCTTTACAAAGGGGTCCTGTCATGGGAGTGGTCACGTAACTAGCAGCACTATACAGGCTGGTGGCATCAGCTCCTTCACTCATCACTCACACCAATGTCACTGTGTACCCTGTGCACAGACTGCTATGTAGCCTATCCTATTTAAATGAATGTGGGCCCAAAGCACCTCTCCCCCACCACTTACCGGCCACATGCCTGGTGCCACACCTATCTCTTGCAATTGATGATGTCAATACATTTTCTTTTTGTTATTGCTCAGTTTTATTTTGGTGGATGTAGATGAAAGAAACATGCAGGTTATTTCTTGGGGCTCCCACTACACTATAGTTTTCATGAAAATTGGTTAAGTAGCTTTCGTGCCAATTTGGAACAAGCAGACAGACACAATATTTGTATTATATTAGTATTTGTGGCTCCATGCACTCACCCCTGGAGCTTAGGGCCTGATTCAGAGCCGCTCGTAAGCGGCCGCTCGTTCGTTACGAGCGATGTTAGCCCAACTGCGCATGCGTACGGATCGTTATACGCATGCGCTAACCAGTCAGCGCGGCCGAAATTCATGTGCTCGCAAAATAGCGAATGCCTGCTATTTTGAGTGACAGAAAGAGGCGTATGTGGGTGGTAACAGGGGAAGGTGCTTGAAAATGGGGAGTGGAAATCAGAACGCAGGCGTGCTTAAAGGTCAAAACGGGCATTTTATGGGGGTGCATATTTAAAACAGCAGCGTCATGGACCACGTCACTGGGTTATTTTATAGTCAGAACTGCTCGCATAATTGTGGTAGCAAACACCAACCCCAAGAATAGCGAGCAGTTCATTCCCTTGTCGATGTACTCGATTAATCTAATAAATAGCGGACATGACGTAGGATGCGAGCGGCCAGGGGGCGTATTTTTCCAAAAAACGAAAGCAAGAAATTGTGAAGCCCAGTATAGATGGAACAGACAGTCCCCCCTCTTCCCCCGACATGGATGCAGAGGTCCAACAAGCCTTGTCATCTAGATCAAGTATATGCTAAATAATATGCTGTATATGTGTAATAGATAAAACCAGCACTCTCCAGACGTCAACTGAACCAATTTTATCCAGTTTAAATCTGACGTTTCAGTCTTAGCAGACTTTTTACAAGGACCCAAACACCAACTGACCATGTCAGAGCTAAATACCCCCACATCACCTACAGTCAATTAGCAATCACTGAATGTAATGTCCAGCACCAGAAGTTAGGGACATTACCATAAAAAAAAATTACAAATATATAGAAACAGTTACAGTTGATGAGTAGTAACAATCATATGTGTATCAAAATTTAACATAGCAACACTTAGTTAATACAAATCAAGATACAGTATGCATGCACATATATATTGATGGAATTGGTATGGGATGCCGGCAGTCGGGATCCCAAATGTCAGAATCCCAACAACGGATTCCCGTCATGGCTAGCATACCGGCACTTGTTCGGTATGCTAACCCTCCACCTCTCCCTACCCAAACCCTCCCTCTTTGGTGCCTAACCCTAACCTCCTCCTAGTGCAGGGATGGTGAACCACGGCTCGCGGGCCATATATGACCCGCAAGAGTATTTCATCCGGCCCGGCCAGCTGTGGCACTCTCCCCCTCAGCCGCGCTCTCTCCCTTATATTGCCTGCTCACAGTCCACTGCTTGCTGGAGGATTTTATCTGGCCCGGCCAGATGCGGCGCTCTACCCCCTCAGCCGCGCTCTCTCCCTTATATTGCCTGCTTACAGTCCACTTCCTGCTGGAGGATTTTATCTGGCCCGGTCAGCTGTGGTGCTCTCCCCCTCAGCCACTCGCGCTCCCCCTCAGTCACTCGCTCCCCCCCTCAGCCACTCTCTCTCCCCCTCAGCTGTGCTGGCTTAAATTGCCTGCTCACAGTCCACTGCTGACCCGGCTTCCGAAATTTGTCTTCCGCTGTGGAACGTAACAGAGATGGACCACCAGGACCGGCTGCTGCTGACACTGACCGTCTCTACCCGACGTAACACAGCTGCGGCCGTTGCTGACACTGATTCCTCCCTCACTCTGCCTCTGACAGCCTGACGCTCTTCGGGGAGGGAGGAGGAGTAAGCATCAACACCTGCAGGAAGCCTAAAGCGCTTGGATCCAGGTGCTGTGGGCAGACTACGTAATCTCCGTAGTGCAGTACCACTGCAAGACTTACCTGCCTGGTAAGTGTCCTAATAGCTCCATTCCCTCCCCAGTACTATTTAATTGCCAGTCCACTGTCTTTGTCACATCTTTGCAGCTTTATCCTATAGTAGGAGCTATATGTAATCTCCATTATCTGTCCTGTCTAAAGTCAGAACTTCTGCATCTTTTTTTCAAGTTATAAGTAAATATTTTTTTTTATCACGTGAAGCCTTATGTACATTGTTTTTTTCTGTGGGGGCCAATGTGCTTTATTATTTTCCCTGTCATTGGCAATGTGCAAGTTTATATGGCCCGCAAATGATTTTATAAAAATCAAAATGGCCCTTGGCAGAAAAAAGGCTCCCCACCCCTGCCCTAGTGCCTGCACCTAACCTCCCCCTCTCTGCACCCTAAACCTAATCCTCCCCCTATAGTGCCGCGCCCTACCCCGCTACTTACCTTCAGTATCCCGGCGGTCGGGATGTCGGCACCGGGATTGTGATAGGTGTCGGGATTCTAGCGCCGGTAATATCAGTGCTGGCATTGCAGCCTCTGTAATACTGACTTAGGGGTAAATTTACTAAAGGTCGATTTGGCATTTTGAGTAATTTGAGGTGCGATTTTCATTCGATTTGTATTCGATTTTGTTTTTGGGTATTTACTAGAGGCAAAATCGAATGTAAAATCGAATTTGTGTCAAATCGACCTCAAATCGAACATCGAAAAAACATTGGCACTTTTACATAGCCCAACACACAAAACCCTTATTTACTATCAATCGACTTGAAATCACCAAATGAATAGACCTGCTTCATGCTTTCGATTTGAGCATGAACAGGTCGGATTGACACAGATGCATGCAGACATCAGTGAGATGCCTGCATGTATCTGACTGTAAAAAGTAAATAAACAGTTACAAGTAAAAAAAAAAATGACATGAGGTCCACCCCCAAAACAGAACCAGCCCCGGACTGCTCAAACCCAGTTATGGTTGACTAAGTACAGGGGAAAAATTGCGTAGGGTCTCCCTGTACTCAGTACAACCAGCACTGGGCTATGGGAACCAGGGCTGGTTCTGGAATTACAGGAAAAAATTTGCGTAGGGTCTCCCTGTAACCAGCCCTGGACCCTTTCTAACGAGGGACTGATGCCACAGCCAGGGGATCCCTATCACTGGGCCCCCAGCCGCAGCATTATCTCTCACTGCTAGTCAGCCCAGGCCAGGGATCTCTGGGGAGTTGGAGACCCCTCCAATAAAGGGGTCTCCCTCTCAGGGGCACCCCTAGCCTAGGCTTATAGCCCGGGGCTATCCCCGCCACCCCTGGGTGGTGGGTGGCGGATTGATTGTGTTAGTGTAATGTAAAAATAGGAGAATAAAAACATTGTCTTTACAGTAGAACTGCAGGTCCCAGCAAGCCTCCCCCGCATGCTGGTACTTGGAGAACCACAAGTATCAGCATGCGGGACATTAAGGGCCCACTGGGACCTGTAGTTCACCTGTAAAGAAATGTTGAAAGAAACGCACACCTTACACAGTATAAGTTTAATACATACATACACACTCACACATACTCACCTGTATTGCCTCGAGTTGGTACCCTTGTCCAGTAGGCATCCAAAGTGTTGTTAAAATAACAAAATGATAAACGCGACCCTCGTACTAAGCAATAACCATCCTAACAAGGATGATTATTCCTTTCCGAATGAAGAGCTCAGACGCGGCTTCCTCCTTTTGAAGGTCCGGATCTGAGAGAGGTCAGGCCCCGTCTCCATTGAACTCAATGATTGGCACCGCAGGATAAACTTTAGTTACCTGGCGACTCTCCATTGCGTTCAATGGAGGGAGCCGTTCATTTCCTGAGAGGCTCCCTCCATTGAAAGGGTCCAGGGCTGATTCTGTAAGTTACAGGGAGACCCTACGCAAATTTGACCCTGTAATTCCAGAACCAGCCTTGGTTCCCATAGCCCAGTGCTGGTTTGTACTGAGTAGAGGGAAACCCTACACAATTTTTCGTCAACCAGAACTGGGTTTGAACAGTCCGTGGCTGGTTCTGTTTTGGGGGGGGGGGACCTCACATAAATTTTTTTTTACTTTTAACTGTTTATTTACTTTTTACAGTCAGATACATGCAGGCATCTCACTGATGTCTGCATGTATCTGTGTGAGAACGAACTGCTCATGCTGAAAGTGAAAGCATGAAGCAGTTCTATGTTGTCGGGGATTTGCAGTTCGGTTTGAAGTGTGATTTGCCGTTTGATTTGTACATGAACATGTCAAATCGAACAACAAATCACTTTCACAAATCGATCTAAATCGAATTCGATTTGCAAATCGAACACCAAATCGATAATAGTAAATCTGGCAAAATCACTGGTTTTTCTACATTCGATTTGAGTCAGTATGAGAAGAGCTAAATCACTCTTCAAATCAACCAGCAAATTGACCTTTGATAAATTTACCCCTTAGTGTTCACTCTAGGACCCTCATTCACTCGCTCCGGGGCTCACTGCAACGGGGCGGCTGTTGATGTTGATCGACAGCTTGCCCAGTTTTGTAGGCGGGGTGGGGGGGGTGGCCGGACAAACGGAGGCGTTCCTGAAGGAACGCCTGCTGTTTGTAGGCGGCCCTACTGACATCACCAGTGATGTCAGTAGGGAGCTTCCTGCTCTGTTAGAGCAGGAAGCTACCTGGGGCTTGCGGTAGATGAGACCCTACCGCAAAGGTCTCATCGCAATTCCTGATGGTCGCGATGGTCTCGACCATCGCGACCATCACCTGGTCACTCGCTAAAGCTGTTGGTAGTCACCCACAGCTTAGCCAGCGGCCAGCATTTAAAACAAAAGCGGCCGCCCTCATTCAGAGCGAGCGTTCGCTTTTTGCGAGCGGCTCTGAATGAGGGCCTAGGTCTGGCAGCAGGCAGGGCGCCGGACCTAGAGCAAGGGCACTTCTGCGCTTGCCGAAGGCGTGCACCCACCCGAAGAGGGGGTGTGGCCAACAAAAAGGGGGCATGTCTGTATGACGCATCCCCTTTTTGTCACTCTTGGGGACATGCCAGGCAGCCTCCAAGTGCCGTGGTCAATGTGAATGGATGTCGGGCGCATGCGTCCGGCATCATTGCACTGGCGGTGACCACTGCTCTGCCATTTACCCCACCCGCAGGACACTGTGGCCTGCGGGTGGAGGACAACACGCAGGCTGTTTCAGCAGGGCACCGCGCTCGAGGGCAGGGTGCGTTCTGCCCTTCAGAAATAGGGCAGGGCACGGCGCCCCGCTGAAATAACCTAGCGGGAACGCTACTGACTGTATCCCATAATCCCATAATGATATGCACATATAACTATGTATAACACAAGACATGTCAAGAGATTGCAAAGACACTTTAAATACTAGCAGCATATAAATCTAAAAAATAGCATTTTATATATGAACCATAGGTCACACTCAGATATAGAAGTGTCACATATCAAATTAATCAGTGCAGTCTCTTGGTGTGTCTTAGTCACATCACGCCAGGCATCTCATGCCACATGGAGTGTTAAGGTTAGCTTTATCAGGACACATCTGTATATAATAATGCTTGGTGAGTAGCAGTTCCTCACCTTATAACAGTTTGCAACATAGGGCCTGATTCTGAGTCAGCTGTAGCGGGATCCGTGTCTGCCTCTTTTACCTTTCACACGTGTGCGACTTTGTGGAAAATACCACTACAAACTCTTCTCTTGTGTATGATAGACAATCTGTGTGTATCTGAGTAGCCACCTCTCATTCACCGCCCAGGAATGCCCATTACATATTCAGTACAGTTCTGAGTCTGTGCATCACAATCAATACTGTCATTTTGTGCACACACACACAGTTTGATACATTCACTCTGCTACATTTTCCAGACTATTGAAAAACAGCAGAAATTACAGTTGCGTCCAACTCAATTTATATTTATTAGAATAAAGAGAGAGGAAACTTTTGTAAGAATTATTGATATAAGTACTGATTAAGAGTGCACTTGGGACTGAGATACTGATATTATTGAGTGCTGAAGATAACAACTGTGCTGCCAACTGGAACTCTATTTATTGTACTTTATTATTGGGAAGTGGACGCTATTTTTCTCTGGAATCAAGAAATTCTGTTACCTTTGCCTATTGTGGATTACAAGTATGTGCATGTTACCACCTAACAAAAGAGTACTCCAAGTAAAGAATTGTTTTCACTTAAAAGTAAATGACTGATCAGTCTGGGTTTGGCTAGTCTGCTGAGCAATAATCTTTTTTGCTTTTTCTTCATATATGTTTTTGAGAAGGTTATTGTGTGTTTAGAGAAAAGAATACTGAAGTAATTGATAAAATTAATTTTTCATCGTTATAGCTAAGAGGTGCTGCAGATAGGATAAGGACGTTTATTTAACTATTAGAGATTATTGGCTATTGCTTATTTACTATCATTTTGCTAACTGCTGTCTTGTATCTGTCATATTTCATTCTTGTTTAATTGACAGTTGTTTATTTGGTAATATTATTTTCTCCATTGTGACCTCCTCTGTACTCATGTCCTCTTATACCCCCTTTAATAAATGTACTAGAACATTTATCAAGGCTGTCACATTATGTAAATTTACTGTGTGTACAGTATAAGGATAGCCTCACTGCTGCATCCTGAGAAGGAGAAGCTCATGGAGTCATTTCCAGAGAAGGAAGAGCCGCTGGAGCTGCTGTTTCAACTATAAGGTACCATCTAAACCTAACTTGTCTGTGCCCAAATAAAGTAAATAAGGCCATCCATATTGGCGCAGATGTGTACAACTATTCATACAGATTTGAACATACGTGGCAATAAGGGTTGGTATTGGACTCCTCTACACATTATTAAACCAACGTCTGAATTTTTATAACAGACATTATAAAATACCCTTATAGGTACATAGAAATGAGAAATGCTGATCCACATGAGCCCAGTATGATGATGTGATATACATGATTGTGTTATATGTGATGAGAACTTGGGTCCAATAGTCTGATAACACCCAATTAATTTATTGTGCAACTCATTGTTGAAAGGAATGATGTAACAATGTATTGAACAGACATTGGGCCTGATTCAGCACACAAGTGCACTGCTGATTGCAGAATCCCAATTAACCTGAAGCTGCGCGTGCGTAGGACTCATTCTGCGAGGGTGCAGAATGGGTCCTGCATAGGCACGCACAGACCTTTGCCTCTGCCTGAGTGACCGGCAGAGGCATTTAAGAGGTGGTGCGGGGGCAGTCGTCGTTCCCAGAAATGGGGGCGTGTCCTCCCTGTTTTCCTGGAGTGGCCAGCCCAGGATCTGTGTTGAACGCAGTGGGAGTGGCCTGGCGCCGTCCACCAATGCGACCATATACCACCAATGGTCGCAGTGGTGATCCCAGCCTGCGACCTCTGTTGCAGTGCTGGGATCGCAAATGCAGCAGGGGGTGGCATACACCTCCTGCTGCATTTGCATAATAGCAAGGATTGCAATTGCAAAGCTGCCTGCGTGCAGCTTTGCAATTGTGATCCTTGCTGAATCAGGCCCATAGACAACAAGAGACATTTTTGGTGGTAGCATTTTAATTCACTTTCACACTCTGTTTAATTATAAGCAGTGAATAACTGTATAGAAAAACTAAAATAAAAATACATTAAATTATATTTTGCTGACCTAACTTTAACGTTGAAATCAGGGACTGAACTACCGGCGGTGCAGCTGGGGCACTGCACCTGGGCCCACCGCAGTATAGGGATCCACACTGCCTGTATGACAGGTGCAGTGCAGCTGCTTGCCGGGCAGTCATCAAGGCTGTGCAGTGGCATAACTTAATCCCAGGTGCCGCCCCCCCCCCCAAATTATAGTTTACCACCCCTCTCAGCATCTATGCCAGCCCCAGCTGCCGCCGCCCCTCTGTGAAGTTCCTTTTATACAATGCCCCAGTAGTGGTCCCTCTATGCAGTGCCCTCAGTAGAGGTTCCCCTATGCAGTGCCCACATATGTAGTGCCCCCCAGTAATGGTCCCCCTAAGCAGTACCTCCAGTAGTGGTCCCCCTATGCAGTGCCCCCAGTAGTTAGGCCCCTGTAGTGCCCCCATATGATGCCCCCAGTAGTAATGCCACTGTAGTGCCCCCAGTAGTAAGGCCCCTGTGATGCCCCCTGTAATAAGCCCCCTGTAGTGCCCCCTATAGTGCCCCCAGTAGTAAGACCCCTGTAATGCCCCCAGTAGTAAGACCCCTGTAGTGCCCCCAGTAGTAATCCCCCAGTAGTAAGCCCCCTGTAATAAGCCCTCTGTAGTGCCCCCAGTAGTAAGCCTCCTGTAACAAGCCCCCTGTAGTGCTCCCAGTAGTAAGCTGCCTGTAGTGCCCCCTGTAACAAGCCCCCAGTAGTAAGCGCCTGTAGTGCCCCCTCTGCGCACGCACACACACATATACAAAACAAAAACAATACTTACCTTAAACCCTGCTCCAGTGCCTGCTGCCATCCATCCCCGGCGCCCGCTCCTCGGAACTATGTGAGTGACGTCATGACGTCACTCCAACAGTGCACTGCAGGACCTGGAAGCCGGAGCTCAGGAGTGAGCTCCGCCCTCCGGCTGCCGCTGGCACTGGGGGGGAGAGAAGGAGCTGGACGCCCGCTGGTAACACACTCAGCGGGCACCCGGAAATGGAGGGTGCAGGAGGTGCGACCGCACCCCCTGCACCCTCCATAGTTACACCACAGGAGGTGGAGCGCCGATCAGCGGTGCTCCTTCTCCATGCAGCTCCTCCTCAGCAGTGCCCAGAACAGCCAGATGACAATGGAGCCAGGGCTGGTGCCCGGTGGCAAATTAATCCATTGTCTCTGGGAGTTCCACCACTGAGGCTGTGACTGACCTGGCTGGCAGCTACACACAGGGGACCAGAGCACAGGGCCTGATTCAGAGCCGCTCGTAAGCGGCCGCTCGTTCGTTATGAGCGATGTTCGCACAACTGCGCATGCGTACGGATTGTAATACGCATGCACGAACCAGTCAGTGCGGCCGAAAATCGTGTGGTCGCTAAATAGCGAATGCCTGCTATTTTGAGTGACAGGAGGAGGCGTATGTGGGTGGTAACAGGGGAAGGTGCTTGAAAACGGGGAGTGGAGATTAGAACGCAGGCGTGCCTAAAGGTCAAAACGGGCGTTTTAAGGGTGTGCATAATTAATAAAGCAGCGTCATCGACCACGTCACTTGGTTGTTTTATAGTCAGAACTGCTCGCATGATTGCGGTAGGAAAAACCAACCACAAGAATAGCGAGTAGTTCATACGCCGTCCGATGTACTCGATTAATCTAATAAATAGCGGACATGATGTATGATGCGTGCGGCCAGGGGGCGTTTTTTTCAAAATTACGTTCGCATGTTTTGTTCGCTCATTCAGACATAGAGGCGTGAACAGACCGCAAAGAGCGAACGGTTAATTTAAATAGCCACCCCCTTTTTCTGAACGAGCGAGCGCAAATAGCGTCCGGCTCTGAATCAGGCCCACAGTGCAGTCAGGCTCAGCGCTGCAGTGCACTACTGGGTAATAAATCCCAGTAGTCTCTGCAGTTGGGACAGAGGAGCATGTGCTGAGCTGTGATTGGAGGAGCCCATCACATGCTCCTCTGACCGAGCAGCAGCACAGCCTCATGGGTGTGACTCATTGTGAGGCTGTGACGGCCGCCTGTGGGAGCTGCTGGTGAGTACACTGTGTGGGCACTACAGGTGGCATAATGTGTGGGCACTAGAGGTGGCATAATGTGTGGGCACTACAAGTGGCATAATGTGGGGACACTACAGTGTAGCATTGTGTGTGGGCACTACAAGTGGCATAATGTGGGGGGTACTACTGTGTAGCATAATGTGGGGGGTACACACTGCATCTCCTTGTCACCCACTGCCTGTCACCCAGTGCCTCTTCCCTCTCCCTGTTACACACTGCCTGTCACCCTCTCCCTCTTCCTGTCACCCTATCCCTCTCATCCACTACTTTTCCCTGTCACCTCTACCTATCACTCTCTCCCTGTCACCCACTGCCTATACCCTCTACCTTTCACCAATTGCCCTGTAAACTATCCCTGTCACTCTCTGTCACTCACTGCTTCTCCCTGTTACCTCTCACCCACTCCCTGTCACCCACTGCCTCTTCCCTCTCCATCACCCACTGCTTCTCCCTGTAACCCTCTCCCTGTCACCCACTGCCTCTTCCCTGTCACCCACTGCCTGTTATCTCTCCCTGTCACCCACTGCTTCTTCCTGTCACCCTCTCCTTGTCACCTTCTTGCCTCTCCCGGTCACCCTCTAGCCCTCTCCGTCACCCACTGCACTTTGAACTTGGAGTAGGGCGGAAGAGGGGGGCCCAAAGCAAATTTTTGCACCTGGGCCCACCACTCACAAGTTCCACCCCTGGTTGAAATAAAGGTCCTTTCATCAATAATATGGGTCTTTGTTGTCCTGACAGACAATGGATGAAAATATTAAAGTTATGTCTTTTCAATAATCGTATGGACCACCATTAAGTTAATATAAAGCAAATAATTAGAACTTGAATATAATAATACTCAGTTTGTGAGTGCCCCATAATGGAATACTTTATCTTTTCTTTTTTTTTTATACTAGTTAATTTATATTCCTGGGTGCACGTTTCCATTATATAGAAGTCCTCAAAACTTGATTCTTGTATAGGGGAAGAACGGTTTTGGCTTATGGTCTGTGCAGATTGTTTTTATCTTTAGGACTTATCTGTGCTCACACCAGCACCTGAGGTACCATACTGTATTTACAATAGACAGTTGTCAAGGCACACACCATTTGGGTTGTCACATTCAGTGTTAAAAGGGAGACGTAGGCACTAATGTGCTGTACGGAAAGAGACACCCTAAAGGAGTCTACTTATGTAACCTGCAACCAAGATGCAACAAGAACACTGAATATTGAGTACAGCCGTATTAGTGCAAACTCATCCACTAAAAGAATCTGGCCACAGAGTAACTTGGCATATATCTGACCTACGGAAAGAGGCACCCTAAAGGAGCCACCTGACCTCACTTAATAAGAGCCACACACTCAGGACTTTCTGTCATCAATTTTTAATTCAAGCACACTCAATTTATATATTTGGTGTTACCAATAAACAATAATTGACATCATTAATTGTGAATAAGCACCCGTATTAATTCATATCTATACGTTAATAATAAACACTTAACTTAAATAGGTTAGCGCTGGACACAAAACCCTACTTTTATGATAAGATTTACCTTATCTGGAGCTGCTGGACAACTCGTGTGCCCAGCAGCTCCCGATACCTAAGTGGGATCACTGTAGCGCTAGTGTTCTGGTTACTAGACAATTGTTATCAGTGCTATTACTACAGTAGACCATAACTTGTCCAGGTGCCCTCCACAGGGAAATGCATACTCTCAAAGAAGTTGCAGAACTCAGGGAATTTAATAAAATAATATCAAGACAACAAGGCTAGTCCAACATTTTAGTTTTATACAACTTTTATCAGGGATATCAAAAACTGAAAAAGGCTAACACCCAATATGCAAAGAACAGTGAGAGGACATGTTGCCGGTGGCACAATATGACTATACACTTCTGTGATGCATGTTCCAGTGACGCTTCATTGCAACTATATGTCCCCTGTCTCCAATAACTGTATGTAAATGCCGCCATCAGACAACAAGATGCAAATAGCATTGGTAGTGTAGGTTACAAGCAGAGGCCTGCTCCTCTGTACCACATTCTAATAACTACAAAGATAAAATCATACAATGAGTTAGTATATACTATATATCAGGCTGCTTCTCTGTATTTTGTTTTATGCCTTTTTTTGTGACCCATTCCATAGTATATGGGCTATGGGCCTGATTCAGACCCGGACGCAAGTGGCCGTTCGCTCGTCCACCGTACGAGCTGAAATATTTAAATTCAAGCGCTCGCTCGTATGTTCGCTCGTAGCTAATCTTCCGCCCCATAGTCTCCCAACCCCTCCTCTAGCTAGCGAACGTTCAAAATTGCAACCGTCCGTCTCCTCTTTGGTTGCGGGGAACGCTCGCAAAAGTCAAATCCGGAAGTGGGCCTGTCAGTTTTCGATTGCCTGCTATTTCATTCTGCAAACATACTTGAATCGATTAATAGCAATCAGTATATTCATTAGCTTAATTGGTATTCACATCTTTGCAATCCGTTTTTTTTAGAATGTTAATAAACTTTATTATTGTTCGTGTGTGTCATTCCTTCCGCAGAATACGTACGTTTGTACCAAGGGGATGGTTTTTCAAATTTAAAAGTTTGTTTGAATGCTACTATTGTTTTGCTTTTGTTTATATGCAGATTTTTCATCTTTTTTAATAATATTTAAATTAGCTTACGCATATCACTGCATCAAGCCTATCATAACTCACATTATATTTGTTAGGGTGTAGGTCACATGACTCATACAATAACCAATAGAATGCTTTCTGTTAATTTTCAAAGTACATTAGCCAATCCAATTTTTTCGAGGACCTTTATTAAAACTGTTTTGTGTAGAAAAAATCATTGCCATCATGAGAGCCGCAGCTTTTTGTCGCAGCGAACTCCTGGTCCTCACAGATGTGATGGACCGGAGAATAACTGAGCATCCGGCCCCCATCACTAACCTCCGCAAGCGGCTCGCCTATGTGGAGGTGCGGCGCTGCCTGCGTACGTTGGGCTACCGCCGAAATATCGGCCAGCTAGAAAGACGATGGTCAGATCTACGCCGCAGATCCCCAAGCCTTTTGGCCAATTTGCGTCAGCAAATTCAGGAAAGTAAGTGTTTTTTTTTTTTTAATAAATTTAAAATGTAAGCATACCCGCATGTGCATATTTCCGTATAGCCCTGTTTCTTTATTTTGGACATACCTGCGTGTGCATGTTTTCCGTATAGCCCTGTTTCTTTATTTTGGACATACCTGCGTGTGCATGTTTTCCGTATAGCCCTGTTTTTTTTTGTTGTTTTTTTTTTTTTTTGGTGTGTAAATTTTTTTGGAAAAATATTTAATATTTAATAATATACATTTTTATACATCATTTAGGGGCTGAGCGCAGACTACGATGTCTACAACGTCAATGACGTCGGGCTCGTCACCCCTATCCCCCACTCCCACCCAAGCATCCTCTCCCCAACCTTCCCCAAATTCCCCCTCCACCCCAGACCTGGCAGACTGTGATGCCACTCCCTCTCATCACATTCCCATCCCTCCAAATTCTCACTCCCCTCCACCCCCCCTCTCTTTTCATCACCCTCAACTTCCAGCCAAATCACCCCTCCTCCATCCGAGCAGCACTGGCCCACCTCTGAGGAGGACGATTTCGGGGCTCCTGGCCCAGTCATCATTATGACCGGTATGTTTCCCTTTTAAACTATGGTTGCTTTTGCATTATTTTGTTTTTTGTTGATGTTGTCCTTTTGCCTGTGCATTTCAAATTTGTAAAGTATTTCTAATGTTTTGGATATATATCTTTGTGAAACAATGTCTAGGATGTTTTCCCCTTACACATATGACACATGTCCAAACACTCATACTTGTGTCTTTCTTGTTTACGGTACCAACAAATTTTGCGTAGTTGTCCCTATTTTTTGTGGTGTTTTTATGTTAATTTTTGTATTGGTTTTTTTTTTTCTCTTTTTTTTAAGTATAGTCTGATTTTTAAGTTGTTAGGTAACATATAAATTAAGGTGTCATTTTAGTAATCCACACATTTTTTAAACCCACAGAGGACCAGAGGCGGAACCAAGAATTGTTTTCCGGCTTGCAGAGCTTGAGTGGCCATGTAGTAGGCATGCTAGTGGTCTTGGATCATATGTTGGGGCTCCTGCGCCACTAAATTTTGTTTGTTTTTGCTAAAAAAAATGTTCAAAAATATAAAATAGATTTTGATTTATTAAAGTCTCATTCGTTGTCTGTAAATATTAGATTGTTGAACATTACATAAGTCGACTATTGTAGGATGAGTTTCTTAAGTAATGTAAATTAGATTGTAGAAAGCTCAAGTAAGTATGTAACCTGGCACATTAAACACCTAACAATACCAATAGGTTTGTAGAATTAACTGCACATTTTTTTTAGTGGGTAATGTAAAAATTAAATCAAACCTGCTTAGGCCTAGATTAGAAAACATACTGATTCACCATAATACCTTTGGTGTTTGTTTTTAGCCACAAAGCAGGGTAAAATACTTTACAATTTAACACATTACAGGATTAGCCATTAAGCAAGTTTGCCTTTTTAGGACCAGGTTACACTTTCTTGTAATTTACCAAGGAAATGTTTTTTTTAATGTAAAAAATATATTTAATGCACACAAATAATAAACACAAAGTGAATTGTCACAATCAATTCACACAGTGAAAACACACTCATAAATCCAACCAACACCAAAAAGAACAAAATAACAACAACAATCAAGAACTGTTAGAAGAAGTAGCATGCCAACATGAATCCACAAATGAGGCAAAGAAATCATTGTTCCAGAAGTTATATCCAATGTGTCCACATGAAGTAAATGTTTTTGATCAGGTAGTAGGCATCGTTTTTTAAGTTAATTTTATGGAATAAAAGACAAAAAATTATAAAACACAACTTAAAATTGGCCATTAAAATCTTACATGTCTACATTGTGTCAATTAACTTAATTTTTGAAAATAATTACCTAAAAAATCTGGCCACCACATCATCGCGTATGGCCCCTCCACATACTGACCTCCGACCAACCTCGGGGGGGCCATCCTCAGGCAAGGCATCCTCTGGCTGCATAGGGACACCACTCCTTATGGTGATGTTGTGAAATATCCCACACAGGACCACAATTTTCGAAACCATAGCCGGCAAATACATGAGGTCGCCACCAGAGCGGTGGAGGCATCTGAATCGGCCTTTTAAAAGGCCGATACTGCGCTCCACCACCTGCCTGGTGGCTGTAAGTGCGGAATTATACTCACTTTGTGGCCCTGGTGTGGGAACCAAATAAGGAGTGAGCAGCCAGGGTGTGCAAGGGTAACCACTGTCTCCTGTGAAAATATATAAAAAAACATCAGGACCATTGTGTAACAAGATTTGCATTGGTTTCAACAGAAGTTTTCAACTTACCCAGAAGCCATGCATCACCAGTTTGGAGGTTGTTTAATTTGTGCCAAATCCCTGATTGCTGGATGATGAAGGAATCATGTGCACTTCCGGGGAATTTGGCATTCAGGGACAGGATCTGGAGGGAGGCATCACATACCACCATTACATTCATCGAATGAAAGTGCTTTCGGTTCCTAAATATAGCCTCCAGCCTTGCTGGAGGCTGAAGTGGTATGTGAGTGCCAGCCACAACCCCTATGATGTGTGGGAAGCCAGCTATTTGGTAAAAATTAGCCTTCGCCACACTAAGGGAACCCATATCCAATGGCATTTGAATAAAATGATGGAGGTGTTTAAAAAGGGCCTCCATCACTGCCCTCAGGATCCTTGAAAAGGAGGATTGTGAGATTCCCGCAACTATTCCCACAGTGGTTTGAAAGGATCCTGAGGCACAAAAATGTAACACCGACATTAATTGCATAAGTGTGGTATTGCTGTAGGACTGTCAATTTGCCGTTCAAGATCACTCTCTATTAATGAGAGAGTGTCTATGATGATTTGTGGAGAAAGACGGTATCGTCTTAATACCTCATCATCTGGCATTCCAAAAAGGGTGACACGTGTTCTATATATCTGGGGCCTTGCACGCCTATGAGGCCTACGCCTGGGACGAAGTTGAGGTTGGTCGGGTTCTGGAACCATGGCTAGTATAATACGACCAACATCAACCTGAAATGGTAAGCCAGGTAGTTATTGTTTTAGACAAATGTGTAAAGAAAAATATACTTATCTTTTCTAAGAAATCCAAAGATGCTTACAGGCCGGGGACTTGTCATGTGCAGAACAACCTACATTTCAAAAGTAGAAAATATTTTTCAGATTTTTTTATTAAATTTTGCTTATAAACAAATTTCTTGGGCGAAAAAAATAGAGAAGGGAGCACACATTAGTTTGGAAAATCGAATGCTACATTTAGTGGTAAAACATGATTTTACACTGAAAAATTCAAAACACATTAGTGCGCCAAATAGTACGCAACTTTTACAGTAAAATAAGGAGACAGTGCGCTAAATAGTACGCAACTTTTACAGTTAAATAAGGAGACAGTGCGCTAAATAGTATGCAACTTTTACAGTTAAATAAGGAGATATTAGTGCGCTAAATAGTACGCAACTTTTACAGTTAAATCAGTAGACATTAGTGCGCCAAATAGTACGCAACTTTTACAGTTAAATAAGGAGACATTAGTGCGCTAAATAGTACGCAACTTTTACAGTTAAATAAGGAGACATTAGTGTGCTAAATAGTACGTTCATTTTAAATTACAAACCACTCAAACATTAGTTTGCAAAATAATACGCTATATTTAGTGGTAAGACACGATTGTTCCAAGTAAATAAACAAGATTACTTAGCGAAACATATGCTAAGACCAACACATCGAAATTGTAAATTCATGAAACTCAAAACACTTACCAAAAAAAGACAAATATCCCAAAGTATAAAAACTTCACTGGGGCAATGCCAAAATAACTGTAAAAAAAATAAAAAAATTAGTACAAACATTTATAAACTATTTACTATTATGTTTTAGGGTGGTTTTTAAAAATACTTACTACAAAAATCCAAAAAAAAGAGCTAAACAATAAAAAAAAAAGCGAACGGAAATTAAATAAGTAAGAAAACAAACAAAAAGATCAGACCCAAAAATTCCTCCTTCTACTCAAAATTCAGCCAACAATCAACTCCTATGCAAAACCTCCAACAATCATAACATGCCACCTCGACTCGATTCACACCAAGCCATAAATAGTCTTTATTTTCCCGCTCAAATTAAGGACGGACAATAGGAGCGCACAATCAATGATGCGGCCGAATAATGCTGACGCATGTATAAAAACGTCACCGAAAACCCAAATCTGTCTGCTGTAGTGAGATCTGAAGGTCCAAAATGACTACAGAGCAGCAAAGCACTGGCCAAGAGGCGCCAGGTAAGTATTTGTCTTTTTTGGGATAAAGGATTATGTTTAACAATAATTTTGGTAATGTTTTACAGTATCATTTTTAAAATCTTTTTAAAAAAAGGAGTGGAGGATGCCATGGAAGAGGCTGCTGGGCCTAGTAGGCCAACTAAACAAAAAAAAAAAAAGGCAGCCACAATTCACAAGAAAGGAGATGGAGGTTTTGGTGCAAATGTGCAATGACAACCTGGCACAGGCACCAATGAATATGGGTGCAAGCAAGAAATGGAAAATGTGGGATGACATAGCCAGTGCTGTCAATAGGGTGGGTGAGTTTGAACGTTCATCCCGGGAGGTCAAATGCCGGTACGTAAAAACTACATTTGATAAAAAAGTTTTTACAGGTCCAAATACTGCAGGAGTAATGCCAACTTTTTAACCCACAGATGGACCGACTTCAAATATAGGCTTAAGCAAAAACTGGCTGATAGGGCTAGGCATGCAGGGGGGACAGGTGGGGGTCCCACCCCTGTGTCACTGGAGCTCACCGATTTGGAGGAGATGGCCCAGGGGTGTGTGCAGGATGAGGAGGTGTTTGTCGTGTCGAACATGGATACCGACATGCCAGACTTTGCGGCTCCTCATGTTGCCCCAGGTAAATGTAATGTTAACAACTCAGAAATGTGTTTGGGACAATATCTAGATTCTAATGTTACTCTTTTCTCTTTTTTATCACAGAGACACAGGCGGATGAGTCTGCTCCAGAGGGGAGCTTTGGCCGCAGAATTTCTGCTGGCTCTGCAGGGGAGGAAGCAGTAGATCTGGCTGGGGACCCTGTGGCAGACAGTCCAGGGCATTCCCCCTCGCAGGCAGTGGCCCTCCTCACTGAGCTCAATATTAAAACGGATCAGCACACCGAGATTCTGCTGAGGCTGGACGCCAGTTTGCTACGGGTGGCGGACGCCCTGGAGCAAAATGCTGCAGCCAACGTGACCATTGCTAAGGCCCTGGCGGAAAATACTGGGGCCAACGTCCGAATAGCAAATGCCCTGGAGCAGCTCGTTCGCCAGCAGATGTTGGAGCCGGCCTCCCTTCCAGCCGGAACATCAGGACCCTCCACCTAGGGCACAACAACAGCCATCCCTCCAAATGTGCCTAGCCCTATGCCTAGTCCAGAGGACACAACATCTGCCTCTGGCCAGACCAGCCAAAGGACCTCCCGGACCCATTCAGGCTCCCTCCCTACCCCGGCCAAACGGGCCAAAAGGCGATGACAGCACTGGCTAATTTTCCCACAATCCTTCTCTGTGTTTACCCCATATTCCTTAATGCCCAAAACCTCCCTCTCCTTTCTTGTGAATTGTTTTTAAATTTTGTTTGTTTGTGGTTTTCAAATGCCACTTTTTTTGTTTGTGTGTTTCTAAAATATTTTGTTATTTGTTTTTACGTTATCCAGATTTTATTTTTGAAAAAACACAAAAAAAAACCAATGTGACAAAAAATAAAATACTGTTTAAAATCTGCACAATTCTATTGTTATTTTATTCAAAAACTGGTTAAAAGGTAATCACACAAACAAAATTACAAACAATACAACGGAAATGTAAACATTATTTTGGGAAAAAAAAGCCAAGGGTTAAAAACAATTTATGAGTTTTAATTAACACTTAGCAAAAAACAAAAGGACGATTGTTTTCTTTGCCCCTAAAAAATGAAGAAAAATAACAAACATGCGTACAATATTGTTGCCCTTAAAAAAGAAAAAAACAAATGTGGCAAAAACACGCAAATTTTAAAAAAATTTGTAAGCTAATTGATTGTATAACCCAGAAATTAGCAGCTGAGTAGTTCACCTGCGTACGTTTTTTTTCTACTAAAAAAAGGCTATTTGCTAAACACCTTACAAGCATTTTTGCAATTCAAAACTGATTTTTTTTTTGGCCTCAATTGATAAATCGGAATACCATCGATGAGCCTCGGGAAGGACGAAGATACCATCGTCAATGCGGTAGAGTATACCAGACCACAAGCTGAGCGAGCAGTTTTAATGGAAAGTGGATCAGACAGTGACGTATCACTTTTTCCGTTCACATTGGCCGTTCGCATCAGATAATTTATGTACGCCTAAAAAAGGCCTCGACACGCCTGCGTTTTCCCATCTCCACCCCCGTCACCGCCCCAAAATGGACAGTTCTGTCAATCACATTTGACATGTCACTTCCTGTTCGCTAGTCGACGAACGACTGAAAAAATTATCGCAATCAGCCGTATGCACATGCGCACTGTTACACCGACGCATGAGTGGTTTTACAACATCGGATGACTACGAGCGTACGGCCGCTTACGAGCGGCTCTGAATGAGGGCCCATGTTCGAGTCCTTACATATTCCTGAATATTGCCTGCTATTTGAAGCAGGGACATGCTATTTGAAGCAGGGACATGCTGATATATAGTTGCCAGCTTATGTATTATTTTAATAGAAGGCAGGTATCTAGTTCATTGTATGTTTTTACATTTGTAGTGATTAACATGTAGTACGGATGATTGTCATCTGCTTTATCAACTACAGTACCTATGCTATTCAATGCTGCTTGTCCAGTAGTGGTGCTTATACACTGATATTGTTGATAGGGATGGCATGTTGCAAGGGAGCATCATTGGACATGTGTGGCTGCAGTGTGACATCATGTCCTGTCAGCAGCATGCCATCTCTACATACTCTGCACATTCGGTTTTGGTCAGTTTATAAGGTAAGCTTTGTCACTTTTTGACATCCCTGATGAAATATTTATTAAACTGAAATGTCCGATCAGCCCTGCTGTCTTCATATTATTTTATATATAGCGCACACATATTCCACAGCGCTTTACAGAGAATATTTCAGTCATCCACATCAGTCCCTGTCAGTGGAGCTAACAATCTATGGCCTTGATTCAGAGCCGGACGCTCTGACCAGAGCGCTCGCTCTGAATCAGGGCCCACCTCCATTAAAATGGAGCGTCCTCCTGGACGCTCGTATAGCTGTGGGTCACCACCCACAGCCTATACGAGCGTGCAGAATGATGGTCGCGATGGTCTTGACCATCGCGACCATCGCCAGTGCGAGCAGAAGCCTGCGGTTGAGTTTCTCAACCGCAAGGCCAGGAGTGATTTTGGCTCTATCAGAGCCAAAATCACTCCCACTGACATCACTAGTGATGTCAGTGGGGCCAGCTTCTGACGGTAGGCGTTACCTTGGGAACGCCTCCGTCTGGCAGGCACGCCCACCAAAGGGGGCGTGCTGTCAATCAACATCGACAGCACGCCCCCTTTGATCAGACACAACGAGCGAAGGAAAGTCCTTCGCTCATCGCGTCTCGCGCATGCGTACGACGGAGCTCCCTCCGTCGTGCGCATGTGCAGTGCACACCATCGACCCACTTGTGAGCGGACAGCCGCTCGCGAGTGGGTCTTAATCAGGCCTTATATTCCCTATCACGTACACACTAGGGTTATTTTTTTTTGTTTTTGTCATGAGCCAATAAACTTATCAGGTAGAAACCGGAACACTTGGGGGAAACCCACGCAAACACAGGGAGAATATACAAACTCCACACAGTTAGTGCCGTGGTGGGCATCAAACTCATATACATATCATATACATACACTATGTAGACAAAAGTGATTGGACAACCACCATGCAAGCAAAATGGTCCCATGCATACCATTGCACACACATTCCAAATAGCCACTAATGTGGCGGTTTCGACAAGAAGACTTCATATGGTGCATACACACGGTCAGATTTGTCAGATGAATGATTTTACCAACGATTTGAATGATTGAACGATTTCTGACAGTATTAAAATGAATAAAATCGTCAAAATCTGACTGCAAACACAGACTATGTCAGATATTGTTATCTGACATGCGGGAACGCGCATCGTTTGTCGATGCATGCCCTACATGTCAAAGATATGAACGATTTTTACAATCGTTATCGTTCATATCTGACATCAGATCTGACCGTGTGTATGCACTATTAGGCCCACACACTTGCAATTCTACATAAACAATTAATGTTTTTATCAGGACGACAATGCCACCTGTCAGGATTCCAGGGCACCGTTGGATTGGCATACAGAAAATTCTGTAACCCAAATGGACTGGTCAGAGTCCAGATCTTAACCCCACTGAGAACCTCTGGGACAAATTGGAGTGACTGAAAAAGGTTGATCGGCCTACAATGCACCAATGTCACTGTACTTAAGGCGGAATTGCAAAACGTACCGCCTGCTGATGTCCAGGAATTTGTGGATAGTTTGCCAAGAAGGGTGTCTGCAGTAATCACTGCACTTGGTGGACCTACAAAGTACTGATGTCAGTAAAATCTCGTTGATCTATTTGCTGTAGTGTCCAATTACTTTTGTCTACATAGTGTATCATATCATATACATCATTTCCTTCTGAAGAAACAGCTATTGCCAACAACGGAGAAACGCATCAAGGAACGGAAAACCTGCCTGCGTGCAGTGTACCAAACTCATCCTTCAGGTTGGCAGCAACGGACCACCCTATCAACGTACTCCCTCCCGCACTGGACATACCTTGTTTGACTGGCCTGATCAGTAGAAACTGGGAGTGGTAAGGACTTTGGAAGAGGACTATGGGGTTTATGTATCAAGTAGGGAAAAGTGTGGAGAAGTGGACCATTGGAGAAGTTGCCCATTGCAACCAATCAGCTTTGTAGTAGCATTTATGAAGTGCAGTCTGTAAAATAGATAGGAGGTGATTGGTTGCTATCGGCAACTTCTCCACTAGTCCAATTCTCCACACATCACTGCTTGATACATAAACCCCTATATCTTCTCCGTACTACTTGAACCTAGTGCTGCTTCACCCAGTAGGGGCTGTTAATAGCATGGGACTTTAACCAGGGGAGGTTGAAATGACACGTTATATTTAGGGGTGTGCACCGGCCACTTTTCGTGTTTTGGTTTTGGATCTGGATCTTTCTTCGTGTTTTGGATCTGGATTGGTTTTGCCAAAACCACCCTTCCGTGTTTTGGGTTCTGGGTTTTGTGTTTTGGATCTGTATTTTTTTGAAAAAAAGCATAAAAATAGCTAAAATCACAGAATTTGTAGGTTTTTCTGCTCCTATGCTATTATTAACCTCAATAACCTTAATTTCCACTCATTTCCAGTCTATTCTGAATACCTCACACCTCACAATAGTGTTTTTATGTCCAAAAGGTTGCACCGAGGTAGCTGGATGACTATGCTAAGCGACACGAGTGGGCGGCACAAACACGTGACCCATCTAGGCGTGAAACTGCAGTGGCAGACAGGATGGCATTGAAAAACTAGGCCCCAAACTGTACATAATGCAAAGAAAAAAAAGAGGTGCAAGATGGAATTGTCCTTGGGCCCTCCCACCCACCCTTATGTTGTATAAACAGGACATGCACACTTTAACAAACCAATCATTTCAGCGCCAGGGTCTGCCACACAACTGTGGCTGAAATGATTGGTTCGTTTGGGCCCCCACAAAACAAGCTGGCAATTTATCTGTCCCTGCACAAACTGGCTCTACGGAGGCAAGATGTCATCCTCATCCTCCTCATCCACCGATTCCTCACCCTCTTCAGTGTGTACATCCTCATCCTCACAGAGTATTAATTCGTCCCTGCTGGAACCACAGGTCCCTCTGTACGTTCTGGAGGCTGGTCTCCCTGGAAGAGTTGATAATTCATTTTATGAACATCATCTCCACATTTTGTGGAAGCAACCTCCTACGCCTTTCGCTGACAAGGTTCCCGGCTGCACTAAACACTCTTTCAGAGTACACACTGGAGGGGGGGCAACTCAGGTAAAATAGAGCCAATTTGTACAGGGACCTCCAAATTGCTTCTTTTTCCTGCCAGTACAGGTACGGACTGTCTGACATGCCTACTTGGATGCTGTCACCGATGTAATCCTTTAACAGACAGACGCACGCTTGTCGCTGCTGCTTTGAGGATTCAAGTGTGGCTACAGCCCACACAATTCACAAAGACAGAAAAAAAAAAAGAATATTTTTATTGTTTGTGGAGCACACTTTGAGGGTTACACCACCCTTTAACAGACAGACGCACGCTTGTCGCTGCTGCTTTGAGGATGCAAGTGCGGCTACAGCCCACACAATTCACAAAGACAGAAAAAAGAAGAAGAATATTTTTATTGTTTGTGTAGCACACTTTGAGGGTGTCACCACCCTTTAACAGACAGACGCACGCTTGTCGCTGCTGCTTTAAGGATGCAGGTGCGGCTACAGCCCACACAATTCACAAAGACAGAAAAAAGAAGAATATTTTTATTGTTTGTGTAGCACACTTTGAGGGTGTCACCACCCTTTAACAGACAGACGCACGCTTGTCGCTGCTGCTTTGAGGATGCAAGTGCGGCTACTGCGCACACAATTCACAAACACATTAAAAAAATAGTTTTTTTATTTTTTGGAGCACTTTGAGAGTTACACCACCCTTTAACAGACAGACGCACGCTTGTCGCTGCTGCTTTAAGGATGCAGGTGCGGCTACAGCCCACACATTTCACAAAGACCGAAAAAAAAAGAACAATATTTTAATTGTTTGTGTAGCACACTGTGAGGGTGTCACCACCCTTTAACAGACAGACGCACGCTTGTCGCTGCTGCTTTGAGGATGCAGGTGGAATCTAGACGGGATTTGGAACCGAGGACACACTACCTCCATCAATTGTCTAAATCCCACTGCACTAATGTCGGATACCGGACGCACGTCTAACACCAACATAGCAGTCAAGGCCTCAGTTATACGTTTTGCTTCAGAATGACTGCTGTCGTACTTCATCCTCATCGCTAGGGACTGTTGGAGGGTCAATTGTTTAGTAAAAGTAGTGATGTTTCTACTTCCTCTCTGGGATGATGAACAACTCCCAGCAGCAGCAACAGCACTAGGAGGAAGTGGTTCTTGATCTTTCCCTATTTTATTTTTATCGGAGAAAGTTTGGTCCTCCATTTATGTTATATTGATATATATACGTGCGGCTAAAGCGCACACAAACACAGAAAATATTTTTGTATTTTTGCTGGAGAGTAGTGCACTTTGTGGGTTACACCACCCTTTAAGAAATGAGCCAGCCGGCTCTTTACTTATGGGACACAGGAGCACGCTTGGCGCTGCTCCTTTGTTGATGCACGTGCAGCCACAGTGCACACAAGTCACAAACACAGAAAATAATTTTTTTTTTGGTTTGGACTGGAGTGTACTTTCGGGGGTTACAGCACCCTTTAACGGTCAAGCCAGCCGGCCCTTTACTTATGACACAGGCGCACGCTTGGCACTACTTTGTTGATGCACGTGCGGCTACTGCGCACACAATTCACAAACACAGAAAATAATTTTTTTTTTGGTTTGGACTGGAGTGTACTTTCGGGGGTTACAGCACCCTTTAACGGTCAAGCCAGCCGGCCTTTTACTTATGACACAGGCGCACGCTTGGCACTACTTTGTTGATGCACGTGCGGCTACTGCGCACACAATTCACAAACACAGAAAATATTTTTTTTTTTGGTTTGGACTGGAGTGTACTTTTGGGGGTTACAGCACCCTTAACGGTCAAGCCAGCCGGCCCTTTACTTATGACACAGGCGCACGCTTGGCACTACTTTGTTGATGCACGTGCGGCTACTGCGCACACAATTCACAAACACAGAAAATATATAATTTTTTTAGCACTTGGGGGGAGCACCCCTGATGGACAGAGCACCCCCTGGACAACACTACAGCACCCCTTTAGGACTGGGACACTGCACAGGACTTTGGAGTGGACACAGCCCCTATGGAGAACTGACTGCACAACACAGTCCAGCCAGCCCCTATGGACTTTGAAGTAGTGGACACAGCCCCTATTAACAACAGCAGCACAGCACAACACAGCCAGCCCCTATGGACTTTGAAGTAGTGGACAACAGCAGCACTACACTACACTACACTACACAGCCCTAACTCCCACCCTCCCTCTTCACTGTCCACAGCCGAGTGAGAAAATGGCGCCGACGCGGGTACCTTATATAGGATCCAAAACCCGCGAGACTCGGAAGGCGGGATGATGACGTTTTGCCTCGATTTCAGATCCGAGTGAGGCGGGAAAAGTCGAGCCTGATTCGGATCGGACTCGGATCGGGGGGGCTCGGGGGGGTTCGGATTTCAGAAATCCGAACCCGCTCACCCCTAGTTATATTTGGATAATTGTCATTATATAAAGGATTTGCATCTGCACTTTTCCCAAGTTTGGGCTTTGCAAGGCGGACTACAGCAATATATTGATTGTTATAAGGTGTTCACAAAAGGACTTTTCTTTATCACATTTTAAGATATCTCCAGGTTGGAGTTACATACCTATATTGGAGGATTGATATACTCGTATTCACTATATACTTTTTTTTCTGGTGTTATTTTACTAAATATGTACATATATTATATTTTTTTATATTATGTGTATTGTGTTTTTTATATATATCTTTTTATATAACTAAAACTTATTTGGAACATTGCGCTCTGTTGATTAAAAACATTTTGTAGATATATTGGATCTAGAGTACTTTAGAGGTACTCAGTAGGAAAAGCAATTAATTATTATCTTGATATCATTGTTGCATAATTTTAAAGTGTATTTGATTACTTGACGCATGAATCTAATTTTTTTTTTTTAAATAAAAGGAGGGACTATACTTTTTTTTTTTTTTTACATCAGTATGAAAGTTCAGATATCTCTGTTACTGATTTTTGTACTCAGCGGTTATTATATTTGGTGTTTTTCATTCAGAACACTGAAACAAACTGGGATAGTGACTTGTGGATATTGGTATTTTAAAATCCTGAGCATACTCCCATAAATTAGAGAACAACCCCTAAATATGCACATTTATGCATCCCTTCAAATTTGACCCATAAGAACATGCAATTACTGTACCTTTAAAGCCGGGAACATTTACACAAAAGTAGAAGTGACATTTGTAATTTTGCTCTTTCTGATATTCGCTATCAGCTATCCTCTGTTTAGTATAGGTTAGACAATGAAAGTTTGATAGCTTGATTGTTTTCAGGGGTGTATCTAGGGGTCCGAATGTCCCTGGCAAAGTAATGGACAGGTGCCCCTTCCTCCCTATATAATCTGAATAATTATACTCAGTACTTATTAATATAAAAAATATGATAGAAATAATAATAATAATTAAAAAAAAAAGAATAACCCTTTTCTGTTTCTTCTAGTCGGATTCCCCAGGGACATTCCTTCCAATTCAGCCAGCACCCCCTTCTGCCTCATCAACCAGCACCCCCTTCTGCCTCATCAGCCAGCACCCCCTTCTGTATCATCAGCCAGCACCCTTTACTGTCTCATCAGCCAGCACCCCCTTCTGTATCATCAGCCAGCATCCTCTACTGTCTCATCAGCCAGCATCCTCTACTGTCTCATCAGCCAGCATCCTCTACTGTCTCATCAGCCAGCACCCTCTACTGTCTCATCAGCCAGCACCCTCTACTGTCTCATCAGCCAGCACCCTCTACTGTCTCATCAGCCAGCACCCTCTACTGTCTCATCAGCCAGCACCCTCTACTGTCTCATCAGCCAGCACCCTCTACTGTCTCATCAGCCAGCACCCTCTACTGTCTCATCAGCCAGCACCCTCTACTGTCTCATCAGCCAGCACCCTCTACTGTCTCATCAGCCAGCACCCTCTACTGTCTCATCAGCCAGCACCCCCCTTCTGTATCATCAGCCAGCACCCCCTCCGATCTCGTCTGCCAGCACCCTTTACTGTCTCATCAGCCAGCACCCCCTTCTGTCTCATCAGCCAGCACCCTCTACTGTCTCATCAGCCAGCACCCTCTACTGTCTCATCAGCCAGCATCCTCTACTGTCTCATCAGCCAGCACCCTCTACTGTCTCATCAGCCAGCACCCTCTACTGTCTCATCAGCCAGCACCCTCTACTGTCTCATCAGCCAGCACCCTCTACTGTCTCATCAGCCAGCACCCCCTTCTGTCTCATCAGCCAGCACCCCCTTCTGTCTCATCAGCCAGCACCCCCTTCTGTCTCATCAGCCAGCACCCCCTTCTGTCTCATCAGCCAGCACCCTCTACTCTCATCAGCCAGCACCCTCTACTGTCTCATCAGCCTGCACCCTCTACTGTCTCATCAGCCTGCACCCCCTTCTGTCTCATCAGCCTGCACCCCCTTCTGTCTCATCAGCCTGCACCCTCTACTGTCTCATCAGCCAGCACCCTCTACTGTCTCATCAGCCAGCACCCTCTACTGTCTCATCAGCCAGCACCCTCTACTGTCTCATCAGCCAGCACCCCCTTCTGTCTCACCAGCCTGCATCCCCTTCTGTCTCATCAGCCTGCATCCCCTTCTGTCTCATCAGCCTGCATCCCCTTCTGTCTCATCAGCCAGCACCCCCTTCTGTCTCATCAGCCAGCACCCCCTTCTGTCTCATCAGCCTGCACCCCCTTCTGTCTCATCCGCCTGCACCCCCTTTAATCAGTCAGCCCACTGCATCCAGCCCCTACAGCCCAGAGATACTTGCATCTCTTCAATCTTCTGAGTGCAGCTATGGCCGGCTCCTCAGTGCAGGGTTGTTGCTAGATCCAAGTTGAAGAAAGGACCTCTGATGCCACAACCACGTGACGGCTGGGCCGATCAGGTACCAGTGTTACTATACACGTGGGCATAGAGGGCATAAACCTGTAGCAAGCAAAGCAAGCCACCGTGCCCGAAGCATGACGAGCGAAGGGACACTTTTGACCTCCCATTCTGAACCTTACCCCACCCCCTTTTGTCACGGGTCAAGTGGTTGTGACATCAGAGGTCCTGTACAGCGCCTCGTTCAAGACCTAACCCTCAGTGCAGTGATGAGGTGCATGTGATGTCATGCCGTCACGTGTGCCTTGTCTCAAAAAAAACAACTTTATTTATCGAACCAGGCAGCCGCCTGGCCCTGGACGTCTGCACTGGATAGGAGCAAGGGGCAGGCCCAGGACTCCAGCCGGACAGCACCTCCCCTTCGACCGGCGCCCCTGGTTAGTGCCATCCTGCCCAAGGGGTAGATACGCCCCTGATTGTGTTGCAGATTTTCAGCAAGGTTGATAAATAATCTTCTAATGTGCAAATGTGTAAACTATGGTCAACAGATTATATGTTATGAAATAGGGCTCACTGGCGGGGCCAGATTAAATAACACATGGGCCTGGGTCTGAAAATGATCAAGGGCCTATACTTAGTAGGGGAGGAGCTGTGACCAGTGCTGTGGGTGGGTGTGACTGGTGCTGTGTGTGGATGTTGCCAAAGACATGTGAGTTTGTACACCCCCTACACTATCAGCCCCACTGTCTCTCTAAATACATAAAATGTATAAATTGCATCATCTTGTGAGTAAAATAGAGATATAATTGACGCACACAAGCAGTAATGATATGTAGCAGGCCTTAGACACTAACCAGCAGGTGTATGTGTGCTATTTCTCAGGTATAACTTGACACAGTCTCTGTATAGCAGGTTTAGCTTAAAAGCTCACGTGTTAGCAGAAATTACAAAGGTAGGTTGTTGATAAATACAATGCAGAAGTAGGAGTGCCTCTGTTCCCAGCATATGTCAAACCACAGTCTCTGTTTAGCAACCTTAGCAGTGGGGCACGCACACAGGCAGTAATGATATGTATCAGGCCTTGGACACTAACCAGCAGGTGTATGTGTGCTATTTCTCAGGTATAACTTGACACAGTCTCTGTATAGCAGGCTTAACTTAAAAGCACACACATTAGCAGAAATGACACAGGGATGCCGATGATAAATACATTAACCTAAGTCTGATCCAGCAGCTGAGCTTGACAACAAGACAAATTGACCCTAACACAAACAGGTGATAAGGATAATTAGCAAATATTAAACGACATTAGCATGTATAACTTCCATGAGCAAAGGTCAATAACAAGGGTAACCACTTTTGAAAATACCAACTGACATTAGCATGTAACACTTATGGTGCGTAAAATGCTCCATATGAACGATAATGATATCGATCATCGTTATCATTCATATTGTGTATTTTTTGGCCTCTTCCAACCCACCAGTGACCTGCGATGTGCGGGCACGTATGGACAATAACGATATCGTCCATCGCCCGTGCATGCAGGCCAACCTAGTCGATATCGACCAGGTTATTATTGGGACCCGCGATCGTTGGCCATCGTTAGTGGTGTGCTGGATGATCGATATCGATCATCCACCACACCCGGGAGATCGTTCAATGATATCGTTGACGATCGTCCCATGTGTATGCACCATTACAGTGTTTAATCTCAAGGGCATTAAATCACAACTTTTGCAGATACCAACTTACATTTAGCATATAACACTTACAGTTTTTAAGCACAATGACAGTAAATTTCCACTTTTGCAGATACCAGCTGAAAATTAGCATATAGCCCATGCATTTTTTTAAACACAATGATAATACAGCTAGTTTATGGTTCTTCCTATACCCCTTTCCTAGGCAAAATATATATTGAAACCCTTGGAACCACTCTTCAGGTCTTATGGAACACCTAATATAGAGCCCAAGCTTTTAATTGTAGGGCCAAGCAAACACTAGGGCTGGCAAGTGTCAGTGGACAGCTAAACTTCGCCTTTTTTGCACAAACTAAACAACAAAGGGAATCCCGTATCACCTGGAATGGGGAGCACCAAATGTCCTTGCTTTAGTGAGACTGAAATTCAGTGATGGTAACTGTGGGGAAGGGTTTAATTGAGATAAACCAGGGGGCGCTCACCACAGGCTGATTTGCTTCTGCAACCTTGGATCTCCTGCGCTGCCCAGGATGCTAAGCACCGCACCGGGCTGCATTCCCTCTGGGATTTCTGAGTATCCCAACGGCAGGTTGCTGGCACATTGTGGAGGCGTTGCTCCCTAGAGGTTCTGCTGCGGTGGTGGTCAACTGTGGCCCTGGGGATCATTTCCGCCAACATCCATGCAGATCAGGTCTTCAGTATCCACACCAACACCTCAGGTTCTGAAGCCGGCTGAATAAACCTTTCCAACTCTGCTTCTCTATTGGTCTTGCTCGGGGTCCTTGCAGCACTGGGTTGATCAAGGTTCCGCCTGTCATCCTGTCCTTGTCCATCCATTGCTCCCTCCACACTGAGGTCAGTCTGGGGTCGTCCATGCTACACATCACTCCTGGACTGCCTCTTCCTCCGTGCTGCTCATGATGCCTCCTCCTACAGATCCTCCAGGCAGGGGCACTCCTTCAAACATTGGCTTCTAGTGAGGCAGCTGTGCCCTGCGGAGTCTTTTTTGCTGGGCTATGCTTGCCAGCACCTATGCTTCTCCCGATTATGCTGTCCAGCTGCAAGTCTTCAGCATTGCCGGCCCTCCTTGCTGGGTCTCCGTCACAGGGTACTTTGGTTTCCATGGTCACGGAGGATACACTTTCTCTTCAGTGGGAGGTCTGGAGAATGCAGGGTCTTCACTGTCTGTGGCAGGTAAGGGCACCCTCACTCAATATTCCCCAATCAGGCACACTCCAAGCCTCCTTGGGAGTCTTCTTGTATCCTCTTCTTGACCAGCTGGCCCTCCTTTGCTCCCTGCGCTCATCGTAGCTCAATGGCTCCTTGTTCCTCATTCAGGGACAGCCCTATGCAACCTTTACCCTGTGACCTGGGCACCCAATGGCCGCACAGTCAATTTCCTGGGCTCACAGGTTGCTGACTGGCTAGCCAAATCGACTCTCACAGTTGCGCAGACTCAGTATAGCCAAGAATGCCGGGGTCAGGTAGAGCTCAACAGCCGTGCCATTGTAGTGAATGGGACTGTATTTTACCCCTTACTATGGCTGTCCATAGTCATAGTAAATAAATGCCCTGTATGAGTGGAAACAGGGGTGTCCCACCAATAACTAGCTATCCATAAGGGCTATAGGGCCAGTAGTAAAAAAACAAAGGGGTGACCCCATTTGGGTAAATATAGGGGCACCACATATGATTTGATTTATTCCTGACTGTGTGGCCAGCTAGGCATCTGGTCATCATCATGCTGCCATGATGATGTGCCTTATTATATGTGGAGGCCAGTGGGCATCACTAGGGGGTACATACTGCAATGGGTGTCACCCTCTGAGGTGGTGACACCAAAATGCAGACTCCTTCTAAGTGACTGGGAGCCGGGCGCTGCACTGTGATATTATTGTGCAGCGCCTAGTCCCAGTTACTGAGGAAGAGCTGGCAGTGCAGGGGAAGTCTTCTCCGGGAATGCATTGCTGGGCATGCCCCTAGAGTGATTAAACCAGGGGTGATATGCAAGGCCATGCCCTTTCCCTGCGAGGTCACACCCCCTTTTTGTGGGGTTTACCTATGCACTGGGAGTCACTGATCCCAGTGACCCTACTGTCTGGGGCTGTAACTCTATTCGCCCCATTGTTAATCTGGCCCTGCTTACTGGTGTCAGTCACACAAGTGAATGCTTGTCCTGCTGATTTGTGAAATGTCTGCTCTCCATGTGATTACTTAACAAGAGAAAATAAGGCACTAACTGTGAAGAGCTCAATGGCAGCCGTGGTCACAACTGTGACCTGAGCATAGAAGAACGAGGGCTTTTGGTGAGACCCTATCAGCACTATCTAACTACCGGTGAGAGCAAAGGTGTCTCTCTACCACCCTAAAGTCTGATTTTACACCAGGGTCCTAATGTAGTCATCTTATTAACTATCTTGTCTTTTCACATTTACTGATTCCTACCTGCTTTGTATTATAATCTGGAAAGTTGCTGTTCACATGCATTCTTATGCTAATGAGACCAGCAAAAGATGGCATCAGTGTTACCATACTGACAAATTGTGCTTTGCCAAAAGGTCTTCTTGATAAAATTTTGTACGATGGGGATAAGAAGTAGAATGAGCATAAGTAATTAGGTTAGAACATCAACATAAATACTTTCACACAGACGACTATAGAGATTTACTAACGGTCGGTTTCTAAACCGACCAGAACCGACAGCAAACCCAACCAAGTAATAGATTATCTGTGGCAGGCGAGTTGCGTAGAACAGTACACTCAAAAGTATTATCTGTGCAGGCTTTTTTAGGCTAAAAAGAAGGGAACGGGTGAATTTAAAAATAAATAAATAACTGCGGGGTCCCCACCCAAATGAGTAACCAGCCCAGGACCTCTCAGCCTGGTCTTGTACTGGAAAATCAGGGGAAAAACTGGCATGGGGTGCTCATGGTTCTCTCAGCCAACCAGCGCTTCCACATTGATCATTTCAGTTTAGGCACTGTACTCTGTACAGTGTATATCCGTCAGGGCTCTGGTTTGCATTTTTTATTTTCTGAATACATATGGACAACTATATGGACCCAAAAGGATCCAAACCCAGGTGGTTGGTGAGTATGGATTTTTTTTTTTTTTTTTTAATAAAGGACTTCAACCTACCGGGTTCTCATCCCTTAATTTCTTAATTTTTTTTTTACAGTGGGACTACAGGTGCCAGCAGGCCCTTAATGTCTGTGCATGCTGGCACTTGTTGTTCCAAAAGTGCCTGCATGCTGGGGAAGCTTGCTGGTACCTGTAGTCACACTGTAAAGAACAACATTACAATCTATATTTACACCATTAACCCTGCATTAAGAAGCCTAAGGAGCCTGCACAGTGTCACGACCAGGGCTGTGTGTCACCGGAGATCGCGGTCCTTACCTGTCCGGGTGCTCTGGTGGGGTCCCTTCAGAGGGGGTTCTGGCTTCTGGAGGTAGTGCTGGTACAGGTGATATCTCAGGGAAGTGGGCAGGACAGCTGGCTGGTGGTTTTACTGGCAGTGCTCCAGCTCTGCTGACCACTGTGGGCTGCCATCTTGGATTTGGACATGTGACCTGGTTGATCCAATCCAGTCACTGCACACTCCTGGGAGTCCTAGCAACCAATCCTGCACCATCCCATGGTAAATAAGGGCTGTCTGGAGGTCCTTTAGTTGCCAGTGCAATGTTATACACAGCGCAAGTTGTGTGTTAGTTCCTATGCTTCCTTTACCTCAGCGCTTTGCTGCAGCTCGTTAGCAGTTCATTTGCAGTCTGCCTGCCATTCAGCTCAGTGTCAGTTCCAGCCTTTCCACCTCTGGTTCCAGTTACTATATGCACCTTCCTGTTTGCCTACCCAGCTGGTGGTCATGCAGATCCAGTGTCTGATATACTCCAAGTCTTTTCTATATTACAGACTGAGTTTCCACCATTGCATTTCTTATTCATGAATAACACCCCCCTAAGACCGGCTTCTTTTCAGTATTAGCAAACCATTCCACGGACATCACCTGTCTCCACTCCAGATTCAAATTGCAATCAAGTTGTGACAGACAAATCACAGTGATCTGCAATGGTTCTGTTTGGGTAGGTTTGCTGTCATATCATAACTTCTATATGCCATCGGTTTTGAACTGAAAGAATAAATTTCAGACATCGATGTCAGGTTTCAATTGAAGCTAAAACCCGACAGATGATGAATCTGCATTTTTTGGACAGCAACATGCCGTTTTGAAACAGACCGCAAACCGACCTTTAGTAATTTACCTCTTTTTAATATGCTACAAAAATAAATTCTTATATGATGGAAAAATACTACGACCTTTAGAAAATGTACCTTTTTTTAGTATGCTACAAAAATAAAATCTTATATGATGGAAAAATACTAATGTTGAACAGTACTGTACAACCTCATGTACTTAATGCTTCATTTAAAAGTTAAACAGGCCACACGTAGATTGATCCTACCGATCAGCGAAAGCAACAGGTGTCCAATTTGGCTTAACTTGTAAGTTGGCTTCACTTGTAAGTGGCCACATTGAATAAGTTCTATCTGTTCCACCCTTCAATTGTGAAGTTGCGACATTAATAGCCAGTATTAAATTATAGAATAAGGTCGCTCTGAACTAAAACTATACTGCAAAGTTCCCTATCCCTAACTAGCTTAACCACTGTGGTATGTTGTCTGGAGTTACCAATATGTCTTTACTTCCTTAGCACCGGCTCCGTGATAAATAGTCCAGGAGGAGAAAGGTAAATGTTTAATTTCAGGGCCTTCACACCTCTTAGGTCTTGAGCTCTGATTGGACAGCTGCCCAGTCATTCACTCAATATTCTTGATAAACAGGTATTTTTACTACAAAATTCTGTCTCCCCTGGCAGGAGTATTGACTATTTGTGATTAGCAGGTGGTTGGTGCAATGCTGTGTGTTAACTACATATTATTTTCTTTTTATACATCATGCATGTTCATAGGAAATTTGATATTTAGCCAGTTTCACTGCCATAAGTCAAATGGTACAATCAACTGCACTCATAATTCCATGTTCACTAATACCCCTTTCAGATCGCAAAATGCAGGTCGCACCCGGGATTTGTGCACAAGTCCATCCCGGGTGTGACCTGCCTGAGACCCCTTTTAGACTGGTGGATCGACCCAGCAATAATGCCAGGTCAATGACGCCATCGGCATCACGTGATGAGCCGGCGCTTGGAGATGAGATAGTTTCCCTATGCAGTGAATGGAACCCGTTCACACCGCACCACGAGACACGCGTTCAACCCTGCTCGTTACCTAGGTTAAAATGCTGGGTCGCTCAACCCGGGATATTTCAACCTGCCCTTTCACACTGAGCAGTAACCTGGGTTGCTGCACATTCATATGCAATAACCTGGGTTACTTGATGGCAGTGTGAAAGGGGTATTACTGAACCAGTCTTAAATTGTTCCTAAAAAGGCAGATCTAGTCAATAGGCTGGAGCAGTAAGTGACCAATTTTGCCACGTACATTAAGTTCAAATTTGCTGTGAACAGGCACAATTAGTGCTGTTAGCTGATAGAACTCCTGACCATATATATATTTCAGGCATACTGATAAACATATGATCATTTCTTATATACAAAATATACATAAAGTATTATGGCATTTATTATTATCATTATTTATTTTTAGTTTATTAATACAAAATTTAAGTTTATTATCAGTTCTATGTACTATGGTACTATGGTAATCATGAAACCTATGTTTGTTTTTTTAAAAGCAGTGCATTTGTTAATGCATGTCCTTTGCTACCAGATCTACACATTAAATTGCAATGAAAATTATAGTTACTACACATGTAATCTTTGTTTTTTTTCTGTTTATTTTATTCACACTTAGAAAAAATATAAATTTTCTAAATTACATGTATTTACAGTTTAATTGTAATGTACTCATTACAAATTTAGTTGCAAAGATGTAAATCTATACATTTCAGAATATAAACATAGCAAGGAACAGAGAATACATAAGATATTAATCAATATAATCTATCAATAATGTAGCTGACTTCTAATGTCCTAGACATATTTAATGATCCACTATATGGCTACAGAAGATCCGAATGGGAAGCAGTTTTTTTGTGCACACCATGCTTCCTGCCCACAAGTCTAGTAGACCAGAGTGGGGGAGGTTACCCAAAAAGTGACAAATAGCCCTGTAATATAATACAGGAGACATATATAAAAATGGAGTAAAAGTTACTTTGAAAAAGACTCTTGGTGCTCTATTCATCATGTTAATCATTGCTCTGGTGCGGAGACAGCTGATCCAAAAATCAGCTGTCTCCCCGGAACTTTTAACGGCTACTTTCGGAGGAGTGAATCTTTTCACTGCTCCTTTTGGAGCCAGGGGTGCCGAGAGGGAGGAGGGGGGCGGATATAAATTACCCGGGCCTGGGCTTGCTGGAGGGGCCCAGGTCTGGCACCGCCCCCCCTCCCTTCTACATCACAGAAGCCCAGCACACGCTGCTGTGTGCTGGGCTGCAGTGGGAGACTGCTCGCAGCTGCTAAGCAGCAGCTGGAGCAGTCTCCTATGCCTATGGGGGGAGCGATCACGCTGATCACGCCCCCTATTGGCTGTGCGCTGGGCTGAGGGGCTCACAGCTACCCCTCCAGCGCGCAAATGTTTTTTTTCTCCTAAGGGGCGTGACCACATCTCCCGCGATTAGGCCATGCCCCCTGTCACCCGGGCCCAGAGCAGCTCTTGGTGGCCCCGTTTGGAGCAGTGTAACTAGTGCGTAGGTCACACGTGCACACAAGTGCCCTGGCATACGGTGGAAGGAGCTAGACCGAGGCGGAGAGATCTGAATTGTATTTTCGGAGCTTGATGAATTCCTGTCCCCATACTAGTGTATGGGGACAGCGGGCCATTCCTGGAGAGGAAGGTAAACAGGAGATGTCTGTGATATCTACTGTATTACCTTTTTGATGAATGGCCCAAAAACTTAATTTCTACAAAAGCATGTGAAAATGTTCATTTTCACCTGCTTTTGTAAAATTTAAGTGATGATGAATAGGCCCCTTTATGTAATAAGGGGGTCATTCAGACCCGCTCGCGAGCGAAGGTCACTCGCTAGCGGGTTGATGTTACCCCAATGCGCATGTGCACGATGGAGGGAGCTCCATCGTGCGCATGCGCGAGACCCGGACTGCGACAGCCAAGCTGTCGCTCCAGGTCTCGCACCAAAGGGGGCGTGCTGTCGATGTTGATTGACAGCATGCCCCCTTTGGTGGGTGTGCCAAGGGCGTGGCGGCCAGACGGAGGCGTTCCCATGGGAATGCCTACCGTCTGAAGCCGGCCCCACTGACATCAGTAATGATGTCAGTGGGAGTGACTTTGGCTCTGATAGAGCTAAAATCACTCCTGGGCTTGCGGAAGCGAGACCCTACCGCAGGGTCTCATCGCAAGCCCGATGGTCGCGATGGTCTTTGACCATCGCGACCATCATCATGGACGCTTGCTATAGCTCTGGGTGGTCACCCACAGCTATACGAGCATCCAGGAGGATGCTCCATTTTCATGGAGGAGGGCCCTGCTTCAGAGCGAGCGCTCTGGTCAGAGCGTCCGGCTCTGAATCAGGCCCTAAGTGTGTTTTTCAGAACCTGCTTATATATACTGTAGTAGAATATAGCTAATTAGAGGTATTAACAAGTCCGTCTCGCCACCACTTTATTATTGCCTAATGTAACCAATGGGCAATAAATGTAAGCTGTCTAGTTTACATATGCCAATGTTGTGTGTTTATCTTTTTATGTATTTTACTGATTGGTCAATCAACCAGTTTTCCTTTTTCAAGACTGTTGAAATAGCAATGAGTATTAAATAATGTAAACTTTTATAGTGCAAAAATACATAAAACCTTTTACTGGTCCAGCAGTAACATCTATTTCTAAACATTTAAATAACTCTATATTACAAAAGCTAAATCCAATTGCCATGTGCCAGCAACATGGACCATCCATATGTACAGTACTGTATGCCATGTTCTTCCTAGTCAGGGCTGATGTATCCATCTGGACAAACACAATTAGCCTGAAGCAAAAGAGAAACAAAGTAAATGAATTTGCCAGAACAATATAATAACTGATACTGTAGTAACCAAAAGTTTAACTTTAAACATCAATGTTCCTTTTTTCCCTATTTTTGGTTTAAAAAAATAAATTAATGAAAGGAGTATTCATATCTTCTAAAATGATCTCTCATCCACAGTAATTGGCTAGTTGTCGATGAAGCTGATTGGACAAAATGCAGCAACCATCCAACAAACTCCACTGATACCAACTCAATGCCTATAGTATAGTTTCAAAGTTCTTCAGGCTGTTCTGGGAAAAGATACTGATCATGATTCTGCTAAACAGAGTTTCATCTATGAGTGGAGTTTTCTTTTTACATCTATTAGCACTGGGACCTTTATTTTTAAGACTGGCTGACCAAAGTTCGTAAAAATGTGCTTTTATATCTCTGACTAGAACATGAATGTGCTATATAAAAATGTATTTGTATAAAAAGTAATGAGTGTACATGACAATACTACATCATGTGCTAGAATGATTACATCATAGTCATGATCTCAGTCACAATATACTGTGTATAACATATGCAGGCAATCTGTCTAGTCACTGTACAGGTCTGGCTGCAAAAACCAGAATGATGTTCCGTTTGGCAGTGTGTACATGATACACTAATCATGTCCAAATAACAAATGTCCCATTGCAGCTCACCGAAAATATGACACACTGACCCAAATACTCAGGTCATCTGAAACAGAGTGATTAGCTACCAAAGTTATCCTAATAACAATGGGAGTTTTCTATTTCCTGCTGTCTTCCAGTTCCTTTTATCTCTAATTAACAGAGGCTGACCACAAGTACCTTGTAAACATATACAACATGTCGTAAGGAACATAGCTTATGTTACAACATGTAAGCATTGCAATGTTATTATGTGCAGATGAGTCAATGACCAAAATGCTATTTTTAGCATATAGATGAATCAGCTAACCTAACCTAAACAACACAGTGAACACAAGATAGCGTAATCCATTTCCATCATCCATTCAAGTCATTATAAATAAATAAAGTATCTGCAAATAACAATATTATGGTGTCATGTTGAATTATAAGTTCATAGCACCACTACACTAGTTTGTACACTAACATACTGTGTATATATATATATATATATATATATATATACACAGTATGTGTTTTCAGCTGTGCGTAAGACACTGCAGCCACAGTGCCCTTCATATGTGTTCATCTTATCCTCATCTTTTTGTTTTTTGTCAGAGAATATTTTCAGGGTCGTTTATATAAACAAACAAACAAATAAACAAACAAAAAAGAATCGAATGTGTTATCGAAGTACAAATATGTACCATATTATGAATGTTAGGAGAAAATACCACAAGCCTCTATAAAGGGTCATCACTTAATTTCTACAAAAGCTGGTGAAAATGAACATTTTCACCTGCAATTGTATATATTAAGTATTAGGACATGCTTGCCGGAATGGCCCGCTGTCCCTATACACTAGTATAGGGACAGAATTCATCAAGTTCCAAAAATGTGGGAGCCTTCCCCATCTACAGATAGCGTTTGCTCCCCCAACCCGCTCCTTCCCTATGGATCCATTCGCCCCTGTCCGGCTCCTTCCGCAGGATGCCAGAGCTTTTGTACGCATGACTGACCTGTAGGTCACGCAGGTGCACTAGTCTTGGGGAGACAGCTGATTTTCAGATCAGCTGTCTCCGCGCCGGAGCAATGGCAATGATGAATTGCTCCAGCGCTCGACCGAGTTAGTATGTTAATTATCAGGGTCTGTTTGGCCCCTGATAATTAACATAATGAATAGAGCCATAATAGAGGTAAACAAATATTCACTAATAATAGTGAGCATTTACACCATGTCTTCTGTCTTAACACTTATACGTTTTGTATGGCAGTGTTTAATAAACGGAAGTTTTATGTATGTTGGTCAGTGATGTTTTTGGCTTTGTATGTGTGGAACAATGACTCCATACTGAAAGCCAAAACCCTCTTTACCATCACATACTGTATAACCATGTTTTCCGACCTTTTGGCTGCCTCCTCAGGAGAAGGTAGCCAGGTCGGTACTGCCAAGAGTACCGGCATTGTGGAGCAGTGCGGAGCGAGGACGATGCAATTCAACAAAATTTGCGTCATTGGCCGCCTGTACCTGGGAGACATGTCCATCTTTCCGGGTTTCGGAAGCCTCCCGGCCATTCCGGGACGGTAGACAAGTATGCATATAACAGTATTTATCACATGGTGTTATTGGGTGGAGAAAAATTAAGACTTGTTGCAAATTCTTTGTTCGAGAAAACATTATGTGACACATTTAGGTTTTTAATAATAATAAGCGACCTATTTATTAGTAATGAATAATAAGAAATACTTTATTTTTCAGCTCAGTTTACTATTAAATATCGCTGGTCTGTTTATCTGGCCAGTCCTGGTTCCCTCTGTGCATGTGTGACCCAGTTTTGCTAGCTCTCACATGAGCACTGACCTGCAAGCCTGGACTTGGGCATGCAATTGCAGATTCAATGAAAATAAATAAATGTAATTATCCAAGGAAAGAAAATTTTTTTTGTTTATTTATAAAGCATTTTTTGATCGCAGGACAGAGGGGGTGCCTGTGCAGCCACTAAACTTGTTACTTAGGCTTCCCATACTTTGGGAAAGCTTTTGCGTGCGATCCCCAGCAATAGCTACTGCTGGTGATAGTCTGTGATAAACATTGCCGGCAGTAACCGATCATAAATAGAGAAAAAGCAGGAGAAAGGGATGTTCTCATATCAATAAATACAGTAGGCCCCTATATTTTACCAATTACTTTTCGATGTTTCTTTAAAGCCTGAACCTGTTTCCTGGTTGTTAAAATAATTTATTTGGCTACACTGGATAAATGTTTGCTTCACATTTTCTTGTACTCACCGCATTGTCCATATTGCATGAGAGCCATGTGAATGTGTCTTGTAGATACTGGTTACCAAAGCCCATAATCCTGTTTGCAGGGTGAGTGGAGAGTCCTACAACTTGTTTTGTAAAGTGAACAGAGAATGCAAATTTCATGTCCTCGGGAGTTGCATCTGTTCCCCTGTTTTTGACTTCCTTGTCAATATAGACATCTGCAAGCTGCTTGAATGAATTATAGGAGATGTCTCTGAAGAATTTATTGAGGGTAGGGTCTTCCTTAATCTATAAATATGATGAAATGTTTCTTTAGTAAACATCAATCCCCTTCCATATCAATTACTTTTATGTTTGACATTGTTTTCAACATTAGAATATGAATTGTCAGATGTTACTTAAATATTAACAATCATAATTATTATCCTTTTATTCATATAGCAACAATGTATTAGAACATCTCATTTCTCTTAAATAGCTTTTATTAAGACATAATAGTCCCTGACCCAGTCCAAGTTACACACCCGGAAGTTACTGCAAGGCGGCAAATCTAACTACTGTGTCACCATGATATAAATATTTATTTACTTATCTGTGTAAATATATACATACTGGGTCCTTCCTCCTGACTGAATCTGCATTACATAGCTATATCAGAGACTGCAAAATTGTGCAGCTATGAGCTAAGAATAGAGTTATAAATGTAATATATATATATATTACACCCTGAGGAAAGAACGTTTAGATATTTTGAAATGTCAGTGCATTTTTAATACTCCTTACTTTCATCTAAGACCTTGAGTGCTGCCTCTTCATTTCCCTTCTAGTGGAATGTTCACCTCCATGAAATTATTATGAGGGCATCAGTGAGCACTTTTTTTCAGATGAAAGCGGCACTCTGGTACAGTACATGCAGAAATGATGAACAATTGTTGCCAACGTTTCAGAATTTAACCTCTGACAAAAGATTACATTCTGAAACAACTGTTCCTCATTTCTATATGGATTGTGCCTGAGTGCCACCACTGTATGCAAGTTTATAAATGTATATGTATACACATATTTTATTCAGATAAGTATGTTCTTGTACATGTCACAGCATTACTGTCTTGCAGTAAAGGATTTGAGTTTACCACTTATACAAGTTTTCACTTGTGCAACAACTGATACTTTTAACATGTGAATAATATAAGACATCCTTTTCAGATTCACACAAATACATTACATACCTTTCTATCATATACATCCCCCTGTTTTTGGAGAATGGAGACAATTTTCCTAATGACAGTTTCTGGAACAGAAAAAATTAACCAGGTTATTTACAAACAAAAAACAGTAGCACATAACACTGAGTGTCTCATTGAGAAGAAAACTATTTCTGTAAAAGGAGATGGGTGCAGGATTTAAAGATTTTATTATTTTGCTATTTTAACCATTTCCATTAAACATAATTCTCCATTTAGAGTTATATAGATTTTGTCCCCCTAAGGCTGGGTACACACCTAAAGATTTTCTGTCCAACCATCCAACTATTTGATTGGGTGGAATGAAACTCTGGTAAGGTATGAAAGCAAATGACAATCAGCAATTTGCTCCCAAACGCCAGAAAATGGACAAAAACTGTTGTTTGAACAAATTGTTTAGATCAAACAATTAACAAACTTGTCTGACGACCATTTTCATCTGTTTTCTGGCATTTAGGAGCAAATTGGTGATCATCATTTACTCCCATACGTTACCAGATTTTCATTCCAACCAATCAACTAGTTGGATGGTTGGACAGAAAACCTTTACGTGTGTATGCAGCATAAGTCAGAGGGCCTGATTCAGAGATGGCCAGAATTGTAAAGCCGCACACAAGCAGCTGTGCAATTCTGTCCATCTAAAATCTTAATGCAGCAGGAGGTGTCTGTAGGAAACAGGCATCTCCTTTCTGCATCTGCGATTCCAGATCTGCTGCCAAGATGGCAGCTTGGGATCACCATTGCAATCATCGGTTGCAATGGTTGCTCCTATGACCAGGTTTGCGGAAGCTGAAGCTTACCGCTGCCTGACTGACCCATGTCACTTGCAAGGCCAAGAAATCTGCGGCCACCGACTCAGACCCTTGCCTTGTCCCTCCAGAAAATGTGGGCTACATGCCCCCGTTTCCAGAAATTGTGGCCAGCCACGCCCCTGCTCCACCCCCCAAACACTTGAGCATGTCAATCATACTGCTGCTTGGCAGGGTCTGTGAGCTGAGATTGCAGAACACGTTGTGTGCATCCGCAGACCCCAAAACATTGGAGAAATGCTGCGCTAACCATCGGGTGAGCATACATCTGTGACTCAGGCCCAGAGATTTAAAGTCCTGTTTACTATTATGCAGTGATATCATAAATTAGTTATTGGACAATTTTGTTTTACAGAATATCACCAGAGCCACTGAATGATACTCGGTGGAATGGCAATACTGGCTGACAGCGGTAAGTATACTGCATCGCTGTCCAGTCTTGACGCACCTGTGGAGATGTTACCGATGTGTACTAAATATAGTGTCCTACTTATATAAATTTACTTACCATTGTCCAGCACTTCTGTATTTAATTCTTCACCTAAACTTGGCTTCCTTGTTCCTATTTCCAGATTATCAATATCTTTAACAAGGTGCTCGATCTCTTCAGACACTTGCTGGTAATAAAAATTCTCATTCTTTTCACCTACCCAAATGACATTAGAAATATGGTGACATGTTTGTATAATCTGATGTGAGCAATGTGACTGTGCTCATATAATCCAGAGCTGGAGTTATGTAAAATGAAACTGAATTTCATGGCAAATTTGCACAAGGGAATGTGTTACATCACACTTTTGTTTAAGGAAAGCAAATCCATAAATGTGTTTGTGCAAAAAAATGCCTATGATTCATATAATTATTGCATATTTACAGTAAGTGTGCATTTTCTGTTTGAGGGAAGAAAAAGCAGGGACGGTGTAAAATTAGGGAAACCAGTATTTACTTTGTATGGATGAAGTTAATATTTTTATCAAGCTAGTGAGAATTGCAGAGAGTCTATATAGAGGAGTCATTGATTAGGTAATTACTGTATGATCATTAAGTGGCAAGAGTGATAATCAAGTGTTATAGTTGTATTAATTTGTGTAAATGCAATGATTTCATCACAGATAAATCTCAATTAATAAAACAGTACCAAAAACTTTGTCACAGTGATAAATAAACTAAACAGCAAGACAACAGTTAGCACTTGTCCAGCATTAATTGTAGAAAAGTAAAACATACTAGAAAAACTAGAGGTCCCACTTATCACAGGTTGGGTACGGGATGCTGGCTGTCGGGATTCTGGCGCCGGGATTTTGACTGCTGTTGGGATTGTGGCTCCGGAATTCTGAGAGCTGGCATCCCGACCACCAGGATGGTAACTACATCCCCTTATCACTACCTCCACGTAATCATAATGAAACTGTTAATGTTTTACAGGCTCCACAAGAAACCTGGTGCTTTCTACAAAAATATTAACACATTTAATGGGTTATAATCACCAAATTCCTAATAGAAAATGTTTGCCTGCCACTCTTTCTTTAAGAATTGGGCTGTTTGTACAATTTTTATGGACTATAGTTTCTACCCTGATTGGTTCAGGCAATACTGTAAATACTTACATGGCTTGAGTGGTAATGGCTTATTGATGCGCTTCAGTGGGAGATGCGTGGGCCTCTTCAGCTTCTCTTCCTCTGACACGTTCTTCTTTAAGGAACGGGTTCTTCGGATGCTATTTTTCCTTAAGCTGTTTCTTTTGTCAGTGTGAATGCAATGTCCATCGGTTGGAGAACTCCCAGAGTCTTGAATCATCTTATTCACCACAGTTACATTTTGCTCTGAGCGGTTTTCAGCTGTTTTAAAAATATTACTCAGAAAGGTCTTAAACCATGAAGCCTTTTTGTTACTATTAACCTTGAGGATAGTTTCTGGTTGAATCTTCTGTATAGTAGTTTCATTGATTTCTGTATTTTTGCCTTCCATAGCTGTCTTGTTTGTCACTTGAACCTCTGCCTTAGTAGATATAAGCATGTTATTTTTCTTTACTGTTTGTTTAAATTTGCTGCGGTCGCTGTATGATCTCCGCACCTTTTTCTCACTGGATCTCACCTCTGTTCTTGCTTCCCTACTGCTTAAACTCCTTTTCACATACATTTCCAGCACCATTTTGGCCTCCTGCTTGTTTAAAGAAACAAACTTCCCTCTTAGTTTCCTTTCTATTTCTGGGCTTTTGCTTGCTGCCTCCTCCATTTTATGCCTGTATTATAAACATAATAATACATATTACTATTTACAGTCAGGAGACAGGTCAAGGAAGCTTTTTAATTATTCATAGTAACATAAATAATTATAGACACACACCAACACAAAGTAATACTTACATCTTTACTCTCAAGCATGTACACACGACCGTATAACCAGATATACTGGGAGTACATTTACAGGAAGGAACTTACACGCTTGTACACAGATGCTCACAATTGCACAAATGGGCTTAGACAAAAATAGGAAGGTGATACTTCTGCACAAACACAATGAGCTGGTCTCAGATCTTCTACATTACTCTTCCAATGGTAGTGTAACTGAAAGATCATGCTAGAAGTGGCACATTGCTTCTGAATGTGCCACCCTCCCACCTTTGTAGAACAGATAACTAAATTTGTTTTGTTCTTTTCGATTTTGCTATTAGATAAGAAAACATATGCTTAAGACAAGAAGCATAAAATAATGTTTCAGAACAACTGCCATTTCCAAACTATTCTCTGGCATTTCCTTATTCTGAAACTTTAAATTCATTCACTGCAGATTTTTGCGGTATTTCAAATTAAGGATCTGATACTGAAATAGGAGCAAAGCAAAATGGAGTATGGTTGCACCTGGACAAATAAATAAATTAAATATATATATATATATATATATATATATATAAATAGCTGGCTGGCCGGCACTCCACAATTGAATACTTTAGTGCCTGGGTGCCCTCAAATGAGTGTAATGTAGAGAAAGAAAGCTGTGGCACTCACAGGACTTTTATGGTTAAATAAACGCTGGTGACACTACACCTATGTCTCTTAGTCGACTAAGAGACTTAGGTGTGGTGTCACCAGCGTTTATTTAACCATACAAGTCCTGTGAGTGCCACAGCTTTCTTTACACATATATATATATATATATATTTATTTATTCTCTCTGCATGCAAGGTAAGCACTGGCTGCTTTTACATGTATCCCACAAGTGCTGGACAATTAATACAGCCCCTCTTAAATCTAAATCACCAAATCACCCTGCACATTTTAAACCGTCCCCATCTGCAGTGCAACATGGTTTTCCCAGGGTGCACAAGGTACAGCTCCAGTGGCCAGTCTGAGTAAGCCTAAGCTTATTCAGACTGGCCGCCATAGCTGCTCAGCCCGGGCCAGGAAATCTATGTCAGAAGATGCAGATCCTGGCCTTGGCATGTCTACAAAATGGGGGTGACCATCGGGTTTGTATACATCTTTGAATCATGCCCATAGTGTGCAAAAACAGTATATCCCAATGGAGTGAGCAAAAAATTTACATTATATAGCAAAGTTCTACATAATTTGATTCAAAATCTAGAAAACAACCACTGGCCCATTCTAGCATCTATTTCACAACATGTTATTCAATTGTGTCATTTGTTTTTAAAATAATGTTTTTAGATGTATATTTGTCTTGAAGAAATACATATTTTACCTATATTCTTACTGTGAATGTTACTTATTTTATAGTCTTCATATAATATTACTTAAATATACTGTATAATCTAGTCTCAATTTCATTTAATTTACCTTTCTGTTTCCATATTACTGTATCTTGCAGTATGTCCCAGGTGCTCTGCTGTTTGCCGACTCTCACTGTACTGTTTCAGTACAGTAAAGGCTAGTACAGCTAGGTGATCTCAGTGTCTATATATAAGCTACCAATGAGCAGGTAGAGCACAGGTAAGAACTGCCTCCTGTGGTTTCCCCACAATACGTAGAAAGCATAGCTCATCCATACATGGATCTCTCAGTTTTACTTCCTTATTGCTACATGTTTTGAATTATACTGTGAATGGAAACCTGTTTTTCCATAAGTGATAAGACAGTAAACCATTAGGGAAAATACTGTAGGAGTTTCTGGTAATACTCTCTGCCCCTGGCTCTAAAATAAACACTTGGCACCTTCTTTATAGACACCGCAGGCTGAAACAGACGTGCATATGGGTAATCAGCATGAACTTTGAACACGAGTTAATTGTTCCTTGAAATCCATTTATTAGAGGGAAAGAAAAACCATCATGATTATTTATATTTCTCTCAATCAGAACTATTTACTATGATTAGGATTTGAAGCATACTTGCCTACTTTTGAAAAAGCATTTCAGGGAGATTGTGAAAGCAGCACCTATGAGCGCGTGTTACAGTGGGCGTGTCCTGATAAATCTGAGAGGCGTGTCCTACATGTGATGGGCGTGTACTGATAAATCTGAGAGGCGTGTCATACATGTGATGGGCGTGTACTGATAAATCTGAGAGGCGTGTCCTACATGTGATGGGCGTGTCCTGATAAATCTGAGAGGCGTGTCCTACATGTGATGGGCGTGTACTGATAAATCTGAGAGGCGTGTCATACATGTGATGGGCGTGTACTGATAAATCTGAGAGGCGTGTCCTAAACCTGACTTACATCCAAATGTAACCAGCCCAAAAGCAGTTAGTAAGATCTGTTTGTTGATGAAAACACACTAATACTTTGCAAAAATTCATAGGGATCATTGTGCCTTATAATAACCAATGCAAGGAAATGACACTAATGATCATATTGGAATGTATATTTCTCTGTTTTTTAATATAACAGCTTCATAATGGGAGTAAGGATGAAATGAGGGAGATTGCTAGACTCATCAGGGAGACAGGGAGATTGCTACTATTTCAGGGAGTCTCCCTGACAATGAGGGAGAGTTGGCAAGTATGATTTGAAGTACTACTGTATTGGTGGCAGTGCATTAATAGTTGCCCATTCTAAAAATAGAGATGAAACTTTTCAAAAATATTCAGGTAAAGGCAATATAAAATAAATTGTGTAGTTTGATTGCAGCAAGGAGTTATAATATATAAAACCTTTTGCTATTAGTAGTTTGTGCCAAATGTGCACTTTTGGAGGCTCCACCAATTTTTGTTTTATCATCGTGCCATGTCATATTCACACAGAATATCTTATTTTATTTCTTAAACAGGCCTCATGAATTTTATACTGCTTATTTGGAACAGATAGGACTGTCATTTGACATCATATTTGCATGAATATCTTTTTAATCTGCGAGCATCATATGAATTAAAACAGAAAAATACTAAGTGTTTTTTTTATGATTCTTTTCTTTGGTACCTTCACTCTCTAAATATGTCCTACATTGTATTAATTGGCTTCTAATGTTTAGGGGAAAGAGTTGCAAAGGGGTTTTATCTGTTCACACAGAATAAGCAGAGAAGGTAAGAAGGAGCTCAGGCAGCATTATTATCCTTTAGTTTTGAAGTACCAGAAAGTAATCATACAAATCACATACCTGTATATACAAATTAAATATAATAACATATCATGCAAGTTCAAAAATATCCTGCTGGGTACACACTACTAGATATATTGTTTGATCGAATGTTATATCGGTAGCGGATAGGCGGGTGCGTACACCCGATATGTCTGTGAATAACAAATAACGTAGTTCACAGACATATCAAGTTGGCCCTTGCAGATATTTTGGTACACCTGGTTGTGTTTATGGGCGGCCCACCCACAGATGGCGCAACGACTGGTAGGCCACTTCATCGGGTAAGTGTGTACCCAGCTAGTTCTGCTATTTAGAGTGTGGGAGTTTAGGATTACAAATATTTTTTTTTTCCCAATTACCCACTGGTTATCTCTTCTTGCATCAATGACACACAAGACTGCTGCTACTGAAACATGGTCAATTCCCATTTGCCCTGAGGTAGAGTACACATAGTCTGTTGTATAAGACTTTGGAATGCTGATAACAAACAGTAACATGTTACTTTTGTTTCTCGCTTGGCTCAATAAAACTATGACATATTTATTTTTTACTGCTTCCCCATTTTGCACATTAAAATGTGTTATCTATACAAATAAGCCATTTGTATTATACATGGTAGTAGTACAATGATTTCTTTCTTCTGTCATCCAATAGTTTGGATCCATTTTATGTGTATTACTCTGGGAATGGGTTTTAGGATTGTGATTGGCAGAGTTTTAATGGTTCAAAAGGTAAGGATTGAATCCGCACTAGACAAAACAACGGTCCATATATTAATCATAAATGTACCATTTTTGTCTTTTGGTTTTTGCTTCTCTTTGCAAAAAAAGAAATAGAGTTTTAATGGTGTCACATCTCCTGCTTACATAGACATTTTCAGTTGTGAGAGACACTGTGGCTGATGTCACATCATTTTATTAAATTATTATGACAAAAGTGAGTGCAAAAATAGCGTATTTATGCCCACATCTCCAGATGCGTACATCTCCACTTCAGCATCATATGTGCCTGGGTTATGACAAATGATAATCATCAGCACATATTTATAATGTACCTGTTCTATAGCAGGTGCAGAATATGTGCTTCCTAATATGGGTATATGCATATTCCTGCAGGCATAATCTACATTGATGTGATGCCCTTTATCCATCCTGTATGCCCATGTCCCTTCCCTTCTCCATTCTGCCTTTCCAACCGCAAGGAGGTGCACCTGCTATATATGGGCATGTTTGCAGTGGCATAACTATAAAATTTGCTCCCCCATGCCATAAAAAGTTTCAGGCGCTCCCCCCCCCCCTTCCCCGCCCAAAGATCAAACACACCCAAAGACGACGTTAAAGGTGTGTGGTTACATGATACAGTAACGTGCCTTACACATTATGACACACTAAGTAATGCCACTTATAACACAGTGTACCACACCGGAATGCCCCTTACAACACATTATGCCACACAGCAATGCCCCTTACACATGCCACACAATAATGCCATGTATAACACATAATGACATACAGTAATGCCCTTATAACAAATTTATGCCACGCTGTAATGCCCCTGTTTCACATTATGCCACACTATAATGCCACATACAATACATTATCCACACAGTAATGCCCCTATTAGCACATTGTGCACACAGTAATGCCAAATACACATTATGCCAAACAGTAATGCCCATTACATCCCACCCTGACAGATCTACTTCATCAACACTCCTCTCTGCTCCTGCCAGTCTGTCACCTCAGCTCAAGACAGGTTGCACAGATTTTATGTCCGTGTAGAACCAGATTATTGGGAACATAGTTTATAACCTGTAAACTGCGTGTATCAAGTTAGTGCCCCTTATACAGTGCCCCCTATACTAGTGCCCCTTATGCAATGCCCCCCTGTAATAGTGCCCCTTATGCAATGCCCCCTGTAATAGTGCCCATTATGCAGGGCCCCCTGTAGTTGTGCCCATTAAAGTAGTGCCCCCTGTAGTTGTGCCCCATATGCAATGCCCCCTATACTAGTGCTCCTTATGCAATGCCCCCTGTAATAGTGCCCATTATGCAGGGCCCCCTGTAGTTGTGCCCATTAAAGTAGTGCCCCCTGTAGTTGTGCCCCTTATGCAATACCCCCTGTAGTAGCACCCATTATGCAAGGCCCCCTGTAGTTGTGCCCATTATGCAGGGCCCCCTGTAGTTGTGCCCATTAAAGTAGTGCCCCCTATATTTGTGCCCCATATGCAATGCCCCCTATACTAGTGCTCCTTATGCAATGCCCCCTGTAATAGTGCCCATTATGCAATGCCCCCTGTAGTTGTGCCCATTAAAGTAGTGCCCCCTGCAGTTGTAACCCTTTTAGTAATGCCCCCTGTAGTTGTGCCCCTTCTAGTAGTAGCCTCTTTTAGTAGTGCCCCCTGTAGTTGTGCCCCTTCTAGTAGTGCCCCTGTAGTTGTGCCCCTTTTAGTAGTGCCCCACTGTAGTTGTGGCCTCCCCAAACCTCTCTCCCTCCCCTCCTCTCCCCCCCTCCCTCACTTACCTGACTTTGAGCGCTGTCATCCGCATTGTCTCTCCCGCTGCCACGCTGACTGGATCTAAACAAATCCAGCAGACGCAGCCGCGCAGGTTCCCCAGGTCGCGGGTGACGTCATGACGTCACCCACGCACTGCATTACTGGGAACGCTGGCCTCTGAAGTGATCGGAGGCTTCCTTAGCCTCCGATCATTTCAGAGGCCAGCGCTCCCAGTAATGCAGTGGCGTAACCACTGCCCCCGTCGCCCCCAAGCTACCCGGCGCCTCCAAGCCACCGCGGGGGCTGCGGGGGCAGTAGTTACGCCACTGCATGTTTGTATTTGCACATATATGTGCATTCGTTTGGTGGGCATGTGCAGTGGCAATTTACACTAAGCAAACTGTCATTATGCCCTCTGACCATTATTATCAATGCAGTACAAATGTAAACTCTAGGAAGAGCAAAGCTGAAAGTAACATGGACCATTTTTTTGTTATTTATGATTGTTATTACTTTTAATATAAACAACACTTGGAAAGGCATGTAAAAATCTGTGAAAAATATGATTACCTTCTGCACATTATGGGCAGGTTGTACTAAGCATCCCATCGCGGATGTGATATACCTCGCCACTTATAGGGTACATACCGGTATATTCAAACATCAGAACATGCAGAAATAAGGATATAAGTCACAGCTGCCATACCTTATAGACACAATATTTAATCTGTCCCCTTCTCCCTTTCCCTAGCCTCACTAATCATAGATCACAGCAGTGGAGATGCCCAGGAAGTTGGCCTGTTCAATAAATAAACATAAGAAACCATAAAAAAGAAAATACTAAGTAAATTACTGTGACGTTATATCCATAATTATTTTATTAGTTTACTGTAAAGCTGGATTACAGCTGGATCTGTAGACATAGCTGTGCTAATGTCAGTTTATGATGTTTGTATCATTCTGTCTCGGCATCCATCTGGGTATAAAGGTTAACTTATTATACGTGCACCTTTGTTTCTTTATTATGTCAGGGTATCACAAGGAATAGCACCGATTATAATATATATGAATTATGAAGTGAAATGAAGGACAGGACACAGAAAGTGAAATGGTAACTTGGAACACAAATGTGAAAGAAGCCGTGTCTGTGTGTACTGTAACTAAGTAACTTCCATACTGAGAAACACCACATAATGGAGAGGGACCGACGGCATGGTGAAAAGACTGTCAAAGGTAACCTTAGTTTCCCTAATTGACAGTAAATAGCACAGATACACAGGAACAGCAACAGACACAAACACATAAAGGACCACATATGACCAAACCGCTGGTGAAGAGAGGGGTTTTCAGTGTAGATTTTTATATGTGGATCTTTGTCATTTTCAGTGACCTCAACAAAGGCCTTAATATGCACCTTGTAACATTTAAAGTTCTAATTAACATTTAATATATACAGTCAGGTGCATAAATATTGGGACATTGACAGAATTTTCATATTTTGGAATCTATTCACCACCACAATGGCTTTGAAATGAAACAAACAAGATGTGCTTTAACTGCAGATTTTCAGATTTAATTTGAGGGTAATTACATCCAAATCAGATTAACGGTGTAGGGATTACAACGGTTTCTATATGTGCCTCCCACTTTTTCAGGGACCAAAAGTAATGGGACTATCAACTCAAAAGCTAATTTGATGAAAGCGTTGGAGCAAATGTATCATTGCTCTGGGGCGGGGACAGCTGATCCAAAAATCCTTTCGTAGCAGTGACGCTAGTGCGCATGTGTGATCTACAGGTCACGCATGCGCACAAGAGCCCCGACATCCGGTGGAACAGGTGCAATACAAAAGCGGGAGCACACTTCATCTGAAGATGGTGAATCCTACCGCACTCAAGCTCAGAAAATATTATAGCCCATACTGTGTGGGGACAGCGGGCCATTCTGCCTGAGGAAGGTAAGCAGTAGATACCTTCTTGATGAATAGCCCAAACATTTAGTTTTTACAATTGCAGGTGAAAATGTTCATTTTCACCTGCTTCTGTAAAAATTAAGTGATGATAAATAGGCCCCTTAGAGTAAAGAGTAAATCTAGCTGGGACAGAGCCAGCCCTAGGCATAGGCAAACTAAGCAAATGCCTAGGGCATTTAGAATGCCTAGGGGCATCCAAGCCCACCTAGGGCCGGAGGTTGTTTGGGGCAGGCATGGCCAGGGCACCTGCTTCCGACTGGGCAGAAACTCTGGAAGCTTAACAGCATCCACGATCAGGCTCAGCAGCAGCAAACAATGTGCGAGCAGCCGGCAGTGGTTTGCTAGGGTGGGGCACCTGGATGGTGGCTAGTGGTTAGCGCTAGGGCGGCATGCATCGGGACGCAGCCTGTCAGCCTGAGCCAGGAAAAGCGGGTCCTATACCCGTGACTTGCTGTACTTCCAGTCGGGTGGGCGGCTCTGCAGGCTGTGCTCAAGTAAAGTAAGTCTGGAACTGGGAGAGCACTGGCAGGGGTACTGTGGTGCTCACTGCTGGGAGGGGGGGTGCTCTGCTGGGAGAGGGGTGCTTGATGAGTGTGTTTACTGACACCCTGCTGTGCTGGGAAAGGGGTACTGGGCTGGGTGAGGGGGGATGCTGTGCTGGAATAGGGGTTCTGGGTCAGGTGAGGGGTGCCTTCATGCTTTGCTGGGAGAGCAGGGTGCTGTGCTGGGTGAAGACCGGGGTGATGGGTGAAGGGTGCTGTGCTGGTAGAGGGGTGAGGGGTGCTATGATCTGTGCTGGGAGAGGGGTGATGTGCTAGGAGAGGGGTGAAGGCTGCTGTACTTGGTTAAGGGTGCTGTGCTGGGAGAGGAGTGATGGGTGCTGTGATCTGTGCCATGCTATGAGAGGAGTTCTGGGTGAGGTGTGCTGGGTACTGTGATTTGTGCTGGGAGAGGGGTGCTTGGTGATGTGTGCTGTGATGGAAAAGGGGTGCTGGGAGCACAGTACAATGGGGGAAGGGGCCACATCACAGCAAGACCACACCCCTTCCTTGAGGCCACACCTCTTTTCAGGATCCCAAGGGGGGAGGAGCACCACCCAAACTCTTGCCTAGGGCACTAATTTGGCTATGGCTGGCTCTGAGCCAGGAGATGCAATTACTAATGCTTGCAGTTAGGAGGTGGGGAGTTACATAGTTATGAGAGTGGTGCATTCTTGCTGAACATTAATGAGCACCATTAAAATAAAGATGCCCAACATTGTATGATAAATACAAAGGCAGTTTTTCCCTGCATAATTTAGATTTGCACCCTGTAGCTGGATTACACCTGAGGCAATACTGTATACACTATTTGACTATGGGCCTGATTCAAATTTGTACACAAACCTAATGGCTTAGTACATCTCTGATATTTGGCAATCTGCGCATGCGCAGGATCTGTATGGCGCATGTGCAGATCTGGCTCTGTAGTGCCCCCTAAGCGGCAGGATGATTGAAATGTGGCAGCTGTTTAGGGCATTACAGAAAACGGGGAGCATGTTGGCCCTATTTCCTGGGCATGCCGAGGCCAATGGCTGCATCCTTGAATGCAGCTTCACTAGCCCCAAAAGCATGAAATACACACCCATCTTAAATTACCTGAGGGTTACTCAGATGACCGATGTTCACTAAGATGGCAGATGATCCGATGCTGCCTCTTTGGACCAACATCGGATCACAAACGCCTGCAATGGGCGTCTTTATACACAAGACACCTTCTTTGGCGTTTGCATATTTTAGCACAGCTGCTGCGTTCAAAGACGCAGCCACTGTACAAAAGCAAACAGCTCTGAATCAGGCCATATGCTCATAAGAAGTTGTAGCCTAGCAGGGACAGAGGAGAAATGAATCCCTACTTACAGAAAAACTCAGAAATACATTAAAATAAGCAGCCCTGGTAATACTGGCCCAAAACAGTAAGAACTAATGCTTTGTTGGGCCAGTCTACATCACGTGAGCCAGCTTAGTCATTTTAGGAGAAGATTTTTATATCTACAAGAAAAAACATAGTAATTGAATTTGTCAGTTTTGGTGACGGTCATTTTTGACCAAACCGAATTTTCTTCTTGTGCTATTCTGATGGTATTACAGAAACCAGGAAACTATAGGAAGAATGGTATTAACAATAGCACCGCTATGTTTAAATTATGTACTAATAATTCTGTAACTCAAACTGGCCAAATTTCATACGCTACACTTGTATATCTGTGTGCAAATCTGTTGTCTGAATCTGCATATCTAGGGGTGTTCGACATGAGCGGTCGAACAAGGGCACCATCCATAGAGGGCGCACTCTTCCCCAGCTTCCCAATTTCAGCGGGACAGTACTGTCCCGCTGTTACACACGTGGGCCGAAGTGGCCCGCGGGTGGTCAAATCGGGGGGTCGGGGACCCCAACCATCACAGCTGTGCGTCGGTGCCGGGACCCCGGAGTCTGAATGGATGCTGCGCCCCTCAGATAACGTCATGTAAGGAGGCGTGACATAAGATAATTAGGCCACACCCCCAATTTCAGGACGATAATGAGCACAGAGCACTCGCCGGCACAGGGCGCTATTAGCCCTGGAGCCGACCCTGTGCGTATGAATTGCTACAATGTAGCGGTTGCAGCTTTTTTCCACACTAATGTCCGTGGTGATTCATATACAGACCTGTGCACCTGCTGGGTGACCTGAAAAACGTGATCTGTGTGGGGTCCTGAGGACCGAGTTTGAGAACCTCTGCTTTATGTAAATTCAGCATTAACAAGTATTTGGAAAATACACTCTGTACTTGAATTATTGGGATCAACTATTATAGAGGATATGATCCACCTTTCTGTGTGTCCATTGTCAATCACTAGTCTTTTCTAAACTTGTCACAAGCAAGGGTTTGGAGTTAAACCAGTTCTAGGGGACGATTGATCAAATCCTGGAGATAGCTTATAGAGAGATAAAGTACCAACCAATCAGCTTCTAACTGTAATTTTTCTAGCACAGCCTGTAAAATGACAGAAGCTGATTGGTTGGTATTTTATCTCTCTTCCACTTTATTTCTCTCCAAGATTTTAAAAATATCGCCCCTCCTAAATATCTTGTGGAATACTTCAATACATTAAATGTAGAAAGTTTCTTTTTTTCCTTGTCTGCCCTTGTCTGTTACACATTTTCTATCTACAATATTATATAGACTCCCAGAACATGGGCAATAGCCTTGTAACTCACATACTCTATAAACTACCTTTGGTTACCTTTTTCTTACAGTATGTTTCACAGAACCTGATTACATGCCTCACCACACTCAAATATGCTTATAATGGGCTGCTAGTCCTGCAATATAAATATATTTCAGCCAATTCACCACAAATGTACACTACTGTACAAACTGATGTTGTCCATTAGTATTTGTCTCATTGCACAGTGGGTTGGGGACAGGATCCCGACGGTCAGAATACAGACAGCGGCATCCCGACAGTCAAATTCCCGACAGATTTAGGTAAGTATTATAACCCTTTCCCTCCCCCTCCCCCTAACCCACTCCTCCCATAGCCTATCCCTAACCTTCGCATCACTCAGCCTAACTCTAACCTTTCCCTCCCGCGGCCTAATCCTAACCCTCCCCCTACTGCCTAACCGTAACCCTAAACCTTCCCCTAACCTTAATACTTACATCCGCAATCTGTCTGTATTGTGAAAGTTGGGATACCGCTGTCTGTATTGTGACAGTCGACATCCTGACTGTCGGGATAACGACTACATCCCTGTTACAGTTGTAGCGACTGGTGTTATTAATAATTTAGGCAGTGATGGTTATTGTTCTGCTGCTTCAAAATTAGCAATTGCTTTACATAACTTTGCAGCTGAAGTGACGTCTTACACTGTATATCTTTCTAATGGTAGGTGTTATGGAATCACTTTGGTGCGTTTATTACAAATAGCACTGGTAAGGCGTTGGCTCTGCAATATCTGGCAGCAAATGAAACTGATGTGAAGCTTTTCTTGTCTGACAAGCCTAACAAGAACTCTTATGTAGACAGTTATTGTCCTAATATCATCACTATGTATACAAAGAGTAAATAGAAAGGTTATTGGTGTAGCTAATGAGCTTGGTGTTATTAGTGCTCAACGGCAAGTGTTCCTTTTAAACATGGGGGTTTTGTAGTCCATCAGAATTTCTCATCACACATTGGGAGTAGGATGGCTTCCTTTGATGAGAGAGCCACCTATATTTCCCTTCAGTCCACCACTCCTGGCAGTATTCCTCAGCTGCAGAACATAGCACAGCTACATACTACAGGTTGAGTCTCCTATATCCAAAATACTTGGGACCAGGGGCATTTTGGATATCGGAATATTCCATATTTTGGAATAATTGCATATCATAATGAAATATCTTGGGAATGGGAACCAAATCAAAACACAGAATGTATTTATGTGTTATATACACCTTATACACGCAGCCTGCAGGTCATTTTATACAATATTTTCAATAATTTTGTGGCTCAAACAAAGTTTGTGTACATACAACCATCAAAAAACAAAGGTTTTACTATCTCGGGCATGCTAAAAATATTCCGTATTTCGGAATATTCCGTATTTTGGAATATTTGGATATGGGAGACTCAACCTGTACCAGTATAATTACAGAACATGTTAATTCTAACCATTGTCGTGTTACAGAAGAAGCATCGTTAAAATAAAACCAATGACAGCCATGCAAAAGTTAGATTTTTTTGTTCTCTAATGGGTGCAGGGATTTTTTACTTAATAAAATACAGGTACAACCAAGAGTTAATGTTTTGAGTGTTATTTGGGAGGCAACAACAATATAAAATATCCACTAGTCATGATTCCTTAAAGAACGGTTTGCTATAGTTAACACAATTATGTTGAATGTTACCCACATGTGTTGATAGTCATCACCACACTTTTATACATATTTATAATTTTTAGCACATTGTGACCTCACTGATAAACCTGACTGACTAATACACTAGCTCACCCACATGATTTTGTGTAAAAATCAGCACAAAAGACACACAAGATGTAAAGGCAAGAATGTGACATCACAATTGCTTTTGCAGGACTTTTTTTCTGTCCATACATACATGATACCCATAATGTTAAGTTTCTCATTCAATCGCATACCAGTCATCATTCAGTATTGCATTAGAATAGTAATAAGTATAATAAAATATGTAGGACTTAACCCATATAAGATTCATCACCAGTAATAGTCATCCCCAATACCTTTTCTACCTGTTTATAACTGTAAGCACATTATGACCTCACCGCATTTACCTTAGGAATCCAGGTCACTGCATACAGTATATGTTGAAATTCAACAAGACCATTCAATGGACTTATGTTGCAACATGAAAGAGTAACCTATATGCCTCTGGCCATGTCCACTAAACATCCTGGCTACATCATTGCTGTGACATAATGTATCATTACAATCATCCTCACTGTGCTAAGCCTGATTTATTGATGATATTTTGGAAATTCAATAGTACTAAAAGGTTTTGTGGTCCAGTCTTTGCAGATGTGAGAATGAATGAGACATCACAAAGCTATAGTAATCTAAGTACTAGGCCTTGGAGAGAGATAAAGTGCAAAGCAATCAACTCCTAGGAGCTGATTGGTTGGTACTTAATCTCCATCCACTTTATATCTCTCCAAGGCTTAATAAATAGATCCCATAGGCTTGGTTTACCACCAGTGGGGAAAAATGCTGCAATTTCTACAGTACCATGTCCTGAATTGTTGTCTTGACTGGGGATTCATGAGGCTGGCCCTCGCTCCTGCGGTTCCGGGAGAAAACACTGACAGACATTCCAGGAGATTCACTATAGTTAACACTTACCTCTTGGGGCAACAGAATATAACTATTTATAATTGCCTACTGTTGATAAATGATTTTTTTAATCAGACTTATCACAGTGGTCAGGGTTGTAAGTAGAATTAGACCCATTAATTTGGAAGCAATCAAGTAGCCAAAACAGTTCATTGGTAAAGTGGTCTGTGGCAGGTACATTTGTCCAAGATTCCTGTCTTATGTGTTTTAAACCCCCAGGAGAAAGTCTGCAGTATAGCAGGCTTGAGTTTCGGCTTTTTGAAAAGCCGGTTTGGGACCTGGGGGTTGTGGGTGAGAGGAGAGGGAGGGCTCCACCCACGGCCACTCCAGGTTTTGGTTCTCGCAGCCTGGTAACAGGCTTGTTAGGGTTTCCACCTGGGAGTGGCCAATGTAAGCCTAGTGTATTGAGGGCTGATTGTCTCACCTGGGAGAGCAGGCAGGGAGTTTGCTCAGAGACACTTGGAAACCTAACTGTGAGTGTTGTGCTGTGCTTTTGTTGCTGGCGAGGGCATTAGGCCCTGCCAGGTTCTGGTAGTGAGGGAACTACCTGTGAAGTCAGTGCCCCGACAGGGCTAGGATTTATGTTTATGTTTTCTTTATGTTATTTCTGACATTGTACAATAAAGACTGGCGCCGACCAGCTTGTACTTGCATCCAGACTGGTGTGCTGCTTCCCTGCTGCTGTGTGTGTGTGTAAGGAAGGAGTCCTCTACCCAGGAGAGGGACCCCCTAACCTAACTGTGTCACAATATGGTGGATAATGCAGGCACCCACACACACTGAAGTTGCAGCGAGAGGAAAACTTTCCGTTTAAAAATTAAAGGGACAGACACCCAATTTGTGAGTGTGGAAATAACACTGTGTCCTTGGAGTCCCATAGAGGAGGCATCAGCCAATGCTCAGAGAGGCAAGGTTCAGCTTCCAATCTACACCCCAGGACAAAATGGAGGAAATTATTAAGGCCTTGCTCCAAGCTACAGCAGCTCAGCAGGAAGCTACCAGGGCTCAGCAGGAGACTAACAAACTTCAGCAGGAATCCGCCAGGCAACAACAGGTCGCCATCGAGGAAACCCACCAGGCCTTAGCGGAAAACAGCCAGGCCATAAAAGAGGTGGTACAGCACCTGGTCGCCCGGCCCAGAGATGTTGCTACTGGTCCTCCCACCCCCACTCACTCAGTACGAGCCAGTCACTTCCTCCACAAGATGACTTCGGGCGATGATGTGGAGGCCTATTTCACCGCGTTTGAAAGAACGGCCGAAATGGAAAGTTGGCCCAAGGAGCTGTGGGCAAGTCTGGTGGCACCTTTTTTGTCTGGGGAGCCACAAAAGGCCTATTTCGACTTATGCCTGGCTGATGCCAAGGACTATAAAAAACTAAAACAGGAGATCCTAACTCGCTTGGGAGTCACCACCTTTGTTCGTGCCAAACGGGTCCACCGCTGGGAGTTCCATAGGGACAAGCCTCCACGTTCACAGATGCATGACCTCGTCCATCTGTCCTCAAAATGGCTACAGCCCGAGACGCTGACAGGACCACAGATCGTGGAAAGGGTCGTGATGGACCGGTACCTGCGATCATTACCTGTGACTCTGCGCAAGTGGGTGAGCCATGCAGACCCTAAGTCCGCGGACCAGTTGGTCGAGCTGGTGGAGAGGTACGTGGCGGCTGAGGAGCTGATGAGTATGCCCCACCGAGCCCCGATGGCGCACCGGCAAACTCCCACAGACACTGGTAAGACTGTTGCAGGGGAGAAGGGTGCTGGGCGGTGGAATGTACCTAAGACTGAGGGTGTAGAACCTGGAGACAGGCCTGCCAGGCCAGGAAGGTTCTTGCCCCGTAAACGACTAGACATTAATATGACTCAGTGTTTCCGATGTGGTGGCTTCGGCCATATTGCCGCTAATTGTTCACTTACAACTGAACCTATGCAATGTGATACTGCTCATGTCTACCGCAGGGGGTCTTTCTTTGCACAGACAGCCTGTACGGCTGACCGGCAGGCTGAGACTGATAAGCACATGTGTGTACTCACTGTAGATGGCAACCGAGTAGAGGCACTGTTAGACTCTGGTAGCTTGGTGACACTTATAAAAGCTGAGCTGGTGAACCCCTTGAGGCATACAGGGAAAACTGTTGGTGTGACCTGCATACATGGGGATACTCGATATTATGTTATGGCCGAGGTGAACATCGAGACACCATGTGGCTCTGCTATAGTTTCTGTGGGTTTGGTGCATGGTCTGGTGTATGATGCAATATTGGGGAGAGACTTTGCTCACTTCTGGAAGTTGTGGGAAAGCCGTTTTGTTCCGGAGGTGAACAACCCCGATCCATTTGAGAAGGTTGTCGATGTAGTGGAGGAGGGAGTTTCTTCTGAGTCAGAGTTATTCCCTTTTTCTACTATGGTTGGCGAACTAGAGAATGCGGAACGTGACGGTGGCCCGCCAACTGATGTGCCTCCCATTGAGGTGGGAAGTGTTGTTGGGCCAGGTGATTGTCTTTCTGATTTAGAGGTCAGAAGAGAGGTCTTTGCCGTGGAGCAGTTGAATGACCGTACTTTGGTAAAAGCCATGGAGAATGTAAAAGTAGTTGATGGTAAACCCGTAGACCCTGATAGTCCTTTGTCCTATCCCCACATGGCAATGTGTCAGGATTTGTTATATCAGGTGACTATGAAGGGGGAAGATATTGTGGAACAACTAATAGTTCCCAAAGCCTACAGAAGAACAGTGTTGGATCTGGCCCATGGTCATATAACGGCAGGCCATCTAGGGGTAGAGAAAACCACCGAGCGAATAATGCAGAGGTTTTTCTGGCCCGGGCTTCATAAAGAGGTGTCTGACTTTTGCGCATCCTGCCCTGAGTGTCAGTATCATGCTCCCAGGCCACATTTTAAGGGTCCACTAGTTCCATTGCCTATCATAGAGGTGCCGTTTGAAAGAATAGCGATGGATTTGGTGGGACCCTTAATGAAGTCTGCCAGGGGACACCAGTATATTCTGGTCATAATGGATTACGCTACCAGGTACCCGGAAGCGATCCCGTTGCGCAATATTTCAACCAAGACCATTGCCAGAGAGCTAGTTCATGTCTTTAACAGGCTGGGTGTACCCAAGGAGATACTAACTGACCAGGGTACACCGTTTATGTCAAAAGTCATGAAAGAGTTATGCCGCCTGTTCAAAATTGAACAGTTAAGAACTTCAGTTTATCACCCCCAAACCGATGGGCTGGTCGAGAGGTTTAACAAGACGTTAAAACACATGCTTAGGAAAGTGGTCGACAAGGATGGTAGGGATTGGGATTACTTATTGCCATATTTATTGTTGGCCATAAGAGAGGTTCCCCAGTCCTCCACCGGGTTTTCACCCTTCGACTTGTTGTATGGGAGACACCCAAGGGGTTACTAGACATTGCCAAAGAGACATGGGAGGGGCAGTCTAGTCCTTACAAAACGGTGATTGAGTATGTTTCTCAAATGCAGGAGAGAATTGCTGCGGTAGTGCCGATAGTGAGAGAGCACCTGGAACAGGCTCAACAGGCACAGCAGAGGGTATACAACCGCAATGCCCGGTTACGCAGCTTTGGTCCTGGGGACAGAGTGTTAGTGTTGGTTCCCACTGTGGAAAATAAACTTTTGGCTAAATGGCAAGGGCCCTTTGAAATCTTAGAAAGAGTGGGACAGGTCAATTACAAAGTTTACCAGCCGGGGAAAAGAAAGCCGGAACAGATATACCATATAAATCTATTAAAGCCCTGGAAAGATAGAACGGTACTGTCGGCCGTCCGAGCCCCTCCAGTAAATCCAGAGCCCTTAGTTCCCGAAGTGACAGTGGCAAAAACCCTGTCGGCAATTCAGCAACAAGAGGTCAAGGAGTTTCTGATCAGAAATAGGGTGCTGTTCTCTGACGTACCTGGGAAAACCTCGGTCATTAAACATGACATAATCACTGACCCAGGGGTTAAAGTTAATCTAAAGCCCTATAGGTTACCAGAAGCACAAAGAGAATCGGTGTCGAAAGAAATTAAAAATATGCTAGAGTTAGGGGTTATTGAAGAATCACATAGTGAATGGTCAAGTCCCAGTGTGTTGATTCCAAAGCCCGACGGGAGTGTGCGTTTCTGCAATGACTTCCGAAAGTTGAACAGTGTTTCAAAATTTGATGCCTACCCAATGCCAAGAGTGGATGAACTGATTGAGAGACTAGGGACGGCAAGGTATTTAACCACTCTTGACCTAACCAAAGGGTATTGGCAAGTGCCGTTAACCGAGAGCGCCAAACAAAAGACAGCTTTTTCAGCGCCAGAGGGCTTGTTTCAGTACAAGATGTTGCCCTTCGGGCTACATGGGGCACCTGCTACCTTCCAAAGAATGATGGACAGGATTCTAAGGCCCCATAGACGGTATGCGGCTACTTATCTGGATGATGTGGTCATTCATAGTCCTGATTGGCAGTCTCACTTACCCAGGGTACAAGCAGTGTTGGACTCCATCTATAAGGCAGGTTTGACAGCCAACCCAAAAAAGTGTTGTCTAGGCATGGAGGAAGTAAAATATCTGGGATACACCATTGGCAGAGGCCTGATAAAGCCTCAGCTCAATAAAGTTGATGCCATACAAAACTGGCCACGGCCTCTGAATAAGAAGCAGGTGAGAGCCTTCTTGGGAATTACGGGGTACTACTGGAGGTTTATACCCAACTTTGCCACCATGGCAGTCCCACTGACTGACCTGACCAAAGGCAAACAAAAAGTCATGGTAGAATGGAGTCCTGAGGCAGAGAAAGCTTTTCAGGAGTTGAAAGTAGCGTTGTGTTCCCAACCAGTCCTGATGACTCCTAATTTTGAAAGGGAATTCATAGTACAAACCGATGCATCAGAAGTAGGTATAGGAGCGGTCCTGTCTCAGAACAAGGATGGTGAGGAACACCCTATTTTCTATCTAAGTAGAAAGTTGAATGTACATGAGAGAAACTATGCCACAGTGGAGAAGGAGGCGTTGGCCATAAAGTGGGCGTTAGAGGCTCTCAGGTACTACTTGGTCGGAAGAAAGTTCAAATTGATCACTGACCATGCCCCTTTGAAGTGGATGTCCAAAAATAAGGACAGTAATGCAAGAATTACAAGATGGTTCTTGGCGTTACAAACTTTTACATTTTCAGTGGAACACAGGCCAGGAAGCCAGCTGGCCAATGCTGACGCATTGTCACGCGTTCATTGTTTGGGGGCTTCAGTTGTTCCGCCCCACAGGTCGAAACAAAGGGGGGGGATATCTGATAGGATCATTGGTAAAGTGGTCTGTGGCAGGTACATTTGTCCCAGATTCCTGTCTTATGTGTTTTAAACCCCCAGGAGAAAGTCTGCAGTATAGCAGGCTTGAGTTTCGGCTTTTTGAAAAGCCGGTTTGGGACCTGGGGGTTGTGGGTGAGAGGAGAGGGAGGGCTCCACCCACGGCCACTCCAGGTTTTGGTTCTCGCAGCCTGGTAACAGGCTTGTTAGGGTTTCCACCTGAGAGTGGCCAATATAAGCCTAGTGTGTTGAGGGCTGATTGTCTCACCTTGGAGAGCAGGCAGGGAGTTTGCTCAGAGACACTTGGAAACCTAACTGTGAGTGTTGTGCTGTGCTTTTGTTGCAGGCGAGGGCATAAGGCCCTGCCAGGTTCTGGTAGTGAGGGAACTACCTGTGAAGTTAGTACCCCGACAGGGCTAGGATTTATGTTTATGTTTTCTTTGTTATTTCTGACATTGTACAATAAAGACTGGTGCCGACCAGCTTGTACTTGCATCCAGACTGGTGTGCTGCTTCCCTGCTGCTGTGTGTGTGTGTAAGGAAGGAGTCCTCTACCCAGGAGAGGGACCCCCTAACCTAACTGTGTCACAATAGCTATAAGTTTTTATATACGTTTTGCAAGTTATGTCATATTATAAGTGCACTTATTTGTTTCTTTAACCAAATTTCAACCTGCTCCAAGGAAGACTGTATGAAGTGGGTGTGGATTGATGGTTAGACAGTGTCCTTTGTGTTTTTTTACGCAGTATGCGTCAAGAGGGTGTACAAACGGTGCAAACTGCATCAAAAACGCATAAAAAAACCACAAAGGACATCCCAAAAAATCACTTTGAAAATGTGGGCGGAAAAATTCAGGGGTGGGGGTACAAATTGAAAAACTAGCGAAATAACCTTTGGTAGGTCTTCAAGTATGGGGAGTTTTTTTCTTATTGCAGGTGCTTGCTGAAGGAGCGTTTTTTGGTGCACTTTACAGCTTGAGTTTAGTGATTTTGAACTATGCTTATACCCATTTTCATGTACCCCAAATTTGATAGGACTACTTATTTTTCCCCCAAAAAAGTAGCAAAATGCTATTTTTCACCACTTGCTCGAAGACACTAAATAGCACCTATTGAGACCATTTAAAAAACACAAATACCTTTAGCAGGGCAGCGTCTTAAGCTAGATGGCAGCATCTTAATCTAAATGACTTGTTATTGCCGGGGTGAAGATGCCCTCAGGTCCAGGTGCCCAGGAATAGCAGGGAGCACAGGGAGGGGGGGTTGATGAAGGGGTGCACTGCAGAGCATGGGGGTGCGCAGCAATTAGGGACAAGGGCTGCAGGGTGGATGTTGCGGCTTGTATTGCAGGAGTGCTTGCAGGGATGTACTGCAGGGTTGCTGGCTGGGACCTGTAGTGCCATGGTTGAAAGTAGCGGTGGGGGGATGTGCTATTAGCGGGACAGCATCTAGGATGTATACCTTTTTGTGTTTGGGGCACCTAGGTGGTGACGGACAGCGGGGAAATGGGGTGTCTGGATGTGGACTTTTTTTATATGAGGCATAGTGCAGTTAAAATAGATTTACTATAATTTAGACATGTGTGTGAGTAGGGATGCGGGGAAGGTAGGGGGTGTATTAATACACACACCCATAAAAAAAAAAAATGTATGGCAGACTGAGGCCAATAATACAAATATAAATGTCAGCACAGTTTATCATTTATTTTACCAATCTCACAGTATATATCATTAGCTTGTCGATGTAATTTATGTCTACCTGTTATGTTGTCTGACTTTTTATTGTCGATATTTTATTCATGCATAAAATGTATGTCGGTCTTTTTAAGTGTCTACCATATGTCTGTCTATCATTAGCTTGTCGATGTAATTAAAGTCTACCTGTTATGTTGTCGGAATTTTTATTGTATATATTTTATATGGCAATATTTGTGTCTGACTTTTTGCAAGTCTCACATATGAACGTCGGGCACAACTACTTCGACATGATGTGTATCGTACTGTTGGTGTTGTCGGGGTTTTTCTTGTCATTATGTTACATTTGTCTATGTTGTATTTTTCGGTCTTGAGTAGTTGTTGGGCTATTTTCTGTCTACTAACAGTGTCGCACACTAGATTGTCTATATAATGGCGGTCGATCCGTCATCCGGCACCCGTATGGAGTGACCTGGATTTCAGAGGTAATTCAAATGCAGTGAAGTCATAATGGGGCTGAAACAGTGTTGCATTCAAGTCTGTTTTGCAGAGTGATATTGCAATTTGTAGTACTGCACATACTCTGTGGCCAAGTGCTTGCAACTCTCCTCTTGTAAATGACTGGACGTTACTTAGTGACAGGGACATTTGCACATAAGATCAAGTTGAATGAAGGCATGTTGTAGGTAGAATTGCAGGTTTTGTAGAGTTGTGTGTATACAGAGATCTGTCTTGTATCAGGAATAGTGCTGGTGATAGTGTGCTAATAGTGATTACGGCTACTTACACAAGCAGATGAATAGGACAGGTGCAACTACATAGAAGTGTACAACTGAGCATATGAGTTAATATTAGGGGTGAGCGGGTTCGGATTTCTGAAATCCGAACCCCCCCCCGATCCGAGGCCGATCCGAGTCAGGCTCGACTTTTCCCGCCTGACTCGGATCTGAAATCGAGGCAAAACGACATCATCCCGCCTTCCGGGTCTCGCAGGTTTTGGATCCTATATAAGGTACCCGCGTCGGCGCCATTTTCTCACTCGGCTGTGGACAGTGAAGAGGGAGGGTGGGAGTTAGGGCTGGCTGGGCTGTGTAGTGTAGTGTAGTGTTGTAGTGTAGTGTAGTGTAGTGCAGTGTAGTGTTGTGCTGTGCTGCTGTTGTCCATAGGGGCTGTGTCCACTACTTCAAAGTCCATAGGGGCTGGCTGGACTGTGTTGTGCAGTCAGTTGTCCATAGGGGCTGTGTACACTCCAAAGTCCTGTGCAGTGTCCCAGTCCTAAAGGGGTGCTGTAGTGTTGTCCAGGGGGTGCTCCCCCCAAGTGCTAAAAAAAAAGTATTATTTCTGTGTTTGTGAATTGTGTGCACTGTGGCTGCACGTGCATCAACAAAGGAGCAGCGCCAAGCGTGCGCCTGTGTCCCATAAGTAAAAGGCCGGCTGGCTTGTCCATTAAAGGGTGCTGTAACCCCCAAAGGGCACTCCAAACAAAATAAAAAAATATATTTTTTTGTGTTTGTGAATTGTGTGCGCAGTAGCCGCACGTGCATCAACAAAGTAGTGCCAAGCGTGCGCCTGTGTCCCATAAATAAAGGGCCGGCTGGATTGACCGCTAAAGGGTGCTGTAACCCCCAAAGGGCACTCCAAACAAAATAAAAACATTTTTTTTTCTGTGTTTGTGAATTGTGTGCACTGTAGCCGCACGTGCATCAACAAAGGAGCAGCGCCAAGGGTGCGCCTGTGTCCCATAAGTAAAGAGCCGACTGGCTCATTTCTTAAAGGGTGGTGTAACCCACAAAGGGCCTCATTCAGACCCACTCGCAAGCGGCTGTCTGCTCGCAAGTGGGTAGATGGTGTGCACTGCGCATGCGCACAACGGAGGGAGCTCCGTCGTGCGCATGCGCCAGACGCGACGAGTGAAGGACTTTCCTTCGCTCGTTGTGTCTGATCAAAGGGGGCGTGCTGTCGATGTTGATTGACAGCACGCCCCCTTTGGTGGCCGTGCCGGGGTGTGCCTCCCAGACGGGGGCGTTCCCAAGGGAACGCCTACCGTCAGAAGACGGCCCACTGACATCACTAGTGATGTCAGTGGGAGTGATTTTGGCTCTGACAGAGCCAAAATCACTCCGGGCCTTGCGGTTGAGAAACTCAACCGCAGGCTCCGGCTCACAGTGGCGATGGTCGCGATGGTCAAGACCATCGCGGCCATCAACCTGCACGCTCGTATAGGCTGTGGGTGGTGACCCACAGCTATACGAGCGTCCAGGAGGATGCTCCATAATTATGGAGGTGGGGCCTGATTCAGAGCGAGCGCTCTGGTCAGAGCATCCGGCTCTGAATCAGGGCCAAAGTGCACTACTCTCCAGCAAATATAAAAAAATATTTTCTGTGTTTGTGTGCGCCTTAGCCGCATGTATATATCAATATAACATAAATGGAGAACCAAACTTTCTCCGATAAAAATAAAATAGGGAAAGATCAAGAACCACTTCCTCCTAGTGCTGTTGCTGCTGCTTGGAGTTGTTCATCATCCCAGAGAGGAAGTAGGAACACCACTACTTTTACTAAACAATTGACCCTCCAACAGTCCTTAGCGAGGAGGATGAAGTACGACAGCAGTCATCCTGAAGCAAAACGTATAACTGAGGCCTTGAAAGCTATGTTGGTGTTAGACGTGCGTCCGGTATCCGCCATTAGTGCAGTGGGATTTAGACAATTGATGGAGGTAGTGTGTCCCCGGTTCCAAATCCCGTCTAGATTCCACCTGCATCCTCAAAGCAGCAGCGACAAGCGTGCGTCTGTCTGTTAAAGGGTGATGTAACCCTCAAAGTGCGCTCCACAAACAATAAAAAAATTCTTCTTTTTTTCTGTCTTTGTGAATTGTGTGGACAGTAGCCGCACCTGCATCCTTAAAGCAGCAGCGACAAGAGTGGGTATGTCTGTTAAAGGGTGGTGTAACCCTCAAAGTGCTCCAAAAAATAAAAATAAAAAACTTTTTTTTATGTGTTTGTGACTTGTGTGCGATGTAGCCACACGTGCATCAACCCAGTAGCAGCGCCAAGCGTGCGCCTGTGTCATAAGTCATGGGCCGGTTTGGACATCTGGTCCGGACTGAAGGACGTGCCAACAATTTCTGACAAGTCTACTGTCACTGCATATGATACTGTCCTCAAAGCAGCAGCGACAAGCGTGCGTCTGTCTGTTAAAGGGTGGTGTAACCCTCAAAGTGCGCTCCACAAACAATAAAAAAAATCTTTTTTTTTCTGTCTTTGTGAAATGTGTGGGCTGTAGCTGCACCTGCATCCTTAAAGCAGCAGCGACAAGCGTGCGTCTGTCTGTTAAAGGGTGATGTAACCCTCAAAGTGCGCTCCACAAACAATAAAAAAATTCTTCTTTATTTTTCTCTTTGTGAAATGTGTGGGCTGTAGCCGCACTTGCATCCTCAAAGCAGCAGCGACAAGCGTGCGTCTGTCTGTTAAAGGATTACATCGGTGACAGCATCCAAGTAGGCATGTCAGACAGTCCGTACATGTACTGGCAGGAAAAAGAGGCAATTTGGAGGCCCCTGTACAAACTGGCTCTATTTTACCTGAGTTGCCCCCCGTCCAGCGTGCACTCCGAAAGAGTGTTTAGTGCAGCCGGGAACCTTGTCTGCAAAAGGCGTAGGAGGTTGCTTCCACAAAATGTGGAGAAGATGATGTTCATAAAAATGAATTATCAACTTTTCCAGGGAGACCAGCCTCCAGCGTACAGAGGGACCTGTGGTGGTGGATTCCAGCGGAGACGAATTAATTCTCTGTGAGGGTGAGGATGAGGATGTACACAACACTGAAGAGGGTGAGGAATCGGTGAATGAGGAGGATGAGGACGACATCTTGCCTCCGTAGAGCCAGTTTGTGCAGGGCCAGATTAATTGCCAGCTTGTTTTGTGGGGGCCCAAATGAACCAATCATTTCAGCCACAGTCGCGTGGCAGACCCTGGCGCTGAAATGATTGGTTTGTTAAAGTGTGCATGTCCTGTTTATACAACATAAGGGTGGGTGGGAGGGCCCAAGGACAATTCCATCTTGCACCTCTTTTTTTTCTTTGCATTATGTACTGTTTGGGGCCTAGTTTTTCAAACTGCCATCCTGTCTGCCACTGCAGTGTCACTCCTAGATGGGCCACGTGTTTGTGCTGCCCACTCGTGTCGCTTAGCATAGTCATCCATCTACCTCGGTGCAACCTTTTGGACATAAAAACACTATTGTGAGGTGTTCAGAATAGACTGGAAATGAGTGGAAATTAAGGTTATTGAGGTTAATAATAGCATAGGAGCAGAAAAACCCACAAATTCTGTGATTTTAGCTGTTTTTATGCTTTTTTTAAAAAAAAATACAGATCCAAAACACCGAAGGGTGGTTTTGGCAAAACCAATCCAGATCCAAAACACGAAGAAAGATCCAGATCCAAAACCAAAACACAAAACACGAAAAGTGGCCGGTGCACACTCCTAGTTAATATCCTCATCTATGTCCATGCATGTATCTCTGCATCAACTCCAATGTGTTCAAAGTTTAAATAGGTTTAAAAATTATTTGTGATGAAACTTAGCATATGTGGGTCAAGTACAACATATTTTGCTTACTATACAAAATAGCTTCTTCATGCATACATAATGATGACTAGTATGTGATTATAAACTGGATTATACTATAAAATACTGTATGCATATCATTTAGAAAGGACTGAACAGTGACAAAGGGCTCTATTTATTAACATTATTTTTACTAAAATAAAGTGAAAAAGGGTGTTTTCACACCCGTTTCACATTATTTTAGTTTCACCTGTATTTATTACAGGGCAATTGGAGTAGAATTAGTAAAATTCTACTCCAACCCCCAGTATCACTTATTTTTAGTAAAGCAGATCGCATTTCCCATAATTGTAATGGGAAATGTGATCTGTGTGCAAGTTACTAAAAATAAATTGTAAAAAAATACCGGGGGAAGCCCTGTGATAATAACGCCACCTGGAGGTGGCGTTATCCAGGGTCTCCACCGGTTACCGGGCTCCCACTCTGCTCTAACGGGGAGAGCAGAGGCAGGAGCCGGTACCAGTAATCAGCTATGTGGTCTAAATAGACCGCAAGCTGATTGCTGTAAAAAAAAGAAAAAAAAAATTAAACATTTTTTTTTTCACTTACCTGAATCCAGGGACCGGTGATCGGGCCTCCGGTGATGGCTCCTCTCCGGTCAGCTGGTCTCCCACAGTGCACTGGGGCCCGGTCATCAGGTGATCGGGCCCCAGTGCAGTATGGGAGATCACCTGATCGGGAAGCCCGGAGAAGACCACCGGAGGCCAGGAGGATGCAGGTAAGTGTAATGAAGGGAGGAGGGGGGGGTCCGTGATCGCGGGGGGCGGGGCTTAGCGCCGGGGGCGGGGCTTAGCGTCGGTGGGGGGGTAGTAGCGGTGGTCGGTCGGCGCATGCGCGGGCTCTTAGTCGCGGTATTTTTTCAGAAAATACCGCGACTAGAGTGCGGATGGGATCCGCAGGGACAGAGCTTTATCGCAAGCTCTGTCCCTGCAAGGGATTTATAGTAAATCCCTGTGATATTACCTGAATTCGCAATGCGAATTCACTCGTTAATATCACACTACAATCCGCATTCAATATGCGGATTGTAGTAAATAGAGCCCAAAGTCCTGCAAAATTGTGATGTGACATCCATGATTTTGCATCTTGATGTGTCTTGGGTGCTTACTTTTACAGAAAATGTTATGGTCGAGTTATTTTTTGCTCAGACTAATAGGTTATTCGGTTGGATTGAGACGTGCTTAAAGGATAGTTTGTTAGTTGCAATAGATTAAACCTGTGGCATAACTTCATGCCAGGCACCCGGAGGCAAAATAGATTGTGGTGTCCCCCTCCCCCTGGTGGCTTCAGCTTGCTCCATCCCTTCGGCTACACTTACCTTCTCCTGGGTCTTCTGGCTGCGCCTGCCTCCTCCTCTGACTGCTGCATCACATATCTTCAGGCACCGCTGGTGGTTGGTGCTGGCAGAGGTTATAGATGGATTTATCTGTGTGCCCCTGGTGCCCCCCTGACAGCAGGCGCCCGGAGGCCAGTGACTCCACTGCCTCTGAGAGTTTCAACTCTGCATGAAACCCATGAATTGCCAATTTGAGATTGTGTTTTGCCCAAGAGATAAATGAAGAAACACGCATGTGCAGTTCTGTTGCTTTCAGCTGTTTTATTTATGCAAATTAAATGCACATTTTTTGTGAAAAAAACACTCGTTGCATGAGACCTTGAACACCAAGAGGGTCAAGTTGACTCTACTTGAGCCACAGTATAAAAGGACATATCTGTATGATGGGGCTTAATTAAAGCAAATAATTATAATTTTCCACTGTCACTTATCGGGGCAAAATGAAATAATTTTTTGTCGGATTGTATTACAAAACTCATCCAGGTATAGAGGCTCAGATAGTAGCCTGGCTCTGCAATGTGTAAGAGTAAACTGATCACTAACACTATACTTTTACTTCTTCATTTTGGGACCGGCAGCACTACTGCACATGCGCAGCCAGCAGAACACGCACGTGCGACTGACCATTGCCAGGGAAGGATCCTACTGTTCCCTCTCCCAGTAAATTGTGAAATCTGTAGCCCATAGACTACAATAGCTTATGCCGTTTAGCTACCTGGGCCCGCCACTGTTCAAAACCGCTACTGCATTTTACATGGGGGGGAGGGCTGGTCTAGGATGACTTAATTCAATGTGGATCACACCATTCAATCTCCGGGCCACTGACATGTAGACTATACTATGTCAGGAGGCTGGGATAATCCCCCAAAATTCAGGGCTCTCCTCAGTCTTCTGGGAGAGCTTGCAAGTATGCTATGTATTAATAATCATGGCAGTGCTGTATTTTTTTTATTTGATATCATGACATGTATAGCCTAACTGTTTTTAACATAATTATTCATACTATATACAGTATTATACAGGGACAGCACTTTTAATAACACACTTTTCCTATGGTTGCATCCCGGCACATATAAGGAGCCTTTCTCATTTTCATAAGACTCATCCACACTTTCTGAAACTACATATACGTGCATTGTCACTTTCCAAAAAACTTCAGAAGAGGATGGAGGTTGCCAGAGAGGGATCTCCATAGGCATAAAATGGTTAACATCATATGAACAATGGCATAGCAACGGCCCCCGCCGACCCCGCAGTGGCTTTGGGGCGCCGGCATGGCCAGATTAAGGGGCCGCGTAAGGATGCGGTGCCCCGGGCCCCCGGTCAGTGTTGCACTGTGACTGCAGTACTGAGTGCCTGTAATCCTCCAGCCTTCACCAATCTCTGGCCCCATCAGCCTCCCAGATCTGTCTCCTGCAGTGCACTCTGGGGGATGTAGTCCTTTCCTTTACTGTTGTAATTAGCTGTTGTCTCTAGGAAATACAATTCCCAGCATCCCCCGCATGTGGCTTCCCTCATCTTGGCCTGAAATTGGCTGCTAATTGCAGAAGGAATACCCAGCAGCACCACACTGCCCCACAATCCCCTCAAATTGAATTTGTGAGTACATGCTTGTGACATAACTTCTATTTGTGCATGCAGAGAAATATATATATATATATATTTATATATATATTTTATATATATATATATATATATATATATATATATATATATATATATATATACATATACACACACAATATATGGGGGGCACACCAAAAAGCTAAACTTTTTTAAATCTTTTGCATAGGGTCAGACTGCAGTTAATGGAGTCTGTGGTCTGCAGCCTAATTAGTCTTTTGTTGGAGAATTCTGTGGTATCTCCTGCATTAGGCAATTTCTACTGTATATAGCTCTGATACTTATACCCCATTCACACAGAAAAGCAAATTACCGGGTAACGCACTTTTAACCAGTAATTTGCTGATCAACACAGGTATTTTTTCTGTCTGAAGGGGTCAACCCGGGTCGAAAAAAAAATTTCAACCCGGGTTGACCCTTCCAGGCAGAAAAAGGACCCGTGTTGCTCAGCAAATTACTGGGTAGAAATGCTTGATCCAGTCATTTGCTTTTCTGTCTTAAAGGGGGGTCAGGCTGGGGCCGGCAAAATGACCGGGTTAATGCTGGGTATTAGGGACATTTCTGTGTGAAAGGGGTATTAACTGCTTGCCTGACACAATCGCATCTGATGCAACTGTGTCAGAGGAGCCTGTCTGTGGCAATCTTCCTGCAGTCCAGGTTCAAGGAATTTTCAGATTTATTTAGGCAGTTAAGTGGTTAAATTCATGTGGAAACTGCAGTTTTCACATGATTTAAGTAACAAAGCTCTTGATAAATCGGCACCTAAGGCCATTATTGAAAACTTTTGTTGAAATTTTATTATTAGAGCAGATACATACCAGGGACAGGAAACCCAGTGATTTTTTCCCCCCAGAATACAGTCAGGTCCATAAATATTGGGACATTGATAGAATTTTCATATTTTGGCCTCTATTCACCACTACAATGGCTTTGAAATGAAACAAACAAGATGTGATTTAACTGCAGACTTTCAGATTTAATTTGAGGTTAATTACATCCAAATCAGGTGAACGGTGTTGGAATTACAACGGTTTCTATATGTGCCTCCCACTTTTTAAGGGGCCAAAAGTAATGGGACAAACTAAACAATCCTAAATATAACTTTCACTTTTTAATACTTTGTTGCAAATCCTTTGCAGGCAATTACAGCCTGAAGTCTGGAACGCATAGACATCACCAGACGCTGGGTTTCATCCCTGGTGATGCTCTGCCAGGCCTCTACTGCAAATTTCTCAGTTCCTGCTTGTTCTTGGGGCATTTTCCCTTCAGTTTTGTCTTCAGCAAGTGAAATGCATGCTCAATTGGATTCAGGTCAGGGGATTGACTTGGCCATTGCATAACATTCCACTTTTTAGCCTTAAAAAACTCTTTGGTTGCTTTTGCAGTATGCTTCGGGTCATTGTCCATCTGTACTGTGAAGCACCGTCCAATGAGTTCTGAAGCATTTGACTGAATATGAGCATATAATATTCCCCAAAACACTTCAGAATTCATTCTACTTCTTTTGTCAGCAGTCACATCATCAATAAATACAAGGGAACCAGTTCCATTGGCAGCCATACATGCCCACGCCATGGCACTACCACCACCATGCTTCACTGATGAGGTATGTTTTAGATCATGAGCAGTTCCTTTCCTTCTCTTCTCTAGTACAAGTTGATCTTTGTCTCATCTGTCCATAGGATGTTGTTCCAGAACTGTAATGGCTATTTTAGATATTGTTTGACAAACTCTAATCTGGTCTTGCTGTTTTTGTGGCTCACCAATGGTTTGCATCTTGTGGTGAACCCTTTATATTCACTCTTGTGAAGTCTTCTCTTGATTGTTGACTTTGACACATATACATCTACCTCCTGGAGAGTGTTCTTGATTTGGCCACCTGTTGTGAAGGAGTTTTTCTTCACCAGGGAAATAATTCTTCTGTCATCCACCACAGTTGTTTTCCGTGGTCTTCCGGGTCTTTTGGTGTTGCTGAGCTCTCCGGTGCGTTCTTTCTTTCTTAAGAATGTTTCAAACTGTTGATTTGGCCACACCTAATATTTTTGCTATCTCTCTGATGGGTTTGTTTTGATTTTTCAGCCTAATGATGGCTTGCTTCACTGATAGTGACAGCTCTTTGGATCTCATATTGAGAGTTGACAGCAACTGATTGCAAATGCAAATGTAACACCTAGAATCAACTCCAGACCTTTTACCTGCTTAATTGATAATGAAATAACGAGGGAATAGCCCACACCTGTCCATGAAATAGCTTTTGAGTTGATAGTCTCATTACTTTTGGCAACTTAAAAAGTGGGAGGCACATATTGAAACTGTTGTAATTCCTACACCGTTCACCCGATTTGGATGTAATTACCCTCAAATTAAATCTGAAAGTCTGCAGTTAAAGCACATCTTGTTTGTTTCATTTCAAAACCATTGTGGTGGTGAATAGAGGGCAAAATCTGAAAATTCTGTCAATGTCCCAATATTTATGGACCTGACTGTATGTGGCAATACCACATCCTGCAGGAGAATATGATTCTGGGATTTCCAAGAATTCTCCTTTCATTACATACTGTATATGCAAAAACATTTGATAAGAGATTGTCTGGACAATAGAAAAGTGAAAGTACATCACTGTTTAGAGCGCCTGATTCAGACACTCCTGTCGCGACTTCAATTCTGTACACAGAGGACTTGCGAAAATATGCTAATGACTTAACTTGTATACAAAAGCAGAAACATCGGTTGCACATTATTCACACATCGAACACGTGAGTAAGCCTATGCTGTCTCAGACAGCGCAGCTCTGCTAAAGTGCAGGGCCTCTCCAACTGAAAATGAATTGCAGAGGCTCACTAGCACACACCCAGAAAACGGTCCCGGCAGGCCTGCATTTTTCTAATCAACCCCCACTACAGTACCTCAGCCAAATGCTGGCTAGCTGTCGCTCACTTTGCGACTAAATCCTCTCTGCATCTGTTATCACTAATCCATTGTAGCGCATGCACAATGCGACTTTGGCGCATGCCTAGTGACCAAAAAATCGCTCCACTGCATACAACATCGACATTAGATCCATCTTGGAATCAGGCCCAGAGTCCGTCAAAATGCAAAGTACTTACTAAATAAAAGCATTTTTTACAGAGTAAAGGTTTCTTTGGTGGAATATTGAATTTTTATTCTACAGTAAGCATGACAAAAATAAACAATTTGCCATCTATTTTGTCAGCAGTAATGTTTTAACAAGAAATAGTTAAAATATTTAAAAAATTACCAGGAGACAACATTCATAAATATCTATATCCGTGCCAGGTTTTCATGTTTCTCATAAATCAGTTATTTACAACTTTATTGATCTTGTGAAATACCCAGCTAACACACCAGGGCCGTAACTAGGGTTGTGCGAGTGGTGCTTTTGCACTGAAGCGGGGTGTGGTGTGTGCCCTGTGCATGGCTGTGGGCCTGGATCCAGAGGGATCTGGTCCCTGCGTGGTGATGCGGCAGGGCCTGGCAAAGGCCCCGGGAATGGTGTTGGGGCTTGATCCAGAGATATCCAGGCCCCATCTGCCAATACAGTGAGACCTGGCAGAGGCATGAGGCATGGAGGTAGGCCTGGATCCTGGTGATCCAGTCCCTTCCAGCTACTTCGATAGCAACCACACATGCACAATGATTGGGGGCTTGAATCAGCAAAGGTCAGTTCACATCAATCACAGTAATTTAGTTTGAAAATGGCGCAGTGAGGGAGCCAATCACAGCTCACTGCAGCGCAAATCCAAGATGGCCACAGAGAGCCAATGTCACCAGCATGAGGTGGCGGGCCTCAGTCCGACAGCATTGTAGGAGCAGAGAAGAGCTCCTGAAAAGTAGAGAGGAGAGAAGCCACCAGAGGCCAAATGTAATAGGTTGCGATTTAAAGTAAAAATCCAACTCGCACCTTTGCGCATTTTTTGAAGATGCGAGTTGGTGCCTGGACTCGCAAATGTAATAGCCTGCAAATTTTTGAGCTTGAGGCTACTACACTATGCAAATCTATGCAAGTATTTCCCTATGTAACTAACACCTTTTAATGCGACTAGCATTAAAATGTGCGAGTTATACAGAAGTCATCACAGATCAGTAAGATCTATGAAGGCTTCTATCTGTGCGTTTAAAAAAAAAAAGACATGCACCCCCTCCCCAGAAGCATAACCAGCACCGGGGTATATAAAGCCTGTCCTGATTCTAAAAATACAGGGCCCAAAATGCATAGGGGGCCCCTGTATATTAAGTACCAGCACAGGGCTTTTCTGAGCCGGCCCTGTAATATCCATAACCAGCACCGGACTCTTTCTAGCAGGGGGGTAATGCAGCCAGGGAAAACCTTTCACCGGTTTTCCCTACGCATTTTGGCCCCTGTATTTTTAGACCCAGGACAGGCTTTACATAGCCCAGTGCTGGTTATGCTTATGGGGAGGGGGTTCACATTTTTTTTTTTTTTATAAAGTGTTTTTATATGTACACACAGAAACATGCACGTATCTCATGGATATGTGCATGTTTCTGTGTTACTCTGACGTGCTCAGGATAAACTCTCTATCCTGAAGCTGGTCTATTGTTTTTGTGAGTTCTCAGGCAGTAATATGCACGAGTGAAGCACTCACACTTTCTAATCCCGGCATGGTACTAATGACAGGCGTCGATAACTCAATGCCTGTCATTAACCATACTTCGGAAGACCGACGCCCGACACACCGAACGAAGGACAGCCATGCGGGGGGGATGGGTTACATTTAGGGCTCCTGGGGGGACTTAGGGTTAGGCACTCTCCCGGGAGGGTTAGGTTTAGGCTATGGCAGCAAACTCGGTCCTCAGGACCCCACACAGTTCACATTTTCCAGGTCTCCTGGCAGGTGCACAGGTGCATTCATTACTCATTGATACTTTTTAAAAGATCCACAGGTGCAGAAAATTATTTCACTTGTGATTCTATGAGGAGACCTGGAAAACATGCACTGTTTGGGGTCCTGAGGACCGAGTTTGAGTATCTGTGGGCTACGGGAAGGGGGGATTAGGGTTAGGCACCCCCCCCGGGGGACTTAGGTTTAGGCTGCGGGGAAGGCGGTGTTAGGTTTAGGCACTTAGAGGGGGGATTAGGGTTAGGCACTTGGGGGGAGGTTAGGGTTAGGCACTACTAAGGGAGGGTTAGGGTTAGAGGGGGGAATTAGGTTAGCGATACTTACCTTAGGGATGATCGGGTTCTTCACCCTTGTCAGGCTGCCGCTGCCGGCGGTAATACCTACTACACCTCTCACACTCTATTACACTGCCTGATTTCTATCTAGAGAATGGGAAAACATCTGGTTGCGAGATGTTTTTTGCGAGTTATAGTAAAGCCCGAAAATTGCGAGTTTTAGTATAGTGGCACCTTATTACATTTGCAAATTTAGCACAAAACTCGCATTTTTTAAAAATTTGCAACCTATTACATTTACCCCCCCAAGTCCTGAGAGACAGCAGCCATTGTAAAAGAGCTTAAACAGGCTGCCGTCACCCAGTGAAGACAGAAAAGCAGATGCCTACAGGAAGTGAGGTTACTATATATGTTTATGTGTGGAAGTGCAGAGCTGCAGGCACACAGCTTGCAATCAACTGGCCTGTCTCTTTGCCCAGCGGCGGTCGCTTTCAGTTCCTAGCTTCCCTGCTCCTCAATAGATGGCTGTGGCAGCTGCAGACCAGGAATACAGGGAGTAGGGCCAGTGCAGCCGCGCAGTGTCATGTGCAGTGACTTCAACATCATGACTCGATATGCGCAAGCGCTGTTGCCACACTCAGTACAAGTGACGGGGCTGGCGGGCCACCAGGGTTAAAATTACAAGTTGATCGAAGATTTATAGTAGTTTCCACATTCTGGATAAGTGTACAGATATTTATTTCAGAAATTTTAATTTTATTTTTGTTTTCTTTCTGTTTCTGAAGACCCCCACTTACTGAGTTATATAATGGGCACAATATAGCACTGCCAGTCGCCGCACTATTTTAATCAGACTTGTTTACTCTCCCGAAACAGTCGGGAGGATCCAAAAAATCGGGAGGCGCTGCCAACCACCCAGAAAAGAAGCCAAGTCTCCCAGTGCCGGCTGCTTCCCCTGCTGCCCATTTCTGAGTTAAGTGGGCGGTACAGGCGGCCGATGACGCGATTCACAGTGAATCGCGTCATCTTGGTTCCGCCCCCCACTGTACAATGATGGTAATTGCAGGTTGTTTGATGGTACTTCAATGTTTAAATGCGAGTTCCGAACTTACAGCAGACCCAAGCCGTTTCTACTTGAAAAACACAAAAAAGGAGGCGCTATACAGCTAGAGGAGAAATAATTAGATAATTAAATATTAATAATATGATTTGAGTGTGGAACAATGCAGAAAGACACCTTACTTAAATCCTACATAATAATAGAGATTTAGAGGTATTGGTTACACATATTTGCAAATATATGAATAAGCGCCAGGCCAATCGTCAAAGCTCCTCTATACTGGCATCCCTAATATTAAGGGGCTCACATCCGAGAAGCAAGGCACCCCAAAAAAATTCCAACCAAGGGCCATCCCCAGGGCATCACACGAAAAAGGGAAAAAGGTGATAGTGAAGTATGTAGAAAAGATGTGTAAAGATAAATCAATAAGTGTTAATGAAATGATAAAGAATTAAAATGACATATATAATGTACAAACAGAGAAGTGATAAAAGTATTCTATGTGAATTAAGTGGTGATGCCAAGAGAAAGGCCCAGTCAGAACCCCCCCGGGGGCCCCACTCCCAAACGCTCACCCCAAAATAATTATTGCTACATAATGGTAGCACCCACTCTGGGTCATATAATTACAATTGATGTACTGCATGATAACAGTACATATGTAAGCTGAGAGCTAACTTACCTTGGAGGTACCCCAAAAATCCTCCACATGGCACTATAAGCATCAGCACCTCCTCCTAATGCTGACTGCCTTCATGCCTCTCCAAATTTACAAAGAAAAATGGTAGTTGCTCAGATCGGCTTAATTGCATAACACAGGTGCTTGTAAAGGGCGGGGTTTACTCTGAACACAGAAAAAAAGAGAGATTTGCCCTCCAGCACACTGCAGCAAAAACAATACTTAAATCCTACATAATACTAGAGATTTAGAGGTATTGGTTACACATATTTGCAAATATATGAATAAGTGCCAGGCCTATCGTCAAGGCTCCTCTATACTGGCGTCCCTAATATTAAGGGGCTCACGTCCGAGAAGCAAGGCACCCCAAAAAAATTCCAAACAAGGGCCATCCCCAGGGCATCACACGAAAAAGGGAAAAAGGTGATAGTGAAGTATGTAGAAAAGATGTGTAAAGATAAATCAATAAGTGTTAATGAAATGATAAAGAATTAAAATGACATATATAATGTACAAACAAATAGAGAAGTGATAAAAGTATTCTATGTGAATTAAGTGGTGATGCCATGAGAAAGGCCCAGTCAGAACCCCCCCGGGGGCCCCACTCCCAAACGCTCACCCAAAAATAATTATTGCTACATAATGGTAGCACCCACTCTGGGTCATATAATTACAATTGATGTACTGCATGATAACAGTACATATGTAAGCTGAGAGCTAACTTACCTTGGAGGTACCCCAAAAAACCTCCACATGGCACTATAAGCATCAGCACCTCCTCCTAGTGCTGACTGCCTTCATGCCTCTCCAAATTTACAAAGAAAAATGGTAGTTGCTCAGATCAGCTTAATTGCATAACACAGGTGCTTGTAAAGGGCGGGGTTTACTCTGAACACAGAAAAAAAGAGAGATTTGCCCTCCAGCACACTGCAGCAAAAGCAATACTTAAATCCTACATAATAATAGAGATTTAGAGGTATTGGTTACACATATTTGCAAATATATGAATAAGCGCCAGGCCAATCGTCAAGGCTCCTCTATACTGGCGTCCCTAATATTAAGGGGCTCACGTCCGAGAAGCAAGGCACCCCAAAAAAATTCCAAACAAGGGCCATCCCCAGGGCATCACACGAAAAAGGGAAAAAGGTGATAGTGAAGTATGTAGAAAAGATGTGTAAAGATAAATCAATAAGTGTTAATGAAATGATAAAGAATTAAAATGACATATATAATGTACAAACAAATAGAGAAGTGATAAAAGTATTCTATGTGAATTAAGTGGTGATGCCATGAGAAAGGCCCAGTCAGAACCCCCCCGGGGGCCCCACTCCCAAACACTCACCCCAAAATAATTATTGCTACATAATGGTAGCACCCACTCTGGGTCATATAATTACAATTGATGTACTGCATGATAACAGTACATATGTAAGCTGAGAGCTAACTTACCTTGGAGGTACCCCAAAAAACCTCCACATGGCACTATAAGCATCAGCACCTCCTCCTAATGCTGACTGCCTTCATGCCTCTCCAAATTTACAAAGAAAAATGGTAGTTGCTCAGATCAGCTTAATTGCATAACACAGGTGCTTGTAAAGGGCGGGGTTTACTCTGAACACAGAAAAAAAGAGAGATTTGCCCTCCAGCACACTGCAGCAAAAACAATACTTAAATCCTACATAATAATAGAGATTTAGAGGTATTGGTTACACATATTTGCAAATATATGAATAAGCGCCAGGCCAATCGTCAAGGCTCCTCTATATTGGCGTCCCTAATATTAAGAGGCTCACGTCTGAGAAGCAATTCAATGAGAAAAGTATCTTTCATGTGTCTCCCTTCAATCACAGTTACCTTTCCACCAGTTAGAGTTCATGGCCATGAAATACATTGTTGAACAAATTCAAGATTCCAATCTCAAACAAAAAAACTTATCTTTTGATAAAGTGGAAAAGTAATGAAAGGAATATTCCTGGGGGCCTCTTCAGCATGCTAATGTAACCCTTTTGGTCCTGGAATTTTTTAAGAAAATAACAAGCAAACCTTTGGCACTTAGAAGTCACCTAGGAAGAGGGACATAGGGGCCTATTCATCATTACTAAACTTTCCCTGGAGGTAATTAGGTTTAGAACTCGCATGGAGTTCTACCTAATTACCAGAGGAATTCATCATTCCTCCTCCCTATAACTATTCCGAAGTGCTGTCATTTTTCGATGACAGCTTTTCAGGAAATAGAGAGTTATCCCTGTCTACACTAACTTACCGCAGCTGGAAACAGTGCTGCGCATGCACTGTTAAATTCGTTAACCCAGTGCATGCGCAGCACTGCCTACACATGCGGTAAGTTTGTGTCCCCCCCCCTCCGCTCACCTGCCCCCCCTTCTCCCCGCTCACCTCCCCCCCTTCAGCACTTACCTGTCCGCGCAGCAGCCTCCGGCTGCGTCCTGCTGGTCTGTCACATGGTCTCCCAGCAGACCACAGTACAGATTAGAATTTTTTTATTTTTTTTTTCTAATCTTTATTGTCTTCTGCTGGGAGAACACAGTGTCCGACCAGCCTCCGGAGCCAGAGGACACACCAGAGCGCTGGAGGGAGTCGTCGGGGGACCTGTCCAGCTGGCAGCAGGTAAGTTTCACCTGCTATTCGCTACCTCACAGTGGCGGATAGTACCTCCATCAAATTCCGAAAATTCATAATTTTCGTTATTCGATGAATACCATAATTTCCACATCCCCATACTAATGTATGGGGAGTGTGGAAATTAACGCAGGGGGACTTAGCAAGGAGATATCAGTGATATCTCCTGTGCTAAGTGGCTTCATGAATACTAAAATACAGACGCCTATCTTAATCCCGAGCCAGAATAAGGTAATTCCGGGGCGCCCTTACTGTTAGCCATGGGATGGGGGGGTGGAAGGTTAGGTTTTGGCAGTGTGGCGGGGTTAGGGTTAGGTTTTTTGGGGGAAGGGCTAGGGTTAGGCACCCCTAGGGGGAGGATTAGGCTTAGCTACCACTGGGGGGCTAGGGTTGGGCACTAAGGGGGAGGGATAAGGTTAGGCACGGAGGGGGGAGACTTAGGGTTAGGTACTAAGGGAAATGGTTAGGGTGTGGGGTGGGGAGGGTTAGGGTTAGGCTACAAAAAGGGACGGTTAGGGGGAGAAGGAGGGAGGGTTAGTATACTGACCCGATCCTTGTTGGCATACCAACCATCGGATGCCGATGTTGGTATTATGACAGAAGGCATCCCGACAGCCGGCATTACATACCGATTCCCTTCCAAATTACTACACACTCTTAAATGTTAAATCCTTCTGCAACAAACACATCCATATGTAATATTTCAATTAACAGTAAGTCCTTTAGCCTATTTGCTGTTAGTGAAACTTGGCTACCCCCTCTGATACTGATACACTTGATGCACTTTCCTCTTGAAGCCTCTCCTTTACCCACATTTCTTCACCTTGTGACTGACAAAGTGGTTCAGTAGGCTGCATCCATTGAGGCACTCCCTTTCTCCTCCTTTTAATTCCACACACAGAGGGAAGACCCCACGTGGCCCTAGGAAAGATACTGATTCGGGTCCCCTCCACTTCCAATTTATCCATGTCAAAATGCCTTTCCCATGTCAGTCCCTAGTACCTTTGCACTACACTACTCTATATACAGTACTTAGCCTATACATGCTTACTAGTTTTTCACTCACATGCTCATCTGTCCACCAGTTTATGCTTCATATGCCCTGTGCCCATAAGCTGTTTCTTACATGTCCCTCTACCTACCAGATATTTCTTTACAGTCCCCTATCCACCAACTTTTTCCTTACATGCCCGTCTGCTCACCAGAAATTTGTTAACATGCACACCTGCCCACCAGGTTTTCCCTCATATGCTTTTCTGCCCACTAGCTTTCTCACATCCCCACGGCCCACCAACTTCCACTCATTGCCTTACCTAATTCTCCACCATATCTGCAGAGGAACAGCCAGCTTGTTGTGGTTACTGATTCACCAGAGGCAGCATGAATCTTGCAGCTGTGGTCAACAGGGAGATGAGTCAAGTGAGGGCACTAAAAAGTACCTACAGACACTACACAAATATAGAGAGGGTCACATTTAGAGTAACACATAGATATTTTTATATATATATATATATATATATATATATAAAATTATATATATATTAGGGGTGAGCGGGTTCGGATTTCTGAAATCCGAACCCCCCCGAGCCCCCCCGATCCGAGTCCGATCCGAATCAGGCTCGACTTTTCCCGCCTAACTCGGATCTGAAATCGAGGCAAAACGTCATCATCCCACCTTCCGAGTCTCGCGGGTTTTGGATCCTATATAAGGTACCCGCGTCGGCGCCATTTTCTCACTCGGCTGTGGACAGTGAAGAGGGAGGGTGGGAGTTAGGGCTGTGTAGTGTAGTGTAGTGTAGTGCTGCTGTTGTCCACTACTTCAAAGTCCATAGGGGCTGGCTGTGTTGTGCTGTGCTGCTGTTGTTAATAGGGGCTGTGTCCACTACTTCAAAGTCCATAGGGGCTGGCTGGACTGTGTTGTGCAGTCAGTTCTCCATAGGGGCTGTGTCCACTCCAAAGTCCTGTGCACTTTTGCGGACGCAGTGAGCGATTCGCGCACTGCGACCCAGACGCATGTGCAGACCACGAACAGCGTCCGATTGCGTGCATCTGCATCCGTGCGTTCCTTGCTGAATCAGGCCTTCTAAGCAGTGTACTCTCAGCTGCAGCCCACCTCCTGCAGAGATGGATCATATTTTTATTATTACTAACAGTTACTTATATAGCACCAGCATATTCTGTTTACAATAGGGAGCAAACAGTAATAAAACAAGACAGGGTACTAGCATACATACAAAGAGGTAAGAGGGTCCTGCTTGCAAGCATAGAGGACCTTATTCAGAGTCAGTTGCAAGCGCCGATGCGCTCGTAACCAACTCGATGGTTAGTCCTGCGCACATGCAGCGGACGCACTGCGCGTGCGCAAGCCCCGGAGCGACAGAGAAACTCTGTCGCTCCGGAGCTCGCTACCAAAGGGGCGGCTGTCAATGTTGATCGACAGCTTGCCCCGTTTGGTAGGCGGGCCGGGGGAGTGGTTTCCAAAGCGGAGGCGTTCCTTAATGAACGCCTACCGTTTTGTGAGCGGTCGCACTGACATCATCAGTGATGTCAGTGGGGAGCTTACAGCTCCATCAGAGCAGAAAGCTCCCTGGGGCTTACGAGTGCCCAGACCCAACCTTAGGGTCTGGTCGTAAGCCCCGATGGTCGCGATGGTAATCACCATCGCGACCATCAACCTGGTCGCTAGCTAAGCTGGGGGTGGGCGCTTCTTGCGACCGCCTCTGAATGAGGGCCATAATCTTCAGTGAAATAGGCATTAATACACAAGGATATTGCATGTCCAGCCAGAATGTAGGGGTTCTTGGTGGGCTGTATGATTCAGTCACACAGGAATGTTGGTCTATGGTCAGCAGGATGAGTAAATTAAGAAAGAGAAAATATGTAAAGTTAGGGGTGTACTGTATAGATGAGATTTGTGTAGGATAGCTTATGGAGGTTTTGTGGGTGGTTCTGGAATTTGATAAGCTTTCCTGAAGAGTAGGGGTGAGCGGGTTCGGATTTCTGAAATCCGAACCCCCCCGATCCGAGTTAGACTCGACTTTTCCTGCCTGACTCGGATCTGAAATCGAGGCAAAACGTCATCATCCCGCCTTCCGGGTCTCGCGGGTTTTGGATCCTATATAAGGTACCCGCGTTGGCGCCATTTTCTCACTCGGCTGTGGACAGTGAAGAGGGAGGGTGGGAGTTAGAGCTGGCTGGGCTGTGTAGTGTAGTGTAGTGTAGTGCTGTGCTGTGCTGTGCTGCTGGTGTCCATAGGGGCTGTGTCCACTACTTCAAAGTCCATAGGGGCTGGCTGGACTGTGTTGTGCAGTCAGTTGTCCATAGGGGCTGTGTCCTCTCCAAAGTCCTGTGCAGTGTCCCAGTCCTAAAGGGGTGCTGTAGTGTTGTCCAGGGGGTGCTCTGTCCATCAGGGGTGCTCCCCCCAAGTGCTAAAAAAATAATATATTTTCTGTGTTTGTGAATTGTGTGCGCAGTAGCCGCACGTGCATCAACAAAGTAATGCCAAGCGTGCGCCTGTGTCATAAGTAAAGGGCCGGCTGGCTTGACCGTTAAAGGGTGCTGTAACCCCCGAAAGTACACTCCAGTCCAAACCAAAAAAAATTTTTTTTTCTGTGTTTGTGAATTGTGTGCGCTGTAGCCGCACGTGCATCAACAAAGTACTGCCAAGCGTGCGCCTGTGTCATAAGTAAAGGGCCGGCTGGCTTGACCATTAAAGGGTGCTGTAACCCCCAAAGTACACTCCAGTCCAAACCAAAAAAAAAATTATTTTCTGTGTTTGTGAATTGTGTGCGCAGTAGCCGCACGTGCATCAACAAAGTAGTGCCAAGCGTGCGCCTGTGTCATAAGTAAAGGGCCGGCTGGCTTGACCGTTAAAGGGTGCTGTAACCCCCGAAAGTACACTCCAGTCCAAACCAAAAAAAAAATTATTTTCTGTGTTTGTGAATTGTGTGCGCAGTAGCCGCACGTGCATCAACAAAGTAGTGCCAAGCGTGCGCCTGTGTCATAGGTAAAGGGCCGGCTGGCTTGACCGTTAAAGGGTGCTGTAACCCCGAAAGTACACTCCAGTCCAAACCAAAAAAAAAATTATTTTCTGTGTTTGTGAATTGTGTGCGCAGTAGCCGCACGTGCATCAACAAAGTAGTGCCAAGCGTGTGCCTGTGTCATAAGTAAAGGGCCGGCTGGCTTGACCGTTAAAGGGTGCTGTAACCCCCGAAAGTACACTCCAGTCCAAACCAAAAAAAAAATTATTGTCTGTGTTTGTGAATTGTGTGCGCAGTAGCCGCACGTGCATCAACAAAGTAGTGCCAAGCGTGCGCCTGTGTCATAAGTAAAGGGCCGGATGGCTTGACCGTTAAAGGGTTCTGTAACCCCCAAAGTACACTCCAAACCAAAAAAATATATATTCTCTGTGTTTGTGACTTGTGTGCACTGTGGCTGCACGTGCATCAACAAAGGAGCAGCGCCAAGCGTGCGCCTGTGTCCCATAAATAAAGAGCCGGCTGGCTCATTTCTTAAAGGGTGGTGTAACCCACAAAGTGCACTACTCTCCAGCAAAAATAAAAAAATATTTTCTGTGTTTGTGTGCGCTTTAGCAGCACGTATATATCAATATAACATAAATGGAGGACCAAACTTTCTCCGATAAAAATAAAATAGGGAAAGTTCAAGAACCACTTCCTCCTAGTGCTGTTGCTGCTGCTGGGAGTTGTTCATCATCCCAGAGAGGAAGTAGGAACATCACTACTTTTACTAAACAATTGACCCTCCAACAGTCCCTAGTGATGAGGATGAAGTACGACAGCAGTCATCCTGAAGCAAAACGTATAACTGAGGCCTTGACTGCTATGTTGGTGTTAGACGTGCATCCGGTATCCGCCATTAGTGCAGTGGGATTTAGACAATTGATGGAGGTAGTGTGTCCTCGGTTCCAAATCCCGTCTAGATTTCACCTGCATCCTCAAAGCAGCAGCGACAAGCGTGCGTCTGTCTGTTAAAGGGTGGTGACACCCTCAAAGTGTGCTACACAAACAATTAAAATATTGTTCTTTTTTTTTCTGTCTTTGTGAAATGTGTGGGCTGTAGCCGCACCTGCATCCTTAAAGCAGCAGCGACAAGCGTGCGTCTGTCTGTTAAAGGGTGGTGACACCCTCAAAGTGCGCTACACAAACAATTAAAATATTGTTCTTTTTTTTTCTGTCTTTGTGAAATGTGTGGGCTGTAGCCGCACCTGCATCCTTAAAGCAGCAGCGACAAGCGTGAGTCTGTCTGTTAAAGGGTGGTGACACCCTCAAAGTGTGCTACACAAACAATAAAAATATTCTTCTTCTTTTTTCTGTCTTTGTGAATTGTGTGGGCTGTAGCCGCACCTGCATCCTTAAAGCAGCAGCGACAAGCGTGCGTCTGTCTGTTAAAGAGTGGTAACACCCTCAAAGTGTGCTACACAAACAATTAAAATATTGTTCTTCTTTTTTCTGTCTTTGTGAATTGTGTGGGCTGTAGCCGCACCTGCATCCTCAAAGCAGCAGCGACAAGCGTGCGTCTGTCTGTTAAAGGGTGGTGACACCCTCAAAGTGTGCTACACAAACAATTAAAATATTGTTCTTTTTTTTTCTGTCTTTGTGAAATGTGTGGGCTGTAGCCGAACCTGCATCCTTAAAGCAGCAGCGACAAGCGTGCGTCTGTCTGTTAAAGGGTGGTGACACCCTCAAAGTGCGCTACACAAACAATTAAAATATTGTTCTTTTTTTTTTCTGTCTTTGTGAAATGTGTGGGCTGTAGCCGCACCTGCATCCTTAAAGCAGCAGCGACAAGCGTGCGTCTGTCTGTTAAAGGGTGGTGACACCCTCAAAGTGTGCTACACAAACAATTAAAATATTGTTCTTTTTTTTCTGTCTTTGTGAATTGTGTGGGCTGTAGCCGCACCTGCATCCTTAAAGCAGCAGCGACAAGCGTGCGTCTGTCTGTTAAAGGGTGGTGTAACTCTCAAAGTGCTCCAAAACATAAAAAACTATTTTTTTAATGTGTTTGTGACTTGTGTGCGATGTAGCCGCACTTGCATCCTCAAAGCAGCAGCGACAAGCGTGCGTCTGTCTGTTAAAGGGTGGTGACACCCTCAAAGTGTGCTACACAAACAATAAAAATATTCTTCTTTTTTCTGTCTTTGTGAATTGTGTGGGCTGTAGCCGCACCTGCTTCCTTAAAGCAGCAGCGACAAGCGTGCATCTGTCTGTTAAAGGGTGGTGACACCCTCAAAGTGTGCTACACAAACAATAAAAATATTCTTCTTCTTTTTTCTGTCTTTGTGAATTGTGTGGGCTGTAGCCGCACCTGCATCCTTAAAGCAGCAGCGACAAGCGTGCGTCTGTCTGTTAAAGGGTGGTGACACCCTCAAAGTGTGCTACACAAACAATTAAAATATTGTTCTTTTTTTTTCGGTCTTTGTGAAATGTGTGGGCTGTAGCCGCACCTGCATCCTTAAAGCAGCAGCGACAAGCGTGCGTCTGTCTGTTAAAGGGTGGTGTAACTCTCAAAGTGCTCCAAAACATAAAAAACTATTTTTTTAAAGTGTTTGTGACTTGTGTGCGATGTAGCCGCACTTGCATCCTCAAAGCAGCAGCGACAAGCGTGCGTCTGTCTGTTAAAGGGTGGTGACACCCTCAAAGTGTGCTACACAAACAATAAAAATGTTCTTCTTCTTTTTTCTGTCTTTGCGAATTGTGTGGGCTGTAGCCGCACTTGCATCCTCAAAGCAGCAGCGACAAGCGTGCGTCTGTCTGTTAAAGGGTGGTGACACCCTCAAAGTGCGCTCCACAAACAATAAAAATATTCATTTTTTTTTCTGTCTTTGTGAATTGTGTGGGCTGTAGCCGCACTTGCATCCTCAAAGCAGCAGCGACAAGCGTGCGTCTGTCTATTAAAGGATTACATCGGTGACAGCATCCAAGTAGGCATGTCAGACAGTCCGTACCTGTACTGGCAGGAAAAAGAAGCAATTTGGAGGTCCCTGTACAAACTGGCTCTATTTTACCTGAGTTGCCCCCACTCCAGTGTGTTCTCCGAAAGAGTGTTTAGTGCAGCCGGGAACCTTGTCAGCGAAAGGCGTAGGAGGTTGCTTCCACAAAATGTGGAGAAGATGATGTTCATAAAATGAATTATCAACTCTTCCAGGGAGACCAGCCTCCAGAACGTACAGAGGGACCTGTGGTTCCAGCAGGGACGAATTAATACTCTGTGAGGATGAGGATGTACACACTGAAGAGGGTGAGGAATCGGTGGATGAGGAGGATGAGGATGACATCTTGCCTCCGTAGAGCCAGTTTGTGCAGGGACAGATTAATTGCCAGCTTGTTTTGTGGGGGCCCAAACGAACCAATCATTTCAGCCACAGTTGTGTGGCAGACCCTGGCGCTGAAATGATTGGTTTGTTAAAGTGTGCATGTCCTGTTTATACAACATAAGGGTGGGTGGGAGGGCCCAAGGACAATTCCATCTTGCACCTCTTTTTTTTCTTTGCATTATGTACAGCTTGGGGCCTAGTTTTTCAAACTGCCATCCTGTCTGCCACTGCAGTTTCACGCCTAGATGGGTCACGTGTTTGTGCCGCCCACTCGTGTCGCTTAGCATAGTCATCCAGCTACCTCGGTGCAACCTTTTGGACATAAAAACACTATTGTGAGGTGTGAGGTGTTCAGAATAGACTGGACATGAGTGGAAATTAAGGTTATTGAGGTTAATAATAGCATAGGAGCAGAAAAACCTACAAATTCTGTGATTTTAGCTGTTTTTATGCTTTTTTAAAAAAAAATACAGATCCAAAACACAAAACCCAGAACCCAAAACACGGAAGGGTGGTTTTGGCAAAACCAATCCAGATCCAAAACACGAAGAAAGATCCAGATCCAAAACCAAAACACAAAACACGAAAAGTTGCCGGTGCACACCCCTAATATATATATATATATATATATATATATATATTATACAGGCAGTATTATATATAGCGACACACACATACATACAGGCAGGGACCCACTTAGGTACACACACACAGTACAGGCAGGGACACACATACTGTAGACAAACAGGGTCACACATAGACATACATACAGCCAGACAAACATACCCAGCTCAGATAAAAGGAGCATGTGCTGGGATCCACCAATCAGAGCTCAGCACGCGTTGCTCTGACCCTTCTGTCTCACCATAGAGCAGCAGTAAGGAGCTGCTGCTCTATAAGCAATGTATCTCCCACCAGTATCCGGCCCTACACTAATATGGTTCTCCCAAAATCTGTAGAACCACATTCCTCCTGAAAAAGGGCTAGGGAGAAATCATTGTTCTTTGTATATCGTGACAGAAAAAGTTCTAAAAACAAGTACCCATCTGCAGACAGGCCCCTGGGCCCTAGACAGCCGCCTGTTCTGCCTTATGGATAATCTGTCCCTGAGTCCATATAACTCTTGTTTATTTTGATACATGTATAATAGATGTTATTAGAAGACACCAACAGATAATAGCTTGGTAGACATGCGAGGTGGATAAACTTAACAAGGAACTAATGTTTATTGAAGTGCTCAGTGATAGTATAGCTGTATTCACAGTTTCACAGCCCTGTTCTATTCTATTCTAAAATGTGTTTTGACTGTGGTTTGGCGGCGGTTTTGCTTTCTGCAGATTTACTAAGGCCAAAACCACTGCAAAACTGCCATCAAAACACATTTTAGAATAGAATAGAACAGGACTGTCATTTAGAAACCGCTGCAAAGTCGCCACCAAACCCCCGGGGTTTAGAACAGAATAGAATCCGCCACCAAACTGCCGGGGTTTACAATAGAATAGAAACCGCCGTCAAACCGCCGCTTAGTAAATTTTGCCCAGAATGTGAAAAGATATTTCAGAAATTAATTTAAAATGTCTAAATGCATTAATCATTCGGAAATGCTTGTTAAACTTATTCAAAGAATGTATCTCACTCCTGCATGTTTAAATTTTGGCCTGATACTTCATGGTTATGTTGGAGGAATTGTGATGAGGTTGGTACTCTTACTCAGATTTTTTGGTTGTGTCCAAAACTCTGGTCATTCTGGGTAGTAGTCTTTAGCCTCATTGCACAAGTTACAACCATGCTGTAGATACATAACAAGTCACATCCTTATTGGCACCAGATCGACAATTGCCCAATACTGGAAAAATATTAATCCCACAGCTCTCTCTGATTGTGTCATATGTCCAAAGGAGTTATGCTATAGAGACCCAGGGATTTAAATATTGCACTTCCACTGCTTCTCCTTTGGTTAAACGGAGGTTGTGGTTTGAGTACTGTTCCATCACCGAGCTCAACCACAACAATTGTATCTTTGTAATGACTTGTGATATCTGGTTTAGTTAGTGATGTACTGTTAGATCACGTGTGGTCATTATTGTTCTCTCTTTCTTCAGTGATATTTATTATATGTTTGACTTTATATTACCCAGTGTGTGTGTTTCAATAGCTCAATTGTCTCTGGATAATTCCCCTTTTTTCCCCTCCCCCCTTGTTCACCCCATTTATTATTATATATTTTTTTATTGGTATGTGCATGATTTCTTCATTTGTTTTATCTTTGTGTTATTAAATTATCATTGTATTATAGCCATTGTTGGTTGTATTTTCAAAACACGCTTATACATTTTACAAGTTAAAAAGCTACCATGTGTTTTAGTCAGTTGGCCCAATTGTATTTCCCTAAAGCAGACCTGATCCTATTGTCCTATTAGTCCCATGTGTGTCATTGAGGCTCCCATAGTAGATAAATAAGGCACTTGTTTCAGATGTACTGTATGTGTATGTATAAGTGTGTGTAGTAGGCACTAGGTATAAGAAACTAAGCAGGCACTTAGGCCTGGGGACACTGGCCCTGATTCAGAGCCGGACGCTCTGACAGAGCGCTCGCTCTGAATCAGGGCCGTCCATGCTCCTTTTTGGAGCGACCTCCTGGCCGCTCACATAGCTGTGGGTGACCACCCACAGCTATAGCGAGTGGCCATGATGATGGACGCGATGGTCAAGACCATCGCGACCATCGGGCTTGCGACGAGACCCTTGTGGTAGGGTCTCGCTGCCGCAAGCCCAGGAGTGCTTTTGGCTCTACCAGAGCCAAAAGCACTCCCACTGACATCACAAGTGATGTCAGTGGGGCCGGACCGAGACGGTAGGCGTTCCCATGGGAACGCCTCCGTCTGGGCAGCCACGCCCCTGGCACGCCCACCAAAGGGGGCGTGCTGTCACTCAACATCGACAGCACGCCCCCTTTGGTAGGAGACCCATAACGAAGGCTTGGCCGTCGTTATTTGGGTCTCACGCATGCGCACAATGGAGCCACCTCTGTTGTGCGCATGCGCACTTGGGCACCATCGACCCGCTTGCGAGCACTCAGCGCTCGCGAGCGGGTCTCAATCAGGCCAATTGTTCAAAGTGGGCGACCATTTGTTGTGCACTTACATTGCTTCCTTTAGCCAATAAGGTACATATGAAGACCTGGTTAGATCTTGTCCCACAGACAGTGCTCCACCCATTTTCTCGACAAAACTCAGTGGTTTTACGCAAGGACTGAGAATATGGGATGTAGTTAGTAAACCTACCATCGGGATGCCGGCTGCCAGAAGACCGGCGCCAGAATCCCAAAATCAGTGGAGATGCCAACGCCAGAATCCCGACAGCCGCAATCACGATCGTAAGTATAGCAGGGCGGGGTTAGCTGTAAGCCGCGGGGGGGGGGAGGGTTAGGTTTAGGCACCACAGGGAGGTCAGGCACGCCCTAGGGTGGGTTAGGGTTAGGCACCACTGTGGTGGTTAGGGTTAGGCACTAATAGGGGAATGTTAGGTTTAGGCACTAAGGGGGAGGGTTAGGTTTAGGCACTAATGGGGGGGTAGGGTGCAGGGTAGGGTGGGTTGGGGTTAGGCTGTAGGAAAGGAGGTTTAGGGGGTGAAGGGGGGAGGGTTAACATAAATGGCGGGCTGGGCCGGGGGGCAGGGTGTCATGTGCCCCCCGGGCCGCAGCATCATGCGGCCCGCGGGCAGTCTGTGTCACAGCACAAACACACAGCCGCCGGAGCCGGCAGCTGTGTGTTTGCTGCTTTTTTTTTTTTTTTTATTAAGTCTCTCTCTACTGGGGGGGGGGGGGCTACTGGGGGCACTACCAGGGGGGGGGATTACTATGGGGGCACTACCAGGGGGGGGATTTCTATGGTGGCACTACCAGGGGGGGATTACTACTGGGGGCACTACCAGGGGGGTGGATTACTACTGGGGGCACTACAAGGGAGGGACTACTACTACTGGGGGAACTACAAGGGGGGACTACTACTACTACTGGGGGCACTACAAGGGGGGGCTACTACTGGGGGCACTACAAGGGGAGGGGACTACTACTAGGGGCACTTTATAGGGGGGAGGGGACTACTACTAGGGGCACTACATAGGGGGAGGGGACTACCACTGGGGGCACTGCGAGGGACCACTGCTGGGGGCTCTATATAATGGGCAATACTGTGGGTACTGCATAGGGGGGAGACTACAACTGGTGCCACTATTTAAGGGACATTGCATAAGGGTTACCACTATTGGGGGCACTGCATGGGGGGGTGGGCTGCTACTGGGGGCACTGCCTAGGGGGTACCACTATTGGGGGCACTATATAAGGGGCTTACTACTGGGGGCACAAGGGGCACTGAACAGGGGGGACCACTACTGCGGGCACAAGGGGCACTGCATAGGGGGAGATCACTACTGGGGGCACTACTGGAGGCCAGCATAAGGGTGTTATCTCCTGTGGCACACGGGGGCACTGCATATGGGCACTGTGACAGGGGGCTGCCCCTAATCTTTATTTTTACCTTACATTAATCCCATATAGACCCGCCTCCTCCCTGAAACACTTGAGGGTGGGCGGCGCCGTAGCACGCACGTTCTTCGGGAACCCTGGCTACACGCTACTCCTCTGCCAGGGCCCCCTGCATGCATTTGCCCCCCAGGCTAAAAGTTGCCAGCCAGCCCCTGGTTAACATACTTCCCTAACTCATATCAGGATTCTGAGCATCGGGATGCAGCTGATGGTCTTTTGACAGCCGGCATCCCGACTGCCTGTCTCCCAAACCCAACCTGGGAATATGGCATGGTAAGACTCCACATGTAACAGCAAACCACTGGTAACCTCTGTCACACAGTCGCTAGACATTATGTTGTACCCCCAAAATTTGTATATGCTGGCTGTTTGGGAAGACTGTGCTGGAATTACCTTTTGCAGAGTTTTGCTTGCAAAGTGAGAGTTAAATGTTAGACCAGAGTCCGGTCACGTTTTAAAAAGTGAGGTTGCAAGTTCTGATTGGCCGAGAAGCGGAGGAGCAAGTGAGAGCCTTGTGGAAAGAAGAGAGAGTGATGTGGGAGCCGAGGCCATAGCTGGCAGCAGGTGCTGTGAGCGGAGCAGAGAGTTCCCGAGAGTGTGAGCGGTGTGGGTGAAGACGAACGCGAGACACGCAGCAGAGTCTAGCCAGCAGGGTATTCACGGGCTGAAGTTGTGCAGAGCCGGGAGAGCAGCAGTGAAACGCCGCAGCCGGGAGCAGACACCACCAGAGGTGAGAGAGGGTGCGGACACCGCATCGATTTAGTGGTGACAAGGACGCTCTGCAGAGATAGACACAGGCGTGAACAGCTTAAGTGGGGCCTGTAAAGACGAAGGGATCGTTGTCCTGCAGTGTGAGACCTTTCTCATTGGGTGAGTGGTGAACTCCATTTTTGTATTGATACACACTGCCCAGCAAATACATTACAGAAGAGAACCGGGAGGCATACTGTATTTGAACATGTTCCGTATACTGACCACTGCCTCATAGAATATATCACAGAGACATTGTACTAAGTTGAGCTTGGAAGCGACATTGTACTAAGCTGAGCATAAGAGCACATCTATTACAGAGACACTGTACTGAGTGGGAGCATCAAGTGTAATTTTGCAGAGACTGTCTTCCTTAATACAGTTAGATTCAAAAAGGGATTAAACAATTTACCAACCTTTCTGAGGGTTGTACAACAAATTCTTCAAACCTCGGCCAGCATATGCAAAGGCCTAGGCAGGCCATCTTCAGCCACATCATTAACCCTTTTTACCATATTGACAACTGAGCTCCAACGATTGCCGATCGGTGAAGATTAGGACATTATTTAGGAACAGTGAACAGTGGGTCTCATTCAGACCCGCTCGCGAGCGCAGGACGCTCGCAAGCGGGTCGATGGTACCCAAATGCGCATGCGCACGACGGAGGGAGCTCCGTCGTGCTCATGCGCGAGACCCAGATAGCGACAGCCAAGCTGTTGCTCCGGGTCTCGCACCAAAGGGGGCATGCTGTCGATGGTGATTGACAGCACGCCCCCTTTGGTGGGCGTGCCAGGGGTGTGGCTGCCAAACGGAGGCGTTCCCATGGGAACGCCTACCATCTTGGGCTGGCCCCAGTGGCTCTGATAGAGCCAAAATCACTCCAGGGCTTGCAGCAGTGAGACCCTACCGCAGGGTCTCATCGCAAGCCCGTTGGTCGCGATGGTCTTGACCATCGCGACCATCATCATGGACGCTCGCATAAGCTGTGGGTGGTAACCCACAGCTATGCAAGCATCCAAAAGGCCACTCCAAATTTAAATAGGACGGCCCTGATTCAGAGCGAGCGCTCTGGTCAGAGCGTCCGGCTCTGAATCAGGGCCTGTGTCATTTGAATAGTAGATTTAGGGTAGTCTCTCCAATGGATTTTGGGTAGCATAATTCGATTCAGACTAACCGCTATTTGATATTCCAATGAACTTTACAGCTACACTATTATACGATATAAACTTCCATGTTTTTGATTGTTGTCACCTTGAACCAGAGTGCATATTGAGTATTCATAAGCATATTATGTAAAGTCTTAATTTGAATTCATTTATTCTTCTTGTCGAATTGGACGAGAGAAAAGATTGAGTACTGTGATCTGTAGAATGGATTATACCCATTGCACTGTTTTCCGTTGTTTTCATAATGTCTTGTTGAATTAAACCAGATACCCTTTTGAGGTTTTAGCAGTAAAAATAAACGCTCTCTCTCCACGGAGGCTGCCATTGACTAAATTCCCGTGTACGTATCAATCTTCCTTACCTTTATGCCCGGATCACATCGAACAAGGTATGGGGAAAATACTAAAGGGAAAGGGTCTGTCACTAAGCCACTTTACATCTGTGATACCTATCCCTAACCTACATATACCCGCCAACCCCGGGGTGTTACACTCCCAGCAGTCAGTTTCACATAAAAGGTAGGCTTTTGGTGTATACTTGGCCTGCATAGTACTAATTATATGAAAGTGCATTGCATGGTTTTGCATTGTATTGTTATGCTTTCCAGTGTATATTAGGACTGTTTGTTTTGTAGACAGTGATAGTGCTCTGTAGCTGGTCTGTAGTTCTTATGTAACACACTAGATTGACAGTGGAAGTGGAGCAAGGTAAGTGCCAGACTACACCCTACCCATCCACTCCTCTCACATAGCCTCTAAACTATTCACACTCACTGTACTTCATTACTAGTGGATATTACTTTCCATTCACTGTGATGGACATTCCCCTTGTATCTTGTGTTTTTCTGTCTATGCACAATTTCCAGCTTCTCCAGCACTGCTTTCCAGCATTGTGACTATACCGCACTGCTAAATGCAGATTCCCAATGGTCAGGAATCTGCACAGACACCGGACCCGTACTGCGATTGTGCAGTACGGGTCCGGTGTGTTCGCATGCGGAGATTCAGCAGACTGTCAATGATTGACTGGCTGCTGACATTGGGGGGCGTGTCGCTGCCGTTGGAGAGGCAGGGGAGGCCAGGACCCAGATCGGATCATTTCTGCATGCAGGAGGCATGATGCAAGACATAACTGCAAGGACGAAATTGCAAAGCTGCTTGCGTGTATCTTTGCAATTCTGCCCACTGCTGAATCAGGCCCTCAGACAACTAAATGCTTTTGACTGAATCCTCTTCTCGGCCTCACTTGAACCACATTGCTCTTCTATTTCTAACCTGCCTGCCCTGATGCAACAATCACTTTCTACAACACAACACTCACCACAGCCCTAGAGTAGAAAACTGCAGAGCATATGCAGTGCTGTGTGTATGACGGGATGCAGTGAGGATATCGGCGAGCGCTATCCTGCCCACCGATATCCCGACACTTTCGTCCCAACATGGGACTAAAGATAGGCGTTGAAATCCCGACACCTATCATTAGCCCCACTACGGAATCCCGACACCCGGCATACCGAACGAAGGTATGCCGGGTGTCTTAGCATCTAGAAGTGGGGGGAGGGTTAGGTTAAGGGACTCCCAGGGGGGGACTTATGGTTAGGTAGGCACACCCCAGGAGGATAAGGGTAGGGGAAGGGGGGGGTGAGTGTTAGGCACCACTAGGAGGGGGAGTTAGGGTTAGCCCCCCCCCCCGGGACGGTTAGGTTTTATGGTGCGGGGAGGGGGATTAGGTTTAGGCGTTAACAGCGGGAGGTTAGGGTTAGGCACTAGGAGGGGAGGTTAGGGTTAGGCACCCCTAAGGGACGGTTAGGGGGGGAGAGGGGAGGGTTAGGGTACTTACCTTCAGCTGTTTCCATCCACCGGGCTGCTGCTGTCCGTATTTGATCCGGCGGCTAAACAGCCACCGGCATTACATACCGATTCCTTGTATGACAAACCAGCACATCTGTAGTGCATTGTGTTTGCTGTACACAAGAATCTTATGCTGGATACACAATGGCCGATATATTGGCCGATCAATTGGAACGACAACGTCGTTCACAGACATATCGCATTGGCTGTGCTGCACAGCCAGTGAACAGACATATCTGTCTATCGGCAAATGTGCTGATTGCCCATACACAGGGGTACAGAGGAAGGGGGGGAGCCGCGAGCTGGTACTACTTACCCGGGTCCAGCACAGCTCCCTATCCACAGCAGCCCAGCACACGCTGCTGTGTGCTGGGCTGCACTGAGAGACTGTTCGAGGCTGCTAAAGCAGCAGCCCGAGCAGTTTCCTATATCAAACGGGGGAGCGATCATTGGCTGTGCGCCAAGCTGAGGGGCACGCAGCACCACCCTTCCCCAGCGCCGCAAATGTGTTTTTTTCTCTTGAAGTGGCTTGGCCACACCTGGCGCGATTAGGCCTCGCCCCCCGGCCGCCAGGACCCGCTGCAGCATGCAGATGATGGTCGTTCAGTGTGTATGAACGACCATCATCTGCAGATATATCTGTCAGGTGTGTACCCACCTTAAGAGGCATTCTTGTGTAGTCTGACTATGCATGTACAGTCATTTACATCATATCATCCAAATTGCACACACAGAGGGCTGAGGAGGAGGGTCCTGCTGCCTGCAAGTGGGACTCTGGGAGTCAAGTTACCGGATCTAAAGAAGAGAGAGAACAGAACACAGTGCAGCTGTGATCAGTCTGCACTTCCTCCAGCAAAAAGTGCAAACTGGACCAGCCTCTCAGCTCCTCACTAGGTGAGGATGAATCTGCTGTGTTCTAGTATTTCTAAATAAATAGCACTATATAAAGTTAGGTCACCCACTCCTCTCTGTATCTGCCCTCCCTGCTTTGGGTAACTGCCTCAGTGGCCATATCGTATTGGCCCATATGTCCATTGTTGCTTCTTACAGTTTCTGTTTGGTCATTTTTTTGTATGGCTGGTTCTGGATCACCCTCTCAGCAACTCTTTGTGCTCACCCCCATGTCTTCACCTTCTGGGTGCCTAAATTCTGTTATTGATGCAGTTATTTACCCCCATGTCTGTGCCCACCCCCAGTGATAATACTTCTGTAACTGAATTTTTTTTAAATCCTCTTAGCTCCTCTCTGTTTGTTTCCACCCCCCTCACACACACCATCTATCTCATATCGATCTATGTCATATCTATTTCATACAGTATCTATCTCATATCTATCTCATATCTATGTCATATCTATCTCATATCTATCTATCTATCTATCTATCTTTAAAAAAATATTTATTGCACTGTTTTTATGTTTGCATTTTGGAAACCCCCCTCTAGAACCATGTTCCCGTATCCAGGCCAATGTTGGCAATACAGCGGCAGCTTCAGGCTGATAAAAAGCCTCAGCGAAACACAACCAGCAGATAGAAAGAGCAATGGGTGTTTTTCGGGAGGTAGGACAATTTAATTTCAGAAATAAAAAGGTTATACAATTTTTTGGGTGTGTCATTTATTTTGTTTTGATTTTGGAAAGGGTATTTTTGCAGGTGAGCTATGATGCCTGAGAGTGGTGGTGGGTGAGGGTATAATTCTATACAGTAGGTGGGATATATGTGTATATTTACAAAGCACCAACACTTTTCGGCGGGATAGAGCTCAAAATGAAAAGCAGCACTAATATTAAATGCAAAATAAAATAAGCTTTAACCTTAATATTAATGCTGTTTTAATGTTTGGGCTCGCTGAGAAGTGGCGGCTTGCTTCATAAAAATGCCTCATTGTGTCAAGAAGTGTTGGTATGAGAAATTACAGTGAGTAAGTTAGGGGGTGAAGGAGAGATTGGTAGGGGGTGAAGGAGAGATTGTAAGTGATGGGAATTGTAATGGGTGTGGTATGGTGCCAGGGAGAGGTGGTGAGTGTGGAGTACGTCTGTAAGTGAAGTATGGTTCCAGGGAGCAGTAGTGAGTTAAGAGAATTACAGAGGATGAGGTAGGTGGATATTGTTTTATGGGCACCTTTTAGTTTTTTTGCCCAGTGCCCTACAAAACCTGGGGCTGCCTCTGCAATCATCCCACCCTGCTGTCCCTATGAGGCTTTGTGAGTGACAGCCCTTCTCGGTTGATAGGCACTCCTGATGCTGCACTGATTGGTGGAGATATCTGTTGCTCCATCTGTTACCAGGGAGCCAATTCTGAGGTGGCTGTTTGGTGCAGGTTCTGTCATCGGGAGAACTGTCAATTTGAAGCACAAGATAAGAATGAATGTCATTTATGTTATAACGTGACTCTTTATTTTTTTCATACCCAATCACATATATTTTATTTATGCAGAAAAAGGGCTGATAGTGATTGTAGGTATGTAGAGCTTTAGAGTATGTATCAGTACCAATATAAGATTTCAGTCAGTACTTTAAAGAATAGCTTTTAGGGGTGCCATTTTTTAATTTGCCCTGGGTGCTCCACCTCTGGGAGGAGCTTAGCAAAGCTGCTGCCGGGGCTCCCTTCTTGCCGAGCAGTATTCATTAAAGGCTCCGCTGTTGATGGACCCTGCTGGTGGGGGTTGGGGGTGACGGTGTGCTCTGTGAGGATATCATATGAGCAGCTGCCTGCACCACTGATTCCGGCGGTGACTTCACGCGCTGTCAGCAGGAGGGGGGGAGCCTGGAAAAAGCAAGGAGGTTGATCTGTGAAGCCTCAGCAGCACCCAGCATACTGAATGGCCTTAATCCAATCCAACAAGGTTAGTAGTTGTTGTAATAAAGAGTGGACTCAGGAGGAAATGTTTCATTTTAAGGTTACTGTACATGGGAGGTTAGGTTACTGAAAACACAGGCAGTGCCAGTGTCAGATAAAGATGTATTATATCACACTGTCTTTGCTTGTCTACACAAACTATTTAAATAAATTGCTGTTTGTTCATCCTGTCTGTGTCTCCCCAAAAAATAATACAAAGGATTAACAATACAGCAATTTAATTTAATAGTTTGTGTCAGCAAGCATAGTAAATGGTTCCCAACCTGAGCCATTTTTAAAGTATATTTGATTTTCCTGCAGTCCCCAGAGTACCAGGTTTATTATTAGTACTTTTGCTACTGTTAGGCAGGTACCAACTAGCAGGAATGAATTAAAGCTTTTGGGTGCCCCAGAACAACTAGGTTATGTCGCACCTATATAATGGCTGGTCACTCCTCTCTGGTCAGGTGGCCACACCCCTTTCAGCAACTGGCCATGCCCCTTAGTGGGCCACTGTGGTTGCATTCCCCTGGTGGGCCCTCCATGCCCCAGTCCGACACTCTCCAACTTCCTCAATGACCGGACCTGTTGTCTCAGGGTCCCTGTCTACATCCGGACAAGACCCATCTGTCTTTGATGATGTGGCTCTTGAGTCATCCCTCCAAAGGTCTAAAGGGTTTTTTATCTCTATAGTCCAGACCATGCTCAGAGAGCGTAAGACGGCCTCTTCACGGATTTATCACAGGGTGTGGCATACATATTTCCAGTGGTGTGCTACCAGAAACTATGACCCTCAGGTTTTTAGGGTTTCTAGAATCCTTGCCTTCTTCAAGCTGGATTGGATCTCTGACTCCGCCTGGCATATCTGAAAGTGCACGTCTCTGCTCTGTCCATCTGGTTCCAGCACAGAATTGCTCCACTGCCAGATGTTCACACCTTCCTGCAGGGTGTTCTCCATATACAGCCTCCCTTTGTCCCTCCTGTGGCTCCTGGGGATTTTCAGTGGTTCTCCGTGCACTTCAGGAACCTCCATTTGAACACCATGGACTCAGTAGACGTCAAATGGCTCACTGCGAGGACTCTTTTTTTTTTTTTATAGCATCTGCCCATAGGGTATTGGATTTAGGATCACACTCTCCTGTCGCTCCCCATTTCTGATCTTTCTGCAGGACAGGGCTGTTCTTCAAACGCACCCTGGCTTCCTTCCCAAGGTGGTCTCTCATTTCCACTTTAATTAGGTAATTGTAGTTCTGGCCTTCCAATCACCAGACCTCTCGACAGGTGAGGCCTCCTTGGATGTGGTCCATGCTCTGAAGATCTACGTAGACCGTACTGGTTCCATCAGGAAAACGGATTCCCTCTTTGTCCTCTATGGACTCCACAAGTAGGGATGGTCAGCTAAAAACAGACTCTAGCCAGATGGCTTTGCATGACTATCTCACAGGCTTACACGCAGGCTGGCCTTCCTGTGCTGGCTCATTTTACTCGCTCTGTGGGTCCTTCATGGGCAGCCCGTCGTGGCAAACAGCTATGCAAGGCAGCCACATGGTCTTCAGTCCACACCTTTCTTAGATTCTATGCCTTTGATACATTTGCCTCTCAGGATGCTTCCTTTGGACGTCAGGTTCTCCTCTCAGCTCTGGAGCATCCCCGCTCTTGAACAACTGCTTTGGGACATCCCCATTGTCTCCCTGTGGAGCCCTATGGACCCTGAAGAAGAAAAGGAGAGTTATGGTAAAATTTACCTTTGTTAACTCTCTTTCTTTGAAGTCCACAGGGTCCACAGGGCACCCGACCTGACGCACCTGACTTCTATGGGTTTCTTCTCTTGGTCACTTGTTTCCTTCTCTGTGTGAGAGTGTGATTCCTCAGTGTACCAGTCTTCTTTCTCTCCTATCCTGCTCCTGCCTTGGGTTTATTGTTACAAGTCATGGTTACGACTTGACCCTTTCTGATAGGTTGCCCAGACAGGACGGGGTTTCTCCAGTTCTTCCTGTTGCTAGGTGATTGGCACGCCTCAGGAAGTCATCCACAGTGCAGCATGATTGGGGCTTCAGCCTATTTGTACTCACTGGAATATTGCAGCTGTGCCAACTAATGCATGTCTGAGTTCCTTCGGCTTAGCTGCATGGTCAGTTTGTTTGTTTCTTCTCATGTTACAGATCAGACATGGCTATCCAGCCGCACCTAGCAGCCCGTGTGCTGCCATCAGCTCATCAGCTTCCAGATAGATTCCCAGCCATACTTGGCAGCCCCCGTGCTGCCATTAACTTATCAGCTTCCATACGGCTTCCCAGCCACATCAAGCAGCCCCCATGCTGCCATCAGCTCATCAGCCTTCATACGGCCGTCAAAACCTAAATTGTTTTCTAATGGCACAATTGCCGCAGCACCGGCACTATAGCTGCACAATCAGCTCCCAAAATCCATTGCCAGAATCTAGACTGTTTACTAATGGCTATTGCTGCACCAACGGCACAATTGCTGCACCAACGGCACAATTGCCACACCATTGGCACTATAGCTGCACCATCGGCTCCCAAAAACCATTGCCAAAATCAAGACGGTTCACTAACGGCTATTGCTGCACCATTGGCACAATTGCCGCACCATCGGCTCCCAGAAACCATTGCCAAAATCTAGACTGTTTACTAATGGCTATTGCTGCACCATCGATACAATTGCCGCACCATCGGCTCCCATAGCCATTGCCAAAACCTAGACTGTTTACTAACAGCTATTGCTGCACCATTGGCACTATAGCCGCACCATCGGCTCCCAAAGTCATTGGCAAAAAAAACTAGACTGTTTACCAACGGCTATTGCCGCACCATCGGCACAATTGCCGCACCATCGGCACAATTGCCACACCATCTGCACTTTTGCCGCACCATCGGTACAACTGCCGCACCATCGGTACAACTGCCGCATCATTATCGGCTTCCAAAGCCGTTTGTTATAAGCTACACTGTTTACTTACAGCTATTGCCGCACCATCTATACAATTACCACACCATCGGTACAATTGCTGCACCATCAGCAAGTTTGCTGCATCATCGGCTGCTGTGCAACTTTGAGCCACTACAAGTCTTACCATTGGTCAAATATCCACTCTTCTGTTCCTCAAAATCTTACCATCACCTGTATCTGTTCCAACTGTACATTTCATCTATTGAATTCCCTTGTACCTCCATGTGAGCTGCTACTACCCCAAGCATGAATCCAAGCGGCCACCTAAGTACCGGTGAATGTATCCAAGTTCTAAGGGAACAACGGGCGGTTGTTATTGGTGGAAGATCTCCCTAGCCGGGTTCTTGTGGTCTCACATGGAGCAGGCATTGGGATTCGTAACACTTGTTGACAAAACTGAGTTGCCATCAGGCTGTGGGCAGGGTATAAGGGGAAGGACCGGCACGCCCTGGGACAGAAAAAGCTGTGCTGTTGGTGTCTGGTCCTCCAAATACCACCTTCACCCCATTGTCTCCCTGTGGACCCTATGGACTTCGAAGAAAGAGAGTTAACCATGGTAAGTTTTACCATAACTCTATCTATCACTATATCTATATATATATATATATATATATATATATATATATATATATAGATAGATCTTTCTCTCTCTCTCTCTCTCTCAATCTCTCTCTCTCTCTATATATATATATATATATATATATTAGGGGTGTGCACCGGCCACTTTTCGTGTTTTGGTTTTGGATCTGGATCTTTCTTCATGTTTTGGATCTGGATTGGTTTTGCCAAAACCACCCTTCCGTGTTTTGGGTTCTTGGTTTTGTGTTTTGGATCTGTATTTTTTTTAAAAAAAGCATAAAAACAGCTAAAATCGCAGAATGTGTTGGTTTTTCTGCTCCTATGCTATTATTAACCTCAATAACCTTAATTTCCACTCATTTCCAGTCAATTCTGAACACCTCACACTAGTGTTTTTATGTCCAAAAGGTTGCACTGAGGTAGCTGGATGACTATGCTAAGTGACACGAGTGGGCGGCACAAACACGTGGCTCATCTAGGAGTGACATTGCAGTGGCAGACAGGATGGCAGTTTGAAAAACTAGGCCTCAAACTGTACATAAAGCAAAGAAAAAAATGAGGTGCAAGCCGGAATTGTCCTTGGGCCCTCCGACCCACCCTTATGTTGTATAAACAGGACATGCACACTATAACAAACCAATCATTTCAGCGCCAGGGTCTGCCACATGACTGTGGCTGAAATGATTGGTTCGTTTTGGCCCCCACAAAACAAGCTGGCAATTAATCTGTCTCTGCACAAACTGGCTCTACGGAGGCAAGATGTCGTCCTCATCCTCCTCATTCACCGATTCCTCACCCTCTTCAGTGTTGTGTACATCCTCATCCTCACAGAGTATTAATTCGTCCCCACTGGAATCCACCACCACAGGTCCCTCTGTACGTTCTATAGGCTGGTCTCCCTGGAAGAGTTGATAATTAATTTTTATGAACATCATCTTCTCTACATTTTGTGGAAGCAACCTCCTATGCCTTTCGCTGACAAGGTTCCCGGCTGCACTAAACACTCTTTCGGAGTACACACTGGAGGGGTGGCAACTCAGGTAAAATAGAGCCAGTTTGTACAGGGGCCTCCAAATTGCCTCTTTTTCCTGCCAGTACAGGTACGGACTGTCTGACATGCCTACTTGGATGGCTGTCACCGATGTAATCCTTTAACAGACAGACGCACGCTTGTCGCTGCTGCTTTGAGGATGCAGGTGCAGCTACTGCGCATACATTTCACACACAAACACAGAAAAAAAGAAGATTATTTTATTTTGGTTGGAGCGCACTTTAACAGACAGATGCACGCTTGTTGCTGCTGCTTTCAGGATGCAGGTGCGGCTACTGCCCACACAATTCACAAAGACAGAAAAAAAAAGAATTTTTTATTTTTTTTGGAGTGCACTTTGGGGGTTACAGCACCCTTTAACAGACAAGCCAGCCGGCCCTTTACTTTTGACACAGGCGCACGCTTGGCACTGCTCCTTTGTTGATGCACATGCAGCCACAGTGCACACAATTCACAAACAAAGAAAATAATTCCTTCACCATTCTGTCAGTGGTGACAGTATCATATGCAGTGACAGTAGACATGTCAGAAATTGTTGGCATGTCCTTCAGTCCAGACCAGATGCCCAAACCGTCCCTTGACTTATGACACAGTCGCACGCTTGGCGCTGCTGCTGTGTTGATGCACGTGCGGCTACTGCGCATACATTTCACACACAAACACAGAAAAAAAAGAATTGTTTATTTTTTGTGGCATGCACTTTGGGGGTTACACCACCCTTTAACAGACTTATGGGACACAGGCGCACACTTGGCGCTGCTCCTTTGTTGATGCACGTGCAGCCACAAGTGCACACAATTCACAAACACCAAAAATATTTTTTTATTTTATTTGGAGTGCACTTTGGGAGTTACACCGCCCTTTAACAGACGAGCCAGCCGGCCCTTTACTTATTACAGACAGACGCACGCTTGGCGCTACTTTGTTGATGCACGTGCGGCTACTGCGCACACAATTGACAAACACAAAAAATAATTTTTTATTTTATTTTGTTTGGAGTGCACTTTGGGGGTTACAGCACCCTTTAACGGTCAAGCCAGCCGGCCCTTCACTTATGACACAGGCGCACGCTTGGCGCTACTTTGTTGATGCATGTGCGGCTACTGCGCACACAATTGACAAACACAAAAAATATATATTTTCTTATTTTTTTTGGAGTGCACTTTGGGGGTTACAGCACCCTTTAACAGACAAGCCAGCCGGCCCTTTACTTATGGGACACAGGCGCACGCTTGGCGCTGCTCCTTTGTTGATGCACGTGCAGCCACAGTGCACACAATTCACAAACACAGAAAATAATTTTTGATTTTGTTTGGAGTGCACTTTGGGGGTTACACCACCCTTTAACGGATGAGCCAGCCGGCCCTTCACTTATGACACAAGCGCATGGGCGGCTACGGCGCACACAATTCACAAACACAGAAAAAAAAATATATTATTTGGAGTGCACTTTGAGAGTTACAGCACCCTTTAAAGGACGAGCCAGCCGGCCCTTTACTTATGACACAGGCGCACGCTTGGCGCTACTTTGTTGATGCACGTGCGGCTACTGCGCACACAATTCACAAACACAGAAAAAATATATATTTTTTTGCACTTGGGGGGAGCACCCCTGATGGACAGAGCACCCCCTGGACAACACTACAGCACCCCTTTAGGACTGGGACACTGCACAGGACTTTGGAGTGGACACAGCCCCTATGGACAACTGACTGCACAACACAGTCCAGCCAGCCCCTATGGACTTTGTAGAAGTGGACACAGCCCCTATGGACAACAGCAGCACAGCACAACACAGCCAGCCCCTATGGACTTTGGAGGAGTGGACACAGCCCCTATGGACAACAGCAGCACAACACAGCCAGCCCCTATGGACTTTGGAGGAGTGGACACAGCCCCTATGGATAACAGCAGCACAACACAGCCAGCCCCTATGGACTTTGGAGGAGTGGACACAGCCCCTATGGACAACAGCAGCACAGCACAACACAGCCAGCCCCTATGGACTTTTGAGGAGTGGACACAGCCCCTATGGACAACAGCAGCATAACACAGCCAGCCCCTATGGACTTTGGAGGAGTGGACACAGCCCCTATGGACAACAGCAGCACAACACAGCCAGCCTCTATGGACTTTGGAGGAGTGGACACAACCCCTATGGACAACAGCAGCACAGCACAACACAGCCAGCCCCTATGGACTTTGGAGGAGTGGACACAGCCCCTATGGACAACAGCAGCACAGCACTACACTACACAACCCAGCCAGCCCTAACTCCCAGCCTCCCTCTGCACTGTCCACAGCCGAGTGACAAATTGGCGCCGACGCGGGTACCTTTATATAGAATCCAAAACCCGCGAGACCCGGAAGGCGGGATGATGACGTTTTGCCTCGATTTCAGATCCGAGTCAGGCGGGAAAAGTCGAGCCTGACTCGGATCGGCCTTGGATCGGGGGGGTTCGGATTTCAGAAATCCGAACCCGCTCACCCCTAATTATTATTAGGTTCAGCATGGTTAGGGGTAAATTTACTGAAGTGAGTTTTAAAAGTGATATTGCCCATAGCAACCAATCAGATTCTACTTAACATCTAACTAGCACTTTCTAGAAGATAATAGCTAGAATCTGATTTGTTGCTATGTGCAACATCACTTTTAAAACTCACTTCTAAAGACTCTCACTTTAGTAATTTTACCCCTTAGAGTGTGCACTTGCATTTGTTTCTGGTTTCTGCTTGCAGCACTAAAAGTCTCAATAGGTTGCACCTCACATTGTGCTTAGGATGTGCAATCTAGGGCCCCTTCCCCTATGTATTCTGTACTGTGTGTATGTATGTACACTGGAAGGACGAGACTCCTCCCACCTTGATTAGCACCCCTCTCACCTGTTCCTGGGTGTTTTTAATTAGCAAGGAGTCCTTGCATTCCAAGACTGCACATCTATTATTAATACACACTTGAGGGTAAGACCTACTATATATATGCTGTGTCAGTTTTGGGACTGGTATTGGGGTGCGGGGCTCTCTGGGCTGATGTGGCTGGACTGTTTCATGGCATCATAATGTACACTTTTTCACTTCTTTAGTTTGTTTTTTTATATATGTAGCACTTTATACTCTTTTAATTATAACCTCCTACTTACATAGGACTTAAGACATAGGCCTTTCTTTATTTTTCTTTAACCCTCACTTTAAATCTCAGACTAGTATGATGCCATGGGGTGGTTCTGCTGGGTTGGCCTGGGGGGGTCCCGTGCCCTGTATTTGTTCTATAGGAGTATTAGGGACCTGCCTGATCGAGGTCACCCGGATGTGGTGGGCAGGCCCATAATTATGGCCATCATTATGCTAAGAACCTCTTTGATGCAATTTAGCAATATTATTATTATGGTTAGAGTGTGCACTTGCATTTGTTTCTGGTTTCTGCTTGTAGCACTACAAGTCTCAGCAGGTAGCACCTCACATTGGACCTCACTCAGACCCGCTCGCAAGCGCTATGTGCTCGCAAGCGGGTCTATTGTTGTGCAAGCCTCATAGCAAGAGAGAAATTCACTCGCTCCGGGGCTCGCTACAAACGGGGCGGCTGTCGATGTTGATCGACAGCTCTCGCCCTATTTTGTAGGTGGGGTGGGGGGTGTCTGGACAAACGGAGGCATTCCTGAAGGAACGCTGCCATTTGTGGGCGGCCCTACTGACATCACCAGTGATGTCAGTAGTGAGCTTCCGGCTCTATTAGAGCCGGAAGCTCACTGGGGCTTGCGGCAGATTAGACCCTACCACAAGGGTCTCGTCGCAAGCCCGATGGTCATCGCAAAAGCTGTGGGTGGTCAGCCTGGCCACTCGCAAAAGCTGTGGGTGGTCAGCCACAGCTTAGCGAGCGGCCAGGAGTGCCGGCTTAAAAAAAAAGCAGCCGCCCTCATTCAGAGCGAGCGCTCGCTTTTTGTGAGCTGCTCTGAATGAGGTCCATTGTGCTTAGGATGTGCAATCTAGGGCCCCTCCTCCTATGTACAAATGTAAAATAATACTGATAGATGATTACGATTGTTCCAATGGTGATCCCAGGCTGCAACCTTGTTCAGAGTGATGGGATCACGTAGATGCAGCAAGGAGTTGTCTGACACCTCATTCTGCATTTGCATCTGAGATGGATGGATTTGCACAGGTGCTTGTGTATGGCTGTACAAATCCGTCAATCTCTGAATCAGGCCCTAAGATAGACCTTACTTCATCATACATTTTACAATTTAACAGTAGCACATACTAACATTACCTCTACGTGTGAGGTCAATTATGACTGCTTTATCATGTACCTTAAGCCACATGTTGGCCATCCAAAAATTCCTCGGCTGGCTCACTGATGCCACTTCTCCCTGGGGTGGAGGAGAAGTGGCATCATGGTGGTTTCTCACAGCGGCGGAACTACTGGCGGTGCAGCCGGTGCCTTGCACCGGGGCCGCCGTGGTGCAGGGGCCCACAGCCGCCTGTACCCGCTGCCAGTGTCTCCCGGCAGTGCCACCATCAGACACTAGTCCCGGGCACTGACAGAGGAAGGCCCGGCAGCAGATCACTGACTGGCAACCAGACAGACTGATTTTTAGAGTTAATGCTGTCCGCGGGCCAATCACAGCTCGCGGACCAGCGGCCACTCCTGATTGGCTGCTAGTCCGCAAACTATGATTGGCCCGCGGCTGCGGGCAGTCAGAGGGAGGCAGAGCCTAGCAACTGGGAGTCCTGGATCAATAAAGTTTATTTTGATGCTGGTGCGCGACGTCACGCCGCTGGTTGCAGGGAGGACTGGAGCCAGGACCGAGCTGCCGAGGAAGAGGAACAGCACAGGAGACAGCAGGTAAGTGTTGGCTGGGGGGGAGCCACGGTATGGGAGGGGGCAGAGCTGAAGATGAAGACGCTGAAAGGAGGGGCTGGAGATCAAGACGCTGTCACTGTGAGGCCCAAGGGCTGGGAGATACGGGCTGTGAGCTGGCACAGGGACTGAGGGATGTGAGGCACAGGGGCTGAGGGATGTGAGGCACAGGGGCTGAGGGATGAGAGGCACAGGTCCTGAGGGATGTGAGGCACATGGGCTGGGTCTGGAGCTGAGAGACACAGTAGATGGGTTTGGGGCTGAGAGACCCAGGGACTGAAGTTGTGGCTGATAGATGCAGGGGCCGGTTTTGGTATTCAGAGATGCAAGGGCTGAGGCTTGTGAGACACAGGGGCTGGGTTTGGGGCTGAGAGACACAGGGGCTGGGTTTGGGGCTGAGAGACACAGGGGCTGCGTTTGGGGCTGAGAGACAAAGGGGTTGAGTATGGGATTTAGAGATGCAGTGGGTGGGTTTGAGGCTGAGAGACGCAGGTGAAGTCTAATGCTGCCCATCCATTACATGATGCGGGGACGATGGCACAATTATGACTCCGTCGTCTCCCGCGGGGTGAACTGCATACACTGAACGTTCAGACGTTCAGTGTATGCAGATCAATCATCCCCGAACATGGCAACCTGATGGCGGTCGTCAGGTTGAACGTCATCGCTCCATCGCTAGGTTTAATCGCCTAGTGGATGGGCAGCATTACCCATCTGAACTGCACAAGTGTAATGGTGGTACTTTATGTGGAAATGGCTATTTCAATGTAATTTATGTAAGTTATACTTTTTTAATGTATTTACAGTACATCCGGCTTTTCCGGACATGTGGACATGTAATTATGCATATATATATATATATATATATATATATATATATATATATATATATATATATATGCCGCACTCCAGAGACTTCTACTTCCGTGAACAAACATGTTTTGTTTTAAACATTTTGGGATTGCATCCCATTCATCAAGATACATGCACAGGGGGAGCGGGGCCCAAAGCATATTCTTGCACCTGGGCCCACCACTCTCTAGTTCCGCCACTGGTTTCTCACAATGTGGAACCTGGCCGCTCACCTTGTCAGCCTGACCAATTAGCTGTTACCACTCCCTGTACATTTCCAGGCCTAGGAAAGACTAATTTCCTGAACAACTGTGTTTCTTCCTGAGGATCATTCCAGGCTCAGTGTCTCCTTTGTTTCCAGAGCTTTCTCCTGTGGATACTTTCCTTGCTGAAACTCAAACATTACCCACTTGTACCATCGCTGTTTGCCTCTCAGTGCTGTGACTTCATGCCGCATACAGATAACCACCAGGAACGTTTAAAAACTTTCTTGAATCCCAGCGCCTTAGAGTATCAATATTTTTTTCATGGCACCTCTAAGTCAAAGGTTCCTAATCACGGTCCTCAAGGCTCCCCAACTGTTCAGGTATTAGAGATATCCATGGTTGAGTACAAGTGGTTAAGGTACTAATTAAATCACCTGTGCTCAACCATGGATATCTCTAAAACTGTTGGGGAGCCTTGAGGACCGTGATTGGGATCCTCTGCTCTAGGTCAAAAGTTTTTATTGAGAAAGTCAGCAAAAAATATTAAATTAAGTAAAATATGCTCATATGTCATCCTTAGGGCCAGTTATGTGGTGATGGCGGACATTCTGTGCAATCATAGAGTGACTAATAAGACCGATAATCGAAGGGTCTGCAACCGATGCTGCGTTTGTTCGCAGATGCTTGGATTTGTAAAACCATGGGTTATTGTCTCAATACATTTATTGGCATCTGCAACATCTGCATATTTCTGCACATCCACTATATACACAGATGCAGCAGCGGCAGCATTAGAGCACAAATCTGAATCCGGCCCAATGTATGATATATAGGGGTGTGCACCGGCCACTTTTCGTGTTTTGTGTTTTGGTTTTGGATCTGGATCTTTCTTCGTGTTTTGGATTTGGATTGGTTTTGCCAAAACCACCCTTCCGTGTTTTGGGTTCTGGGTTTTGTGTTTTGGATCTGTATTTTTTTTAAAAAAAGCATAAAAACAGCTAAAATCACAGAATTTGTAGGTTTTTCTGTTCCTATGCTATTATTAACCTCAATAACCTTAATTTCCACTCATTTCCAGTCTATTCTGAACACCGCACACCTCACAATAGTGTTTTTATGTCCAAAAGGTTGCACCGAGGTAGCTGGATGACTATGCTAAGCGACACGAGTGGGCGGCACAAACACGTGACCCATCTAGGCGTGACCACAGGTCCCTCTGTACGTTCTGGAGGCTGGTCTCCCTGGAAGAGCTGATAATTCATTTTGATGAACATCATCTTCTCCACATTCTGTGGAATCAACCTCCTACGCCTTTCGCTGACAAGGTTCCCGGCTGCACTAAACACTTTTTCGGAGTACACACTGGAGGGGGGGCAACTCAGGTAAAATAGAGCCAGTTTGTACAGGGGCCTCCAAATTGCCTCTTTTTCCTGCCAGTACAGGTATGGACTGCCTGACATGCCTACTTGGATGCTGTCACCGATGTAATCCTCCACCATTCTGTCAATGGTGACAGTATCATATGTAGTGACAGTAGACATGTCAGAAATTGTTGCCAGGTCCTTCAGTCCGGACCAGATGTCCAAACTTGGTCCTGCCTGCCCTGCATCACTGCCAGCGGGTTGCTTAGGATACCTACGTTTTTTCCTGGCAGCCCCAGTTGCGGGAGAAAATGAAGAAGGAGCTGTTGACGTGTCACGTTCCGCTTCAGCTGACAGTGTGTTCACCAGCAGGTCTTTGCACCTCTGCAGGCTTGTGTCGGCCGGAAAGAGAGACACCACATAGGCTTTAAACCTAGGATCGAGCACGGTGGCCAAAATGTAGTGGTCTGATTTCAACAGATTGACCACCCTGGAATCCTGGCAAAGCGAATGAAGGGCTTCATCCACAAGTCCCACATGCCGAGTGGAATCGCTCCATCTTAGCTCCTCCTTCACTTTCTCCAGCTGCTTCTGCAAAAGCCTGATGAGGGGAATGACCTGACTCAAGCTGGCAGTGTCTGAACTGACTTCACGTGTGGCAAGTTCAAAGGGCTGGAGAACCTTGCACAACACGGAAATCATTCTCCACTGCACTTGAGTCAGGTGCATACCCCCTCCTTAGCCTATGTCATAGGTGGATGTATAGGCTTGAATGGCCTTTTGCTGCTCCTCCATCCTCTGAAGCATATAGAGGGTTGAGTTCCACCGCGTCACAACCTCTTGCTTCAGGTGATGGCGGGGCAGGTTCAAGAGTGTTTGCTGGTGCTCCAGTCTTCGGCACGCAGTCGCTGAATGGGGAAAATGACCAGAAATTTTTCGGGCCACCCAAAGCATCTCCTGCACGCCCCTGTCGCTTTTCTGAAAATTCTGCACCACCAAGTTTATTGTGTGAGCAAAACATGGGACGTGCTGGAATTTGCCCAGATGTAATGCCCGCACAATATTGGTGGCGTTGTCAGATATCACAAATCCCCAGGAGAGTCTAAGTGGGGTAAGCCACTGGGCGATGATTTCCCTCAGTTTCTCTAAGAGGTTGTCGGCGGTGTGCCTCTTACTGAAACCGGTGATACACAGCGTAGCCTGCCTTGGAACGAGCTGGTGTTTCTGAGATGCTGCGACTGGTGACGCTGCTGCTGTTGCTGCGTAAGGTGATACATCTACCCAGTGGGCTGTCACAGTCATATAGTCCTTAGTCTTCCCTGTTCCACTTGTCCACATGTCCATGGTTAAGTGGACATTGGGTACAACGGCATTTTTCAGGACACTGAGGGCACTTTTTCTGACGTTTCTGTACAGTCTCGGTATCGCCTGCCTAGTGAAGTGGAATCTAGACGGGATTTGGAACCGGGGACACACTACCTCCATCAATTGTCTAAATCCCACTGCACTAATGGCGGATACCGGACGCACGTCTAACACCAACATAGCAGTCAAGGCCTCAGTTATACGTTTTGCTTCAGGATGACTGCTGTCGTACTTCATCCTCCTCGCTAAGGACTGTTGGAGGGTCAATTGTTTAGTAAAAGTAGTGGTGTTCCTACTTCCTCTCTGGGATGATGAACAACTCCCAGCAGCAGCAACAGCAGCAGCGGCAGCAGGAGGCGTAGCAATGCAGGATCCTTCGGAGGAATCCGGGATAGGAGAGTCAGTCATGCCAGTGACATGGCCTGCAGGACTACTTCCGATCCTGACTAATGAGGAAATTGACGAGGAGGGAGTTGACGGTGTGGTTTGCAGGCGCTTGGATACAACAGGACAACGGGATTTAGGTGTCCCTGGACTGCTTACAGTCTTAGCCAAAGTTTCTGAACTTGACAGTAACTTATTATGAACGCGCTGCAGGTGCCGTATAAGGGAGGATGTTCCTAGGTGGTCAATGTCCCTACCCCTACTTATTCCACCTTTACATAACGTACATATGGCAAGACAGTTGTTGTCCGGATTTGGATAGAAATATTGCCAGACCAAAGAGGTGGAATGTTTGGTCTTCTGCCCAGGCATGACCGTGATGGGCTTTTTCATCCCACGGACAACAACTTTCTCCCCCGGAGCCTGATTTAAACAAACCACATCACCATCAGAATCCTCCTCGCCAACTTCCTCCTCAGCGCCAGCTACACCAGTATCCTCATCCTGTTGTACTTCAACAGTGACATCTTCAATTTGCATATCAGCAAGTGGACTGTGGGTGCTCCTTTCAGCACTTGCAGGGGGCGTGCAAATGGTGGAAAGAGCCAACTCTTCCCGTCCAGTGCTGGGAAGGTCAGGCATCGCAACCACCACCACACTTGGACTCTCCTTGGGGATTTGTGATATATCTTCTTAGAAAGCACAGTTCTTCACTGTGCTTTTGCCAGCTTAACTCTTTTGATATTTTTAGTGGGAGGAGGGCTTCCATCGTCATGTGAAGCTGAACCACTAGTCATGAACATATGGAAAGACCTTAGCCGTTCCTTGCCACTCCGTGTCGTAAATGGCATATTGGCAAGTTTACGTTTCTCTTCAGCTGATTTAAATGTTTTTTTCAAGGTCACTTTCCTGAACTTTGTCATTTGGGATTGTATGTGCCCTCTATTATGACATTGGGCATCGGCCTTGGCAGACGACGTTGATGGCATGTTATCGTCTATGTCATGACTAGTGGCAGCAACTTCAGCACTAGGAGGAAGTGGTTCTTGATCTTTCTCTATTTTATTTTTATCGGAGAAAGTTTGGTCCTCCATTTATGTTATATCGATTTGATATATATACGTGCGGCTAAACACAGAAAATATTTTTTTATTTTTGCTGGAGAGTAGTGCACTTTGTGGGTTACACCAGCCTTTAAGAAATGAGCCAGCCGGCTCTTTACTTATGGGACACAGGCGCACGCTTGGCACTGCTCCTTTGTTGATGCACGTGCAGCTACTGCGCACACAATTCACAAACACAGAAAATATATATTTTTTTGGTTTGGAGTGTACTTTGGGGGTTACAGCACCCTTTAACGGTCAAGCCAGCTGGCCCTTTACTTATGACACAGGCGCACGCTTGGCACTACTTTTTGATGCACGTGCGGCTACTGCGCACACAATTCACAAACACAGAAAATATTTTTTTTTGGTTTGGACTGGAGTGTACTTTGGGGGTTACAGCACCCTTTAACGGTCAAGCCAGCCGGCCCTTTACTTATGACACAGGCGCACGCTTGGCACTACTTTGTTGATGCACGTGCGGCTACTACGCACACAATTCACAAACACAGAAAATAATTTTTTTGGGGGTTTGGACTGGAGTGTACTTTGGGGGTTACAGCACCCTTTAACTGTCAAGCCAGCCGGCCCTTTACTTATGACACAGGGGCACGCTTGGCACTACTTTGTTGATGCACGCGCAGCTACTGTGCACACAATTCACAAACACAGAAAATATTTTTTTTTTTGGTTTGGACTGGAGTGTACTTTGGGGGTTACAGCACCCTTTAACGGTCAAGCCAGCCGGCCCTTTACTTATGACACAGGCGCGCGCTTGGCACTACTTTGTTGATGCACGTGCGGCTACTGCGCACACAATTCACAAACACAGAAAATAATTTTTTTTTGGTTTGGACTGGAGTGTACTTTGGGGGTTACAGCACCCTTTAACGGTCAAGCCAGCCGGCCCTTTACTTATGACACAGGCGCACGCTTGGCACTACTTTGTTGATGCACGTGCGGCTACTGCGCACACAATTCACAAACACACAAAAAATATAATTTTTTTAGCACTTGGGGGGAGCACCCCTGATGGACAGAGCACCCCCTGGACAACACTACAGCACCCCTTTAGGACTGGACACTGAACTGGACTTTGGAGTGGACACAGCCCCTATGGAGAACTGACTGCACAACACAGTCCAGCCAGCCCCTATTAACAACAGCAGCACAGCACAACACAGCCAGCCCCTATGGACTTTGAAGTAGTGGACAACAGCAGCACAGCACAGCACAACACTACTCTGCACTACACTACACTACACTACACAGCCCAGCCAGCCCTAACTCCCACCCTCCCTCTTCACTGTCCACAGCCGAGTGAGAAAATGGCGCCGACGCGGGTACCTTATATAGGTTCCAAAACCCGCGAGATTCGGAAGGCGGGATGATGACGTTTTGCCTCGATTTCAGATCCGAGTCAGGCGGGAAAAGTCGAGCCTGACTCGGATCTGCCTCGGATCGGGGGGGCTCGGGGGGGTTCGGATTTCAGAAATCCGAACCTGCTCACCCCTAATGATATATCATTGTGATTTTGGAATGCATCCATTCTTGGATCCTCTGCATCTGTGCTAAAAATTCCAGCTTTATTGCTAACTAGTTCAGGTTTGGAAGGATTCTGTGGCTACAATACCAGCAGGATGAAGGGGTCATTCAGACCCACCCGCGAGCGGCAGTACGCTCGCAAGTGGGTCGATGTTCCTCACTGCGCATGCGCACGACGGAGGGAGCTCCGTTGTGCGCATGCGCGAGACCCGGCGAGCGACGGGCTTTCCATCGCTCGGGGTCTCACACCAAAGGGGGCGTGCTGTCGATGTTGATTGACAGCACGCCCCCTTTGGTGGGCGTGCCTGCCAGACGGAGACGTTCCCATGGGAACGCCTACCGTCTGAAGCCGGCCCCACTGACATCACTAGTGATGTCAGTGGGAGTGATTTTGGCTCTGCTAGAGCCAAAATCACTCCTGGGCTTGCGGCTGGGAAACCCGACCGCAGGGTTTCCCTCGCATCTTTTTGCACGCTCGTATATGCTGTGGGTGGTGACCCACAGCTATACGAGCGTCCAGGAGGACGCTCCATTTTAATGGAGGAGGGCCCTGATTCAGAGCGAGCGCTCTGGTCAGAGCGTCCGGCTCTGAATCAGGGCCGAAGTTTCATCTTTGAAGATCTGAGACTTAATCAAGGGAGGATACATCAAGTGCTATATTGGGGCATGTCAAAGCTGGAGTTTGATGTCATGTTATGAAGATGTGTGTTTTGCTTTCCCTGTGTCCTTCTGCACAGTGTTCTTTTATGCATATTCAACTAGGTCTGATGTGCAGTGAATGTGTGAAGACTTGCCTGCATTATAAAATAGGTGACTGGCTGCTATTTGATGAATGGCCAGGTGGTGGCAGTGGTGGACCACAGGTAGAAATAATAATAACAATGATAATAATAATAGCCTGCAGTAGTCACCATTATCTATATGGAGATAAAGTCAATATTTAATTTCAGCTTTAGCAGTTGTTTGTGCATTCCAAGTTTTCTCACATGTTAGTGAGTTCTGCATAGTTGATATGTTTGGCACTCCAATTAAGGTGCACTAGTGAATAGAAACTTTACAGCCATATTCATCTACAAATGCTATTTTAGGGGAAGTGAACTGTGCCACACAAGCTAGTTTGTTCACTATTAAACTACAGATCAGCAAGATAGAAAGTACCTAATGTCACAGTCTGTTACTGATTTGCAGGGTTTTCCCTAATGCAAGGGCATTTATAAAAATGGCTTTGAGTTAATAATTTCCAGTATTTTGCACAATGTCAAACGATAAACAGAACACAGATACTAAGGGTCTGATTCAGCAAGCAACGCAAGTGAGAGAACGCACGCACTTGGGCAATGTTTTTGCACTGCACATGTGTATGCAGCGCACTGCGCCTGCGCGAGCTAGCCAGTGCGATTGGGTAAGCGTACGCAGAGTACACGCAGCATGTACGCAGACCCCTTCTGGTAGTGATTGGCAGGGAGTGCTGTTTGTGGGTGGTTACGAGGGGTGGTAGGGTGAACGCAGGCGTACCTGTGCATTGGGATGCCATTTTAGGGGTGTCCATAATTAAGCCAGTGCGGCGACGGGCACAGTGATGAGACTCCGTGCACACAGGAAGTTGCCAAGTTCCTTCGCAAGATCTGGTCAACCACTGTTATGGAAATGTGGTCAATGGTTCTCGATGTTACCGATATTTATGCTATCTTGCATACTGATCATTCTTTAAGTAGAGGTTGATTTGCGGATTAATATGGGGCTGGGCATCTGCATCTTGTGCTGCGGTCTCCTTGCATATGCATTGATTAGTAGTGTTCCCGCTAGGCTGTATTAGCGGGGCGCGGCGCCCTGCCCTCTTTCTGGAAGGCAAAAAGCGCCCTGCCCTCCAGAAGGAGGGCAAAAAGCGCCCTGTCCTAACAGCCTGCTGGAACTGTCTTCACCCACGGGTCGCAGTGTCCCGCGAGTGAAGAAATGTGCAGTGACCCGGTCACCGCCGGAGAATAGACACCGGGCGCATGCACCCGGCATCTATTCTCCCTGTCTTCAGGGCTTGGGGGCTGCCCGGCGTGTCCGCAAGTGCCGGGCACGCCCCCAAGAGTAACGAAAAGGGGATGCGTCGTATAGACACGCCCCCTTTTCAATGACCACGCCCCTTTCTCATCCGCACGCACACGAACATGCCCTCTCTAGCTCCGGCGCCCTGCCTCGCGCCGGAGCTAGAGTGAACACTAGATTAGCATATTCTCACAGCGGCTGGGGGCATGCGTCTGCTAGCATGTGCGTTCCTTGCTGAATCAGGCCCTAAGTACTATGTCAACCACGTCAATGTTGGATTTTTTTCATAGCAAAAACTTACTATAGAAATGAATCAATGTGGTGTAACATTAATTTTATATCCTATTATACTGCATCCTTTTTTGAGCGAGCATGAAACATGATTGTGTATTATTGACATATCATAAGCATATTTGTTACTACATTCTGGACAGGCTGCAGTATGTACTAAAGATTACACCCATAAACTACATACAATAGATATTAACCCCTTCGCCGCTGAAGGTTTCCTCACACTTGTACTGAGGCCGACATTAGCTCTCATCACATTCCAACATCAGTATCACTAAATCACTGATATGTGGTTCCCACACAATTTATACTTTGTTTTTCTCAGAATAATATGTCTTTTCAGGAATTACCTTTGGTCTTTTTACTCATTTTAGCATATATTTTATTTTTTTTAACCCAAATGAAATTTCAAGAAAGTGAACCTGCCATTCTATAAACTAGACAAACTACCATATTAATTAAGGGACCACTTTTATTTAGTTGAGACAAAATGGACGAGATATGGGCTATAGATCCCCACATCTGCGGAAAGTGTTATCTATTGTCTGATCACCAGAAAAAGCTACTAGAGGGCCACATAATTTGAAAGCGCAGACTCCCCTTTTTCAAATATGGGTATCCACAAAGTTGCCAGTGTCATTATGGGGGTTAGAGGGCACATAGTGCTCTCCCCCATATACACAGGGTAACATTGTCTGGTGATCACAATGTAGGTGATCACCAAACAATAAGTACTAAGTGGACCCATCCTTTCAAAGAGTGGACCCTCATCCTTCTAAAATGAGTGCCCCTGATTGTATGGATGACAGCTTGGAGAGAGACCTTTCGCCATCCCTGGACTCTGTGATTTTTCTGTAGTGCAGGCAATAAATATGGTGGGCACAGAGTTTGAAAGGGGTGGACGCTCACATTTATTATTTTTTTCAGACCTTGGGAGGGTTTTGCAGAGAAAATGGGTATGGCCAATTCAAAGGACCCAAAAAAGTGGCATAGCCAAGCAGGAAACGTCATCAAAGGGGGAGTGGAACCTCCATAAAGGGGACATGTTTTCCTGCCTTTGAGTAAGGATGGAGTTCGGAAGCCCAGTATTGACTGGTTCCAGAGCTTCTGACATCAAATCATGTGCCATCGTATCAAAACCATTTCATAGTATATCCATCAATTGTTACTATGTGCGCTTGCATATACTGTATACCTAAAATGAGCTGTGGACACCACTTCTAGTTGTCTGCAGCTGCATACAAGCCCATTAGATGGTTATCAGAAAGCTGTATACAATGGCTAGTAACCAACAAAATCTGCAATATGATGGAAAAAGTATTTCCATCAGATCGGGAACATCAATGGTTGCTAACCATCTGATGACTGATGTCCATCCCTACTTTTAAGGGAGACATTTTTGAGCTGGGGAGCAGGGAGGGAGCTCCTGCTTTCCTCAGTGGGTTAGAAGGGCGGGTCCATGATTTCCATTTAATGCCCGAGTAGTGAAAGACTAAAAGTGAGGTCTGGAGGGAGACCTAGAGAAAGACTGTGGGAAGACAGAGGACCTCATTCAGAGCTGCTCACCAATTGCAAGTGCTCGCTCTGAATGAGGGCGGTCGCTTCTCTGTAATGAGCCAGCCTCCTGGCCGCTCTCTAAGCTGTGTCACCCACAGGGGCTTGCGACAAGACCCTTGTGGTAGGGTCTCGTCTGCCGCAAGCCCCAGTGAGCTTTCGGCTCTAATAGAGCCGGAAGCTCACCGCTGACATCACGACTAATGTCAGTGGGGCCGCCCCCAAACGGCAGGCGTCCCCCCCCACCCCGCCTACAAAACGGTGCAAGTTGTCGATCACCATTGACAGCCACCTCTTTTGTAGTGAGCCCCGGAGTGAAAGAATTTCTCTCTCGCTCCGGGGCTTGCGCACGCGCAGTGCGGCCGCTGCGTGTGTGCAGGGCCTCAACATCGACCCGCTTGTGAGCGGGTCTGAATGAGACCCAGAGTCTGAGTAAGAAGACTACAGTGTGAGCAGCCCAGTGACGTCTCTATCCTGCAACACCAAGGAGAGGATAAGAGCTGCATGTGTATTGCTAAGAGTGAGAAGAGGAATCCCTAATTTACAAAATCCCCCAACAACCATTAAAGGGAACTCACTATTGGAGCTATAAGAGCTGCGTGTGTATTACTAGCTCCTCTGCCTGTGAACTCTTTGCAATCAGCCTGTGATTTTAAAACTATGTAATATCATTACTTGTTTGCAACTGTTATTACCTCTGTTTGAGATGTTGTTCAGTGAGGCATAGTTTATGATACCATACTGGCCTAGTGTTTACATGTATAATGCAGGCCATACATCTATGGCCTCAATTCCCATAATCTGCGATCCAATCCGTGGTTCATCACACATCGATGATCGGCAAACCATCGGTGGATCAGGAAAGTCAACATGTTAAAAATCTCTGACTTCCTGTTTCCAACCATTTTGGGCTGGGATGGTGAATCGAGATTGTTCAACATGTTGAATAACACTGATTCCCTGACCCCAGTATTGGCAAGATATGGAATTTTGCAATCAGTCGCAGATGTATGGGCCCCTTAACACAGTGCAATTTATCTCCTTTGATCAGCTTTCCATTTTTGTGCAGATGAAGCCTGTGTCCTAATAAAGCATATAGTATATTTACATTCCGTCAGGGGACAGCTATGCATATAAATACACAATACTTTTTGTTTGAAGTTCTGTGAGGCATGAAAGGAGCCAGCATTGGGAGGATGTGCTGGGCTGTATAGTGCCATTTGGAGGTTTCTGGGGTACCTCCTAGGTGAGTCAGCTCTCGGCTTATACATGTGCTGTTATCATGCAGTACATTAATTTGTAATTAAATGACCCAGAGTGGGTGCTACTATTAGGTAGCAACAATTATATTGGGGTGAGCGTTTGGGTGTGGGGCCCCCGGAGTTGCTCTGGCTAGGCCTTTTTCAGGGCTTAATAGTAATAGTGTAGTATCTATTGCGCTTCCCCTTGTGGTGTAGTAATGGTGTCTAGTGGTTAATGGATATTCAACCCCTGGTGGTGTATGGATATATTCTTACCATAAGTTGAATGAGGCACTATATAAATTGAGCTCCATTGAGCAATATGACAAATGTTTAATAAGGTATAAACATAAATGTAAATCAGCTTCACAATACACGAAATGGTATGCTGCGATGTGGTTTTGACAGCACAAACGCTATGGATGGTTACACACAGTGGGATACGTTACAATCTAAAAAATAGTGGTATGAAAGAGTTCAGACACTGATAAGAAGCGGCAGGTGGCGTCCCAACCTGTGTAAGTCCTTCTTGGTGGCTTCCTGTTCAAAAAACAAATCTTTTACAGTGGATGCTGGCACTTGGTGATGTGGGTCAGAAGTGCAGAGTACCTGGTATGTGGGGACTTCTGCTTGCTGGCCATTTGGAGTAGTTCGGACTTCTCGCCAGGGATGCAGCAAATGGCTTACCTGGTCCTGGTGGTCCGCTGGGCATCTACCTGAAACGTGGGTCCGTGGTCGATGCAGCAGGGTTGGCGGTGTTCCCGGCAGGGGTATGCCGCGCGGTGGCTGCACCTTCCTCTCCTCAGGGTTGGCAGCTGTCAGGTGGTCTCCTGATGGTTGTAGTGCTGTGTATCCGGCTTCTCTGACTTCCGGATAGAGCGCGCTGTAGTGTCAGGTGTGGTCATGTGATCAGTGGATGGAAGGTAACCATACAGTGTTGAGCACAAGTGTTCAGTATGTGGTCCCAACGCGTTTCAGTCCTTAGGCCTTCTTCTGGGGGTGTAGTAACTTTTTCAGGGCATCACCACTTAATTCACAAAGATATTTTTTCATCACCTTTATATTTGTTTGTCTATTATTTATGTCATTTTAATTCTTTCTCATTATATTAACACTATTGATTTATCTTTACACATCTATACTTTACACTTCACTATCACCTTTTTTCCCTTATTTGTGTGATGCCCTGGGGATGGTCCTTGGTTAGAATCTTTTGGGGTTCCCTGCGCCTTGGACGTAAACCCCATAATGTTAGGGATGCCGGTATAGAGGAGCCTTGACGTTGGCCCGGCGCTTATTCATATATTTGCAAATGTATGTAACCAATACCTCTGAAGTTTTATTATTATGTAGTATTCAAGTATTTTTGTTGATATTGTGCAAGTGTGCTGGAGGGAAAATCCCTTTTTTTTCTGTAGTTCAGTGTAAACTCCACCCTGTACAAGCACCTGTGCAATGTCATTAAGCTGATGTGAGCGACCATCATACCTTTTGTTTGCAATTCTGTGAGGCATGAAGGGAGCCAGCATTGGGAGGATGTGCTGGTCCGTATAGTGCCATTTGGAGGTTTCTGGGGTACCTCCTAGGTGAGTCAGCTCTCAGCTTATACATGTGCTGTTATCATGCAGTACATTAATTTGTAATTATATGACCCAGAGTGGGTGCTACTATTAAGCAGCAACAATTATATTGGGGTGAGCATTTGGGCGTGGGCCCCCGGAGTTGCTCTGGCTGGGCCTTTTTCAGGGCATAACCACTTAATTCACATAGATATTTTTTCATCACCTTTATATTTGTTTGTCTATTATTTATGTAATTTTAATTCTTTCTCATTATATTAACACTATTGATTTATCTTTACACATCTATACTTTACACTTCACTATCACCTTTTTCGTGTGATGCCCTGGGAATGGTCCTTGACGTTGGCCCGGCGCATATTCATATATTTGCAAATGTATGTAACCAATACCTCTGAATTTCTATTATTATGTAGGATTCAAGTACTTTTGTTGATATTGCGCAAGTGTGCTGGAGGGAAAATCCCTTTTTTTTCTGTAGTTCAGTGTAAACCCCGCCCTTTACAAGCACTTGTGCAATGTCATTAAGCTGATATGAGCGACCACCATACTTTTAGTTTTCAAATACACAAAAAGTGTTTAAATCACAAAGTTTCTAAGTGTACAGTTATACAGCTGAATAGCATCTGAGAACAGGTCATTACAACTTAAAAATTGGCATATCCTTTTGTTCTGTCCCTAAATATCTGGTCTTTTATCAATAAATCACTGTGTACCACATATTGCTTTTATTCATATTACTCCATGGTATCATCTCTAAGGTTATAACATCCTTCAGTCTCCCTGTATCTCACCCTTCTGTGCAAATTGCCACCACAATAATCCACGCCCCTACTATGAACACTCAGGATTCTTTTTCTTATCTTTATACATTGACTAAAACATCCTTAAGTGGTCATCATAAAAACTTTCACACACATCCTACATCTAGATTTATTTCTCTTCTGCTTTTATTAGCTGGTAACAAATCACCAAATCCAGCCCCCCCCCACATGCCCCAAACCAGGGTTGCTGACTATTATCTCCCTTGGGCTTCCACACGGGGGGGGTGTGACGCGGTAAAAAGGGGGCATGACCATGCAAATGTCAGGTCCATGGGGGGTGGGGCATGACAGCTTGAATGCGTCATCATGGCCCCACCCCCTCTTCACAATGCCGAGATTAATGGCATTGTGGAGCAGGGGGTGGGGTCACAATGACTAGATCCAGTGCGAATCTCGTCACCGACCCAAACCCCCCCCCCCCCGCTGCCAGGGATTATAGAGATGGGTCGCCAGGGCCGGGAGGCTTGCCTGCCTTTCCGGGGGGCTGGGAGCAGCATCTGATTTTTGTGAGGCTCCCAGCCGAATCGGGAGGGTAGGCAAGTATGCCCTGAACACATGCAGCTGATTTACAATGGTACATAAATCCAGCTAACCTCATACACATCTCCCATCACCCTCTAAATCACTAAAATGTGCTCTATGGAATGCACACTCTGTTTGTACTAAATGAACATACATCCATGACCTCTTTATCTCAAACAACCTACTTATCAAATCGCTCATTCAGTGTTTGTTTCTCTGGATCCATCTCCTCTTAGCTACCTCTATCAGTTGGATAACTGCATGACTATCTTACATCCTCTGCTATTCTCAATCTATACCAGGTCTCTTGCCAAACTTATCAGCTCTTTTGAATATCAGTATTCTCTATATGTGGATGATACTTAAATCTACCTATCCACCTCAGATTTATCATCATCTATGTTGGTCTGCGTTACTGAATGTCTTTCTGCCATTTAATCTTGGATGTCATCTCGCCATATAAAACTTAACCTTTCCAAAACAAAATAAAAAATATTATTTTACCAGCCAATAGTAGTTGCCAAGCTGATATCTCTATCATTGTTAACTGTTTTAACTCGACAATCAGCCCTACTCCACAAGCTAGGTGTTATCCTTGATTTTGAACTGTCCTTTGTTCTTCAAAATCTGCGTCTCTCATCGACACACATTACCTGCTCCCATTCATGGTTACAGGACTTTTATTGGGCTGCACCCACTCTGTGTAATACCCTCCCAAGTGCAATAAGGGCCTGATTCATTACAGATCGCTATTGTGATTACACATGGAGATGGGTGATTGTTGCGTACTGCGCATGCATATGCATCGCAGTGCACGAAGGCACCACCGCAATCGCATGGCAATCGTAGATACCAAGCAGACACTTTTGCAAAGTGATTGACAGGAAGTGAGCATTTGGGGGTGTTTACGGGGGGGTCGGCGAAACGCAGGTGTGACTGTCTATTTGAATGCCATTACAGGGGCGTGCATAAATTGGCCACTGCGACGGCATACGCAGCTTATATACTCACTGCGTGCGACGAGGTTAGCAATTTCTGAGTAAAGGTCAGACCTGTTGTAATTGCGTGAGGGACCGATTTTACTCGAAGTTCCCAATGTATGTGAAGTATTGCAAAGTATTACGGATGTGCAACAGAGGTAGTGGCTGTCTCTATGCTGGCTTTGGGGGCGTCTCGATAATAGCGTTGCAATTGCAGTCATTACCATATTTTTGCAAAAGACCTGCGTGCGTAATCGCAACTGCGATCGCAATAGTGATCAGTAATGAATCAGGCCCTAAGACTTTCCTCTAGTCTCCAAACCTTCAAGCGTTGCCTGAAAATTCACCTCTTCAGTAGGGGTGTGCACCGGCCACTTTTCGTGTTTTGGTTTTGGATCTGGATCTTTCTTCGTGTTTTGGATCTGGATTGGTTTTGCCAAAACCACCCTTCCGTGTTCTGGGTTCTGGGTTTTGTGTTTTGGATCTGTATTTTTTTTTTAAAAAGCATAAAAACAGCTAAACTCACAGAATGTGTTGGTTTTTCTGCTCCTATGCTATTATTAACCTCAATAACCTTAATTTCCACTAATTTCCAGTCTCTTCTGAACACCTCACACCTCACAATGGTGTTTTTATGTCCAAAACGTTGCACCGAGGTAGCTGGATGACTATGCTAAGCGATACGAGTGGGCGGCACAAACACGTGACCCATCTAGGAGTGATACTGCAGTGGCAGACAGGATGGCAGTTTGAAAAACTAGGCCCCAAACTGTACATAATGCAAAGAAAAAAAGAGGTGCAAGATGGAATTGTCCTTGGGCCCTCCCACCCACCCTTATGTTGTATAAACAGGACATGCACACTTTAACAAAGCAATCACTTCAGCGCCAGGGACTGCCACACAACTGTGGCTGAAATGATTGGTTCGTTTGGGCCCCCACAAAACAAGCTGGCAATTAATCTGTCCCTGCACAAACTGGCTCTATGGAGGCAAGATGTCTTCCTCATCCTCCTCATCCACCGATTCCTCACCCTCTTCAGTGTTGTGTACATCCTCATCCTCACAGAGTATTAACTCGTCCCCACTGGAATCCACCACCACAGGTCCCTCTGTATGTTCTGGAGGCTGGTCTCCCTGGAAGAGTTGATAATTCATTTTTATGAACATCATCTTCTCCACATTTTGTGGAAGCAACCTCCTACGCCTTTCGCTGACAAGGTTCCCGGCTGCACTAAACACTCTTTCGGAGTACACACTGGAGGGGGGGCAACTCAGGTAAAATAGAGCCAGTTTGTACAGGGGCCTCCAAATTGCCTCTTTTTCCTGCCAGTACAGGTATGGACTGTCTGACATGCCTACTTGGATGCTGTCACCGATGTAATCCTCCACCATTCTGTCAATGGTGACAGTATCATATGTAGTGACAGTAGACATGTCAGAAATTGTTGCCAGGTCCTTCAGTCCGGACCAGATGTCCAAACTTGGTCCTGCCTGCCCTGCATCACTGCCAGCGGGTTGCTTAGGATACCTACGTTTTTTCCTGGCAGCCCCAGTTGCGGGAGAAAATGAAGAAGGAGCTGTTGACGTGTCACGTTCTGCTTCAGCTGACAGTGTTTTCACCAGCAGGTCTTTGCACCTCTGCAGGCTTGTGTCGACCGGAAAGAGAGACACCACATAGGCTTTAAACCTAGGATCGAGCACGGTGGCCAAAGTGTAGTGGTCTGATTTCAACAGATTGACCACCCTGGAATCCTGGCAAAGCGAGTGAAGGGCTTCATCCACAAGTCCCACATGCCGAGCGGAATCGCTCCATCTTAGCTCCTCCTTCACTTTCTCCAGCTGCTTCTGCAAAAGCCTGATGAGGGGAATGACCTGACTCAAGCTGGCAGTGTCTGAACTGACTTCACGTGTGGCAAGTTCGAAGGGCTGGAGAACCTTGCACAACACGGAAATCATTCTCCACTGCGCTTGAGTCAGGTGCATACCCCCTCCTTTGCCTATGTCATAGGTGGATGTATAGGCTTGAATGGCCTTTTGCTGCTCCTCCATCCTCTGAAGCATATAGAGGGTTGAGTTCCACCGCGTCACAACCTCTTGCTTCAGGTGATGGCGGGGCAGGTTCAAGAGTGTTTGCTGGCGCTCCAGTCTTCGGCACGCAGTCGATGAATGGCGAAAGTGGCCAGAAATTTTTCGGGCCACCCAAAGCGTCTCCTGCACGCCCCTGTCGCTTTTCAGAAAATTCTGCACCACCAAGTTTATTGTGTGAGCAAAACATGGGACGTGCTGGAATTTGCCCAGATGTAATGCCCGCACAATATTGGTGGCGTTGTCAGATATCACAAATCCCCAGGAGAGTCTAAATGGGGTAAGCCACTGGGCGATGAATTCCCTCAGTTTCTCTAAGAGGTTGTCGGCAGTGTGCCTCTTACTGAAACCGGTGATACACAGCATAGCCTGCCTTGGAACGAGCTGGCGTTTCTGAGATGCTGCTACTGGTGACGCTGCTGCTGTTGCTGCGTAAGGTGATACATCTACCCAGTGGGCTGTCACAGTCATATAGTCCTTAGTCTGCCCTGTTCCACTTGTCCACATGTCCGTGGTTAAGTGGACATTGGGTACAACTGCATTTTTCAGGACACTGAGGACACTTTTTCTGACGTTTCTGTACAGTCTCGGTATCGCCTGCCTAGTGAAGTGGAATCTAGACGGGATTTGGAACCGGGGACACACTACCTCCCATCAATTGTCTAAATCCCACTGCACTAATGGCGGATACTGGACGCACATCTAACACCAACATAGCAGTCAAGGCCTCAGTTATACGTTTTGCTTCAGGATGACTGCTGTCGTACTTCATCCTCCTTGCTAAGGACTGTTGGAGGGTCAATTGTTTAGTAAAAGTAGTGGTGTTCCTACTTCCTCTCTGGGATGATGAACAACTCCCAGCAACAGCAGCAGTGGCAGCAGGAGGCGTAGCAATGCAGGATCCTCCGGAGGAATCCGGGATAGGAGAGTCAGTCATGCCAGTGACAGGGCCTGCAGGACTACTTACGATCCTGACTAATGAGGAAATTGACGAGGAGGGAGTTGACGGTGTGGTTTGCAGGCGCTTGGATACAACAGGACAACGGGATTTAGGTGTCCCTGGACTGCTTACGGTCTTAGCCAAAGTTTCTGAACTTGACAGTAACTTTTTATGAACGCGCTGCAGGTGCCGTATAAGGGAGGATGTTCCTAGGTGGTTAATGTCCCTACCCCTACTTATTTCACCTTTACATATGGTACATATGGCAAGACAGTTGTTGTCCGGATTTGGATAGAAATATTGCCAGACCAAAGAGGTGGAATGTTTGGTCTTCTGCCCAGGCATGACCGTGATGGGCTTTTTCATCCCACGGACAACAACTGTTTCCCCTGGAGCCTGATTTAAACAAACCACATCACCATCAGAATCCTCCTCGCCAACTTCCTCCTCAGCGCCAGCTACACCAGTATCCTCATCCTGTTGTACTTCAACAGTGACATCTTCAATTTGCAAATCAGCAAGTGGACGGTGGGTGCTCCTTTCAGCACTTGCAGGGGGCGTGCAAATGGTGGAAAGAGCCAACTCTTCCCGTCCAGTGCTGGGAAGGTCAGGCATCGCAACAGCCACCACACTTGTACTCTCCTTGGGGATTTGTGATATCTTCTTAGAACGCACAGTTCTTCACTGTGCTTTTGCCAGCTTAACTCGTTTGATTTTTTTAGTGGGAGGAGGGCTTCCGTCATCATGTGAAGCTGAACCACTAGTCATGAACATAGGGAAAGACCTTCGCCATTCCTTGCCACTCCGTGTCGTAAATGGCATATTGGCAAGTTTACGTTTCTCTTCAGATGATTTAAATGGTTTTTTCAAGGTCATTTTCCTGAACTTTGTCATTTGGGATTGTATGTGCCCTCTATTATGACATTGGGCATCGGCCTTGGCAGAGGACGTTGATGGCATGTTATCGTCTATGTCATGACTAGTGGCAGCAGCTTCAGCACTAGGAGGAAGTGGTTCTTGATCTTTCCCTATTTTATTTTTATCGGAGAAAGTTTGGTCCTCCATTTATGTTTTATTGATATATATGTGCGGCTAAGGCGCACACAAACACAGAAAGTAATTTTTTATTTTTGTTGGAGACTAGTGCACTTTGTGGGTTACACCACCCTTTAAGAAATGAGCCAGCTGGCCCTTTACTTATGGGACACAGGTGCACGCTTGGCGCTGCTCCTTTGTTGATGCACGTGCAGCCACAGTGCACACAATTCAAAAACACAGAATATTTTTTTTTATTTTGTTTGGAGTGCCCTTTGAGGGTTACAGCACCATTTAGTGGTCAATATAGCCGGCCCTTTATTTATGGGACACAGGCGCACGCTTGGCACTACTTTGTTGATGCACGTGTGGCTACTGCGCACACAATTCACAAACACAAAAAAATATATTTTTTTATTTTGTTTGGAGTGCCCTTTGGGGGTTACAGCACCCTTTAGCGGTCAATCCTGCTGGCCCTTTATTTATGGGACACAGGCGCACGCTTGGCACTACTTTGTTGATGCACGTGCGGCTACTGCGCACACAATTCACAAACACAAAAAAATATATTTTTTTATTTTGTTTGGAGTGCCCTTTGGGAGTTACAGCACCCTTTAACGGACAAGCCAGCCGGCCTTTTACTTATGGGACACAGGCGCACGCTTGGCACTACTTTGTTGATGCACATGCGGCTACTGCGCACACAATTCACAAACACAAAAAAATATTTTTTTTAATTTTGTTTGGAGTGCCCTTTGGGGGTTACAGCACCCTTTAACGGACAAGCCAGCCGGCCTTTTACTTATGGGACATGGGCGCACGCTTGGCGCAGCTCCTTTGTTGATGCACGTGCAGCCACAGTGCACACAATTCACAAACACAGAAACATTTTTTTGCACTTTGGGGGAGCACCCCTGACGGACAGAGCACCCCCTGAACAACACTACAGCACCCCTTTAGGACTGGGACACTGCACAGGACTTTGGAGTGGACACAGCCCCTATGGACAACTGACTGCACAACACAGTCCAGCCAGCCCCTATGGACTTTGAAGTAGTGGACACAGCCCCTATGGACAACAGCAGCACAGCACAGCACAGCACTACACTACACTACACTACACAGCCCAGCCAGCCCTAACTCCCACCCTCCCTCTTCACTGTCCACAGCCGAGTGAGAAAATGGCGCCAACGCGGGTACCTTATATAGGATCCAAAACCCGCGAGACCCGGAAGGCGGGATGATGACGTTTTGCCTCGATTTCAGATCCGAGTCAGGCAGGAAAAGTCGAGTCTAACTCGGATCGGGGGGGTTCGGATTTCAGAAATCCGAACCCGCTCACCCCTACTCTTCAGGAAAGCTTATCAAATTCCAGAACCACCCACAAAACCTCCATAAGCTATCCTACACAAATCTCATCTATACAGTACACCCCTAACTTTACATATTTTCTCTTTCTTAATTTACTCATCCTGCTGACCATAGACCAACATTCCTGTGTGACTGAATCATACAGCCCACCAAGAACCCCTACATTCTGGCTGGACATGCAATATCCTTGTGTATTAATGCCTATTTCACTGAAGATTATGGCCCTCATTCAGAGGCGGTCGCAAGAAGCGCCCACCCCCAGCTTAGCTAGCGACCAGGTTGATGGTCGCGATGGTGATTACCATCGCGACCATCGGGGCTTACGACCAGACCCTAAGGTTGGGTCTGGGCACTCGTAAGCCCCAGGGAGCTTTCTGCTCTGATGGAGCTGTAAGCTCCCCACTGACATCACTGATGATGTCAGTGCGACTGCTCACAAAACGGTAGGTGTTCATTAAGGAACGCCTCCGCTTTGGAAACCACTCCCCCGGCCCGCCTACCAAAGGGGGCAAGCTGTCGATCAACATTGACAGCCGCCCCTTTGGTAGCGAGCTCCGGAGCGACAGAGTTTCTCTGTCGCTCCGGGGCTTGCGCACGCGCAGTGCGTCCGCTACATGTGCGCAGGACTAACCATCGAGTTGGTTACGAGCGCATCGGCGCTTGCAACTGACTCTGAATAAGGTCCTCTATGCTTGCAAGCAGGACCCTCTTACCTCTTTGTATGTATGCTAGTACCCTGTCTTGTTTTATTACTGTTTGCTCCCTATTGTAAACAGAATATGCTGGTGCTATATAAGTAACTGTTAGTAATAATAAAAATATGATCCATCTCTGCAGGAGGTGGGCTGCAGCTGAGAGTACACTGCTTAGAAGGCCTGATTCAGCAAGGAACGCACGGATGCAGATGCACGCAATCGGACGCTGTTCGTGGTCTGCACATGCGTCTGGGTCGCAGTGCGCGATTCGCTCACTGCGTCCGCAAAAGTGAGCGCAGTGAATACTCAAATCCAGGGAAAATTGATTGACAGGAAGTGCTGTTTGGGAAGTGGTCGGCCGAACGCAGGCATGCTAGTGCGTTCACACCCTGTTACAGGGCCATGCATAAATTAGCCACTGAGATGCCAAACGCAGCCTGGAATCCCTCTGCGTTCAGGAAGTCTCTCAACACCTGCGGCAGGGTCAGGTCTACCTTTAGTCTGCGTGCTGATCTGATGTTACTCGATGTTCCCGATGTTTTCTCAGCCTTGCGCATCAGTACGGACGTTAGCGGAGGGTAAAGTGGGTGGCATTTTGTAATGCTAGGTATCTGCATCTTTCTACTTCAGGGTCCATAGGGGGTCCACAGGGTGGTTATAGCTGGATCAGGATCCATGGGCACCACACAGTTAAGCTTTTAGCTCCCAGGATGCACTTGGGTCCTCCCCTATACCCCGCCCCCGAGCCACAGGCACCTCAGTGTAAGTTGGTGCCCGGCCGGAGTCGGTCACCGCGCAGGGGGGCTGCAGGAGCAGCCCCCCAGAAGCTTTTTATTTTAAATTAGATTTTATTTATTTTAATCTTTTTACTACAGACGGCAGCGAAGGGCTGTCTATACAGACGCCCACGCTGCCGCTCTGATCCCCGACTGGCGCCGCAACGCCAGTACTGATCTGGGGATCGCGGCGGGAGGACAGAGTCCGTACTAGCCGGACTCTGTCTTCCTCCCAGGACTGCTGCCGGAGTCGCCGGGGATTCAGGTAAGCCGCGCGTCGCTGGCTAGCGGCGGCATGCGGAATGCCTTAAAATGCAGTCCTTTAGCCTCCGGTCCTGGGGACAGACCGGAGGCTGCTGGCAGTGGCAGCGGGCCCCCCCCCAAAATCCGTGGGACCACTAGACCACCAGGGATTACAGGCAAGCGGGAAGCCAGCATCCCTGGGGTCATGGCCAGCCAGGGGAGGAAGCCTTCCCTGTTCAGCGGCTCCTCCCCTCAGCTCAGCGCGCCTTTCAGCACGCAGTCTGGCGTCGCTGAGCTGCAGTCTCTTCGGCCACTCCTCCTCTGAGGTCTCTGGGGGCCATTTTCTCACAGTGGCAACGGAGATCTCAGGGAGCACGCGGACCGGTCCCCCTGTGCACCTCTCCCCCGATTTAAGGACAGCGTACACAGCACTATAGCCCTCCCAGACACTGAATCTGGGAGGTTGATTGTAGTGGAAAGGTGCAGTGAGTATATCTTCTCTGCATGGTATGTGACTTTTGCTAGTGCTGCCTGTCTGTGCTTATTTTCCGCTTACTGTCAGCTTATACCTGTCCCTTTACTTCTCCTACGAGCCCTACAGGTGTGTGGGGGAAGGGTGTTTCTACTGACCTCACTTATATAGATCACGTACTTGTGAATTTCATCACATACAGTTGTGTGCGACACAGTGCCATATTGTGGGCTGTTGTTCAACACACCGGTGAGTGCGTTTACTTCTGCCCTGTTGCCAGATATATAATATATTCTGTCATGTCAGACGAGGAGATTGAGTGCTCAGTGGCTCCGGCGTTGGCCTCCTGCAGACACTGTTCTGCAGGAGTGAATAGGGAGGATTTGTCACAGGATGGCCTGTGTAGTCGGTGCCAGGTGGCTCCTGGCCCATCCAGACCTTCTGTGATGCAGGAACCACCGTGGGCGATGTTTTCTCAAGTGTTGGTGTCTACTGCGGACCGTCTGTCGGCCCCGACTGCTCTCCCTACTAGGGCGTTACCCCAGCCGACCATCCCCCATTCCCCGGGTGTCCCGCAGTTATTGCGGAGTCCTCCTGGGTCTCAGTCGGTGGGTCCCTATGCGGGGTTGCCTATGTATATACAGGCTTCCCCTGTGCCGCAGCAGCCTGTGGTACCTTTTCAGGCCCCTATGGTGACTCCTCCACCCTGGGTGGATGTGTTCTCCAACTCCGTGCAAAATTTGGCGGCCGCATCCTCGGCTTTTCAGTCAATGTTGCAGACTGACATGCCTTCTAGGGTTTCAAAACGCCCACTCATGGCGCGGGTGGCTCAGGTATCGGACTCAGAGGGTTCCTCAGATGATGGGGAGGTCCCTGATGACACTGACTCGGACGCCTCGGTCCAGGAAATGGATACCAAGTCGTCCATTAATGTGCGAGCACTGGTTAGGGTGGTGCGAGCCATTCTTCTTATAGAGGATGAGGCACCGGCTCCTAAGTCGAAGTATCCTAGTTTAAAAAAAACTAAGGTGGCTTCTGCTGTGTTTCCCCTGTCGGATCAGTTGACGGATCATATGGCGGTAGCTTGGCAGGCGCCCAGTAAGAGATTCCTTCCTCAGAAGCGGTTGGCTTCTAATTATCCCTTCCCTGAGGCACATTGTAAAATATGGGAAACTCCACCGGCGGTGGATTCCCATGTCACCCGTTTAATAAGGAGCTCTACTTTGCCATTACCGTCTTTATCCTCGCTGAAGGATCCCACGGACAGGAAAGTTGAGACTTGCTTAAAGTCTATTTACTCCCTCTCCGGGGTGGTGGCCATTGAGGGGTGGGCCAATGCATTGGAAGATACCTTCCCGGACGACGCTCCGGATGTCCAGAGGGCGTTGTTGGGTCAGATGAGGGACGCTGCTTCTTACATTGGGGAAGCCTCTTTAGATGCTAGTTTGCTGACTTCGCGGGTATCGCCTGCAGCGGTGTCTGTCCACCGATCCTTATGGTTGCGGTCCTGGAGAGCGGACTCTGATTCAAAGAAAGGCCTGGATGCCTTACCTTTCAATGTGGAATTACTATTTGGTCCGGACTTGGACAAAATAGTGGATACCCTGGCTAAATCCAAGTCGGCTTTCCTCCCTTCGGCGGCACTGCCTGCTAAGGTTCGGAGTTCGGCTTTTCGTTCCTTTCGGGTTCAGGGTAAGGCAAAAGGTCAGTCCTTCCCGAGACAGTCGGCGAGTAAGACTGCCTCTAAACCCAAGAAGCAAGCCTGGAGTGCTCGGCGCCCTTCCTCCAGGCAGGAAGATAAACCTGCGTCCTGATGGGACGGGCCTCCCTCTGGGGGACCTCAGAGTGGGAGGCCGACTTCTTCGATTTGCCCAGTGCTGGCACAATACCACCACGGATGCCTGGGTTCGAGAAGTGGTCTCCCAGGGGTACGCCCTGTCTTTTCGGCACAGACCACCCCACCAGTTTTTCTGCACGAGTCCTTCTCAGGACAAGACCAAGGCATTACAGATTCAGGAGGCTATAGAGTCCTTGCTGAAAGCAGGGGTCATTGTTCCCGTTCCTCAATTACAACGAGGGACGGGGTACTATTCTTCTCTGTTTCTGGTGCGGAAACCCAATGGTTCTCATCGCCCTATCCTCAACTTGAAGTCTCTGAACAAATTCCTCAGAGTTCCCAAGTTCAGGATGGAAACGTTACGTTCCATCATTCTGGCGATGGAACCGGGGGATTACATGGTGTCCCTGGATATCCAGGACGCCTACCTCCATGTTCCGATAGCACCTTCGCACCAGCGGTATCTGAGGTTCGCTATCCTTCAACACCACTATCAGTTCCGGGCGCTACCCTTTGGTCTCTCCACGGCACCGAGGGTGTTCACGAAGATTATGGCGGTCATGGCCGCACATCTTCGGAACCAGAATGTATGGCTGCTGCCGTATCTGGATGACTCCTGTTGTTGGCAAGCTCCCCGGAGGTACTGCTTCAACATCTCCACCGCTTGCCTGCAAACACACGGGTGGTTGATAAATTGGAAAAGTCGTCCCTGATTCCATCACAGTGGATGGTTCATCTGGGAGCCCTGCTGGATTCGCGTCAGCAAAGGATCTTCCTGACTCCGGAGAAGGTCGCCTCCCTACAGCTGCGGATACGCAGTGGCCTGAGCAGTTGCTGCCTGTCGGTCTATTCGGCTATGAGAGTTCTGGGGTCCATGGTGTCGACATTCGACATGGTGGAATTTGCCCAGTTCCATGCCCGGCCCCTGCAGGGGCTGATTCTATCGGAATGGTACAGGTTACCTCACCGGATCCGCTCTCAGCTGCTGGTGTTGTCTCCGGACGTTCGGCAATCTTTGGCTTGGTGGCTTCAGACACTGCTCTGCTGGTCGAGGGGCACCCCTTTTGGATCCCGGATTGGGTCCTGCTCACGACAGATGCCAGTCTCCGGGGTTGGGGGGCAGTGACCGGCTCATTGTCTCTCCAAGGTCGTTGGTCTGCGGAAGAAACTCTTCTTCCCATCAACATCCTGGAACTGCGGGCAGTATACAGGGCCCTGCAGTCGTCCGGCCCCGCTCTTCATGGAAGGGCGGTACAGGTGCAGTCCGACAACGCCACCACGGTGGCGTATATCAACCACCAAGGAGGAACTCGCAGTCGGGCAGCGATGTCGGAGGTGTCTCGCATCCTGACTTGGGCGGAGGGTCACATTCCAGCGATCTCGGCGGTCTTCATCCCCGGAGTCCTCAATTGGGAAGCGGACTTCCTCAGCCATCACGACGTGCATCCCGGGGAATGGTCGCTTCACCCAGAGGTGTTTCAGCTACTCGTGGACAGGTGGGGACTGCCGGAGCTGGACTTGATGGCCTCCCGTCACAATCACAAGTTGCCCGTTTACGGGTCAAGGACAAGAGACGCAGGCGCAAGTCTGGTGGATGCGCTAGCGTATCTGTTTCCTCCGATATCCCTACTTCCTCGGGTTCTGCGGAAATTCAAGCAGGACGGCGGCACGCTCGTGCTGGTAGCTCCGGCGTGGCCCAGACGTCCTTGGTACTCCGATCTCAGGAGCCTCTCCATCGACGCTCCGTACCTTCTTCCTCAGTGTCGGGACCTGTTGTCTCAGGGGCCCTGCCTTTATCCGGATCTGGGTCGGCTGTCTTTGACGGCATGGCTCTTGAGACAGCCGTCTTGAGGTCTCGGGGCTTCTCCAGTTCGGTTATTGGTACCATGCTCAGAGCATGCAAGCCTGCTTCAGCACGGATTTATCACAGGGTGTGGCACACTTACTTTCAGTGGTGTGAGTTCAGACATTATGATCCTCAGGTGTTCCGAGTTTCTAGGATCTTGGAATTTCTTCAATCAGGATTGGACCTCGGCTTACACCTTGCATCTCTGATGGTTCATGTGTCCGCCTTGTCCGTGTGGTTTCAACGGCGGATTGCAATACTACCGGATGTTCACACCTTTTTCCATGGTGTTCTCAGGATCCAGCCTCCCTTTGTGCCTCCTGTGGCTCTTTGGGACTTGGCGGTGGTTCTACGGGTCCTGCAGGGTCCTCCGTTTGAGCCTCTTGAGTCGGTAGAGCTCAAGTGGCTGACATTTAAGACTGTTTTTCTCCTGGCAATTGCTTCGACCAGGAGGGTGTCTGAATTGGGGGCGCTTTCCTGTCGCCCTCCTTTCCTGATTTTTCACCAGGACAGAGCGGTGCTCCGCACTCGTCCTGAGTTTTTGCCCAAAGTGGTCTCAAAGTTCCACATTAATCAGGAACTTGTTGTGCCAGCTTTTCAGTCCCCTGATCTTTCAGCTGGTGAGACTTCCTTAGATGTGGTCCGGGCGCTTAGAATTTATGTGGACCGGACGGCTTCGGTTAGGAAGTCTGATTCCTTGTTTTTGCTCTTTGGTTTTCACAAGAGGGGTTGGCCTGCCAACAAACAAACGTTAGCCCGTTGGCTTCATTCCATTATTTGTGAGGCTTATGCACAGGAGGGTTTACCTGTGCCAGCCTCTGTTAAGGCTCATTCCACTCGTTCTGTGGGTCCCTCTTGGGCTGCTAGACGTGGCGCCTCTGCTGTGTAAGGCGGCCACTTGGTCTTCAATTCAAACGTTTTTGAGGTTCTATGCGTTTGACACCTTCGCCTCTCAGGATGCATCCTTTGGGCGCCGGGTGCTCCTTTCAGCACAGGAGCATCCCCGCCCTTAGTTGAACTGCTTTGGGACATCCCCAAGGTCAACCCTGTGGACCCCCTATGGACCCTGAAGTAGAAAACAAGAGATATGGTAAGAACTTACCTTTGTTATCTCTGTTTCTACAAAGTCCATAGGGTCCACAGGGCGCCCGCCCTGACGCACCTGGCTTCATATGGGCTGTGTGGCTGGTCACCGGTTTTCGTCTCCCATTTCTGTGAGTATGGTTTCTTGTGTGTTCCAGTCTTCCTTCTCTCTGTTCCATATTCTCCTCCGGCCTAGGCTGCTTACCAACTGAGGTGCCTGTGGCTCGAGGGTGGGGTATAGGGGAGGACCCAAGTGCATCCTGGGAGCTAAAAGCTTAACTGTGTGGTGCCCATGGATCCTGATCCAGCTATAACCCCAAGGTCAACCCTGTGGACCCTATGGACTTCGTAGAAACAGAGATAACAAAGGTAAGTTCTTACCATATGTCTTGTTTTGTGCTGCGATTGCTGTGAATATGCAATCATTAGCATTTTCTCGCAGCAGCCAGGTGTGTGAGTATGCATCTGTGCGTTCCTTGCTGAAATTGTAGGAAACTGTATACTAGTGTCTCATGTGAATGAGAAGGTGTGCAAAGAGAGGCAGGACTGTCTATATATTGCTGGCCCTTAGGGAGCAGAGAGAGGCAGAACAGGGGGTATATTTACTAAACGACGGACGGCGCATTGCAATCTAGGAAAATAGTATTTACTATGCATCAATTTTGATTGTCATTTGTCATCCACCATCGCTACCCATCAGATTTTCACGCCCTATTCCACAGCTATAACTAAGGCAATTTCAATATTTGCTGGATTTAAAGCACCACACTGATTCAGCAAGGAACTCACGGATGCAGATGCACGCAGCCAGCCACTGCGAGAATATGCTAATAAGTGCATACATGCGGCAATCGTAGCAGAATAAGCAGACGTCTAGCACTACATAATATCACCCACTTCCCTTTACTTGTGTCCTCTGTACCTGGCAAGACAGCGGTAACATCGAGAAACATCGGACCCATACGCACAATAGTGGTTGACTTGACCCTCCCGCAGACATAGCGAGACTTCCTGTATGCAACTAGACCTCTGGCTGCATCCGCCACTACAAGGGCTTAATTATGCACGCCCCTGCAATGCCATCCAAATGCACAGGCACGCCTGCGTTTGCCCGACCACTCAACCATCACCACCCACAAATGACACTTCCTGTCAATCACTTGTCCCTGGGGCTGCGGACTCCCTGCATACGCATACTCCATCGCACTGGCCAGTTCGTGCATGCGCACTGCGATGCATATGCATCCGCAGAGTAAAACCATCGACCGATTGCGTGCGTCTGCATCCGTGCGTTCCTTGATGAACCAGGCCCTATGATCTGTGCAGACTTTGTTTCATTAGTAAGGTTTAAAAGTTGTAATATAACAAAAAATGGAGTGGGGTCTTCCCCTATTTTCCAATAACCAGCTCACGCTATAGCATATGTGCCTACTCTCCCTGAAGTCGCGGGAGGCTCCCCTCATTTTCGGGTGACCCCCCGTACCCCCGGTAGAATAGGCACCTCTGCCGCATTCCTGCCAACTTCCTAGTAAAGTGGGAAGAATTTCCACAGCGATTGGGGGTCTCAGAGTAGGGGACGGGTCTTCAAGAATCGGTTCATTGGCCCTGCCCCCTATTTAAATATGCTCTAATCATTGCAATTTATCGTGAACAGTCAGTCCCCATCCCCAATCGCCGCCCACCTGCTTCCTAAGTACTAAGTAGGCAAGTATGCACTATAGCAAGGGAGTACTCAGCATGGGGTCCCCCTGCAATAACAGCAACTAGCCCTAAACTGGAAAGTCCAGGACTGGAATCCCTAGGGAAATGGGGACGCTTGATTGGACAGTTTGCAGCAGTTTCCATGCCCTGACCAATCAAGGTGTTCATATTCATTCCTATGGAGAGTTTCCCAGAATAAACTCCCATTTGCGGCTGGGTCCCGTGAGGAGTAGTAGGGTTGTTTTTTTGTTTTGCCAAGATTCAGAGATGCTACATGGGTTGAAGAGGACATGAATCTCAACATTTTGTGAGTAATAAATGGCTAAAGAAGGGTTGTGTCAGGGTGTTTTTATTCAATAAAATAATATAATATGCAGTATGTGTCTCCTGTCTTTTTTTTTTTTTTTTTTTTTTTACAGGTGGCGTTCAGGTGCCAGTAGTCCCTTGATGTCCGGGCATGCTGGCACTTGTGGTTTTACAAGTGCCATCATGCCTAGTCAGCCTTGCTGGGACCTGTAGTTCACCTGTAAAGAACAATATTATTTAAACATTAAATAACACTGTTACCTCTGCACTCAAATCTGCAGGAGATAAGAATGAAATTAGACAGATATCTGTACATTGAGACTGATTCAGAGAGGTTTGCAATCCTGATGTTTACACAGTGTGAGCGACTATCTGTGATCTGCGTATGCGTCTGAGTTGCACTGAGCTTGCGTTAAGTTTCATTCCTCACTGTCTGTAGTGAGGATTTAGTCACAAAGTGACTGACAAGCAGGGACAATTTGTGGGCAGCAATGGGGAGGTGGCGACTCAAAAGGAGGCATGTTGTGACCATTTTCAGGTTATGTCTCTGGAACTGTGATCCCATATGCAGTCAAAATGGCTCCGGCGTCTCAGTTCTTGTGGCCATACTGCGCAATCATTAGGTTACTCAGAAGTCTGATAATCCACTTTTCTGCGACTGAGCAGCATCTTTGTACGCAGTCACTTGGATTTGCGAAGTCACCAGTGGGTGTGTCTATAGAAATCCTGGCGGCTGTGATATTTGAATATTTTGGTATAGCTGGTGCATACAAATTTGCAGTTGTGCCGGCATTAGAGTATATCTCTGTTTCAGGCCCATTCTCATCTTTGAATTGCCCACAACTCACACTCATCAGATGTTTCTGCTTTGTGCGAATGCTTTGAGGCCACCGGTTGCCATCCATTCATGCCCATGCAGCCATATATCACCAACTCAAAATCACCTGTAATCAAACTCGGACTGGGCTGCCGGGGAATCGGGTAATTTCTCCGGTGGACCACACTGATTTCAGGCCAGGAACCTTTGTCAGGAGGGGTGGGGCTTAGCGTTCAGCGATTGGGAGGGGGGAGGGGTTGCTGCCCAGCATGTGAAAGTGTCCCTTGCCCTCCTAAGACCAGTATTACTAGGCATCGCCTTCCAAAACCTGCACCTTATCCCAGCCTCATGCTTGCCGGAGCAGCTCAGCAATGAGAATGGAGTCTAATGAAGGGGCAGAGCCTAACCCAGGGAACAGTAATGTGAAGTTTGGGAATCCCTGCTGCAGTCAGCTTAATTATGGTGTTAAATTGCCCCTTACCCCTCTCTCATGGACCCCCCAAGCCAGGTTTGCCTGCCAGCTCCTGCCCCTTGTCCCCAGACTCTTACCACATGCTGCTCTGCTCTCTACAGTGAGAGAACTCCATAGTTGATGGATGTGTCAGCAGCAGTGAGGAAATCTGCCTGAACTTCTGAAGGAGAGCCATGTCTATGAAGGAAAGCCGTGTCTATGAAGGAGAGCCGTGTCTATGAAGAAGGGCCGTGTCTATGGAGGAGAGTCGTGTCTATGGAGGAGAGTCGTGTCTATGAAGGTTAGCCGTGTCTATGGAGGAGAGCCGTGTCTATGGGGCATATTCAATTAGCCGCAGGGTTTTCCCCATGGCTAATTGCCACACCAGACCAATTCAGTTACCAGGGATTCCTTGCTTGTGAGTACCTGAGACCATGCGCGCGAGTCCCCGCAGTCGGACTTTACCTCGCAGCTCATGGAGGTGCGAGGTAAAATCCTCATACAAACAACCAAATTGCCTCGCAAGCGGGGAAAAAACCCATTGATTCCACAGTTTACACAGAATCAGTGTGTTTCCGCGCATTAGTCCCAAATTTGTGGCGCGGGAAGAAGGCTATTTAATTGAATAGCATTTCCCTGCGCCGCTGGCATTTTGGATGGCAATTAGAGAAAACCCCGCGGATAATTGAATATGCCCCATGAAGGAGAGCCGTGTCTATGAAGGAGAGCCGTGTCTATGAAAGAGAGCCATATCTATGGACGACAGCCGTGTCTATGAAGGAGAGCCGTGTCTATGGAGGAGAGCTGTGTCTATGGAGGAGAGCCGTGTCTATGGAGGACAGTTTTGGCTTTGAAGGAGAGCCTTGTCTATGGAGGAGAGCCTTGTCTATGGAGGAGAGCTGTGTCTATGGAGGAGAGCTGTGTCTATGGAGGAGAGCTGTGTCTATGGAGGAGAGCTGTGTCTATGGAGGACAGCCGTGTCTATGAATGAGAGCCTTGTCTATGGAGGAGAGCCGCGTCTATGAAGGAGAGCCGCGTCTATGAAGGAGAGCCGCGTCTATGAAGGAGAGCCGTGTCTATGGAGAAGAGCCGTCTCTATGAAGGAGAGCCGACTCTATGAAGGAGAGCCGTCTCTATGGAGGGCACAGCTGACCAGGCACAATAATGGAGAGTACAGATCTATATTCATTATCACAAAGGACTTGAGCCTTCTGTCACTAGGGGTGAGTAAGGGGCTGTGAGTAAACAACTTCTGGTGCAGCCTCTGTGTGCATGCCAGAAGTAAGATATTGATAATGAAATCTTAGTGGTAAGTTAAAAGAAACAATATAAAATAGCTTCACATATCTCAGGGATATTCCTTAGGATGAGACTAAGGGGCTGATTCTGAGTCAGACGCAGCATCTTGTGCCAGTAGCACAAGCCCTTCCCCTGGTGTACAGCCATGCATATGAATGTGCAAGGACAGGGACCCCAATTTAGAGCATCTCCAGATACTGCAATCGTGTTTGGTGCATCTGAACTTGCACCAGCCCCATGCTAGGTGCAGAATCTCTTGCCTAAGTGTGGGCTACAATGTGAGCGACTAAGTGTCTTTGTACAAAACCATTTCAGGGACATGCCCGGGAGACACCCATAACACGCCCATAAGGTGGCAAATCTCTGTGTGACTGATCAGCCACATCCCTGTCACCACCAAGGAATGACCAATCCATTTTCAGTACACTTCTGCGTCTGTACATCTCAAATCACAACTATATATGGGAATGCATACGCAGTAAAAAAAAAAATTAATTGCTCAACTGTGTCCGGCATTGGAATAGGGTCCAACTCAGAATCAGGCCCTAACAGCTTTCCCACTAACAGAGCAGGATGGGAGTTCTCCCTTGAAGGACTGTAGCATGTCAGCACAGGTATGTTATGACATAGCCCTGACAGCAATGCAACTGCTTCATTGTTCTGTTTGTGTCCCTTCACTTTGCACTGCTCCAAATTGCTTCCTCTACACCTTCCTTCCTTCCTCCTCCTCCTCCTAACCAGCCCATCCTTCACCTAATCCACTGGCCTCCACCTTACTCCTTTCCTGTACTACAATTCTTATGATATCTCTTGCCACCCTTAGTTACATCACCTCACCTACCTACTCTTGCCACAATACTCCCCTCACCTATAAATATTCCTCCTAAATCTTATTTCTACTAACCCTGCTCCTCCTGGTTGCCAGCAATCCTGCAACATCTCCTCACTTCCCCCTCCAACATGGGCACTTTCTGGATTGCTAGATCTGTCTGCAATAAACTGGGCTTCATTCATAATATTTTCATCTCTAATTTCCTAAAGCACTTTATCCAGAATATATGCAATAAAACAAGTTTAGGGAAAAGGGAAAGTGGGGATATCCTAAGCACTGGTTAAGAACAACCAAGGTTACAGTGTGAGAGGTAGGTACATTCCAAATATAATAAATGATAAAGAAATAACGCTATGTTATGAAACAAAATCTGGTTATGGAGGTGCCCCTTGAGAGTGATATGAATATGAAGCAAAAAAGAAAGAAAGAGAGTACTCTCTTTTATGGGGCACTCAACCTACCTCATAAATAAAATATAACTTTTAATAGTATGCCAGTAAAATCATGAAATAGATAAGACTTATATGCACAAAAACTTTACATAGAATACACATAAACACAAAACGACATAGACAAGATAACTGGTCTCAATTAGACCCAGTTATAAAAACACTGGCTAACAGGAGTCAAAAGGATAAACATGTGTCCATAATTATGACTCTAGACGTATCACTATGTCAGACCGTTGGCGAAATATAATCAAGATATATACATATATCCAGGAAAAATCCCTTAATAGTGTACTCTGACCACCTTATACAAACACAGCATGATCAATTCAAAGTAAATGTAAATTTTTATACCAAGTGATATAGGTCCTATAAATAAGGCTATTGTGTAGCAAAAAACAATTGGATGTTAATGGTGTATATAGAATGCTGTGAGCAACAAAGTTCTGGATAAGAAGTGATATTCTAAGCTTAAATGGCTCTATAACAGAATGCACAGGTATCCTACTCAGTGGTTAATCCATCTCTTAAATCATATGGAAGTTATAAATGGCTTATCTCTGCAATATGCAATACCACCAAATGAGGATATAAATGGATAAACAAATGATACAGTTTTAGATAATTTGAAAAAAAGAATGATCTGAAAATAAGTCTCTCTATTCTGTATGGCTGGAATGGCTGCTGCAAGGTATCTTACTCTATGCATAGGACACCCTGTGAGCGGATCCCTTCCTATACATAGAGATAGAATAAGATTATAGGCATCTGCTGTTTGTACAGTACGTTAGGCAGGTGAATCTGGTATAATCAGAGCAGATCCACTTACGTTCGTCCGCAAAATGAGAGTGCCTTAGCAGAAAAATGTGATATATAGAGAAAACAGTGAAGTGTAGAATAGTGTGTGAGGCAGGGAAAAATCTCCAGTGTGCTGCTTCTCACAGTGTGTGTGGTGACACAGTGGACTGTGAGTGAGCGGTCCTGGAGGTTCCCTGTCACACTGATGAAGTACAGAGAGGAGGGAAATCCGTGCAGGAGACTGTCCCTGCTATGCCCTGATGTGATGTGAGATCACAGCGCAGGGACAGAGGAGAGGAGCGTCCCGCACTCTTACCCAGAAATACCTGTGCAATCAGAAGGAGGTTGCTAGTGGTGGTCAGCTGAGAAACGGAATCCCCCTGTGCACTGGAGGTTCCATGTGGTAGCCCAGATGTGCGTTTCGCCGGGAGGCTTTCTCAATGGGTGGCCTGCAGGAACCACTGCTCACTCCGGATATATCCGGGCGGCGGCCAATGAGAACTCAGGATTTATGATTGACATTTTATAGAGCCAATTAGAAAGGGTCTTGCGTTCGTCCAATCATAGGTAAGTATTATGATGGACCGTATAATGGGCCAATCAGTGTGGATTCATCCTACATGCTCAGGAAAGGAGCATGGCTCATTAGCATATGTAAACAGGGCAAGCCTGGTTGCTTGATTACAACTACAGAATGCTGCATCTCAAAATATTCTATGTATTACCTATGTGAGAATAATAAGAGACCCATACACATCTGTGTAAAAAGACACACACGTGTGTACATGTGGGTTATATGATAAGTAACCTAAGAATTTCTTTTTAATGAAAGAAGGAATATGAACACATGGGTAAATCGAGCTGTTGGTCAATTGTAAATTATGAAAGGTCAATACAACAGAATATGCGCATATCTAATCTAGTATATATGAATGTATATATTCCCATGTGCACTTCCATGTGCATATACATACACACATATATTCCTTATCCTGAAAAGAATATATATTAAGTGTATATTATGTATGTGTAGATAGAAAATTAATAATAAAATAAAAATAATAAAAATAAAAATAAATAGAAAAATTGAAAATAAAAATAATAATAAAAAAATAATTAATATAATTAATATGGGGAAAAGAATAACATAAAATAATGAAGTAGTGTTAAGTAAAGGAAGATAAGTGGTGAGTATAAATCTATATAAAAATTCAAGTGGTGAATATAAAGTGATTAGCATATATGAAGGACCAAGTGGCTGGGTGGTAATATATTACGTGTTGGTATTCATGTTCAGACTATATTGAAAGTGATATAAATCAATAGTGAGATATATAGTATAATGAGTATATGCATAAGTGTCCATCAGCCCGTGTCTATGACCATGCATATGTCCGTGCGGTCATATGTGCATATATACATAATAAGGTGAATGTGAGAAAAAAAAAAATTTTGAAAAAATTATAATGCAAATTATAAGCTAGATTGATAGAGAGATTTAGAATAAAAATCCTAATAAATTTAGTTGACATATGTATAGATAAATATAGACAATCTCGAGTCTAGAAATGTACATTGTAAGAAGGGTAGAGAGAATTTCAATTGTTATGAAAAGACACTACAGGAATGCACTGTAGTTGTTTCCTTCGTTTAATCCGTAGGGAGTTACTGTATTTAATTTAAAAATCCATTGACTTTCTCTTTGTAACAGGGTTTTGTTTAGGTCACCTCCTCTGATCCTCAATCTGACATGTTCCAATCCAAAGGCTTTAAGATCTTGAGGGCATCCTTTGTGTATTTTCAGAAAATGTCTTGCAACGGAGGTTAATTTTCTCATCTTCTGTACATCGGTTATGGCATTTCTCACATTACCAACGTGCTCCAGAATTCTCTGTTTTAAGGTCCTAGATGTCATTCCTACGTATCTTAGTTTACAGGAACATTCCAGACAATATATTACCCCCATCGCATTGCAATTATTAAATTGCTTGATCTCATAAATCCTACCATATCGATCGTGGACTGCGTCTTTTTTTATTATGTATTCACAAGCTTTGCAGTTGCCACATGGGTATGTCCCCTTGATTTTTGTGATTTTACGGGGATTATTGCAAAAGTGGCTTTGTACAAGAGAGTCTCTCAAGTTGGTAGATCTACGCCAACTGAAGGTAGGTTTTGTTTCAAGTGCTTTGCTGAGGTCTTCATCCATAAGCAGAATATGCCAGTGTCTCTGAATGATATTTTGTAATGTTTTCCATTGTTTACAAAAGTCACCCACGAATCGAATTTTGTTAGTGCTTGGATTTTTTTGATGAGGTGGAAAAATCAGGTCTTCTCTCTTCATTTTAGACACCAAAAATCTGGCATTTTTGATGAATTTCCTGCTATATCCTCTTTTGCGTAGTCTTAGGGTGAGTTCCTCGCTTTTAGTTAAGTAGACATCTTCGGAGCAATTGCGTCTGAGGCGCATGAACTCTCCTTTGGGTATATTCCTGACCGTTGATGGAAGATGAGAGCTATCATGATGTAATAGGCTGTTGGTTGCTGTTTCTTTCCTAAAAAGCTCTGTTGTGATATTACCCTGATGATCTAAGATGAGTTTAAGATCAAGGAAATTAGCCATCGACTTACTCTGGGTATAGGTTAATCTCAAGTTTAGATCATTATTGTTTAGAATTGAAATAAAGTGGTGGAGCTCTTCTTCCGAACCTTGCCATATCATGAATATATCATCTATATAACGCAGCCACATGGCTATGTTATTAGTGAAATCTTCATTCTCTTCCCTGAAGACAGATTCCCTCTCCCACCATCCGAGGAACAGGTTGGCATATGTGGGCGCACAGGCCGCGCCCATCGCTGTTCCTCGGATCTGCAGGTAGAATCTGTCATTGAATGTGAAGTAGTTCCTAAAAAGGATAAACTCAAGGATTTCCAAAATGAATTCATGAAAGTCTTCCAAGCCTTCTGTGTTAAGAAAATATTTCACTGCAGCGAGACCTTCATGATGTCCTATGCTCGTGTAGAGTGATTCTACATCCAGAGTGACTAGGAAATTATCTTTATCCAAATGGACATCATGCAGTTTCCTTAAAACGTCTGAGGTGTCCTGCAGATAGGAGGGTAGAGAACACACATGATGTCGGAGGTATCTGTCCACAAATATACTCGCTTGTTCAGTGAGACTTCCTATCCCTGATACGATGGGTCTGCCCGGAGGTTTAGTGACATCTTTGTGTACCTTTGGCAACATATAAAATGTTGGTGTCTTCGGATGTTTTACTTGTAGAAAATTGTGTTCTTCTTTGGTTATAATGCCTCTTTTGTGGGCATCATTGATCATCCTGTCATAAAGGTAAGAGAAATTATTTATGGGGTTGAACATGAGAAGTTGGTAACAGGTTTTATCCCCTAGTTGTCTTTGTGCCTCCAGTAAGTATTGGTCTTTCGGCCAGATTACAACATTGCCCCCCTTGTCTGAGGGCTTAATTACTATATCCGTCCGATCTTTTAGTTCCTTCAGGGCTAATCTCAAATTTTTGCTAAGATTTTCATTGATATGATGTTTCTCACTCTCATCCATCTGTAAACGGTCCAAATCTCTGGAAATTAGGTCCATAAAGACCTTAACTTCCGGACAGATGTGATCCTGAGGTGTAAAGGTGGATCTCTTTTTGCATGATGGGTTTCTATTTCGTGAAGTGGTTTGAGGTCTTGTATTTCCTTCATCCACCAGTTCCTCTAGAATGGTAAGTGCTTCCAGATCTTCCTCTGTATTTAGTATGTAGGAGTATTTGGAGTTCAGCTCATCTTGGTCAGAGGCTTCAGCCGTATTCATTTGTGTTTTCTTATCTGATAAGTATTTAGTTGATAAGAGCTTTCTGCCAAATAGTCTGAGGTCTTTCTCCCATTTAAAACGATTGAAAGAGGCTGTTGGTGAGAAGGATAGACCACGGCTTAATAGATTCATTTGTGTTTCCGTGAGTGTTTTTTCCAATAGATTAATAATTTTGAGATTATCGCTGGTATTTAGTTATTTTTCTGTGTTCTCATTGATTGTCTCAAAGGTTGTGGAGATTCCCATACTCTTGGCTCTCTTCCTCTTTTTCTTACCCCTCCGCGTCCTTCTCTGATGGCTGGGTATTTCCCCTTTGTCCCTCTGCTTTGTTCTAAAAAAGTGAAGGATGATCTTGGTGGAGTTAGGGAACAATCCTCAGTGCCGGATGATTCTATATCCGATGAACTGTATTGTCTACTATTATTTTTGTTAAATTCCCTTGTTGGAAAATTCCACTTGAAAATATTGCCTGTTGTGAAATCACGTTTATCCCTCAGGAATTTATTTCTTTTTCTCTCAATGAGAATCTTCTCATATGTATTCAAATCCTCCTTACTTTTCTCAAAAGCCTTCTGAAAAGTATCATCCTTTTCCCAGTTTTCTAATTTTTTACCCAGTGAGTTGATTTCCCTTTCACATTCCTCTAATATTAAGAGGTCATGTTTTATCAGTATATTCATTAATTCATGGGAACACTTTAACAAGACTGTTTCCCATTCTGTTTTCAAATTGCTGGTAGCTAGATCAAAAGTGGGAAAAATCTTTGGCCTAAGTCCCCTTGGTGAAATTTTGTGTTTTAAATAACCTTCAAGTGTAGTCAAATTCCAATTTGTTCTCATTTGTCTCTGCAGTATATTCTTAAGTTTTTTAAAATCCTCTCCCCAATTTTTATCTTGTGTTAAATCTGAAATAGTGTTGGGGAATATGTTGTCTAATTCCTCAGCTGTTTTGCGTTTTGATGTAAGTTCATTTTTTAGGCTAAAGGCCATAATAATTAATATGATGAAAATCAGTGTGTTCTAGAAGACCGTGCGACAGGATGTAGAAATACTGGTTTATCCAGAATATATGCAATAAAACAAGTTTAGGGAAAAGGGAAAGTGGGGATATCCTAAGCACTGGATAAGAACAACCAAGGTTACAGTGTGAGAGGTAGGTACATTCCAAATACATTAAATGATAAAGAAATAACGCTATGTTATGAAACAAAATCTGGTTATGGAGGTGCCCCTTGAGAGTGATATGAATATGAAGCAAAAAAGAAAGAAAGAGAGTACTCTCTTTTATGGGGCACTCAACCTACCTCATAAATAAAATATAACTTTTAATAGTATGCCAGTAAAATCATGAAATAGATAAGACTTATATGCACAAAAACTTTACATACAATACACATAAACACAAAACGACATAGACAAGATAACTGGTCTCAATTAGACCCAGTTATAAAAACACTGGCTAACAGGAGTCAAAAGGATAAACATGTGTCCATAATTATGACTCTAGACGTATCACTATGTCAGACCGTTGGCGAAATATAATCAAGATATATACATATATCCAGGAAAAATCCCTTAATAGTGTACTCTGACCACCTTATACAAACACAGCATGATCAATTCAAAGTAAATGTAAATTTTTATACCAAGTGATATAGGTCCTATAAATAAGGCTATTGTGTAGCAAAAAACAATTGGATGTTAATGGTGTATATAGAATGCTGTGAGCAACAAAGTTCTGGATAAGAAGTGATATTCTAAGCTTAAATGGCTCTATAACAGAATGCACAGGTATCCTACTCAGTGGTTAATCCATCTCTTAAATCATATGGAAGTTATAAATGGCTTATCTTTGCAATATGCAATACCACCAAATGAGGATATAAATGGATAAACAAATGATACAGTTTTAGATAATTTGAATAAAAGAATGATCTGAAAATAAGTCTCTCTATTCTGTATGGCTGGAATGGCTGCTGCAAGGTGTCTTACTCTATGCATAGGACACCCTGTGAGCGGATCCCTTCCTATATGTGAGGATACGGGGTTCACTCAATCACCCAGACACCGAGCAGATGAAACCAACGTGATGGTTTATTTTTCCACAGCACACAGACATAGATAATATGTCAGGACAAGCAGTAAATCCAGTGAACGGGCAATAAACAGGTAGCAGTCCAGACAGAGGCAGTCCCAGTAGAGTATAATGTCCCAGAACAATTCCACGAAATAGCTAGAGACCCTCAGTCCCCACAGTAGAAACTATCACTGATCACACAGCAGTGAATAGCGTATGTCCACTCAATCACTTCCAGGACCCCACACGTAGAAACTATCAGAGATCACACAGCAGTGATAGTCCCTGGGTACAATCAAGCATTTCCAGGACCCCATGCAGTAGAAGCTAATCACAGAACACACAGCAATGAATAGCGTATAGGTCCTTGCAGAATTTCCAAGTATAAATCCACAGAACTGGTGATGCGTTCCACTAGCACCTTGGCAGAGTGAGGCCTCTTAGCCAAAGTCAGCAACTAACATGTGGAGTTGCCTTCAGTCCTGTTTTAAAATCTTCCAATTTCCCATGATATTGTGACCTCCCGGGGGGGGTTGCACCGTTTCCTGATTGGTGCGAGTCCCTTATGCTGTCACTTTCTCCTACCTCCTCTGGGTATTACTTCCCTGACGAACACCTGCTGGGATGGTTCTGTTCAGTCTACCAGGTTCACGTGAAGCACAAAACAGGCAAATGGAAGGAGGAGTAAATCCTGAGCGTCCCCTGGGGAGGTGGGAATTAACTTAGAGGGTCTTTTGTTTTGGGAGGTGTCACCTTGCTCTAACACAGACATATGGACCAGGCTAACATCAAGGCTTATCCAGTATTAAACATTTCAATAACTTACATTATTACAGTACATAATAGACATGCTAATGAAAATGTGTGTCCTGAGAATGATCACACATACACTAGGAGACGGATGGGGGACACAAAAGGACTAAAAAGTAAATTGATCTCTGCAATGACTGAGATGCTGCCAGTAAATTTGTAACACACATCCCATGTCCTCACATTCCTCTCCCACTTTTTAGGCCTTGTTCCCAGGGGTGATAAGGACACATTACTGACTGGGGGAGGCGGTGCTAGGTCTTCCAGTGTGGCGTAGAACTGGGTCTGGTTCCTGCTGACGGGACAAGCCATCCGCGTTTCCGTGATCTCTACCCTGTTTGTGGGAAATAGAGAAGTTGCACAGTTGCAGGGCCAAACTCCATCTTAGCAAGCGTCCATTGTCTCCTGCGGTACGTTGTAGCCAACTAAGGGGGTTATGATCTGTGACCACCGAGAACTCGCGCCCATACACGTATGGCTGCAGCTTCTTAAGGGCCCAGACTATAGCCAGACACTCCTTTTCAATAGTGGCGTAGGCTACCTCACGGTCGACAAGCTTCCGCGAGAGAAAAGCCACTGGGTGTTCACATCCATCTTCCCCTACCTGGCTCAACACAGCTCCTATTCCATAACCTGAGGCATCGGTTTGCACAATGAACCGCTTGCGAAAGTCGGGGGCTGCTAATACTGGGGATTGGGACAAAATTTCCTTAAGCTGGGAAAAAGCCCGTTCACACTCAGGGGTCCAGTGTATTTCTCAGGTGTACTTTTTGGTCGTCAGGTCAGTTAATGGCTTGGCAATGGTGCTGTACTGGGGCACAAACTTCCGATAGTACCCTGCCGTTCCAAGGAAGGCACGTACCTGTTTTTGGTTACTGGGTTGAGGCCACTTCAAGATGGCCTCAATTTTTGCCGGCTCTGGACGAATTTGGCCTCCACCAACCCTGTGCCCGAGATACAACACCTCTGCCATCCCCATCTGACATTTGTCTGGTCTGATAGTCAACCCCGCCTGGCTAATCCGGGCTAGCACCTGGGCATCATGCTGCAGATGTTCCTCCCAGGTCTCACTAAAAATTGCTATGTCGTCCAGGTATGCCTGGGCGAACTCCTGACACCCTGTCAGCACGCGATCTACTGTACGCTGAAAGGTGGCTGGGGCATTCTTCATACCAAAGGGCATGGCTGCAAATTCAAATAGCCCAAATGGGGTGCTGAATGCAGACCTCTCCTGTGCCTCCCTGGTAAGGGGTATCTGCCAGTACCCCTTACTAAGGTCCACAGTGGATACATAGCGAGCCGCCCCAACCTGTCTAGCAACTCATCTACCCGGGGCATGGGGTATGCATCCGTCACAGTCACCTCATTCAGCTTCCTATAGTCCACACAGAAGCGAGTGCTCCCATCCTGCTTAGGCACTAAGACTACACTGGCTGCCCAGGGACTAGTGGATGGTACAATGACCCCAAGTGCCAGCATTTCATCAACCTCTTTTTTGATCATGTCCAGCACCTCTGGACTCACCCGATATGTGGGTTGCCTAATGGGCCGAGCCGCCCCGGTGTCGACATGATGGGCCACTACATGGGTGCGCCCTGGTTTGCTTGTGAATTGAGGTCTCTCTACCTCCTACACCTCCCTCATCTTTCTGGCCTGGGTTGCTGTTAACTGTGAGCCTATGGGCACTGCCTCTACCCCTAGATCCTTTTTGGTTGCTGCTAAAATGTCAGGGATAGGGTCAGTCTCTGGGTCATCCATAGGTGGGCAGCAGATTGCCACAGCCCCTATTTCTCTAGTGACATACTCCTTTAACCGATTTATGTGGTAGGTACCCACCCGCTTCCCTGTTGGACCTAGGGCAACAATATAATCTACCTGGCCCTGACGACCCATGATGGTATAGGGTCCTGCCCAGGTTGCCTGTAACTTGTGCTTTCGGGCAGGTACTAGAACCATCACTTTCTGCCCAACATCTAGCTCCCTTTCATGTGCTCGCTGGTTGTAGTACTGGCTCTGCCGTTCCTGTGCCCCCAGCATGTGGTCATGCGCAAGCTGCATCAAACGCTGCAATCTCTCCCTCATTTGGACTACATACTCCAGGACAGGAACCTCAGGTTCCTGGAATGTCCCTTCCCAGCTTTCCCGGACTAGGTCTAGAGGCCCTCGTACCCTTCGTGCATATAATAACTCAAAAGGGGAGAATCCAGTGGAATCTTGTGGCACTTCGCGGTACGCGAATAATAGCTGCTGCAACGACTTCTCCCAATCCCCCCCCTCCGATTCAGCATATGCCCGCAGCAACTGCTTTAGGGTCCCATTAAACCTCTCGCAGAGCCCATTCGTCTGGGGATGGTAGGCTGTCATGCGGAAGGGATGGACCCCAAATTTGTCCCATACTGTTTGCAGCAAGTCCCCTTGAAATTGTGTACCCTGATCGGTAACTACTTCTTGGGGAAATCCTACACGGCTAAAGATGTCCATGAGAGCCTGGGCAATATGCTCAGCATCTATGGATGCCAGGGCCACTGCCTCAGGGTATCTAGTCGCATAGTCAACTACGGTCAGTATGTATTTCTTCCCTGTTCGGCTCGGCTTCTTAAAAGGCCCAACAATGTCCATGGCCACTCTCTTAAATGGCTCGCTTATGACAGGCATGGGTTGTAGGGGAGCTCGACGTGGGGGCCCCCCGAGGCGTTGACATACCTCACAGGATTCCCTATACTGTTTTACTGCTTGGCTTATTCCAGGCCAGAAGAAGTGCCATAATAGCCGGGCACGGGTTTTACGAACCCCTAAGTGGCCTGCTAAGGGAGTGTCATGGGCAAGTGCTAGCAACCGGGTACGGTACTGCTGGGGAACAATCAACTGTTTCCTTAGGACTTCAGGCTCTAAGGGGTCTGCTTTTGCAGGCACCCTGTACAGTCTCCCCTCCTCCCACTGGATGCGATCCCCCTGAGGTCCCCAATCTGCCCGTTCTGCCGCACTGCGGAGGCTAGCTAGGGAAGGGTCTGTCCGTTGGGCTTCCCTAAATGCCGTCCTGTCTAGCTCCCCCAGATTCCCATTACAGTCAAACAAGTCTGGTTCAGTGTTACTCACCGGTGACAGGTCAGGGGTTGTGGCCATTGATCCCACCAAGACCCCCGATGCTGGCCCGAGAGGGTCCTCGGGTGCTGTCGCCAACAACTGCGCTTGGCTCCGGGTGATAGCTCCCACAAAATAACTAGCCAAACCACTGCCCAGATCATTTCCCAGGATAACATGGGTGGGTAACCCACCCAAAAGTCCCACCTCCACTTCCCCTGAGTCCAGGCCCCAATCCAAGTGTACCCGGGCCATGGGGATAACAGTGATCTGCCCTCCGGCCATGGAGATTTTAATTTTCCGTTTCTCCAATAGTTGGCAGGGGGGGATTAACTCCGGTCGGACCAGGGTAATGGAGGCCCCGGAGTCTCTCAATCCTTGCAGTTCCTGTCCATTGACTTTAACAGGCTGTACGTGGGTTTTCATGTTATCCGGGGTAGCTTTCACAATAGCTGCTACTACCTCCACTTGATATGCTACTTCCTCCGCCTCTGGCGCATCAGGAATGCAGTTCCCCTCCCCACCCCCAAATGTTGTTTCCTGGTACACAGCTACCCTGGGCACAGCTGGTCGGGCACCTGGAAATTGTCCTCTTCCCCGCGGACAGTCTCGCTGCACATGCCCTACCTGGTGACAGTTGAAACACCGCCGAGGCTCTGGAAGTGCAGGGCCCCGCGGCCTTGCATTGGCCATTTGCAGAGCTGGGGTGTGTAGTGGGGCCGGGTGCTGGGTTGCCAGGTAGGGATTCTGGTCTTGTTGGGGCCGTCGGGGGGCTGACCTCTCTACTGGGTTGGCTCCTCTCTACCAGGGCCTGTTAGCTGTGAACTCGTCAGCTAGGTGTGCTGCATTCTCCGGAGTGGTGGGGTTCCGATCCGCCACCCACTCTCGAATTTCCGGGGGCATCTTGTTAAGCAACTGCTCCAGGATAATAAAGTTTTTAACCTCCACTACAGTGCGTGCCTGCTTTCCGGCCAACCATCTGTCACAGTTCCGCCGCAACAGGTTCTTAAACTCTGTAAATGAGGTATCCCCTTTCCATGACATTGACCGGAACTTGGCGCGGTATGATTCAGCAGTCACCGCATATCTGGCAAGCAGCACCCCCCGGACCTCCTCATAGGACAATGTCTGTTCTGGACTCAAAGCCTGGCACGCTTCCAGCGCCCGTCCTCTCAGACTGGGTAACAAATATAGAGGCCATTCTGCTGCCTCAAATTTATGCAGAGACATCATTGATTCAAACGTCTGCAAATGGTTATCAATGTCCGAGCTGGCCTCATCAAAAGGCGGTATGTCCCGATATCACAGCCTGGCTGGCTGACTTACTGATACTGGTGGGACAGGGGTGTAGGTCTGTGCTCCCAGTGCGGCCCCCAGTACCGCTGCTCCTTGTCCTAACACTGCCAGCAACTCCCGCAATTGATCTACCCCTCCCATGGTAGGCATTGCCCCGGAAACCGTTGTCGCCGTGGTTCCCTGACCCTCGGTCTGCTCCGGTGCATCGTCCTCATCGTCCTCCTCCGCTGGATGATCTTGGTCCCACTGGGCTAGTTTTGCCATTAATTTTTTCCTGGTGTCCTCCGCATAAAACTCAATCTGTTTTATTCGGCAGAGATCCTGCAGGGGGCCCTTCTTGAGGTATCGGTAGCATAGTGGTTCTGGATCCATTCCCTGCTGTATTTTATGACTTTATGCTTGAAAGCTGGTGTCTGAATGATCCCACTGTTGCTGCCGCCAAATGTGAGGATACGGGGTTCACTCAATCACCCAGACACCGAGCAGATGAAACCAACGTGATGGTTTATTTTTCCACAGCACACAGAAATAGATAATATGTCAGGACAAGCAGTAAATTCAGTGAATGGGCAATAAACAGGTAGCAGTCCAGACAGAGGCAGTCCCAGTAGAGTATAATGTCCCAGAACAATTCCACGAAATAGCTAGAGACCCTCAGTCCCCACAGTAGAAACTATCACTGATCACACAGCAGTGAATAGCGTATGTCCACTCAATCACTTCCAGGACCCTACACGTAGAAACTATCAGAGATCACACAGCAGTGATAGTCCCTGGGTACAATCAAGCATTTCCAGGACCCCATGCAGTAGAAGCTAATCACAGAACACACAGCAATGAATAGCGTATAGGTCCTTGCATAATTTCCAAGTATAAATCCACAGAACTGGTGATGCGTTCCACTAGCACCTTGGCAGAGCGAGGCCTCTTAGCCAAAGTCAGCGACTAACATGTGGAGTTGCCTTCAGTCCTGTTTTAAAATCTTCCAATTTCCCACGATATTGTGACCTCCCAGGGGGGATTGCACCGTTTCCTGATTGGTGCGAGTCCCTTATGCTGTCACTTTCTCCTACCTCCTCTGGGTATTACTTCCCTGACGAACACCTGCTGGGATGGTTCCGTTCAGTCTACCAGGTTCACGTGAAGCACAAAACAGGCAAATGGAAGGAGGAGTAAATCCTGAGCGTCCCCTGGGGAGGTGGGAATTAACTTAGAGGGTCTTTTGTTTTGGGAGGTGTCACCTTGCTCTAACACAGACATATGGACCAGGATAACATCAAGGCTTATCCAGTATTAAACATTTCAATAACTTACATTATTACAGTACATAATAGACATGCTAATGAAAATGTGTGTCCTGAGAATGATCACACATACACTAGGAGACGGATGGGGGACACAAAAGGACTAAAAAGTAAATTGATCTCTGCAATGAGTGAGATGCTGCCAGTAAATTTGTAACACACATCCCATGTCCTCACACTATACATAGGAAAAACCTGGTGCTGTGCACAGACACATTGTGTTTAAATATTTTACATTTGTTCAAATTAATTTATGTATTATGTAGGTAAAAATTGCACTTACCTTTCCCTGGAGGTCCAGGTCAATCCCCAGCCCCCCTTTCAGGGAAACTGAATGTGCCTACATGCAGTCTCCTACTGCAGTGTGGTATGAGGAGGTGCATGGGGAGCTGTGTCAAAGCTGGTTTAGTGGCTGAGACAGAATCAGTGTAAAATTAGCTTGGAGTGATGCCATCTTGCGAATGGCAACCAGACTCCATCTTAAAAATAAGAACCTGCCAGAAGCCATTTTGTGACTGATCTCCCAGCACCATTTTAAGTTACAACTCTAGAGCTAAGTACAGATGGCAATGTTTTTGGTACTGGGGACAACCTTGCATAGAAAAAAATACCCAAAAAAATAGAAAAACAGCTTCCTGAGAATAGTAATTAGAAAAGACAATACACCAGGAATTTTGGTTGTTTTTGCATGTAAATGGAGAGACCCCACATGTGGACAGGTGTAGCTGTGGCAATTGTAATATGGCCCAGACACTTGAATTTCAGTGAATGAACAATGGTAAGAAATCTGCATGAAAATAACTGTTTAAACTCACTGTCAGACAATATGGCACAAGCAATCGGCTGGGGGTCTCCACCCTGTTTGAGAGTGAATCTCATTACTAATAACACATTGCATTGCAGTTTCAAAATGTTAGTAAGGAATGATATATATATATATATATATATATATATATATATATGTGTGTGTGTGTATATATCTATATATATATATATATTAAATCCATCATAAATAGAATCACATGCATAAACACTGCACATTACGCACAGTTGCGCTGTTAACATAACGCACATTAGCGAATGCATAAGATCCTGTATGAAAACGCTGTTTATTAGCTTAGTGCGCACGCATATGCCCCAAGTTAACTAGTGTCTTTTCTCAAACCCCGAATACTTACACACTGCACATTCACATAAAAGGTTCCATAGCTTTAAAGCATAAGATTCAAGTTTTATTCATTTGTTACAAATGGTATGAACAAAGGTTATTTGGTATCTTAGGCTTAATACATGATAAGTAAACCGTGTTTGGTGTTATACTGATCTGCACTTTCTCAACAGATTCCCGGTATCATCGATGTGAAGATCGCAATATGCATTCTCAACTTATGGACCGTAGAAAGTTAAAGCACCAAAATGTACTTTGTAAAATTAACAGCTTAGATTTGCATGCAGGGGGAAAACTGAGACAAAGGCTGCTGGAGGCTGGTCTGTGTCCATTTGAATCAACCTGTTAAATATCCTGTAACAGATGCACCCGCACTGGGAACCAATGAAACCATGCCAAACTTCTCTATTGTATTGTCTAGTTCTGTAAGGGTATATATATGTGTGTTCTGACCCCAATCTGGAGTCTTCATGCTGATGCTGTTGATGGAGGTTTCTTATAGATGCCGGTAACTGGTCCCAGTGTGCGTGTGTATGTATAACTGTATCTTGGGTCTGTATAATTTCTTTGCGCTAAATTGTACTTAGATCACAGCGTGTAACTAACTGTACTTTACTTGAATAATACTTTGTGCTTTGGAAATACATGTTCAAGGTCTGAAGGCATTTATTTACTGTAAGACTGCGTACGCAAATAGTGTCAAAACCTAGAAGGTTTATAGGCAGGATTCAGTAGAGGTTTATAGGCAGGATTCGGTAGAGGTTATAGGCAGGAGCGTATAGAGGTTTAAATTCAGTATCCTTAGATGGGGGCTCTCGAGTGAGGTCACTTACCTATTCACATGATAAACATACGGTTATCCATCTCTCACCAAAGGGTGGAGTGGCCACACGCAGGGTTTACCTGCAACCACTTGATGCTGAGAGATCGCTATTCGTTATCGTGTGAGTCAAGGTACGCTGACTAGAATCCAGGGACAAGAAAGGAAAAAGTTTGTTTTCCTTTGTTGATAGAAGTTCATGCTAAAAAGGGGTGCCGCAGTATTGTGTACGTGGCTGAGTCGCATTTTTGTGCGCACAGTAGAGACGCACTTTTGCGTACGCAGCTAAGGGTAAGTCATACGGTTCTGTAGTAGTCGCATTATTGTGTATGCGGCTAGTCGCACAATAGCATATATGTACTTCCGGTAGTGCTGCCACATGTTTAAACAAAGCCATTGAGGTTACATTATCAATTGTTGCCAATAACTGGGTTAACATTTATTTTTCTGTGCAGGAAAAGAGTGTGTGATTGTGGGTATTTGTTTAGGGTGTAACACGGGTCCTAAATGTTAAGGGTATTGTATGATCCTTAAGGGCTAGGTGTAGGAGTTAGCCTAGCTGCTTGGTAGTAGCTACCGTTCTATACACATCAACAGGTGTACATGTTGTCTTTGTTGTAGGGACTGGCTCTCAGTGTGATTGCAGTGTTTAGTAGTTAGGTTGGATTACTGGAGCATTGTAATTGAGCCGCACTGGAAACTTGTGATTGTAAACTGAGAGATAATAGGTGAGTGGGAGCATCTAGAAATTTCTTCCATAGGTGATTGGGAGCATCTAGAGATTTAATCCATAGGTGAGCGGGAGCATCTAGAAATAACTTCCATAGGTGAGTGGAGGCATCTAGAAATAACTTCCATAGGTAAGTGAGAGTATCTAGACTGTCTTTCACCAATTTAAATCTTTATTGAAAAACTTAGGGTTCTCCCAGGATGGGGGCCAAGCAAACGGTAGAGATGTTAAATGATTTGCTGCTGTTGGAAGCACCACTTGGGTCGGCACGACATATTATGCATATTAAGTACGGTGCCAATGCAACAAGGTATTGTGATTTATGGTTTAATATGACGAGGAAGAGTGTTAGGCCATTTCCTAGAATTGGTAGTTTTGATAAGGAGATATTGAATAATGTCAGAGCTCACATCTGTTTGGTGCGTTCTCGAGTGAAAAAGGTAAAATATTATGAATGCTTAAAATTGTGGCAGCATGTAGCGGATGCATGGTTTAAAAATGTGCAAGCAACGCAAACTAGCATTGCGAACGCATTACTAGAACATATACCTGTGGTGCTAGATTGCAATACATCCGAGCCGCACGTGCAGCAAGGTAGCATTGCGGAAGGTATTGCCAGTAGTTCATGCGCACCACCACCACCTTATGTGGATGGGGGTGCAGGTACAGTTATTGAAAAAACCCACAAAAATGTAACAAGTAATTTGTACCCTCTCTTAAGTAACCATAAGGAAAATGTTTATGATGTGGATAATGAGCCTATTGTCATGTCTGCCATTTCAAACCTCCAGCCAGGTAATATGGTCAAAAGTAGCAGTGCGGCCGGTCTGCATCCCATCTGGACAATAACTGTTCCGAATGGGAATGCGGATGCGAACGGAGTAGTGCCCACAAGGGATGTGGAAATGCATTATCCTTGGACAAGAGCAGAGCTAAATTCCATCATGAATGATTTCCCTGATCCCAAAAAGGAACTAGCCAAATGTCAAAGATTTTTGAGAAATTTGGGTAGTTCTCATGAGCCAACCAATGAAGATTGGCGAGTGGTGTTAAGGGCCTGTCTACCACGCAATATCGACGTGACAAAATTTATCACGGATTGTGTATTGGATGGTGACGTTCTCTTAATAGACGAAGTAAACCAAGGTAACATTTCCCGTATTATAAATCAATTGGGTGTATATTTTCCAGAAGTAGTTAACTGGAACAAAATTTTCACTATAAAACAAATAGTGAATCTGCAGAAGACTATTGTGACCGGGCTCTGCAGGCTATCACCCAATACACTGGGTTAGAAGATATTAAAGATAGCACTCACCACAGGGGAATGATTGTCACTATACTCATGGATGGCCTTAAAGAAGACCTAAAGACCCGGGTTCAGACCTCACAGCCTGGCTGGAGGGGAATCACAATAGATACCCTCATTGAATCCGCCATAGAACATGACAAAAACATCTCAAAGAAGAAAGAGACCCAGAGCGAGAAACTAATGGCTGTCAGTATTCAAGCTCTAGAAGGAATGACGGTAACATCACAGCCAGCAGACACACCTGCACCCACACACACACCTGCACCTGAACAGTTACATGTCCTCACCAATCCCACACCACTGCAAACACAGCCCTACCCCACTTATCACACACAGCCACAAGTCCCATACTACCCACAAACTCCATATCCCCCACAATATCCTTTCCCTCAATATCCTTACCCATACCCACCACCTTTCCCTCATGCTCAACCCCCACAACAATCCTTTCATCCACCCCGCTCGCAAAAATGTTTTAACTGCAACCAAGTGGGACACCTAAGTAAGTACCGCAAAGTGAAGAATGTAGGACTCCCAAACCAGATAGTACCTGTATACCCTAATAAGGGATATACACAGAATACAGGAAACCTCCAACAGGCACCAGCTCCAATTGTGGCCGTTAATGCTTTATTGGAGAGTTGGAGCCAATGCTAGGAGTCGGGTCATTCTTGTGGTCTGCAGATAGACAGGTTGACGGGAAGTACTAGGGAAAAACTGGTAATGGTAATTGATGTAACTGATACCCAATCTCTGTTCTGCTTTCTTCCCTGTGCCCTAACACCCTGACTGACAGTATTTTTCTTTTCTGACCTAGGGGGAGGTGTACACTACACATGAACACGAGTGTCCCATTAGTTCATAGACAACCCCAGTATCTTCTCCCAGGCCTTATATGACTGTTTACAATCTTTCCAACCTGCCAAGAGATCTGTGCTCTGATACACTATGTGGACAATTTATTGTTATGACCTGTTTCATTTATACCATGTTTAAATGATACTAAACTGTTGTGCTTCATCTCTCACACACAGGACACAAGGTTGCTAAGTACAAATTGTAGCCATGACAGGCTAAGGTCAAGTACTTGGGAAACTGTCCAAACCCAGGGGCTGAGACACTACCTAGAGCAGTAGCTATTAACAACAGGATTTAATTGCAGGAATTTGTATGCAGATACGATATCCCTAGAATTATTAAAAGTGATAGGGGTACTCATTTCACAGGTGACATCTTCCAGAACATGTGTAAGGTGATGGGTATTAATATCAAGATCATCCCAGACAGTCTTTTTATCTGTCCCCCTTTGAGATACTGTTTAACAGGCAGCCTCATGTGAAAATATGATAATGAGGTTACTGTGCAGTGTCACACAAAGATGAGTAAGAACAACTGAAATTGTAAATGTTATTTTCTAACATGTCTGATGCAAACTGTCATGATGTCAAACCTGGGGAATTTGTTATGATCCAAATTTTTTTTAGCTCAGGTTGTTTGACTGATCGTTGGGAAGGTCCGTATCAGGTGTTGCTGAAGGTGGCCGAGAGAGATACCTGGATCCATTCCACTCACTGTAGAAAGGTCAACCAACCGGTGGAGATATGGGGCGGAGTCGAGGCAGATAACGTGAACCTGTTGATTGCGAGCCTGTTCCGGGAGGGTTAAAAGGTACAGCAAGATACCTGAGCTAAAGAAATGTGTAGATCAGTGCTTCCAGCAATGGAGTGGTCTGCTGTGGTCATCCTAGTTCTTTCTTCCAGAGTTTCAATCGTGATGATCTGTTTGGGGATACCCAGTTTCTGTGATGGAGGACTGATAGAGGAGATGAGAGCTGATGGCAGAGATGATGGAGTGGAGTCAGGAGGAGGAGTGCTATGCCAAATCAGGGGAGTGTCTGACCAATCTTAGTACCATAATTGTTATGTTATTTGGGAAGACTACTTCCAGAAATTTATGACCCTTACACATGGTGAAATGCTTGGTATTCATAAAAACACACCATCACCATATCTTCACACACAGTATGAACACAGAGACCAAATAAATATGATACCTGGTGACGTGCATAAAGCCACTTAGTTAATTAGTGAGACAACTGGCTTTCAAGTTTTAGTCGCATTGGATCCCACCAGAATCGCTCGGGGTACACTAAATTTTAGATATATCCAAGATCTTGCTAAATTGATAGATAATATCACCGAGATGTATGATGACACCTTCAGGTATACAGGTAGGGAATTGCAAGCGTACAAGAAAGAACTGATGCAACACAGACTAGTGCTAAATTATTTAACAGCTGTCACGGGAGGGTATTGTGTAACATTGGCCACCCAGTTTGGAGTAAAGTGCTGCACATATATTACTAATAACACCAGTGACCCCAAGGAGATGATAGACCGGGAGATAAATTAAATTCTGCAGCTAAAATGGGAATTTCGGAAGAACCATAATGCTTCAGTGGCTAAAGTAGAGAAGGTAGAGGAATGGGTTTCATGGTAGAACCCAGCGAAGTGGGGAGTGGGTCCAGGAAATGATCACAAGCATAGGTAAACTCCTGATCCTTATACTGGTTGTCATCATAGTAATTGGCATATGTGTCAAGTGTGTTCCTAATGTGTTGAAGTGTGGAAAATGTAAAAATAAGGTAAATTGGAAGAGCGAAATTATGATGGTGGTTAGTAGTGTCCATATGAATACTGAGGTAAATGTAGAACTGCATTACAACCCTGAACTAGGAAATACCATCATATAATGTATTATATTTAGAAATGTGTAAAATGTATTATTAAAATGTTATTTTTTTTCTCATTTAAACAACTTAAATGATGTAAGTCTCTATTCCCCTTCAAAACTTCCTTTATAGGACTGGTGCATCCCCACATCTTTCCCATGATCTCCCAAGATCCACGGTGTGCGTATAATGGTAGTTTTATGTTCCCTCCTAGAGACCCATTATAGATGGATTGAAACCACCTCGTGCCATCCCATTAAAATAACATTAAAATAATACCCCATATGCAAGCCTAACATTAATTTTAAAATCAGAGAATGATAGCATGTTGTTTGCTACCAAAGGGTGGAATGTCAAAGCTGGTTTAGTGGCTGAGACAGAATCAGTGTAAAATTAGCTTGGAGCAACGCCATCTTACGAATGGCAACCAGACTCCATCTTAAAAATAAGAATCTGCAAGACGCCATTTTGTGACTGATCTCCCAGCGCCATTTTAAGTTACAACGCACGAGCTAAGTACAGATGGCAATGTTTTTGGTGCTGGGGACAACCTTGCATAGAAAAAAATACCAAAACAACTATAAAAACAGCTTCCTGAGAAAAGTAATTAGAAAAGACAATATACCAGGAACTGAGGGTGTTTCTGCATATAAATGGAGAGACCCCACATGTGGACGGGTGTAGCTGTGGCAATTGTAATATGGCCCAGACACTTGAATTTGACTGAATGAACAATGGTAAGAAATCTGCATGAAAAGAACTGTTTAGACTCACTGTCAGACAATATGGCACCAGCAATCGGCTGGGGGTCTCCACCCTGTTTGAGAGTGATACTCATTACTAATAACACATTACATTGCAGTTTCAAAATGTTAGTAAGGAATGATATATATATATATATATATATATATATATATTAAATCCATCATAAATAGAATCATATGCATAAACACCGCACATTACGCACAGTTGCGCTGTTAACATAACGCACATTAGCGAATGCATAAGATCCTGTATGAAAACGCTGTTTATTAGCTTAGTGCGCACGCATATGCCCCAAGTTAACTGGCGTCTTTTCTCAAACCCCAAATACTTACACACTGCACATTCACATAAAAGGTTCCATAGCTTTAAAGCATAAGATTCAAGTTTTATTCATTTGTTACAAATGCTGTGAACAAAGATTATTTGGTATCTTAGGCTTAATACATGATAAGTAAACGGTGTTTGGTGTTATACTGATCTGCACTTTCTCAACAGCTTCCCGGTATCATCGATGTGAAGATCGCAACATGTATTCTCAACTTATGGACCGTAGAAAGTTAAAGCACCAAAATGTACTTTGTAAAATTAACAGCATAGATTTGCATGCAGGGGGAAAATGGAGATAAAGGCTGTTGGAGGCTGGTCTGTGTCCATTTGAATCAACCTGTTAAATATCCTGTAACAGACGCACCCACACTGGGAACCAATGAAACCATGCCAAACTTCTCTATTGTATTGTCTAGTTCTGTAAGGGTAAATATATGTGTGTTCTGACCCCAATCTGGAACCTTCATGCTGATGCTGTTGATGGAGGTTTCTTATGGATGCCGGTAACTGGTCCCAGTGCGCGTGCGTATGTATAACTGTATCTTGGGTCTGTATAATTTCTTTGCGCTAAATTGTACTTAGATCACAGCGTGTAACTAACTGTACTTTACTTGAATAATACTTTGTGCTTTGGAAACACATGTTCAAGGTCTGAAGGCATTTATTTACTGTAAGACTGCGTACGCAAATAGCGTCAAAACCTAGAAGGTTTATAGGCAGGATTCAGTAGAGGTTAAAGGCAGGAGCATATAAAGGTTTCAATTCAGTATCCTGAGCAGGTGAACACAACTATTTTAGCTAATTGTTTCTGGGAGCTCCAGAACTTCCACTTGGCAGCCAGGACCTCTCTGCCTGGGAATCTTGTCTACCTGTCCATGGAGCTGCGATTTCAGGTGGAGGAGGTGGCAAGGTCCCCTGGCAGATTCCTGGAAGTAAGTTTTGGAGGGAACCATCCCCTTCCTCTAGACATGCCAGCACCTAGGTGTTGACTTTTAGCCCAGGTGGGCTCAGGCATAGAGTGGTGACCACTTCCCCTGTCCATAAGGGACAATGTTAAATGTGTGCTTGTACAGTGAATGTCCAGCCAATGCACTGAGCTTGATTGGTTAAGGGACCAATGGCAGACTTGCACCCTATGCTATTGTGTATCGGAACCAGATAAAAGAGGAGACCTCATGCTCTGAAATGTGTGTATCCTTTGAGTATCACAAAGGAATGTACTTCAGTAACATCTGTATGCTGTTATTACCCAGAGCACCTTCAGCAAAGGGGAATTGTCTTTTTCAAGACATTGAGCAATAAATATATATCGCCTTTAAGACTACGCATCTGCTGTATCCTGTGACAGCCAGAATAGTGCAAAATGCTGTTCCATTCTCTGGCCGTTCTGGATTGAGCCCAGTGTCTCCAAGCTACAGTAAAACCCTCTGCTAGCTACCCTGCAGAGACAGGTCCATAATGAGGGACCAGTGGGAATTAGTCGACACTAACCAGGTAGTGATGCAGCGGCGTGTCCACACACATTCTAAGAAGTAGATGGTTCCAGGTGGCAATGATAAGAGCCTGGGTGGAAGTAAACAGTTCCAAGTACCGGTAGTAGGAGCTTGGTGGTGGTGGCAGTGGGTGGAGTTAGTAACAGGGATTCCCTCTTACCATCAGTAACCGCCTAATACACCAATAGGATCAAAAATAATCTGTGTTTGTCTGGCAGGTCATCCGGTAAAGATATTGGTGGCAGGGTACAGTGAGTAAAATGATAGGAAGACTACCAAGAGGTTATCAGCAACATTCAGCCCTGAAAACAACCTATTTTATATTTTTTATATAATTTACATAAAAACATAAAAATATATTTACACACATATACATATAAACACACACTCAATGATAAATGTATTATTTATTCATAAAAATATTTTAAAAAAATGTACATACATTTTACACCCCCTTTGCCCAGAATAACTTGATTTTTTCATGACATTGCATTCAACAAGATGCTGGAAACATTCCTTAGAGATTTTGGTACATGATGAAATTTTAAAATCACACAGTTGCTACAGATTTGTTGGCTGCACAGTCATGTTACGAATCTGATAATTCTAACATAGATATTTAGATTTGGCTGTTACTTATAAGTAATAAACTATGTACTTAATAAATCTGTGTATTAAGAGGAGTTAGACTCACTCTGGCGGACGTATGCTAATGTTTCTAGTAAATATACAATAAAATTCTGAGTCCTGTCTTTGATCCTTCTCCATAGTCCAAATGGAGCCCTTTACTTCAAGGTGATTTAGGCTCACTGGGTAAGTACTTTAATAGAACTTAGCCACAAATTCTACAGCATCATAAAGTGTACAACTGATTTAACCACTTCACTGGCTAATATTCATAAAAAATAAACCACTCAGAAATTGTCAGGTTTTTTATAAATGAATTGAGACAAGTATATCTATTTAAAACTTATCCAACACGATTTTATAAAAATATATATATATTTTGAAACACAGTATCCCATAAAAATAGCAATTCTTATTGTTTACTGAAGCGATGGCTATCGATGGCTGTACCATCAACGGATGATGGTATTTAACCATCAATAGAAAACCCTTAATGGTGCAGCCATAGATAGTTGGGTCTTGCTCATCTGCATAGCATGACCAACAGGCTCTGCCATTGATGGGGTGGCATCATTGGGCATTGAGCATAGACCATCAATGGTTATATACCATCGATGGTTGATGGCTGTTTCTAATATACTGTACCATCAACGGACGATGGTTTTTAACCATCAATAGAGAACCCTTAATGGTGTAGCCATAGATAGTTGGGTCTTGCTCATGTGCATAGCGTGACCAACAGGCGCTGCCATTGATGGGCGGCATCATTGGGCATAGACCATCAATGGTTATATACCATCGATGGTTGCTAGCTGTTTCTAGTATACTGTGCATGAACTTGAATCCCTTTGAAAACAAAAAAAATTTTTTTTTAGATCTGTACAAATCTAAGTATTGATAATCAACACTATCGCGTGCGGCCAGGGCTCTGCTGTATATGTTTTCGCAGCTGCTCCTCTCTGCAGTCGCTGGTAATCACAGGGTGATGGGCACTGACTGGCCTCACTTCCTCGGAGAGGGGCTGAGAGGTCCCTTTGATATTTGCGGCTACCAGATTATTTTCGGGCAGCTGTCCACTGGGCATTTCTGACTGGTTACATCAGATGCGAACATGTCAGGGAAAGCATGATGCGACCACTCTAGGCAAGTGGTTAATGCTTTGAGAAGCAACCTCAGAAATCTTTTGATCCCTATTTATAGCATCACAATACAGTTTTAAAATAGTTACCATGGCTTCCAGATTAACAATATTGTTGCCATCGCCTTATACAGGTCTACCAAATGTGGGTATTTCAGGTTAATAAAAATTAGTCAATGTAGTGTGATAGATTCTCAAACAGAGATATGTTGTAAATTATTGCATTAATTTAAAAAAAAAAAAATTGGAAAACCCATAATATAATTCTCCCCCATGCCAAACATCTCAAGGTGAAATAGCTATAATATCCTCGTTAGAATCATATGTGTCAAGTTCCAGCTGCAGCAAGTTCTCTGATGTTAATCTCTCTGTTGGTGATTTCAGAAACCTGAAAGAACACGGATGGGAAGATCTTCAGAAAGCAAGGAAAAGGTAGTCCTTATATTGGAGTGCACTTATAATTGCATAAGTGTATTTAATAAAGCTTAACCTTTATTAAGTATTCTTTAATAAACATAGAATCACACACCAAATTCAGCTAAATAAAAAATTAGTATAGATAAGTAAAGAAATTATTAAAACAAAGCCTTTGATTGTCTCTATGTCCCGTTATTTATTTATTGTGCTGTATTCACAGATTGCTCATTCATATTACTGCTAGCAGGTAAATGCAGGTGTAATTTGCTCTGTACATATTTATTACCACAGGGAATTGGATGTTTAGTTTAATAACATAATTGTCCCCACAGATTTGAGGTGTGTATTACAGCAGCATGTATATAGAGAAACAATGTCTCATATCCCCATCCACATACATTTTTGAAACAATGTATCTTGTTTTTACTCAAGGTCCCTAGTTGTTACATACATTCATCCTTGTGAAAAATAGCCAAATTAATATTATTGGATATAAGGAAATGATATATAGGAGCTTTTTATTGTAGTAGGATGCATCCAACAGATTTTCTTTCAGTATTAATTTATATGTGAACTCTCATTTCTCATTAGATTTTTAGAATTTAAATGAAGGAGCTCATTCTATTCCTCTCTGTTAATTCAACGCTGATGATGTTTAAATGAGAGTCGTAACACAATAATAACTTGTGGATAGAATGCTGCTATATTCACCATTCTCGACAGCTCTGTATGTTAACAGCTCTGTCAGTGAGTTATAGCGACACCACAGATGTGATCTATTCGCAGCGTGTCTTACATCACTGATCTACTGCTATGTTAAATGTAGTGACATCGCTATGGTATCAGTCCCCAGCCGTGGTCAGTGTGACATGCGCTACAGCTGTTCTGCTAATAGCACATCTATTACAGCATGTATATTCAATTAAGGCATTTCTTGAGTCAATCACAGCTAAATGCCGACGCGCGTTTCGCTGTAGCTTTTTCAAATAGGCAACGGTTGAGAGGATGCTTGCAATTAAAATGATAAATACATTGCTTTAATATGAAATAAATGCTAACTCTATATCTTTGTGAATATTTGGGTATGGAAGTATACAATCATAATGCACTTAAAAAAAAAATAACAGATGTGCACCAAATTATTGATTTTCAATCTGTTCCTAGAATTATATACAGTACTGTATCAGATCATAATTTAACTAGTATGAAACCATCGTGGTGATAAAGTACAAGCAAACCCACCTTCACCAATAGCATAAATAAAAATCTGTTTTAGTGATTAAATAAACCTGAGATAACAAATGTGTGGTTATACGTAACTAACGCTGACGCTGGTGAGCATGCTCTCTAATAAAAGCAGGCTTTTTTTTTTTTTTTAGGAGGATTGTGCTTATTATTGACTTATTATTATTTTCATTATTGGCTAGCAAGTGTCTATGGTAACATACTGTATATGCTCTATACAAACATCAGATTGGGAGATTATTACACAGATTACCAGCAATGCCACATCAAGTATTACAAACATGTTATCTTTTACATTATCATTTGTTTGCTGTAGAATAATGTCATAAAGATATAGGATGTGAATTTTTCTTTCTGGAGAGAGGGGATTCTTCAGTCCCAGTGTGCTGGTTAACAGAGCTGCAGTAAAATTTAAGACTGAAAAGGTCACTATACTATATCATGTATACTATATTCACTACATATATGAACTACTGAATGCACATCGACCTGGAATTTAGGTAAGTGTGAATGCAAACAACGCGGGACGAAGTCCCTGGTCTTTACCAGGGACAGGATGAGACCTGGGAAATTGTCAAGTTGATAGATTCGGCAATTTCCCAGCTCTCATATCTGAAAGCGGTATTACATTGCACCATATTGAATGTGCTCCACTTTGGAACATCGAAACATAACTAGAAATTGATCACACTGAATTTATAAGTACTCATCTGCAAATACCATTTAAATATGGGGCCACCAAAGGGTGAAAAGTCTTTTGACTGATAAAAACTATGTAGTTTTACCAGTAATGGGGATGCATTTGTTATGCTCTATGTACAAATGGGGTCACCAGTGGTGTATTATGCTGCAGCCCCCCCAGTAAAATCAATCATCTCAGTGTAGTCAGTGCAGTCGGTGACTGCACTGGCTACACTGTGACTGGCAGAGGTTTCCTATTGGAAGCGCCACCTGCCAGTCACACAACAGGCAGTCTCAGGGGGAGGTGTCTCCTCCCCCTTTTGGACTGCCAGTTTGGGCTGCTATTAGAGAGCGGCTTCCAGGAGGAAGCCGCTACTGTGTCTTTCGGCCAGCCCTAACCGGCTCCTAGGAGCTGCAGCCCCCTCATCTAAGAGGGTAGGAGCTGGTGCTGGTCACCACTGGTGATAATCTCATTATTATCAGCAATAACCCCACCAGCATTAAGAATACTTTCCCTACACTTTCATCAATTATTAACAATGAAGGTGTGCTTGTATCGCCAAAATCCCTGTTCCATATATTTAATGATGCTTGTGTTTTTTAATACTCTATCCTTATTTTTATTACTTGAACTGAAAGCTGAAACTCGAAGCTATTAGATCCACTGTACATGCATGTACCAATATGCTGACTCCCACATGTGCACAATAATGGAAACCAGCCAGCTAAGTGACAAGTAAAATTTGTTGGTAAGGACTAGTCTCACTTAGGGCTTTATTTATTAACATAATTTTTACTAAAATAAAGTGAAAAGGGGTGTTTTCACACCCTTTTCACATTGTTTTAGTTTCACCTAAATTTGCTAAAGGGCAGCTGGAGTATAATTCGTAAAATTCTACTCCAACCCCTAATTATCACATATTTTTGATGGCATTCCCATAATTGTAATGGGAAATGCGATTTGCCTGGGATTTACTGAAAATGAAATGTGAAAAAATACCAGGGGAAGCCCTGTGATAAGCACGCCACCTGGAGGTGGCGTTATCCAGGGTCTCCCATGGCTACCGGACTCCTGCTCTGCTCTAACAGGCAGAGCAGAGCCCAGAGCCGGCCCCAGTGATCAGCTGTGTGGTCTAAATAGACCACAAGCAGATCACTGAAAAGAAAAAAAAAAGTCAGCTGACCAGGTCACAGTGCAGGATGGGAGACCAGCTGACTGGAGCCACGGAGGACATCACCGGAGCACCGACCACCAGAGGTGATTGAAACTAAGGGGGGTTGGGGTCCTGATCACGGGGGGGGGGCTAGCGGCGGTGGTAGCTTGTCACTGTATTTTCTTTCGAAGAGTATAGTGATAAGGCCGTGGAGGGGATTCGCAGGGTCAGAGCTTTATCGCATATAATGCGAATTCAGTCAGTAATAATCACACTACAATCTGCATTTTAATGCGGATTGCAGTAAATAGAGCCCTTAGGGACCTATTTACCACAGTTCACATTTAAAAATGCAATTGTGGTGCGATATTTTTGCTTAAATTCGCATTGCATCAAAATTGTCAAGCAGGGACAGGGCTTGCATGAAAAATTCCCTCTGCACACTGGGCCTGATTCAGAGCGGGACGCTCTGACCAGAGCGCTCGCTCTGAATCAGTGCCCTCCTACTTAAAAATGGAGCGGCCTCCTGGCCGCTCGCATAGCTGTGGGTGACCACCCACAGCATATGCGAGCGGCCAAAAAGATGGTCGCGATGGTCAAGACCATCGCGACCATCGTGTTTGCGACGAGACCCCGCGGTAGGGTCTCGGTGACCGCAAGCCCTGGAGTGATTTTGGCTCTATCAGAGCCAAAATCACTCCCACTGACATCACTAGTGATGTCAGTGGGGCCGGACCCAGACGGTAGGCGTTCCCATGTGAATGCCTCCGTCTGGCAGCCACGCCCCCGGCACGCCCACCAAAGGGGGCGTGCTGTCAGTCACCATCGACAGCACGCCTCCTTTGGTGCGAGACCCGGAGTGACAGCTTGGCTGTCGCTGTCCGGGTCTCGCGCATGCGCACGACGGAGCTCCCTCCGTCGTTGTGCGCATGCGCATTGGGGTAACATCGACCCGCTAGCGAGCATCCTGCGCTCGCGAGCGGGGCTGAATGACCCCCACTGCTCACTGTATTTTTTGCAAAAAATACAGTGGGAGTGTCTCCACGCAAACACCCCACGTGCTGCTGCCTGTCTCCCCCCGTCTCTCTTGAACTGGTGCCCGGTTGCCTCCTCTCTTGTCCACACTCTACCTGCTGCCTGGCTCCTGTCTACTCTATCCCCGCCCCCCACCACCGATGCCCGCTGCTGCCGCTACCACTGCTGCCCCCCTCACCCCAGCGGCGCCTGCTGCCCCTACCCGGTGTAAAAAAAGAGGATATTATCAACACTTACCTGCATCGGGGAGCTGAGCAGTAACTTCCTCTTCTTACCAGCTGATCCGCTGGTCAGAAGAGGTGGTCTCCACTCAGCTCCCCGGTGCAGGTAAGTGTTGATAAGTAGTGTTTTCCCATTTTTTTTTTAAATAATTGATAAATAGGGCCCTTAGAGAGCTGAGTGATATTTTATTAACTACTCATTTATAACCAGTTAATTGGTCTCACATAATGAAAACCAAAAACTTCAATCTGTCTGCTATTTTCAATTCTACAAGTATAATTGACAAGGCAATATTAATGATAAGCTAATCATGTCACCTTAGTAAAAATAGAAAAAAAAGATTCATGAATAATATGTAATTACCGGAATGTTAGTCTCTGTCCAGATTCTTTTTTTAAAACATTTATTTTGTAATACTGTCTCAGAGCTCTTGACATCTTCTCATAAGTCATGTTTGGACGATTCTGCATGGAAACAATTTAATCATTTAAGCTTTTTTTTACTCTTTAAATGTTCAGCTACTGACATGGGAAACATTGGGCTAATAAAATGCATCACATTGTACCAGATGCCTGTCTCAGAAATAATAATTTATCAGATTATTTTGTGATAACAAAGACTGCTAAACTTAGAATTTATTCTGTGTTGTTAGTGTATCTAATTAATTCCACTTGGATTCATATCCAAGCCATTTATTTAAATACCATAAGCAAGAACCATTTGCATTAAACTCAGAAGATAATTAATATAACATTGATTACTAAACATTTACAAAGTTAGGTGCTAAGAATTTGAATGGATAAAAACTGTAAAGCATTGTTATAAATATATATTAAATACAAGAAATATAAACACAGCGGTGTTGTGAAAATGTTTTCAGAGTGACAGCATTCAATAGGGGTTATTTTCTAACATAGGTACGTACAATTGGTTCAACTTGCAAAGTTCAGTAATCCATAGCAACCAATCATTGTTTTAATACAAAATAAACTAATATAGGAAAATTATAATTTGTTCTTATGGGTGACTATACTATGCTTTTTTACACCTATGTTCGTAACTAACCTTGCAGACATTTATGAAGCTAGACATTCAATGTTATGCATCTTGCTTATACAGAGATGTATGAATGCCATGGCATGGGAAGGGACTTAAGTATGCCAATTTAGCCATGCAGGTTTCCTCCCCTGCTGGTGTTCCCAGGGGGTTGGTGGACATGGTGCTTATGGTTAAGTGGGTAGACGCATGCACAGACACCTAAGTGGCAGCAGGTTTTGCTGTATCACCCGCATTAGCTTTGGGCTCTACTGAGTTCTTTTTTAGATGGCCCCCAGGTAGTAGTTTATGGGGTGTGTCTCCTGGGCTCTGCCCTGATGTCTGTGGAACTGTCGTCCATATCCACCTTTTTGGAGGCAATGGTGATGGCTATGTCTTGCTAGTAAAAGCACTACCCTATTAAATATCAGGCTCAAAACACAAACAGAAGTGTCGGGTTTTACAACCCAACACTTCGTAAATAATCCCCTATGTGTGCAAATTAACCACTATACACAATCTACTGTATATATTAATAGCAGACGGACAATTTTTATCAGTGACATATCTGTGATGCCGTTGCCTGAGTAGGGCACATCATATACCAAATTAAAGGTCTTGTTCTGTAGATTAGCAGAAAAATATTTGCGTTGTAATTGGTTGCCTTGTTTCAGAGTTATGTGACAAAACATCCACCTGCCATTTACAAAGCATCACCATTGTGCTCTGGGAAATGTGACAGTTGGTAAACTCTCCCTGTGCACCTGTTGGATGACCTTGAACATGTGACCTGCTGGGTAGCCTGGAAACTGTGACAGTTATTTGCAGCCACATCTTGCGAGGACCTCAATTACAGACTGTTGTGTTATTTCATTTTCACTTCACCTCGCATTATTTACACTAAACATGCCTAGTGGCCGGCTTCAAATAGCTTAAACAACGTATAACAAGATCAACTGATGTGCTGCTTGCATTGGACATGAAATATCCTATGGACGTGCAATATGTGAACTGTGTTGCCCTACACTCAGGGCCAGTTCTAGATATTGTGGAGCTCAGGGTAAAAGTTCCCAGTTGCGCCCCCTCCCAAAATATAGAAAACTTTTTTTAGACGGCATTTCTCTGCGCGCGCCGAAAGCGTGGACGATTCCGGAGAGGGAGCGTGTCCTTGCGGAACACCCCCAATTCATCACACTGTGGGGCATCCCCAGCACTTATGGAGGTGCTGGGCTTCCCCCAAGCTCTCCTCTCATGGCGAATAATTACCATGTGTAGTAAAGCGCCTTACACAGTATGTCCTACACAGTAATGCCCTTTATAACACATTATGCCACATGCAGTAATGCCCTGTATAATACATTATGCCACATGCAGTAATGCCCTGTATAATACATTATCCCCAATTCAAATTATGCCACACAGTAGTCTCTTATTCGTGTTTCACAGTGGTGCCCCTTTTACACAATGCCCAAATTAGTGTCCCTTACAAGGTCCACAGTAGTAGTGCCTCTAATACAATGCCCACAGCAGTGGTGCCCCTTACACAATGGTCCAGTAGTGGTGCCCCCCATGCAGTGCCCCCATTAGTAGGGTCCACAGTGGTAATGCCCCATTGGTAATGCCTGCAGTAGTAATGCCCCCAGTAGTAATACCCCCTATAGTAGTTATGCCCCCAGTAGTAGTGTCCCATTGCTAATGCCCCATATAGTAGTGCCCCAAGTAGTAGTGCCCCCAGTGGTAATGACCCCATTAGTAGTGCCCCCAGTAGTAATGCCCTCTATTAGTGCCCCCAGAAGTAATGTCCCCTATAGTAATCCCCCCCAGTTGTAATGCCCCTTATATTAGTGATGCCCCAAGTAGTAGTGCCCCTTATAGTAGTGTCCTCAGTGGTAATGCCCCCAATAGTAGTGCCCCCAGTGGTAATGCCCCCTATAGTAGTGTCCCCAGTGGTAATGCCCCCTATAGTAGTGCCTAGAGTAGTAACACCCCCATTAGCAGTGCCCCAGGAGTAGTGCCCCCAGTAGTAATGCCCCCTATAGTAATCCCCCCAGTAGTAATGACCCTTATAGTCGTGCCCCCTATAGTAATGCCTCCATTGCTAGTGCTTCTAAAAAAAAATGCAATTAAAATACAAACAAACACAATACTTAACTTAAGCCCCGCTCCTGCATCCACTACCGTCCGGTCTGACCGCTCCACGGATCTATGGGAGAGACATCATGACATCCCTCCCATAGTGCTCTCTGCGGGAGCCAGAGCTCTGGAGTGAGCTCCGGCTCCTTGGATCTATGGGAGAGACGTCATGACGTCCCTCCCATAGTGCTCTCTGTGGGGTTTTCGGCTTCCACTGTGCGGAAGGAGCCAGGTGCCCGCTGTTACCAACGGCAAGTGCAGCCTCCCTGCGGCAGATAGCAGGGGGGTGCAGGGATCGGCGCAGCCTTTTTTTTTCTGGGGACTCAATGGTGCCCTCTAGGGGCCAACACTCTGGGTGAAGGCCCTGTTAGCCCGCCCCTAGAACCGTCACTGCCTACACTTCTTAGTAGAGGAGATTAACGCCCACTTTTCAGACTGCTGTCACAATGGAAAGGTTTTGTTGCCCAATGTGGTTGTTCCATCATATTTAGCAGAACTTTTATGATAAATACCCTCAAATGATGGACTCATTATCTCCATAATATCCTCAGTAACTAATATTCATAATATTCTCCATAAGAGTAGGAGCAGCCAGGTCCTTCCAATGAGTCATTGACTACTTCCAAAGAGGAGTGGGGAGTCTGAGGTTAGTGCTGGCTTGCTTTCTCTTCAGCTGGGAACTGAAACTCCCCAGGAGTAGCGCTTAAGGGTCTTGCGCAATGGGCCATTCGTGACATGAGGTTTTAAGTAACTCCTCTACAATGTCAACAGGTGCGTGCAGACATTGTTCATTGCGTAAATATGGCAGTGCTTCAAAGGATGATGTCTGGGATTAAGGAATTGGATTCGTACAGGTCAATATATTGATGTTTTTGCTTTAGCAAGAGCCAGGGCCTTCTTAGATTTGCTTGGTAAACAGGCATTGCAATTAATTCTGTTCCATTTGACCACAGGTACTTTATGGCAAGCATACAACAAGGAGTTCAGCATAGCTTAGCTGCTATAGTCTTAGCTGTAAGAATGCTAAGAAGAAGTTGAGGGGCACAGTGTCCTGGTTCAGTGACAGTTTTGCCTAAGAGTGCATTAGTGGCAGGTCAGGGTGCACTAGCATTCCAAGCAAAGGCCAAGAATGTCACGTATAATAATGGCAAGTGTCCCATTTGGTCAAAATGTTATTTTTGACAACAGTGTCTTAGATATGGGGGCCAAGGAGTTTTGGAGACAATTTGGAGGTCTTGGTCTGAAGTAGTGCTCGTATGCTGGTGAACATGGATAACATGTCTCATTGGCTTGGTCTAGACACACTTTGAGTAGATGCAGAGGACTTTTAGATGTTTTTTTTCTTGGTTTTCTTCTGCCCATAGTGGGTAAAGTGTGATTGGGGTTGCCCAGGAATTTGCTCTCTGCTGCAGATATTTCTTTGGTGGTCAAGTAGAAGGTCATGAAGGAAGTTTATTTTGGGTAGATGATTGGTCCCTTTAAAGAACCAACTTTGCCATATTTGTTTTTTTGCCTTGTGGGCATGGTCCCTAAGAAAGGTCCAGGGAAATTCCATTTAATTCAGCAAATGTCCTATCCTGAAGTGGGGCATAGTAGCGGAGCAACTTGTTAAGTGGGGGGGAAGATAAGTATTTGCTATTAAATGGCAAGAAAACAAAAGGTGGTTGTGGGACTCGGAGATCGGAGATCTAGGAATACTGCACCACAACAGTTATTTTGGAAGGTCACGGTGGTAGAGGTGGCCAGTGGATTTAAGTTCTTAGGCATTAATCTTACTGATGATTTTTTTGTGGTCTTCTCACATTTCAGTTATAGTTGGTAGACAAAACAATGCTTTTTCTTTTTAAGATGACTACTGGCAGCGAGTTTACAGAGACATAGGGCCAAATGTAATGGAGTGCGAGGTTTTAGTAAAAAAAAAAATATGCACCTTCTCACATGTTTAGAAGGTGGGAGCTGGTGCTGCAACTTGCAAATGTAATAGCCTATGAACTTTTGAATTTCGAGGCTATTTAACTATGCAAATCTGTGTGAGTATTTGTCTATGTAAACTCAGACGTTTTAACGCGACTAGCATCAAAAGGTCCGAGTTATACAGAAGCCTTCACAGATCAGTGAGATCTATGAAGGCTTCTGTGTATAAAAAAAAGTTGTAACAGTGAAAAAAAAAATGATGTGCCCATCTCCCCCACTAGCATAACCAGTACCGGGCTCTGTAGAGCTTGTCCTGTTTCTTAATATACACGGGGGAAAAAAAGCATGAGAATCCCCTGTATTTTAAGAACCAGCACTGGGCTCTGTAGAGCCTGTCCTGGTTCTTAACATACAGAGGAAAAAAAAATGCGTAGGAGTCCCCTGTGTTTTATGAATCAGCACAAGGCTCTGCTGAGGCAGTCCTCGTTGTGAAAATACAGGGGACAAAATGAGAGGGGGCCCATCTATTTTCCATAACCAGCACTGGACTCTTTCTTATGGGGGTGTAATGCCACAGCCAGGGGAACCCTTTCACCAGGGCCCCTGGCCAAAGCATTACACCTGACCGCTAGTCAGTCCAGGCCGGGGATCGCTGGGGAGGTGAGGACCCCCCAATAAAGGAGTCCCCCTCTCCAGGGCACCGTAGGCCTGGGCTGGAAGCCCAGAGCTATCCTCGGTACCCCTGGCTGGTGGCTGCCAGGTTGATTGTATGAAAGTGTGATGTAAAAAATAGATTTAATAATATTGTGTTTTACTGTAGAACTACAGGTCCCAGCAAGCCTCCCTTGCATGCTGGTACAGTACTTGGAGAACCACAAGTACCAGCATACAGGGCATTAAGGGCCCACTGGCACCTGTAGTTCACCTGCAAAATAAATATTAAAATAAACACAACACGCGCACACCTTGAAAGTAAAGTTTTATTAAAGCATACATGCACACTCACATTCATGAGTGTGCATGTATTCTTTAATAAAACTTTACTTTCACGGTGTGTGTATCTTGTGTTTGTCACAAGTCTTCATGTTTTGATTGGGTTAGTTTTTGGGAGTTGGGCACATCTGCCAGAGTCTTACAGATGTGTCCTGATACACTATTTTCACAGTCACGACAGAGAGCCCTTCTTTGCACACCAGGTCCTGAGCGACGCGGCTTGCGCTGAGCATTATTTTTTTTTCTTTGTTGCTCGAATATGCGTCTTAGTCGCAATGCGATGTGACAAAACCACTTAACGAGACTGCACTGATTAATTTGTACTGTGAATGTGTCTGAATCTGTGTGTGAGGTGCTATGATGCTGTGTGTCCGTGTTTTACTTCACATCAAGTTCCATTGTGATTCATATGTAACTTTATACATATTTAAAACTAAATCCCCTGCGGCTAAAGTTGTAGCCTGACATCTGTGGTACAGATTAGGTGAGAATAAGACACAGGACAGAACCTGCAGTGTCTGAAGCTCCCAGCACTGAAAAGAGACACTTCTACAAACTGAGTGTAGCCCCAGTCAGAAATGGCAATGTCTGAAGTTTTTAGCGCTAAAAAAACACTGATATAGGCTCCTGCACTGTCAGTCCTCACCACAGTAGTACAGCCACGATCCCCACAAGGTTGGAGGAGACAGCTATATAAAAATAACAGCAGCTGTATGTACTCATGATATTGGAGCTTTTTTCTATGTGATGGCATTACAAGCTCACTATTTTCTTTGCCATCAATCTGGAGACATTGTAAACATAATTGTATACATAGGAAAAATGTCTCCTAAGTGCTAAAGGATATCCATTTGATGTGTGTTGCTAATATTGAAAGAGTAAAGATTTTTCATTCACATTGTGAGGACATGAGATGTGTGTTACAAATGTACTGGCAGCATCTCAGTCCTTGCAGAGATCAATTTACTTTTTAGTCCTTTTGTGTCCCCCATCCGTCTCCTAGTGTATGTGTGATCATTCCCAGGACACACATTTCCATTAGCATGTCTATTATGTACTGTAATAATGTAAGTTATTGAAATGTTTAATACTGGATAAGCCTTGATGTTAGCCTGGTCCGTATGTCTGTGTTAGAGCAAGGTGACACCTCCCAAAACAAAAGACCCTCTAAGTTAATTCCCACCTCCCCAGGGGACGCTCAGGATTTACTCCTCCTTCCATTTGCCTGTTTTGTGTCTCACGTGAACTTGGTAGACTGAACGGAACCATCCCAGCAGGTGTTCGTCAGGGAAGTAATACCCAGAGGAGGTAGGAGAAAGTGACAGCATAAGGGACTCGCACCAATCAGGAAACGGTGCAACCCCCCCTGGGAGGTCACAATATCGTGGGAAATTGGAAGATTTTAAAACAGGTCACTGAAGGCAACTCCACATGTTAGTCGCTGACTTTGGCTAAGAGGCCTCGCTCTGCCAAGGTGCTAGTGGAACGCATCACCAGTTCTGTGGATTTAAACTTGGAAATTCTGCAAGGACCTATACGCTATTCATTGCTGTGTGTTCTGTGATTAGCTTCTACTGCATGGGGTCCTGGAAATGCTTGATTGTACCCAGGGACTATCACTGCTGTGTGATCTCTGATAGTTTCTACGTGTGGGGTCCAGGAAGTGATTGAGTGGACATACGCTATGCACTGCTGCGTGATCAGTGATAGTTTCTACTGTGGGGACTGAGGGTCTCTAGCTATTTCGTGGAATTGTTCTGGGACATTATACTCTACTGGGACTGCCTCTGTCTGGACTGCTACCTGTTTATTGCCCGTTCACTGGATTTACTGCTTGTCCTGACATATTATCTATTTCTGTGTGCTGTGGAAAAATAAACCATCACATTGGTTTCATCTGCTCGGTGTCTGGGTGATTGAGTGAACCCCGTATCCTCACATTTGGCGGCAGCGACAGTGGGATCATTCAGACATCAATCAAGGAGCAGTGAAAGCGTGAAGTCACTCACAATAGAGAAGAGAGGATCAGGCCAACTGAGTGGTCGTCAGTCCTGTAAAAGGTGAAATGGTGCTAAGGAAAGAAAGTCAGTGCCTCAAGTCTCCCAGGGCAGTGAAGCTCGTGGATGGAGGTACATCGGTATGTCGGCAGGCTAGGAAGCCGGATATATTATTTATTATAAGGATGCAGTACATATGGGCATACTGGAATGATGCTCGGAGGATGATTAGCGGGTGGAGAGTATCCAGCTTAACAGACAAATTGTGTTATCTGGGAGATGCTTTCATGCACTGCAGAAGTGAAGCAGTCACATGGAAGATGCTGGATGAACCAGAGTTTGAAGAATTTGCAGAGGAAGTGAAGGCTACAATGGCCCAAATGATACAAGGAAGCCACTGTACAAAGACAGAAGGGCAGGTGCAGGATAAGTGGTCCTCCTGGACAGACCCAGAGGAAAGATCCGAAATAGAACTACTGCAACCCGGCCAGACAACCGAGGGGGTTGCCCCAAAATTAACTGTTACCAGTGGAGCGGGGTCATTGTCAGGGGGGCCCCTAAGCCCTCTGGATGAAATGAGCATGGAGGAGTTGGTAGCAGAATGCCAGCTGCGGGGCATCCCTGGCCAATTCGGCACGCGCAGGGAAATCCTTCAGTGTATACTCCAGGACGAGGGGGACCCCACCAAAGCGTTCACTGATTATCGGACATTTATCCTCCATCTCGGCCCACGGATGAGTGTGGGGGAACAGCTGGAGTGTCTGGAGTCGTGCTTTGTCGTGGCAGAAGAAGAGGCCTCAGATCGTGGTCTCCTGGATACCCCAGGCTGGCGGGACCAGTGTTGCAGGGTGAATGCAGAAAGGCACCGCCTGCAACAGCTTCTCCCACTGGCAAAGGACACAGCTGCCCAGTGTACTATACTGGGAGAGGCTAGCGCCCAAGTGAAGGAAGCAGTGCCCATAATACAGGCACCCCAGGAGGAGTCGCACTACACCTTCCCTTTTGCTGAGGTGGAAGATGGAGACCTATTAACCAGCTGCCAGGGGATCTATGAGGACAGTGTCCGAGAGGAGATCACCAAGGTTGGGGGAGTATCATCTCACTTCCCAACCACAAGCATACCAGTCGCAGATGGCATCGTGGTCCAGGCGGTTCAGCATACTCAGCTGGGAGAGGCCCATCATGATGAACTGGCAATGGCAGACTCTTTTAGTTCATCGGGGGAGGCTGAGGAGAAAATGCCCTGTGTATGTCCTGCTATCCTAACTCCCCCTGAAGGATATGAAGGATTGTACCCGATCCCCTATTTGGAAACTGAGGAATTGCAGGCAAAATGTTGGTACGTACCCTGTGATTTAAATGGAACATGGGTAGCAAAGACTGTTAACCTAACATCAGATCATAAATCAGAAGAGGATTTGTTATCACCCTGTAATAATTCGGACAGTGGTGTGGACTGTAACTATGTGCCAGGGGATTTGCCTGCCCTTAGTAAGATTCCAGCAAATACAGACCAGGTGGATGTCAGGAGACAGCGCTTGCAACCCCTTCTCCCACCCCAGGGAGAAGGCACTGCACCACCCGGCCCCCTGCATCTCACAGAACACGAGGCATTTGTGGAGATAATTTTGGAGTGTTCAGCGGTTAAAACCTGGTGTGGTACCCAACCAGTTATCCAGCCGACCGGGCTAGAAGAGGGAGGTACCAAGGAGGAGGACAGTCCAGAAGAAGTTCCAGGTGAGACTCTGGCTTTTGAGGGGGAAGGGCTGGGACAGGACCAGCCTGTCCTGGTGGCTCCCCTGCAGCCACTAACTGCATTGTTCCATATAGAAGGTTCATCCTGGGGCCCGAGCCGTGAGGAGCCCACGTGTTGCACTGAAAGTTGTCAGCCCCCCAGTTGGTGTTTGGGGGAGGAAGGAATGGACACTGCCACAGAAGTGCCATGTAAAGAGACCCAATATTTGCCTGCCCCTGGGCAACCGTTACTTGTACAAGGTGGTGAGGGGGAAGGTACCCACTGCCCCTGTGTTCCAGAAGTGAGGGTGTTAGGATGCCCGATTAGTATGATTTGGGGAAAGGGGTGTGATAATGTGAAGGGGGAACACCAAACGTTTGACTTGGGGGAATTGCTAAATCCTCTGGTGGAAAAAGGGGACATGTTATATTGTAATTTTGTACATGCGGATTGTCTAACTAGGCTGCTTCTCACATCCTGGGTCTTATGTTACATTACTCTGTGGGACACTGGTGGCACACTCACCCACAAGATGCTTTACCCTGCACCCCACCTCGCCCAATCAGTAGTGGTTCTGGATCCCCCCAGGGAACAAGGCCTAAAAAGTGGGAGAGGAATGTGAGGACATGAGATGTGTGTTACAAATGTACTGGCAGCATCTCAGTCCTTGCAGAGATCAATTTACTTTTTAGTCCTTTTGTGTCCCCCATCCATCTCCTAGTGTATGTGTGATCATTCTCAGGACACACATTTCCATTAGCATGTCTATTATGTACTGTAATAATGTAAGTTATTGAAATGTTTAATACTGGATAAGCCTTGATGTTAGCCTGGTCCATATGTCTGTGTTAGAGCAAGGTGACACCTCCCAAAACAAAAGACCCTCTAAGTTAATTCCCACCTCCCCAGGGGACGCTCAGGATTTACTCCTCCTTCCATTTGCCTGTTTTGTGCATCACGTGAACCTGGTAGACTGAACGGAACCATCCCAGCAGGTGTTCGTCAGGGAAGTAATACCCAGAGGAGGTAGGAGAAAGTGACAGCATAAGGGACTCGCACCAATCAGGAAACGGTGCAACCCCCCCTGGGAGGTCACAATATCGTGGGAAATTGGAAGATTTTAAAACAGGTCACTGAAGGCAACTCCACATGTTAGTCGCTGACTTTGGCTAAGAGGCCTCGCTCTGCCAAGGTGCTAGTGGAACGCATCACCAGTTCTGTGGATTTATACTTGGAAATTCTGCAAGGACCTATACGCTATTCATTGCTGTGTGTTCTGTGATTAGCTTCTACTGCATGGGGTCCTGGAAATGCTTGATTGTACCCAGGGACTATCACTGCTGTGTGATCTCTGATAGTTTCTACGTGTGGGGTCCTGGAAGTGATTGAGTGGACATACGCTATGCACTGCTGCGTGATCAGTGATAGATTCTACTGTGGGGACTGAGGGTCTCTAGCTATTTCATGGAATTGTTCTGGGACATTATACTCTACTGGGACTGCCTCTGTCTAGACTGCTACCTGTTTATTGCCCGTTCACTGGATTTACTGCTTGTCCTGACATATTATCTATTTCTGTGTGCTGTGGAAAAATAAACCATCATGTTGGTTTCATCTGCTCGGTGTCTGGGTGATTGAGTGAACCCCGTATCCTCACACACATATTAAAGGAGAACCATTGATTTTTTTGCACACCAGAAAGATTGACGGAGTTTAACAGTGGATATTATTGAGTACAATCTATATGTGCAATACCGCTGTTTTTAGGGGATGAGAGATATATGGGCACATTTTCATTACATTTGTGATTTTATAATTGTTTGTCTACTCTACACACATCTTATTTTGTGCTTCCACTTCCTTCCCCACTGTTTCCCCTTTGTTTTTCCTTTTTTTCCTCTTTCTGCTTTTTATTCATATTGAGCAATTATTCATGTACATATGTCAGTTTAATAGAAATTCCCCTTACGAGTATTGAACGCTTTTATTGATGTGTGATTAAAATTTGCTATTCAATCCGTTTGCGCTCACTCTCTTTGCTTTTCTTCCAATTATAAAGTGTTGCTTTATAGTCTGGCCTATGTTATGATATTTCATATATGGCATTCCGAGTCTCCGAGTTGGAGGTCTTCCTTCTTTATCCTTTTCCCAGGTTTTTGTTGATGATGCTGTGGTTCTGTGTTAGGTACTGTGTAGCATTCTAAACAGGTTGGGGAGGGGTCACAGGGTGTCCTTGACAGTGTGCAATGATGCCAGGGTTTGTCCGATGTCCTTTGCTAAACTATTTAGTTCATTCCCACTGTTAAAGGGGCATGGGTAATTCATACGGAGGGATTACCTATGACTCGTTTCCAATTTGATTTAGTTTTGAAAGGTTGTATTTTGGTTGTTGGTTTATACTTGGTGGGGTTAATTTTTCATTTCTCTAATTAAAAGCTCTCACCTGCTGGAAATCTAATGCCTGTAAACATTATATTAGATTTCATTAGTTTCATTTTGTGTATTAACTTGAGTATTAGCTACTCGTCACCTTTGGTGGAGGTCCGTGAGGAATTTATTTTTTTCCTGTTGGAGATTCATTTACTGCTCTGTACTCATCTGGCAGGTTTTTTGTGTTTTGCCTCAGGTCAAGTTATGACACCCGCCTTTTTTTCTATTTTGTATGGTTCTTCTCTTCAGTTGTTTTTATTCATTATGTTTGTTTTGTATTATTTTACAGGTGGTAATGTTGATTGTCATTATATTCTGTTGTCATTTAGGATATTCTTTTGTCTTTTGGGAAGGTCAGTGCACATTTGCTAGGTGTTTTGATTTGTTCCCTGAGTTGGGCCAGGTAACTAAGTTTCCAGGGTATGCGTTGACATTCTCTTTTTAGTCTTTTTAATTATTTGTTCTGCTCAGTTCAGTCACTTATCCTTTTATGTTGATAGTTCTTTTGAGAGGTAATCATTTGGATCTTCGAATATCCATCTCTTGTGATTTGGAGTGTATTGCAGTGATGTGGCCCTTTTTTTGTGTTCTTTGGTCAGAGAGTATTCCTAGGTGGGTATGGAGATGTAAGTGGTATAGAAGATGTAGCAGAAATGTGCCAAGGCAGCCTTTGTGGTTTGTCCTAGGAAGTAGTATACACCCTTCCCCAAAATATAAGAATAGAAAAGCAATGGGTTCACCGCCTGGGCACCTTTTAGCTACATAAAAAGTAAAATATATATATATAAACTTATCTGATCTTTTAACAGTGATCTCTTTCTTTGTGTCAATCTTCTGGTTTAAAATTGTGATAATACAATAAGCATTGTGGAGATAAAAGATATAATATAATGTAGTGCAGACAATTAACTTTAATTGGCATATTTATTGCCTACATAAAGCAGGTTTTTAGAAGTGGCGTTGCCCATAGCAACCAGTTTCTACTTATCATTTATCTAGCACCTTCTAGAACATAAAAGCTATAATCTCATTGGTTGCTATGGGCAACAACTCCACTTCTAAAAACCCACACTTAGATTACTGTACTTTAAACTAACTTAAAAATACATTTAAGGTGTGGTCATTGCTAATCAGGGTTACCCCTCTTTTTTTTTTACAAGGAAATAAAATTTCCAAATAGTAATACGTTAAAAAAAAAATTGGTATTTTTAACATCTCTTAATAAAAATAACAACTGCATATACACATGTGGCTGTATTCTCATAAAAGAACATATATATCATGTACAGTACAAAATGGTGTAGATGGCCTTCTACCAAAATCAAGAGGGAAACGGATCCTATAATCACTAGGGTGATCTTTTTGTCCCAGGTACATCTCAGCTGCTCACAGGGTCCACTCTCCTATCTCCCGGGACGGTATCTGCTACACCTCTTTGAGGCCAATGCATTTCAACTGGAGTCCTTGTTGTCACCCCAGTAAGAAGATGTTGGCAGTCTCTGGTGGTTTTGGACATGGCTAGGAAAAGGGTCAATTCTGTGGTTGAGCGATGTGTCCGGGGTTTTGGTGGTGGTGGTGTGATTCAACATTTAAGGATTCCCATCTTCATAGACTGGATGGGGTTTACCTTAATAAACAGGGGTTGTTTTTGTTCATTAAAAATGTAGTGCAGGTATCAAGGATGGTTTCTGTCTAGAGTATGGTGACTTCTGCGGTTCCTAATATAGGAGCCTTGTTTGGCACTTGAAGTCAATACACAGGTTAGGCTGATTCTATTGGGGTCAGCGACAACACCGATCTTGGTGGGCCTTTTGAGTCATTAGGATTGCAGTTGGATACCTTAAGTTGTGGTGATCAGCTGGCAGTTGCCCCTTTTCCCATCTAGGCCTAAGTGGAGATGGTGAGCAGATGGCAATATTGCATAGTAGGCCCGTTCTTTCTTCACCATCATGCCTTCTTCTCCCTCTTACCATTTAATTAATTATAAATAAAGATGGTCTTTTTCTCCCCACCACAATGCCTCAATGTCATTATTTTATAAGTTGATTATTATTATGTTGTTACGCTAGCATACAAGGAAAGTCTGACATCATATAAGTGTTTACTAAGATAAATGCTTAGTGCCCTCTCTCCCTTTAACTCAGTATACTGTACATCCAGATTCTAATACCAGGAAACTTCAAAATAGGCAACTTTTATATTATTCCCAAAATGTGTAAAGGATGTAATCCTGAAAAGTAAGCTAGCTATCTTTAAGACATTACAAACCTACTGAACAGTTACATGATGCTAATTCAATTATGGCACATGTATAACAGTTCAACAAGATTTTACAACAATCTACAATATTCACCCACAGTAAACACTACTTTATTGTTAAATAAAATGACAACTGACTTTTTGTACACATGAATCTTGTATAAAATGATATCACTTCATGTAGAGTATAATAACCTGAAGTATTCATCTACACACATTCACATCTTAAACTCCATGATATAAAATAAGAAACAAACAGTACATACTCTTTACTATATATAAATCAAACAATACATACAGATGTGTCCTCATACATCTAGCCTCAATACGCCACACAGCGCGACTTGCCAGGCGTGAGTGAGCCGCTAGGTCCCGTACTACTGTGAATCTTTTTTCACTGAAAATGTGACTAGGATGCACCAGCAGACTGTGCGGATTAAGTTGATATGCGACACTTGTATATATGTGTACACCTGAGTCTGTATATGAACCACAACGGAACTTGGAATGAAAAAAGCTGCGGCCACTATTTAGCAACACTTTGTATACAGATTCAGGGACTCAGTCGCATTGCGACTTAACTGCATTCTCAGCACTAGTAGAGTCTCACGGGACCTGGTGCCAGGGGCGTTTTAAGAGAGGAGGGGGCCCGTGTGCAGCCAAATTCTGGGCCCCCTCCTCTCTGTCGGCAGCTCAGCGCTGCACTGAGCACTGTAGATTCTGGCTTTATGCCAGAATCTACAGCGCATGCGCAGGTCTCAGGGAAAATGGCGCCTGTTCCTACTTTCCTGGGAGACATCTTTTCTGCGAATGCGCAGATCACTGGGAAAATGTCCGCCGCAATTTTCCCCAGTGAGCGATTGCTGCTCTGCAGCGCTGGTCTGGTGCTGCAGAGCAGCACTTCGGGAATGGGCGGAGAATTAAGTATGATTACCTGTGGGTGCAGGGTGTGTGGTGTGGGCCCCCTTGGACCCAGGGGCCCGTGAGCACTGTACACCTTGCACCCATTGTAAAGCGCCTGTGCCTAGCGCACCGAGAGGGACTTTTTAGCGTGACTGCAGCAAAGATGTATAAGGACACATCTGTATTGTCTACAATACATACCACAAACCTATTTGACCTACATTCATACCTTGCATGTGATGGTTTGCATTCAGTATCAAGCATGCCAATACTCAATCATCTACAGCTAGACCATCAGACACATGTGGATCTAAAGATGTGACCTCATACACTGTGGTTTCAGTCGCACCAAACAGCCCCTCTCGGCATGCTAGGTCCCGGTCGACACTGCGTCGCGAATCGTTTGTCTCTCTCAATATGTGCGTCTTATTCAAAAAACAAATGCAAGCAGAGGAACTACTTTTCTAGCTCTACACTGATCAGTTTGGGTTGCGACAAATGCACATCTGTGTCGCAGTGGTCTGGGCCGTTGAAAGCCTGGTCGGGCCTGGGTAATGGAGGGTGTGTGGCTTAATCGCGGGAGGCATGGCCATGCCCCCTTGAAAAAAAAAATAAATAATCACTTTTTCAGCACCGCCTAGTGGTGCCGAGCGCTGGAGAGGGGTGCGCTGTAAGCCCCCCGGCCCGGTGCTAAGCAGGGGGGGGTGCGATCAGTGTGATCGCTCCCCTCCACAGCCATAGAAGACTGCGAGCAGGCTCACACAGCAGCCCAGCACAAGCTGTGTGCTGAGCTGCTGTGAGGGAGGGGGAGGCGACGCCGGACCCGGGCCCTTCTACCATGCCCGGGCCCAGGTAAACTGTACCCGCTCCCCCCCCTCTCGGTGCCCATGGCAGTGGCCGCAGATTTTTCTCACGCCAAGTTCCGTTGTGCATCATCTGCGACTTTGTACGTGTTTAAAACTAATTCCAGTGCAGATAAAATCACAGCCCAGCAGCTGTAGTACACTTTTAGAGGTATTTTGCTGTGTCTAAAAATGAGAATAAGATGCAAAATTTAAAGAACGCTCCACCTCTTAGAGCAGATCAGTCATGCCGGGCATCTTGCACCGTATGAGGACACATCTGTACTTCAGAGGAAAAAAATTAAACAACTACTGCAAAACACCTCAGGACCCTGTTCCTCAACCAGATATACACCATGACAGAGGTCAAATACAGAGGCCAGCCTGCATATGAAAGGACAAATCTCCACACATACTAATACAAAGGAGAGGAAAACAGGTTTCCACTGGTGCTCACATATAAGCACAATCTGAAAGTGCTACTCATTTCATTGCAGTATAAGAACACATGCTCACAGCAGCCATATGCTAATAACCTCCGACATAGCCCAGATTCAGTGTCTTTACTCCGACAATTATGATTGTGTTCTCCATGCCAAAACCTTGTAAATTCATAATTCAATTAAACTGTATAGGACTCCAAAGCACACAAGCTGCGGAAAGTATAATGCAGAACTTTACTCCACATTTGGAAACGGGGTCGGACTGGCCCACAGGGGAACGGGAAATCCCCGGTGGGCCCCACACCCTCCATTAGGGGTCAGGATCCAGACTGTTGGGCGAGTATAAGCACGGGCCCCTACCACTACGTTCCCCCGGTGGACCCTCCATGCCCCAGACCGACACTGAACCATGGAAAACCAGACAAGCTTTCCAAACACTTTTAATAAACAGGTATATTAATAAAGTTCTTTATGTAATAAGTAGCATGTAAAATACCTTATGATTTCCCCACAGTGTAGCAAGTTTGTTTGGATCCACCACTCTAAAGATTTTTAATTCTTTGTCTTCCCACCTAATGTAGGGTTCATAACGCTGATCCGCAAGCAGTCGGTACAAATAGTCCCACAGAAGTCTGCAATCTGAATTCACAACTGTTATTACAGAGTATTTCAAAATCCATGTGAAATATGCATTATATAAAGTGAGTTATAAAGTGAAATGTTACCTGTTAACCGGTTAAATAAAACAAAATAGGTAATTCATACAATGCTGCTGAACTGTTGTTATATACTAATATGCTAAGTTCTTGAGATCATTTCCAAATTTGTACGCAGTTTCACTGTTGCCGGTGTCTTAGTTCCGTTGCCCATTTTGTGGGACCATAGTCTTGCTCAGGAGGCCAATAATCGATTGATCTGCGACAGAGGCTGCAACATTTTACGAAGATGCTGTGTAATTTACAAATTTTATGCCGCTACATGAATTTACAAAGCTGCAGGTGGGCGTCTCAATACATCTCCCAGGGGCTCCGACATTTGCATATTTCCGCAGAACAGCTGCATTAAATATCGCAGTCGCGGCAGGATTAGCGTACAACTCTGAATTAGACCCACTGTTCAAATGTGTAAATATCCCATCAAAGTCGAACTTCCTACCTCTACAGAATAACACCTTTCATTGCATTGAACTTTTCCAGAATTATTATAAAATGCTGGATTGTACTGTATACTGTCATTTATGTCTTAAATGAATTATGAGAGTGAGGAACTGTCTTTATTACATGTAACACATTTGTGTAAGGCTTTTATTAGATTGCTTTAAGTATACAGGTTGAGTCTCCCATATCCAAATATTCCAAAATACGGATTATTTTTAGCATGACTGAGATAGTGAAACCTTTGCTTTTTGATGGTTAAAAGTACACAAACTTCATTTAAGCACAAAATTATTAAAAATATTGTATAAAATTACCTTCAGGCTTTATAAGGTGTATATGAAACATAAATGAATTTCATGTATATATACAAATTTTGTTTGAGCCACAAAATCATTTTAAAAAATTGTATAAAAGTACCTGCAGGCTGTGTGTATAAGGTGTATATAATACATAAGTGCATTCTGTGTTTAGATGTGGGTCTCTTTCTCCAGATATCTCATTATGGTATGCAATATTTCCAAACTACGGAATATTCCAATATCCAAAATACTCCTGGTCCCAAGCATTTTGGATATGGGAGACTCAACCTGTATATAGAACTACACTGTTCTGCAAATTACAAATAGAAAGTATAAATTATGTCTCTATGCAGGGCCGGCATTTTAGGTAAGCAAATATTTTTTTCGCCACCACTGATGCACGGCCGAATGCATACGCCCTTAAAAAAATAAAGGAGCGTTGTCTAGTGGGAAACATAATACACCCCCACCCCACATAATAATACACCCAACACCTCTCAAATAATATTAATAACCCTCATAAAACATGATACATCCCCGCCCCACATAATACATAGCACACCCCTCAAATAACATTAATAAACCACCCACCATAACACCCCCCACCCCACATAATACACAGCACACCCTAGAAATAACAATATACCACCACACCACATAACAAAACCCCACTCCTCAGATCACATTAATATACCCCCACCCCACATAATACACCCCACTCCTCTCAAATAATATTAAATAACCCCCAACCCACATGATACAGCACACCCCTCAATCAACATTAATAAACCACCACCCAACATAACACCCCCCACCCCACATAATACACAGCACACCCTAGAAATAACAATATACCACCACACCACATAACAAAACCCCACTCCTCAGATCACATTAATATACCCCCACCCCACATAATACACCCCACTCCTCTCAAATAATATTAAATAACCCCCAACCCACATGATACAGCACACCCCTCAATCAACATTAATAAACCACCACCCAACATAACATACCACCACTACACATAATAATACACCCCACACATCACAAATAACGATAATATACCCGGGGCACAACACATAATACATACCCACCCCTCAGATCACATTAATATACCCACCACCCCACATAATACACCTCCACTCCACATAATACACAGCACATCCCTCAAGTAACATTATTAACCCCCCACCCCACAAAATATACAGCTCACCCCTCAAATAACATTAATAAACCCACACCCAACATAACACACCACCTCCCCACATAATACACAGCACACCCTTCAAATAAATAAAATTAATATACCTCCACACCACATAATAATACACAGCACACCCCTCAAATAGCAATAATATAACCCCACACCACATATTACACCCCCACCCCTCAGCTCACCTTAATAAACCCCAATCCCACATAATAATACACCCCACACCTCTTAAATAACATTAACACATTTCCCCCTCCCCAGATAATTACCACCACGCCTGTAGAAGGCTGTCAATAATCTGGTGGTCTCATCACATTGTACAACTCCAGTGTAGGACAGAGTCAGACAGGAGGAAGAGCAGAGGCACTGCTGTGACTCGGGAAGAAGATAGAAGGGGCGAGGTCTCGGTGAGGGAAAGGAGTGGGAATACAGCCTATTGGTGGCTAGTCCTGGGGGAAGGAGCAGTCACCATGTAGCGCAATCAGTGCCAGCAGTGATAACGGCTCTCTTTATGTGCATCCTTGAAGCTGCCTGTAGCATGCAGGGGTGGGATTCAAGTAGCGCACATATGTTTTTCATATTTCTGCTCAAGTTGATGAGCTATGGGGTGGCGCCCCCGTGTTTCCGCTCAACTTGAACCGCCCTGCTCATCACTAGCACAGGCAGCGGGGAAACACAAGCAGGCAAGCAGGTAGACGGACGTGAGTGCGGCGTGATGCCATCACGCCACATTGCATGCATACACACATAGGATCCTGAGTCAGTGGAGGTGGAGTTGGAGAGTTCTCTCTGCTCCAGTGTCTGTGGCCGCACAGCGTTCCCAGCAGCTATTCACGGCGCCCTCTGCCAACTGGCGTTCTACACACCTGCGAAGTTGGCCTAACAGATGGGCCAGCCCTGTGTCTATGTCAAGTACAAGTCTTGACTTGAATAACCTCAGCCTGATCTAATGTTAATTTCCATGTACTTTAGTACAATAAAAAGGTACCATTCCCCTCCTCCTGCAAAGGAAGAAACACATATTATAGTATTTTACTTACTGTTTTGAATAGGGATGTGCAGGCTCGGATTAGTTCAGATATTCCCGCCAAATTTGAATTTTCCCGCCAAAAATCGGGTCTCAGAAAGTGGCAAAACATCATCTTTCATGGACAAACATCATCATTCCTGGACAAAAGTCCATGAAAGATGACGTTTTGTCTCTGACACTCGATTTTTGGCAGGAAAAAAAAAAATCTGAATTTGGCGGGAAAATCTGAACTAATCTGAGTCTGCACATCCCTAGTTTGAAATTATATAAGCTGAAATTCGATCCAAACATAACAGCCTGTAGGCAGCAGTGCAATATCAACGATATAGAGACATTTGCGCCAGTATGTCCATGTGGCAGACCCCCTATAAATGCTCCCAGTGGATCCATCTTTTCATGATGTAGTTAGAAAGATGGGGCTGGCACTTTAGAAAACAAAGACTTTGCTCTCTACTGTGCATCTTGCCAAATATCAATGAAAAGGAGGCGGCGCCAACTGGGAGCACTTATGGTGTATTCTGCTGCACGTATACTGGCCGTCTGGGACCAACATATGTTTTGGGGGGCCTGCTGCATGATAGGGGGACCCGCTGTATATGGACCACCATATCTGTTAAAACACCCCTGATTTCTGGACTAAACATTTTGTAGAATTTACAAATATATTGCAGAATTTTATCCAACATTAATGTGATACAAACGTAAGAGTCAAAAATGTTATTGCCGGACCTCGGCAAAACAGTCTGTTCTGCTACAACTTTGCTCATTTCTAAGATTTACCTTTTATTTTTCCTTCTACACAAATACCAGGTTTTGCAGATTCTTGTTGGGTTTTGTACAGCCGTTGAGAAAGATTGAGTGGAGCATCCTGATGCTTACTCATGTCTGTAGAAGCTGGGTGTGGAGCCGTTCTGGGACATTGGGTATGTTCTGTTGTGATCACATATGAAGCAACATATTATTAAATGATAAGGTGTATAGGGCATAAAACCTGATTTTGCTATAACAGTTCATCAAATCAATCTTTATGCAATGTTTGTCTGGGTTAGGCACGGGATCCGACGGTCAGAACCCTGACGCCGGCATCCCGAAAAGGTTAGGATGACTATACCAGTTGGTAAGTATTCTAATCCTAACCCTTCCCACTCCCTAAACCTAACCTCCCCACCTATTACCTAAACCTAACCCTCCTCCTAGTGCCTAATCCTAACCTCCCACCTAGTGCCTAAACCTAACCCTCCTCCTAGTGCCTAACTCTAAACCTCCCCCCTAGTGCCTAACCCTAACTCTCCCCCTAGTGTCTATCTCTAACCCTCCCCTAACCCCACTACTTACCATCAGAATGTAGGCGGTCTGGATGCAGGTGCCGGAATTCTGACTGGTGTCAGGATTCCGGTACCGGCATTTTGAGCAACTGCATCCTGGCTGTCAGGATTTCAACTACCCCCCATTTGTCTGTTATTTAGGGTATAATAATTTTTATTGAAAGCATGGAAAATACAAAGAGACACATTTTTACCATCCATGGCTTATAATTGTTATTTTGCGTGTCTTACTTTTATACAATTTATTTGGAGTTCTGGAGATTAGCAGAACATATTTGTTTTATATATCAAAAGGTACTGTCATTTATTTAAAAAGAAAGTGTAAATGTGCACCAACTCATAACAAGCAATCCAACATTAGATTACACTAGCCAAATGAAAGCTCATATCTGCTTGTTACTACATTTCTCTATTTTAGAAAAAAAACACGTGCGCTGATTGAAACGTAATAAGACTGCCTCTGTTTTTTTTCTGTCCCATAGGTAGACGTGGCAATGCTATGCTAGTCAGTGTGAAGCATACATCGATGTGTCTGAACCTGCGGTTGGACTGCCATAGTCTTCTTTGTTTGGTTACAGCGAGTGGAAGATCTTCGTATATTTCGTCATGGTGGATGAGGAAGACGTGTCTGTGAGATTACGTCAGAGATGAGTGATTGAATTTTGTGTTAAACTTGGAAAAAGCAGAAATGAAACTCATGAAATGTTACGGCAGGAGAAACAATTATCCGTGCTGCAGTAGTTCGGAGGTGGAAGCACTTCAAAGAGGGTAATATGCGAGTGACTGATTAAGCACGTTCTGGGAGACCATCCCCTGCGGTTACAGATGTCAACATTGCCAAAGCGCAGAAATGTTGCAAAATGACAGAAGGTTAACTTTATGCAAACTTTTGGCTTCACTTGTCATCTCATTCGAAAGGTGGCAGCATATTGTGACAAAGGAACTGAAAATGCTTTGCATGTGTGCCTGGTGGGTACCCAGAAATCTCACAGAAAAGCAGATGCGATGATGAGGTGAATCATGCAAGAACACCATTCGAATGTTGGAAGGGTTACCCGATTTCCTGATATCGATTGTGATGTGTGACGAATCGTTGATTCGTCATTATGATCCGGAATTCAAACAACAGTCCAGTGTATGGAAACATGCGAATTTGCCTCCACCCAAAAAATTCTGTGTGATTCCCTAAGCGTGTAATGTCAGCTTCTGTTTTTTGATGTTCACAGTATGATCCTACAGCACTGGGTTTCCTGTGGACAGACAACTAATGGTGATTGCAATGCAGACATCCTGAAAACCCATTTGCATAGAGCCATGAGGAAAGAAATATCACATTTGTTGAAGAGTGGATTTTGCTCCAAGATAATGCCCAACCACATGTTTCTGCTGTTGCATACTATAGGCAATACTGACTGAAATTAATGGGGCAGCACTGGAACACCCTCCATATAGCCTGGACTTAGTGCACTGTGATTTCTTGGAAATCCCAACCCTGAAAAAACTGTGCGGAAATAAGAAGTTTGTTTGCTTATTTGTTTGCTCTCAAAGTAAAGCTGCCAAATCGTACATAGTTATTGAGTATCAAAAAAGTAAGCTACTTTATTAGACCACTTAGCGTGTCACCATAGGTTGAATAAGTTAATTTCTACATGTCTCAAGCAGCAAATGTACCATGAAGTATTGGTTCATGTTATTTTTTAGAGAATGGGCAACTGTTAGGTCAAGGACATTACAGGACCTAGGTGCAGTGAGCTCATAAGAAACAGTTGGTAATAGAAGTACCTTATATGGTGTGAACAAACCACATGCCAAGAATGGTCAGTGTCAGATCGACACAGAATAGTGTGGTCAGCAAGAAAAAGAGTATATGAAGAGTGTGGTCAAGGGGGGGAAGAGAAGGAAGAGAATCCATTGGAAGGAAGAATGGATGATTCCTGTATGGCATTGGAACGACATGCACCTGTGCTTAGTTGTGTGCAAGTGTGACCATCCATTATCACTATGTACCCTGGGCAGAACTTTGACCTGGGGAGCCTGTTCTGCGCCTTCCACTGGATGGATTTAAATGAAAACTTCACAGAGGGGTGGCAATTGGTCTGGGATGTCTAATGGAGTGGTTGTGTGCTGGTCAGACCTCACAGCAGAGTGTACTGGGCAGAATTTTCACCCAGGAAGCCTGTTCTGGGCCTTCCATTGGATGGATTTAGACGATATCACATAATAAAACTTAATAACTTGAAGATTTAAACCTGGGCAAGGCTGGGTTCTTCAGCTAGTATATATACAGTATACAGGTTGAGTCTCCCATATCCAAATATTCCGAAATACGGAATATTCCGAAATACGGAATTTTTTTGGCATGAGTGAGATAATGAAACCTTTGATTTTTGATGGTTCAATGTACCCAAACTTTGTCTAAAGCTGGCCACACATCTAAAGATTATCTGTCCAACCAGCCAACTAGTTGATTGGTTGGAATGAAAACCTGGTAAGGTATGAAAGCAAATGACAATCAGCAATTTGCTTACAAACGCCAGAACATGGACTAAAAACTGTTGTTTGAACAAATAGCTTAGATCAAACATTTAACAAACTTGTCTGACGCCATTTTCATCTGTTTTCTGACATTTAGGAGCAAATTGCTGATCATCAGTTACTCCCATACGTTACCAGATTTTCATTCCAGCCAATCAACAAGTTGGCTGGTTGGATGTAAGTTGGTCTAGTGTGTGGCCAGCTTTAGGCACAAATTATTAAAAATATTGTATAAATTACCTTCAGGCTGTGTGTATAAGGTGTATAGGAAACATAAATGGATTTAATTTCTGTACACAAACTTTGTTTGAGCCACAAAATTATTGAATATATTGTATAAAATGACCTGCAGGCTGTGTGTATAAGGTGTATATAACACATAAATGCATTCTGTGTGTATATTTGGGTCCTATTCCAAAGATATTTCATTATGTTATGCAATTATTCCAAAATACGGAATATTCCGTTATCCAAAATACCCCTGGTCCCAAGCATTTTGCATATGGGAGACTCAACCTGTATAACATTTGTACTTGTCCTACATAAGTATATAATTGGTGGCACACGGTACAAAATCATCAATAACTCACTTGTGTGTATGAAGGACTGAGGTTGCAGGTGATCAGCTTTTCTTGTTAACTGGCTTAAGAAAGGATTAGTTGTTAACCCTTGTCTGTGATTCTTTATGCATTGTAGCAATTCATACAATACATCACCTGTTATGAAAAAAAGACAAATTATAATGTGTAAATACTTTTATTATATTCAGTATGCCATGTACTCACAAGGGCAAAAACCTTCCATTTGAGTATACACTAAGAGCCTCATTCAGATTTGCACACAATTCTAACTGTGGCTGGAACTAACAATTGTTAGTAAACTGTGCATACTTCAGGGCCTCCCTATCAGTTATGGGCGATTCAGAGCCGTACAGATCTCAGTCAGATCTCCACTTCTGAATAAGTGGTGTTATTGGGTTGCAATGGGGTGTTTACATGTAGGTTAAATTTTCCATGTTGTGGGCATTCGTGTAACTGCAGCATATTCAGAGGTGAGCAAATGCAGCGATCCGTCTGCTTTCAGGCAGATTTCTTGCACTAAGGATAGGGCTGGAGCAAATGTATATTGATGATGATGATGGTGGTGGAGTGCTTTCACAAGCGGATGGATGGGGTGGGATGTTTGTATTGACAGAGCAGGTTCAATACAGGTGAGAAAATGCATTAACACGAAAAGTGGCCACAACTCTGACTAAGGCCCAAAGTGGCCCATATAAAGGAATATTGTACTGTAAAAGTTTCCATCATTTATTGCATTTTATGTAGTCAATTCAATTAGATTTACTCAGCGGTTCTGTGCAAGTAAGTGCGGGTACATGCCACACATACAGTAGCTCTACAATCACTGATTTTTGTTCACAGCCCACAAGTACAAATATCCTGGAGTTCAGGACGAGGTCAGGCCGCAAGGGTGGGGCGAGAATTGGTGACATTGCCATAGTTTCTACGCAGGGTCGTATCTATAATGGGTGCAGGGTGTGCGGTGTACATGGGCCCCCGGGTCCAGGGGGGGCACACACTGCACACCCAGCACCCATATTATCTAAAACTTACCTCTCCAAAGTCTAGCGTTGGGTCTCTCAGCACTGCTAAAAACACTAGAAAATGACCGCCATGGCCATTTCTCCAGTGTTTTGCGCATGCGCTGTGAGGAAATCGCTGGAAAAATGGTGGCCGCACCATTTCCCTGGCAATATGCGCATGCGCAGTAGACTCTGGGCACTCTAGTGCCCAGAGTCTACTGATGATGCGGTGGCCGGGGTGAGAGGAGGGGCCCCCCCTGTTAAGGCGCCCCTGTTTCTACGCCATTGTAATGGCAACTTGCCCCTCTGGCAGCTAATTGTATTGAGATTTATGAATTAGAAGTATTTTTGTATACCTGTTTTATTATCATCATTATTATTATTATTAACATTTACTTAATTAGGGTCTGCATTCTCTGTGACACTAAACAATTGGAAACAAATAGTATTAAACCTGGGTATTATCACACTGACAAAGACATAGGAGGGAATAGCTCACAAATTTTCAATCTGTATCATTATACGACCTAAAATTTCCAAACTGAGAATAGGGACATTTAAGATCACAGTCCTGATCTACCCGCAAACAAAGCAATCCACCTAAACCGCTCTCTGTCAAACCCATTCTTAAATCATGAAAGTTACTATCTTTGTGGCTGCAAAAACCATGACTCCCCCACTAAAGTCACACCTGTTTGGCGGGTATGGAGGGAACTCTCAAACTTCGATATAATTGAGGAGCTTCACTACTTAAACCAGGGGTTTGGAACCTTTTTTCTGCAGATTGCCATTTTGATATACAGTATATAACCTTATTCGCGGCCCGATGCAGGCAATGCATCCTCTGCGCGACATCACAGGAGGGCGGGGCCACAAGCCCCGGCAATCACAGCAGTGTCCGGAGCATCCAGAGCATACTCCGGGGAGCTGTAAGGGCAGCGGAGTAAACATCTGAAGAGTCCTAAGTACTCTCCAGGCGGCACTGCTGCATAGATTCTGGCTGCAGGGTGCCATTCTAGGCACCCTGCTAGCCAGATGAGACTAGCAGAAAAAAAGCTCAGAGGGCCAGACCAAATGATTCCGCGGGCCTTATACGACCCCTGGGCAGGAGGTTCCCCATCTCTGTCTCAAACAGTCACTTCATTCTGATGAGAGCCTGACTAAGAGCCCATGGGGCCCTAGATAAGAAAATGGTTTGTGGCACCTTCCCAAAATCCACATAAAAAAGGCTTACAGTAAATTGAATGTTGAACCTTATTCAGGAGTCTACAGTAGGTTGCCTAAATGTTAATTAATCTGTGGCAGTTAGGAGTGCATAGTCATGCCAGATACAGTATATAGTTTCTGCTGTATGATGCTTTCATCTTGGTTCTGAAATATTATTATCTTTTACTTATAAGTGTATAGCACAGTATAGCTCTGCAACATTGCAATTGCCTTTGAAGATAGCAGAAGTGGTTAGAAAACAGTTTTCATCTGAGTACTTTGGACATTGGTTTATAGGTTTTGGTAGCCTAAGGAAACATCAATAAATTAGTCGGATTCCTGCAGAAATCCCCACATGTCAATAAAATCAAATCCATTACATTTTTCCAACAGCATGTCTGCATGAAAAGAGGCTCAGGTACCACCCACTGCAAACAATGACTGATAAACTACCTGAACTTTGTGAACGGGCTTTAAAGTCATCTTTTGTGAGAATGCACAAGGCTCTTCCATTCATTACAAACTTGCTGTCATCTGTTTTCTGTAGTGAGTATTCTTCCTCTGCCCATCGCAGCCAGTTAATCACATCATCCTTGCTCCACAGAGTTGGATGAATTCCTGAAATACATAGTATACAAAAGGTGAATTGTGCAAAGTCATGGGGTTGGGTATGTACTGTAATACCGCCGGATGTCAGCCTGGCGATTGAAATCCCGATGCTGGAAGGTGGGCAGATGAAGATCCTGACAGAGGAGGTAAGTAGGCTATCCCTACACCTCTCCCCTCCTAACCCTCACTTAGTGGTACCTAACCCTAACCTCCCCCCTAGTGCCTAACCTCCCCCCAGGAGTGCCTAAACCTATCCCCCCCTCCCCGCTCCCTAATCCTCCCGGGGGGTGCCTAACCCTAACCTCCCCCCGGTTTTGCCTAACCCAACCCCTTCTTCCCCTAGCCAATCCCTAACCCTCTCGGTGGGGGGGGTGCCTAGCCCCAAGTCCCTAAAAGTAACCCTCCTCCCCCGCGCGGCTAAGAGCTCCCGACGCCCGGATTACCTATGTTCGGTATGCTGTGCGTCAGGATTTCAGTGTGGGGATTTTTAAATAGTCTTTAGTCCCCTGCCGGGGTTTCACAGTTGGGAAGTCGGCGGTCGGTATTTAAACCGCCGGCTTCCTAACTACATCCCATTCACAATAACTCTACACATCAGGTGTAATTCACATTTGGGGAACGGATTGCATCTGACAGTTTGTATACCAGTATAACAAGGTAGGAGGGACCTCGCACTGGATCTTAAATCAGTAATTACATAGAAAGAAGGTGATAGTGTACCAACATTAAAGATTATGTACAAACTTATCTTACTTGCAAATTATATATCCAGAGTTGGTGGTGCTTCCATGAGTCAGCAGTACAGTACTGTACATAGACTTATAACAAAAGAACAGGGACGCAAAGAGGGGGGAGTGGGTACTAATTACCCAGGCCCATCTGTCAGCAGCCTCCCTGTACACAGCAGCACACACTGCTGTGTGCGGGACTGCAGTAGGGCCAGACAGGCTGCCACCTCTGAGCAGGAGCAGCAGCAGTCTCCTGTGCCTGTTGGGCAAAGGAAACCACACTGATCGTGCCCCCCCTTAAATTGCCCTGGCTGAGAGGCTCACAGTGCCCCCTTGCTCAGCACATGCAGCTGCAAATTTTAACATTTTCATTTACATAATATTTATATAAAAGCTTTTGTTGGTATAGTCCATGTGATAAAGGACTGTGCCAGCAAGGAGTTTCTTAACACATTTCAAATATGCGACTTTGTTTCTTTCAGCATTGTGCATGTACCAGTTTATGTATGGGCACAGTGAGTGCTATGGACTGTAAGTCAGATTCCTATGTTACTCAGGCTGCGGTGGTTGGGAAGTGGCCGGCTGCCCTCACCACTACTGGACAGAAGAGGTTTCATGTGGGACCTGCTGCCAGTTATGCTTTTTTATACAATAACAGTCTGAGCTGCTGTGGGCTGAGCACTTCCTGTTTGTGAGAGAATATCAACAGGACAGGAGTTCTGGGAGAGTCGCAACAAACACATTGCTGGAGAAGCTCTTCCATGCTTTGTTTTGCTCCACTTAGGCAGGAAACGAAAGACACATAACACTATTAAGAGATGCCATTATGTAGGTAAAAAAGATATGAGAGCAGCTTCGCTTAAATACCGTTCCTGAACAGCCCTCTTTAAAACGCACTTTTCAATTAAACTAAAGGAGATCCCATTACAGGATCGACAGTTACCACGTCAACACTCAATGTCGAAACCGCAATGTCAACATTAGAAACTCAACAGGCAGCATATCAACATCCTCAGAATGTCAACAAGTTCATAATGACGACATCTGAAATGTTGCCATGTGAAATGTCGCCATGCTGAGGATACCAACAGTCAGGAAAGGGCACTGCCGGGAGGGTTAGGGTTAAAATACTCACCAGGATGCCGCTCTATCAGACCTCTCCAATGAAAGTGTTGGTCACATGTCCGAAGGGACCCAGATGCCGAGCTGAAACTGCTGCAACAGTCGCTACCAGGTCAGTGACTGCTGGGCCACCAGGTAGACATTCTGTCCTGTCAACATGTCATCTATTCTATCATGTCAACACATGCCATAATTTTTACCATGGCAACATTCATGTCGATTTAATGCATGTCAACATGAGAACTGTTGACCTAACATACCACACCCAACTAAATATAGATAAAACAAAAAGTATGGTTATCTTCAGCTAAAATGGGAACAACTGAGTTTAGCTTACTAAATAAACCTCTTTATAATATACAGGCAATGTCAGGAAAGTGTTAAAACAACAAAACTGTCCACTAAACTATATATAAAAACAAATTATACTCACCAATATTTTAATTTCTTTGAAGTACTCCATGGTAGCCCTAACAAATGGGTTAGAGAGGTCTCCATTTTATTTTGTGTTTTAAATGCAAAAGCACTTTGAGTCCTAGGGGTCAATTCAATTAGGTGCGAATTGCGAGTTTGTCACTCCTGAGAATTCTCCAATCCAATTAAAAATGCCTATTCACAATTTCACATTACTTGTAGCAGAGGGGTGCAAATTGACTGCCAAATGAGATGTGAGAGAAATGCATGAAAAAGTGGGGAAACCATCCTGGACCCCCCCAAAATGTATAATTTAGTTAACAGGACCATATAGAAGACTGCTTGTGGGCATTAGGAAGGTATTGTAGGTTTTTAAATTGTGTCAAATGGCTGATTTGTGCTTTTTTTTTAAATTGCAAAAAAAATAAAAAGCGAACTTTTTTAGTTTAATCTCAAACTAATTAAACGGAAAATGCAAAGAAAAGTCGAAAAAATGTGATTTAGGATTAAAAAAATATTGTAATTAAACTTGGAGTGCCTAAACTAACAAAAAAGTTGAGTTTGGGGTAATTTGAGGATTCCCCCCCCCCCCCCAAAAAAAAAGACGTAATTATTGGACTAATTAAGCTAATTCGAAACTTCCAATTGCCTAATTAGTCATTAGGGGAGGGGGAGTGTCCAAGGGGTTCAGCACATTATCCCGACATTTTAACCTTAAAATAACAGTATTCCTTCCCATCTCGAATGGAAAAATGCTAAATTTAAAAACCAAGTGTAGTGATGTACTTAAATCAATCAGAAATCTAAAGTGAATCCACAGCAGCTGACATACAGAGGAGACTGCCACAAATCGTCTCACAAAAGGCACAATAAAAATATATATGTCTGCGCTTAGGATCACTAAAGCATAAAAAGCAGAATGGAGCAATACATTTACCAAATGTTTAATAATGAAATACACATAAAAAAGAACTGCAGTTCCTGAATATTAAATGACCAATCAGCAGGTGCAAATATGCATCAATATAATTATACACGTAAGAATTGGCTATATATCATATTCCTGAAATTAACTTATAAAAAAGTTCTAAATACATAAAATAAAGTGTTGTTTGACAGAAAAAAGATGCTTGTGAGTTCTGATTGTAAAAGAATGTCACAAATGGCATGAACACGGTGATATAAATGCTTTCCTGTTTCCAGAAGGAAAGCCAGCAAAAAAAAAAAGTGTTCCTAAGCACAATAGACTCACCGCTCCCCGTCTGCTAAACAGTGGAAATCCAGATATCCCTGGAGGCTTGTATAGTATTAAAGGGGTAGTGTGGATGTAGTGTGCCTCTTATGAGAACCAAGATTGTTACACTGCATGGGGGAAATACAATGTATCTCCTGTGTAGGGCTGGAGAACACTCGTACAGCGCAGTCTCCCTCTGGCAAAAGCACATGCAGCGGCAATGCCGATTACTAAGGGCTGGTCTGCTGCTCACCGTGGATGCAACCCACATGGGGTCTAGAAATTCCAGCAAGGAGCCTGGGTGTAGGTCAGTGAATGGATGAATCCCGGCTGGAAAAGGTCTCAGTGTAATCTGTTTGAAGTTTTCACAGGAACAAATGCAGGTCTCAGAGCTCTCCTTAGGACAGGTGTCAGAGCTCTCCCTTAACGCATTTCTCCCCTCTCACAGGTGTTTTATCAAAAGGCTGAGATGACCACTCTGTCCATGAACAACAATTTATACAGGTAGTGACCTATCAGAGCATTGGTGGATCATCTGCTTTCAATTATATATTAATTGCATTCCATCTGCTTTAGCATTAAGCTTGTATCAAACAGCATTCAATAAAGTGCATCACGATTACATACAATTAAATCATTTAATTAGACTAAAAGTTCAACTTATATCCTTCATTATGTAAAAAGAAAAAGAATATCAGCACATATATAAAAAGATCCATATAAAACTAAAAAAATGTAAAATAAAAAATTATATATAATATGAAATAATATAGATCTATACACACATATAAATGTTTATGAATACCTATATGAGGATGAGTATAATAAATAAAACACTTAATAAATAAAATTAGATATGAATGAAAAATTAATAAATAAATAATACCAATACAAAAGATTATATATCTTTTGTATTGGTATTATTTATATATGAAAGATGTATAGGGACAGCGCACAGTATATATTGAATCCCTCAGACTAAGTTAGATATCGTGATAATAAGTTATTTGTACATGAATAACGTGCATCTAGTGCAATAAGTGGTTGTGAGTGTGATGTAATTTGCAAAGTCACTGATCCTTAATTAGAAGGCGGCAGCAGTCCTCTTGATGTCCGTTTGGCTAATGGGTGAAGTGATTCTGGAAGATAGGTTAAGAAGACATGCGCCTAATAGTGTAGTATTTTACTTAAAATAATACCGGTGCTCATATAAATGAATGTGCGTACCAAAAAGAAAATCTTTTAAGCTTATCTGAAATCCAGAAATGAGTGGTCCACACTAGATGGATTGAATGGGATGTTGTCGGCTGGATCACCTTATAAAGAGCTTATGCAAGCTCATGGGGGAGAGAGTATATAGAGTGTAGTATTTCCTTAAAATCAATATAATGATTATATATAGAGGCTGCGTACCAGACAATGCTAATTTAATAGCCTGTAGTATGTCTTCCTCCACGTATCTCCTAGTACCCCTTTTCAGTCCCTCTCTGGAACATATATATTCAGTGTATGCGAGCTAGATTCAGATGATCCCTCGTCAGGACATTTAAAAATGGGTTTTTATTGGGTTACAAAAGTAAAAGAAGACAGTATTCAAAACATACAAAATGAAAGTAATAAAATGTGCTTATCTTTTAAAATGGTACCCAGTCCTCTTAGGTAAGTATCCAAAGAATAGAGAGCCTGGGTCAGCTGGACTCAACGCATTTCGTCCTCTAGGGACTTCTCCTGAAGAAGAGGGGAAAGAGAATTCCCCCAAACACACTATTATAATCACCAGATTGTGACAAGGGAGACATAATAACCCAATATGAATAGCACCCATGGGTCTAAAAATCTAATTCTACCATTTCATTTAACCCTTCAGGGTATAGAGTTACCAAGGCATGCATCCAATACGCTTCTCTGATGCATAACTTGCGATATCTATCCCCCCCTCTTAGGAACTTTTTTTTGCTGGCTTTCCTTCTGGAAACCAGGAAAGCATTTATATCACCGTGTTCTTGCCATTTGTGACATTCTTTTACAATCGGAACTCACAAGCATCTTTTTTCTGCCAAACAACACTTTATTTTATGTATTTAGAACTTTTTTATAAGTTCATTTCAGGATTATGATATATATCCAATTCTTGTGTATAGATGCATATTTGCACCTGCTGATTGTTCATTTAATATTCAGGAACTGCAGTTCTTTTTTATGTGTATTTCATTATTAAACATTTGGTAAACTTATTGCTCCATTCTGCTTTTTATGCTTTAGTAATCCTAAGCGCAGACATATATATTTTTATTAAAAATGCAAAATTAGCTTGACTGATTCAGTGAGAGTTGCTAATTGTATTGAAAAATGAATTTGCTATACGAATTCAAAGAGAAAATAGCAACTTGCACCTCGCCATTCGCACCTAATTGGATTAACTCCCTAGTAGGATAAAAGTGATAAATATATAACATTATTATTATTCTATTATACCTGGTATAATATAATCAGTGGCAAATGCAGGATTTCTAGAGAGGGGTTTCCAAATGCTTGATTTTAGAGTGAGTGTGGCCAGTCCATGAAGAGGGCAGAATTGGTATTTTTCCAGCTTTAATATGCATCATACAATGTGTATTGTGTGTAATAATTCCAGCATATGCAGGACCAGAGATCACAGTAACCCATTAGATGCGGCAGTAGGGCCATCCTGCCTGAGCTGAATATTTTTATTTTAGATGTGAGCACCATTCCAGGTCATGGGAGCAATTTCAGGAGCCTGGAGGAGCAGCAGAAGAACCTAGCACTTCCTTGGACATATAAGTACATATTGGGCTCTATAGCAGCACATCCCTAACAGTGCATGTTTTCCAGATCTCCTAGTTGGTGCACAGGTTATTTAATATTGGCTGAAACATGTTAAAAGATCCACAGGTGGTGCTAATTATTTAATTTGTGATACTGAGAAGAACATGCAGCACTAGTAACAATCTATTATATTACTATTTCTACTGTGGTCATGGTATGCGCTGGGGAGGGGGGTTTCCAGGCAGACGGAAACCCCCCCCCCTGCGTTTGCCTATGATAATGTAGTAGTTACTATTTGGGATCTGGGTTTAGTCTGATTGTAAGTAGTGTTACTGTATGTATTATGTGGCTCTTCTTACTGCATTACCTGAAGTTCTCACAATTAATCAATCGAGTTACAATCATTTTCTTAGCATTATGTTCTGCATTGTACCTCTCATGGATCCTGATTCAGAGGTGCTTGCAGTGCCAATGTTTGCACAGTCGAGCGATTATTTGGTACTGTGCATGCAATACAAAATAAAGTAATACCTATAAATGTGCAACAACAACAATCCTGCAGCCCCAATTAACACTTAAAAAAGTAAGATCAAACTTCAATATTTCAAATAAAATACAAATGAGTGTTAATGGTTGGCGCTCGATTGTGAAAAATATGCATCAAGAATCATAAATTACCTACAAATTGGTGGGAAATCAGAAATACCATTCATTTCATAAAAAAACAAAAAACACATAAAAACATCCATATAAAGTAAAAAGATATTGGTACAAACAAAGGAGTGCGGTTCCAAATGACAGCCTTTCACCAAGGTTCATCGCTGCGGTGCGCTAGTGCTACGATTTAGCATGAGAACCTGGACTCAGCAGCTCGGCACCACCGCAGAAGGCTCAATAAAGTCCAAGGTAGGCTGGGTCCTGCAAACTCCCTTTGGTTCACATGCAATTGTTTCCTGCAATGCGTTCGGATCTCCAGGATCCTTCCTCAGGCAAAGGTCAGACCCGTCAGAATCCCGATGCTGGAATCTCGACCAGGGACTAAAGATAGGCGTCTAAATCCTGATGCCTATCTTTAGCCAGATGCTGAAATCCCAACAATCGGCATCCCGAACGAAGGTAAGCCGGGGCTCCCTAGTTGTTAGCCGTGGGAGAGAGGGTTAGGTTTAGGTACCTCCGGGGACACCCCACAGGGAGGGTTAGGGTTAGGCACCAATAAGGGAGGGTTAGGTTTAGGGTGGTTTAAGGTACTTATGTGCCCCTGTCGGGATCTTCATCCATCCGGCTTCCGGCATCGGGCTAGCTCAGTCCATCACACTTAACTACGTTAGAGGAATGCTCAAGCTGACATTTGCATATTTTTGTACATACAAATAAATAGCATCAAGGGTTACCCCAGATAGTGATATGTTGTATTGCTGCTTGCAGTTTACTCCTGTTATTGAACCAGTAATAATACACCCCAAGTGAGCTCTTATAACAAATGTTCTCAGTAGCTGACTAGTTTCCTAGTCGATGTCTAGCCTGCTGAGAAACCGTCACTATGTGTACTATGGGTGAGTTGTTATATAGCTTTTTAGGAGTTATTCTTACACTGTTACATTTATGTTCCAGTGTCAATTAGTAGGAGTTGTCCTGTCAGACATCCAAATATGTGTTTATGTAGTTCACATTTACACAGTAAATGCTTTTTGTGAAATACATTATTAACTAGTATGTTGCATCCAATTTGCAGCTTATATGCATCCAACAGTTTTATAAAACATTATTGTAGTGTGCTAATACATAATCTCATTAATGTTTGTTTAAATTGTTGTCAAAATATTGAGAAAAGGATCTTATTATGAAAGACAATGGTGCATATTTGTTATCAGGTTTTAGACCAGATAATTATAATTTCTTCTCACCATTTATTGTGACAATAAGAAATTAAGTAATGCCCTAATGTATACAAAACTCATGCAGGGACAGGAGCTCCATAGCCATCAGTTTACCTCTCATTCAGTATCCTGCCATGCTACTATGCATTCATGTCCTACTGACCAGGATGTGTGAATGGATCTCTTTCCTGATGAATGGTGCAATGTGTGGCCTATAGGCTACAATGTCTAATGCCACCAGAAGGGGATACAATTATAATCCCGATGTCCGGAATCCAGAATACCAGCGCCGGCATCCTGACCACTGGGATCCCGAAGGTAAGTACTGGGGTTAGAGGGAGGGCTAGACTTATGGTTAGGCATTAGGGTTAGGCTTTAGGGGTAGGCACTAGGGTGGGGGTTAGGTTTAGCCTGTGGGGGGGAGGTTAGGTTTATTCTGTGGAGAGGGAGGGTTAGGTTTAGGCACTGGGGGAAAGGTTAGGTTTAGGGTGTGGGGAGGGTGGGTAAGGGGTATGGTTAGGGGTTAGGTTAGGTTTACTTACCTGGAGGCATTGGGATTGTAACCTGGTAGGGATGCAGGCATCGGGATTATGACCACCGGGATCCCGAGTGCCGGCATCCAGTACCCAAACCCACCAGAAGATGCTGTTATCTACTAGAATTATGCTCCGGAATGGTTATTAAATTCAGCATTGAAGCAACAACCAATGAAATCTATGGAGGCTGCTTTTGCGATCAAAATCGGGGGATTGATACCTGCTTTGGTCCCTATAGATACATTCAGTTGGTACAAGATTTCTTTGCTATTAAACGTGCAGCATGAACCCAGTGTGTTATAATCAATAACATAGTCGAATTGCTGCTGAGGTAGATTATCAAGCATATGCAAAATGAATGAAATGTGCTACACAAACTCCTTTTGAGAAGTGCAAGAACCACACAATGCCTTGTATATTTGGTGCCGCTTTAGAATATGTAAAAAAAACACATTTCCATGTCTAGTTACAGATGTGTCTACAGACACCTATGCACAAATAGCCACAGATAATACAACTATGCTGCACCATGTGTACCACCACAAAGTGCTTTATGCCTTATTTGCATTTTTATTCAACAAATGTACAATGCATGAGTACCCAGGACACTGCCCTTGGCATAGTATGCAGCAGTGGTTTTGACTTGGATTCTAACCTGTGGAAAAAGGCAAAAGACAGAGGACCGATATGGGTGAGCCATACTCATCCTGCTACTCAGTGCTGTCCATAATCTCTATTCCAATTATATTGCAACAAACATGCTTATCCAAAATGCCTATTACACTATAAGCGACCTTGGATGCAGCTACTATGCAAATAAGAATGAAAGTCCGGGAATCACAACCTGTGGTGGAGCATCTAAGCTGCACCATACATCTTACACCATACTGCATAAAAAGGATAGGCGAATAAGGACAAAAAAGATAACTTGGCTAAAATTATTCTACTGGTAGAAATAAGGAAACCAACTCATCAGTTAGGTGACTTGGTAAAGTGCTGACAGAGATCTCAGATTGTTGTCTGATCAAAGTATTATTCTTGACATTTCTGTCATCTTTTGAATGTTGGTGCCTTTTATACAGTTTATAAATCCTACTACAGTATGTTTGATTAAAATAAAATCTTGAGATGTTTGTTTTGCTATTGAGGTAAAATGTTTCTTATTGCACATCCCATTGTTCCTGCTTTCAGGATGTTTGCATTTAATCTTTCTTTTTCTTTGCATCCATACCCCCTGTACCATTACTGTGCAGACTACAGTCTTTGGACCTCTAGCTACAACCCTGAAATCACAGGTTATCCCACAGATAGAAAATTTAATAACAAATCTAACACCACCCATCACTATCATTTTCAGCTATGATGAGACAAGAAAATACTACAATGGAAGCAAAGTTGCACTATATACCTTCAGGGGTGATCAACCTTTTCACTCTCTAGTTAGCTGATCAAGGATTAACCCATTTGGACTGTAATGAAAACATCTTCTCCTTATATGAAACCTCTCATCACAAGATCACTTTACTACTGTCACTACTAAGGTTGAATGCAGATGTTCTGGGCCATACAGTCCAAGACCCAGTCCTAATCCCAGTCCCTAATCTACTGCCATAACACACATTTATTATAATCTGTTTTAGGCTCCAAGGAATTCTGTAGTCCACATGCATTCCTATGTTACTCGGGGGTGTACTTACTGAGACTTCCAGGAACTTTGCATATCACTTCTTCAATAAAGGAACACTGTGACTGGTAATGACCCAGTGGTGGATGCTGGAATCCTGCATCAACTGTATACTTTGCAGAAACATTTTTCATCTGTCTTTCCTGTAAATATATGGCATAATATATTATGATTATACCTAGAATCTACTACTTTTAATAAATGAAGGAACACCACATCCCTAAAGTTATTTTCTAGGAGCCTTTAATAAACAGACACAATGCCTGATTCATCAAGGTTGGCAGTTGCTATTACGCACGCAATCGGCCGATTAATTCGCACTGCACATGCATGGATCTGCGATAGCAAAGTGAATGACAGGAAGTGGAGAAGATATCCTAGCGCTTATATATCACACTGGTAACTGAGTCTAAAGATACCTGCAGCGGTATGAAAAATGGGGAACAATTGCAACCCCGCAAGCACTACAACAAAATAAATTAACACACACCGTGCTGGTATACAATAGAAATGGATAATAAATAGATGAATTTATTAGTTCTCAAGAATATGGTAAAAATAGGGATAATATATCTGAAGGAATCAAACAAACATATCAACAATAAAAATACATGATCAGCAATAAATATATATGGATAAAAATAAAAAAATAGAGAATAAAATATAAAAAATTATAAAGGAAAACCGAGCATAAATATTTGAATATGGTAATGACTAGCTGGTGTGGAATGATGATAATAATTGTGCTGGGTTGAAATCACAAGATGATAGTTCCTATATGGAAAGTTCCAAATGAAGAGATAAAAAGGCGTTTTGACACACTTGCTAGTTAATGAACAAATTTTGTAATGTCACTGCTTAACCTGCAAACAATGTATCCGTATAAAGCCACAATGATGAACACTCTGAGGCTTGTGTAGCACAACAGTTTAATAACTTTTTGAAATAATGGAAGTGTTATCCCGTCGGGCACACGCTGATAGAAAGAGGTAAAGTACTGACCGGTCTCTAGGTTTTAAAACAGCAAGGTGGGGATAGCGTGATTCTCTCACCGGCTGTGCTGTAGCAGTACTGACAGGTCAGGATATACTCGAGATCACACAGCTTCAAAGATGCAGTACCATGGCTCTCCGTCCGGCTGCACGGTAAGGTTACCTGTCGGAGACAGGACCAGAGGGGAGCTGAGAGCAGTTCCGGATGTGTGAATAGGCGCAGCCATGACTTAGATATTCTCCTCGCACCGGAATCAAGAACTGCAGATGCTGGTGATGCTTGCAGGAGCGGGTACAAAACAGGACACTTGAGGCAGGTAGAGACAGCAATGCGTTTCGTCCCAATCCTGGGACTTTTTCAAGCTGGATGCCTCTGTCAGTGTCCTTCATCTTAAATAGGAGTCATAATGAATCTAATCAGTCTCAAATTAGTGGCCATAGGTAGCTAATCAAGGTATCCTCCACTGATTGTCCATTTGTCAGCACATGATAGTTAGCAACTTTAGTATATCTAGAAATATATAAATCTGTAGGAATAATTCAAATGATAATAATATAGAAAATATATATATATATATATATATATAAAAAGACCAAAGTCTATACATAGACAAATATCATATATTAAATAAATAGTGAATACTGATTAATGATTGCAATATCCTACACAAAAAACTAAACATATATATACTATAGAAGGCACATGGTTTTCTATGGCATATTTATTGATGATTTCATTTTTATTTGGGATGGGGATATTGATTCAACTGTTAGATTCACTGAATACCTTTACACTAACCATGTGAATCTTTACTTCACCTCCACTTTTAGTCACATTTCAGTTGTTTTCTTGATGTCACTCTCTCCGCTGAAGGAAATAGGATAATTTCCACTCTATATACCAAGGCGGTTGATTGCTGCTCCTATCTTCATTATTTAAGCAGCCATCACCGGCCTTGGATAAATAACATACCAAAAAGTCAGATGGGGCGCATCAGGAGGAATTGCACTAGGAGGGCAGACTTTGAATTCCATGCTAAACAATTAGAAACCAACTTTTTGGATAAGGGTTACCCCTTAAATTTGGTGAAGAAGCAAAAAAACATGCTCTTGAAAAAGATAGATTTTCTTCTAGACTCACCTCAACTAATGAGGAGAGCATCAAATTAATTAGAACTAAGGATACTTCTATGAAAGTTTTAGATGTGGATTCTTCCTCCCTATTGTTTATTTCACAGTTTAACAATGAATCTAGACGAATACGCTCCATAGTAAATAAGAACTATACTATGTCACTGAATGATTCAATTCTGTCCAAATGTATTAAACCAAAAGCTAAAATTGTATTAAAAAAGAATCACAACTTGGGCAGTTTTCTCGCACCTAGTATGCAGAAACCCCGGTCGAAACCTTTGGAGAATACTTCAACCTGGTTTCCAGATAGACCCCTTGGATGTTACCATTGTAATCGCCCGAGGTGTCTTACCTGTGGTTATATTCAGAATAGAAGTAAGACTTTTGCATCAGTAGCTAATAAAACCGAATATACTTTCAAAAATTGTATTAATTGCCAAACAGATTATACAATCTATATGTTGAGTTGTACTTGCCCAAAGCAATATATAGGGCATACAACAAGGCCCCTGAAGAAGAGATTTCGAGAACATCGAACCAATATACTTAAGGGACTGATGTCACATAGTGTATCTCGACATTTTTTTGAACATCATAATTGTGACCCATCAGAAATTTCCCTGTTGGGAGTCGATGTTATCGAACCTACCTTGAGGGGGGGAGATCGGTTCAGGAAACTCTGCAAAGCAGAATCAGAATGGATGTTTAGACTACAGACATTGTCCACAGATGGGCTCAACGAATCCCTTGAATTTGTGGATTGAGCCTTCGGCTTGGCTGGCGGTTACCGTCTGCCATCCACACATACTGTCTGGTTGGTGGATGGCACACGGTGCCTGCCACCCGAGTCTAGCAACCCACTATAATTTCCCGTTCTCTCTTCCCCTGCCTCTCTTGATCATTAGTCATCCTCATTTGTGTCTTAATTTATTATCTTTTGGGGGGCTTCAATTTGTTTTAGACCATTATTTATATCAATTTAACATGTGTGCATCTAATTTAGTCTTTGTACATATCAGACAATTAAACAAAATAACTAGTTACTAAATATTAGATTGGTATTTGCGTTCTCTTTTTCTCCTGGTTGCCCTTATCATTTTGTCCTCTTAACATACTAATATAGTATAAACTAATCCCTATTATAAGATAATTTGGTTGATATCAATATATAATCTACTATTAATACTGTTGCTCTAATGTTGCAGTTTCTCTGGATCCTTGTGGTAGTAATTTTATATTTTATTTTGTTATTTCATTTATGTATTTTTTATTTATTTTTTTATCTTGATTATTTTTTCAAACTACATTAAATGAATATTTGTGCTACTTTTCTTTATTCGCACAACTATTATCTAATATATAATATTATAATAAATTTGTATACATATATGTGTATCCTATAACTAATGTCCGCTTTTCATTAATCGATTAAATTACTAACATTGTGGATGATGTTTGTTCGCTTTTTGCCTTTGATTTGGTGTGTATAATTGAATATATATTTATCCCCAAAGGGTTGTTCACATTTCCCTAAAATGTTCATGTGGGTGTGCTCTGTGCACATTTATATGTATGTACACACATTTATTTACTGTTGTCCTTATTTATACATGTGCCTTCTATAGTATATATATGTTTAGTTTTTTGTGTAAGATATTGCGATCATTAATCAGTATTCATTATTTATTTAATATATGATATTTGTCTAGGTATAGACTTTGGTCTTTTTATATATATATTTTTTCTATATTATTATCATTTGAATTATTCCTACAGATTTATATATTTCTAGATATACTAAAGTTGCTAACTATCATGTGCTGACAAATGGACAATCAGTGGAGGATACCTTGATTAGCTACCTATGGCCACTAATTTGAGACTGATTAGATTCATTATGACTCCTATTTAAGATGAAGGACACTGACAGAGGCATCCAGCTTGAAAAAGTCCCAGGATTGGAACAAAACGCGTTACTGTCTCTACCTGCCTCAAGTGTCCTGTTTTGTACCCGCTCCTGCAAGCATCACCAGCATCTGCAGTCCTTGATTCCGGTGCGAGGAGAATATCTAAGTCACGGCCGCGCCTATTCACACATCCGGAACTCCTCTCAGCTCCCCTCTGGTCCTGGTTTCCGACAGGTAACCTTACCGTGCAGCCGGACGGAGAGCCATGGTACTGCATCTTTGAAGCTGTGTGATCTCGAGTATATCCTGACCTGTCAGTACTGCTACAGCACAGCCGGTGAGAGAATCACGCTATCCCCACCTTGCTGTTTTAAAACCTAGAGACCGGTCAGTACTTTACCTCTTTCTATCAACGTGTGCCCGACGGGATAACACTTCCATTTTTTCAAAAGGTTATTAAACTGTTGTGCTACACAAGCCTCAGAGTGTTCATCGTTGTGGCTTTATACGGATACATTGTTTGCAGGTTAAGCGGTGACAACATTACAAAATTTGTTCATTAACTAGCAAGTGTGTCAAAACGCCTTTTTATCTCTTCATTTGGAACTTTCCATATAGGAACTATCATCTTGTGATTTCAACCCAGCACAATTATTATCATCATTCCACACCAGCTAGTCATTACCATATTCAAATATTTATGCTCGGTTTTCCTTTATAATTTTTTATATTTTATTCTCTATTTTTTTATTTTTATCCATATATATTTATTGCTGATCATGTATTTTTATTGTTGATATGTTTGTTTGATTCCTTCAGATATATTATCCCTATTTTTACCATATTCTTGAGAACTAATAAATTCATCTATTTATTATCCATTTCTATTGTATACCAGCACGGTGTGTGTTAATTTATTTTGTTGAATGACAGGAAGTGCCATTTGGGGGTGGTGATGGGAGGGTGGTCGGGCGAACGCTGGTGTGCCAGTGCGTCTGAACACCATTGCATGGCCGTGCTCAAATTTTCCACTGCGTAGCCATATGCAATGTGAGGACTGATAGCGCACGTGGCTGTTAGCAATTTCTGAGTAAGGTCAGGGCTTGTGAAAGTGTGCATATGGGTCCAATGGTACTCGATTGTACCAATGGTTTTGCTATTCAGTTAAGTATTACGGATGTGTGTAAGGGGAAGTGGGCGTCCTTATATTAGGCTGTGATCGCAATGCATTTGCATAACACTGCTGATATTGCGTGCAGATTTGCAATCGTGATCCTTGCTGAATCAGGCAAATTGATGTCTCCAGTTGGATAGATTGGTATCTTTCATGGCTGGGCTGGCCAGATGGCAATTCTGGCTAATTTATTTCTTTATTAACAGTTTCTTATATAGTGCAGCATATTCCATTGTACTTTACAAATGGAAACAACATTAACTGGGTAGTAACAGACAGACAAAAAGGTAAGAGGGCTAATGCCAAAAGGGCTGATGGCCAGATGGGGTAATCTGGCTGTGTGAATGCCCCGCCGTGAAGCTCCATAGCTCTGCACCTCTGCTTGGCTAGCATGCTTAGATGAAGGTTTAGCACAAGATCACACCCCCATCATTCAAGTCATGACCACGTTCCCTTTTCTGAGCTCGTGAAGGGCCTGATACAGAGGCTTAGCAGAGATGCTAAGCTGGGTATTTTTGTGGTCACCCATCTGTGACTTTATGAAAATGCCTCTACAAAGCCCTTCCCAGGTGTACATCTGTGTGTATTAATGTGCAAGGACTGTAGACGCTGTCATACCACCATCAGTAGCTCCATTGAAACCTGCACAAGCCCTATGGCAGGTGCAGTATGGCCTCCAATGTGATTGAGGGTCTGTGTATGTTAACTCTTTAGTGACATGCACACAACACTCATATAACACACCCTTTTTTGTGTATCTTCCAGTCACCGCGAGGGAACACCCTGCACTTTTCCAAGGCAGTTCTAATACCATGCATCTCATTCATAACTGCGCCTTTGTTTGCTACGCACTATGTAACACATGCTCCATATCGGGATTTTTGCTGGCTGATGCGCGCAGTAACAGGTAATCGCTCAACTCCGTGAACATTGGCATTGCGTGCGTCTCTGAATCAGCCCGATATGTTTTAAATATGATAATTCCCTTTTATGGATTAATAAATACGTACTATAAATTTAGCACACTTTCCTATGAGCTGTCATTTTTATGTTGCTCCTAGACAGGTGACTATCTTGCCAAAGATAACTGCTCGCAAAGTGTTGAAAGTTTATATAAATACAGTAACTACTTATTCAGAGCATCTATAGGAGTTTCCTTTTGGAATGTTTTCATTCTCATGGATGCCAGCTTACTCAAATTGTCGCTTGTTCAGTACACACCTTGCCGGGTATAGCATTCACACTAGCGTTTCAATATTTCTGTCTGGCTGGTTATTGACGTCTGTTTGTGACTTCTACTATGCCTGGACTATCCATTTTCTGTTTCCTGGATTCTGATTATTGTGACCTGGGGGTAAATTTACTAAGGTACGATTTGAGATAAATTTTTATGAATCTCTTAAATCTCATGTACAAATCGAACACCAAATCCCAATCCAAAACGAACTTCAATGCCCCAAATGAATAGACCTGCTTCATGCTTTCAATTTCAGCATGAACATTTTTATTTGACACAGATGCATGCATACACAGATGCATGCGTGTAAAAAGCTTGTTAAGTGTTAATTTTTTTTTAAATGAAGTGGGGACTACTCCATTAAGTACAACCAGCCCCAGACTTTGCATAGCCAGTCCTGGTTGTGTAAATACAGGGGAAAAATTGCAGAGGGTTCCCCTGTACTTGGCGCAACCAGCACCAGGCTCTGAGACGGTCCTGGTTCTGGAATTACAGGGGAAAAAAAGCATAGGATTCCCCTGTAATTTCCATAACCAGCACTTGTCCCTTTCTAGTGGGAGGGTAATGCCACAGCCAGGGAAACCCTATCACTGGGTTCCCCAGCCGAAACATTACCCCTGACCACTAGTCAGCCCAGGCCGGTGATCCCTGAGGAGTTGGGAACCCCCCAATAAAGGGGTTCCCCACTCCAGGGCACCCCTGGCCTAGGCTGATAGCCCGGGACTATCCCTGGCACCCATGGGCGGTGGGTGCCGGGTTGATTGTGTAAAAGTGTAGTGTGAAAATAGTAGTGTAAACATTGTCTTTACCGTTAGAACTGCAGTTCCCAGCAAGCCTCCCCCACCTGCTGGTACTTGGAGAACCACAACTATACTTTTAATACACACATACACACTCACACATACTCACCTACAATACCTGGACCGGAACTCTGTAGGCATCCTTGGTCTTCGGAAAATAAAATAATGAAAATACCGACCCACAAACTCAGTACCATCCTCGAAGGATGGTACCTCCCTAATGACGGGCTCAGATGAGGCATTTCCCTTTTTTGCAGGAAATTCATTTTTCTGTTCTATTTGACATTTGATTTGGGCTTTAGTAAATCCCCTCTAAGAAAATCAAACCAAAATCGAATGGCAAATCGAACACAAAACAAACTCGAACCTTTGTAAATATACCCCCTGGACTGACTTTGTCTCTGACTTACTGCATTTTTAACCAATTGTGCATGTCTGTCTGCATATTTCCATCATATACGGGGAAATGCACTAAACCTTGAAGAGTGATAAAGTGTCGAGTGATAAAGTACCAACCAATCAGGTACTGTCATTTTTCAAACATATCCTGTAAACTGACAGTTAGGAATTGATTGGTTAGTACTTTATCACTCTCCAAGGCTTAGTGCATCTCCCCCACTGTCCATATGCTTTTGTGCACTTTATGATACTGTACACTCCTATCATAGACTGCTGATTACCAAATACTATGTCTACGATCATGCTAAAGTTTCATCTAACCCAGGGTGGTGGTCCCAGCTGCCGTGACAAGTATTCAAGTTCCCGGTGCTGCATCTACCCAACACTACCCTCTTCCTGAGTGAAGTGGGTGGTTCGGGTGGCTGATGACATGATTCACGGCATTGTATAGTGGGGGGTAGGGCTACAATGACCTGATCGTGCCATCACGCCCCGCTTATTGCCTGCTGTACCGGCCTGGCTGCCATCTCTCAGAGGGGACAGCCAGAAAGTCAGCAAGAATGATTAAGTCCTAAAATACAGAGCATAGAACTTGTGGCGCTACGCCTCAGAGCAGCAAAAAGAGACCTTATAGAGTCACCAAACTCATAAAGCAATTGTGTAAATAAACAAAGATCACGGTATTGCGCTATGAATTGTCCAAAAACAGTATTGATACTCATGATTGGATGTTTTTCAGATGTGGGACAGTCCTCCAAATTCTCAGGTTTTGAAAGTTATAAAAAACAATAAAGTCTATATCAGAACAAAATGTTCATATAATAAAACAAAAACAACACCACAGGTGTCAATAGTCCATAAAGGTGATATCTTCATGCACATCCAAAAAGGGTAAGAAATCCAACAGATGGTGTACCACAGATAACCCAGTTTGTATCCAGAAGAACACATAGAACAAATGTTTACATTTACCCTTACATAAAAGAAGCATATGGTAGACACATCAAGGTTTCTTTTCCACGTTGTGTAGACCTCAGGGTGTCATTCATGTGGAAATATTTCCTTTCAGTATTTCGGTTTTTAGAAAAAATAAGACAGCAGACAAGAAACGTATTACAGTCACACTGCTTGTCTCTAGTATAACAAGACGTGTCAATATTCTGTATAGGTGATATCCTTATGTACATAAAATAGAGTAGAGTGCAGTATCTCACACCCAGGAGTTCATATACCAATATGTGTATTAGGAAATGCACATGAATCAGTGCTTACGTTTATGCTGTACACATCAAGGTTTCTTTATCCACTTTAGACACTGTTCCTCCCTATGTTAGCTTGTAGAAAAGATAATAAAACTCAAGATGAAGATAAAAAAAATGCTAGTTCAATAATAAAGATTCATAAAAAAATAGGGACAATAGATCCATTTCAAACCAGATGTATAAAGGTCAAAATTATATTCCAAACAGAATGTAACACAGGTGGAGGATTTCCCCACATCTGAAGAATATCCGGGAGAGATCAAGAGCATCATTACTGTTTGGGAGAATTCATAGCGCAATACCGTGATCTATGTTTATTTATACAAATTATTTTAAGTCCTCTTTAAATAATTCTGTGCTGTATATTGTAATTAATGGGAACACTACAGATGTGTCCACATACATCTTACATCCTTGTGTGTTAAACAGCTCTTCTAGTCACGCAATGCCACGCCACGACTTGGTAGTGCCGTGTCTTTTTGTGCGACTTTTTACCTTCGAACGCATCTTATTCACAAAGCAATGTGAATAGAACACACATACAGCTTCTACTGATTACACTGACACTGTACCGTAGCCATTCACATACAGATACACCTGCAGTCGCACACAGAATATAGGCAGGCAGCATATAATTTTAATGCGACTTGTTGCGCACAGAGGTAAGATGTAAGTGGACACATCTGTATTTTTTAAATAGATAAGCTACAGAAGCTGCTCGGAATTTGTGGGAATTAAAAGGATTAGTAGGTAAAAATCTGACCAATACAATGTGTGCAATAGAAAATAACGGCTGTATTCAATTTAGATAGGGGTTTTTAGTGCCATTATTCTGGGAGGATTAGTTCATGCAGTGCCTGTACAGAGAAGATTGTTGCCTTAATAAAGAATGGTCTTCAGTTTGGGTTGAAGAAAGGAACAGTTTGCTGCTTTTGGCACAGATGTAGATTAATGTGGTGGATTCAGCTATTACCAGTGTTAGAGCTGGATGTACTACAGGCAAAACATGGACAAAAATCCAAAAACTGCTGGCTGAGCTGGGCTGGGCTGGGCTGGGCTGAGGAGGACAATGTAGAGTCAGGAAATAAAGTTACAGCCCCAAGAAGTACGTAGTAGGACTGATTCAGAGATGGATGCTAATGCTGGCTGTGTGAAAATATGCAGATGTCACAGCCGTCGGGATTTGTATTGAGACGCCCACCAGAGAAAAGGTTGTGACATGCCGGCTTTTCAGCTGCCACTTCCCCATTACCATCCCCAAACAATCCCTGCCTGTCACTCACTTTACAAACAAGTCTTCTGTGAAACCACCGTCAGATGTCCATCGTAGCACATGCGCAGCGCAACTCTGATGCATGAACAGACCACCGATAATCGCTCAACTACAAGAAGAACATCAGAATAGCATCCATCTCTGATTCAGGCCCAATGTCAACTCTTGTTCAGGACTTGTGGACTCTGTGCCTGATTCAGAGAAGTACGTTATGGCTGTCGCTGCTGCTGGTTTGGGAACACGGATGTTTTTTAATGTTACATATTATTTATATTTATATTTCTAGTCATTTGTACTATATCAGTTACTCATCAACACTCCAAGCAAGGCATTTGAAACAACAAAACTCCTATACTACAGTATATTCATACACTTAACACTTAATACACAGCGCTCGCGAGCGGGTCTGAATCAGGCCCTTAGCTCCCAACCTCATATACCAGAGTTAGACACTTAACATATGAGCTATTTGCTCCCTTGTTGAAAGTCTAGTCATTCTAACTACTGTATATGAAGCTATTCGTCTAATTGTTAGTTTATACCATTGCACCAACTGTAAGCAGACCTACAGTATGTAGTGTGCAACCACACATACTTTAGATATGCTTAACTGCAATAGTTTAAATTAATAATTAACTAATTTTATATACTGTAGTTAGTCCCCTTTAGAATGCAAGCTCTCACGAGCAGGGCCCTCTTATCTCAATGTGCTTCTCCTTTCCCTTACTTATAATATTATATACTACCTACAACAGCACCTAACTCTTGGTTGCTGACACCCTGTTGCTTATTTAAGTGTTATGATTGCGGATACATCTAAATGATGTCCTTGTCCTGTATTGTTTTATACTGTGCGTCACTGTTTTATTGTTTTGTTCATTTGTAAGGTGCTGCAGAACCCTTGTGGAACCATAAAATAAAGGATAATAATATTATTATTATTATTATTAATAATTACAACCCTCCTATGCAGGAGCAAATAGCTCCTGTGTTGTGTCCTGTGAGCAAGGTGCAATTTAAATACAGGAGAATTTACTTGAAGGTGCATATATCTCCTAGTGAGCCTCCATGCCGGCCTCATCCCACTCAGCAGGACATTGGAGAAAACTAACTTGTGATCTGTCTCAGAAATTAGTCCATCAAAGGGGTTTCTTGGTACAGAAACCCCCTTGTGTGCTCCACTGTAATGATGCACACCATGTGGCACATCATCATTAATTGGCAAGTGTCTGCTGAAAACAATTACCAAAACTTCCTAGATCAGATAGTCCTTAAAATCCTAACCAACAACCAGAAAATATGCATAATCTGTGAAACTGATTCACCTGCAGACTATAGATTACCAGTGTGTTAGACATAACTAGCATTATTGTGCAACACACAAAATTCAGGTACATTCCTTCATGGAAGTACAGTTCCTGCAAGCTTTATAATGCTTATTTATATAGTGACAAAATATTCTGCAGCACTGTATAAGAGACTGACTGCAGTATTGAACCCTACAATCTATTTTTTATTATTTGAAACATTGGCACAGGTCACACTACCCTACTTACGGCCCCGATCTTTGAACAAAAGATGACCAAACACTCTTACCTTATGGTCAGCAGTGGTGTAATAGTTTCCCTTGTCTGACATATCTACATCTGATGTATCAAAACTAAAAGCATTCAGCGCTGCCAGATAGATTCTGTCCAGTAATTATTTGTTCCTTGCAGGAAATATTTTGTTATACGTATATTGCTAAAATCACTGTATAACTTCCTGGATGTCCACAATTACTGTAGTTCAAAATTCATTTTCACAGCCAGAAACATCTCAGAATCTCCGATACCAGAAGCTGTCATTTCTGTTCAAAGTGCATGAGCTGAAAGCAAATGTTTCCTTGTGCTGCAGCGTTGTATAGAAGAAAGTGAAAGTGACAACAGAACCAAACTGATAGATCAGAAGAAGGAAATAAACCAGAATACGTCATGTAATTGAATGCAGTATAACAATAATAATGGTTAGTGCAAATGGTCTGACTATATACTATATAAATAGTGAACATGAAATGTGATGTAACTATACTGCAAGGTACCCATTGGTGTTGCATTTGCATTTTTTAAAAAACATTTTAAATTCAAACCAAAGATGTGTTTGAGGTGTTTTTTATTTTTACAAGCACTTCTGTTATGCTGGCCATGCACATTGAGATAAAACTCATCAGACAGACAGACCGATTATTGCCATACACTGTCAGATAATTGGTCTGTCTGATGGTGAGTATATAAGCTGTCAGATCCAATCAGCAATGATCACATTTTTCGGGTATGCTGAAAGATTTATCATGCCCGAGAAAACGATGATTGCTGCTCGCTGATGACCATACACTGTGCAGTTATTAGCCTGATCAGGGATCTGTTGGTTCCAGCATGATTACGTTGCGATAGCTGCTAGATTTAAAGCTGCAATTAGCTTTAACCCCTTCGCTGCTGAGGGTTTTCTCACCCTTGTAATGTTTTTCACATTTGTGCTTATCACATTCTAACATCAATCATTTTTTTATGTTGTACCTGCACCAATTATACCTTGGGTTTTTTTTTCAGAAGACTTTGGCCCTCATTCAGAGCCACTTGCAAGCGGCAGTACGCTCGTTCCGAGCGATGTTCGCACATCTGCGCATGCGTACGGTTTTTAGTACGCATGCGCGAACCAGTCAGTGCGGCCGAAAATCGTTGGTACGCAATATAGCGAGGGCCTGCTATTTTGAGTGACAGAATGAGGCGTATGTGGGTGGTAACAGGGGAAGGTGCTTGAAAACGGGGAGTGGAGATCCGAACGCAGGCGTGCTTAAAGGTCAAAACGGGCGTTTTAAGGGAGTGCATATTTAATACAGCAGCGTCATTGACCACGTCACTTGGTTTTTTTTAACTCAGAACTGCTCGCAAAATAGCGGTTGAAAACACCAACCACAAGAATAGCGAGCAGTTCATACGCTGTACGATGTACTCGATTAATCTAATAAATAGCGGACATGACGTATGGTGCGTGCGGCCAGGGGGCGTTTTTATCAAATAAACGAGCGTATGTTTTGCTCGCTTGTTCAGACTTAGAGGTGGGAACAGACTGCAATTTGCGAACGGATCATTTGAATAGCCACCCCTTGTTTTTGAACGAACGACCACAAATAGCGAACGGCTCTGAATCAGGCCCTTTGTATTTTCAGAAAAATACATTAGTCTTTTTACTCATTCTAAGGAATAATTCCATCTTCATATGATATTTAATAACGGCACCTGAAATTGTTTGAAACTATTTATCTAGAAAACAAGCTGGTAATTAACCACAATCAGTTTTTCATGTGTAGTAAATGCAGAAACGTATCCAACTAAAAAGCGCTTAACGTATAAATGTATACACTTTTAATAAAATTCTAAATAAAAACATAAAATAAACACAAATAAGCACACAAAATGTATCAAACTGAAGGACTTACAGTATATCTGAAAAGTTAGTATATAATCAGCATAGCATATTAAATAAAGTGTAATGAACGATTTTTTTTGGACTACAAACGATTTTTGCATATGCCCTTAATGAAAATCGTTGAGTTGGTCAGTCTGACTGAACTACAAACTACAAACGTGAACGCGCATGAACGTTAATCGTTCATTGTTTTAACTTAGAAAGTGAACGATTTTTTTCAACGACTGAACGATATCGTTAACGATAATCGTTCAAAAAATCGGTGTGTGTGTATGCACCTTAAATGTTCAATTCACAAAGCCTTTATCAAAGACTGGTTGAAACAATATAGAGCTTAGCTTGTAAGTGCTGTAGCCACTGGGTCACTTATAGGATCTCCTAGTTTAGCTCAGTCCATACGAGGATATATCTTAGCACCATATAACTCTTGATTCTGTTTCTCCTATACAGTATAGTTTTTCCATGTACTGAAAACAGGATGCTGGTAATCTCAATATAGTCAATGATAATTTATCTACAGAGAAACTTGAATCATACAGTATACGATAAAACATAGGTCAAAGTCTACATAGGGGGAGGGGCCCTAGATTGCACACCCTAAGCACAATGTAAGGTGCTACTTGCTGAGACTTGTAGTGCTGCAAGCAAAAAAAAAGACAGATGCAAGTGCACACTCTAACTATGCTGAACCTAATAATAAAACTGCTAAATTGCATCCAAGAGGTTCTTAGCATAATAATGGCCATAATTATGGGCCTGCCCACTGCGTCCAGGTGACCTCTATCAGGCAGGGTCCCTTAACACTCCTATGGAACAAATACAGGGCACGGGACCCCCAGGCCAACCCAGCAGAACCGTCCCCATGGCATTACACTAGTGTGAGATTTAAAGTGAGGGTTAAAGAATAATAAAGAAGAAAGCCTATGTGTTAAATCCTACATAAGTAGAAGGTTATAATAAAAAGTGTATAAAGTGCTACATATACAAAAAACAAACTAAAGAAGTGAAAAGGTGTACATTATGATGCTATGAAGCAGTTCAGCCACACCAGCCCAGAGAGCCCCACACCCCAATACCAGTCCCACAACTGACACACAGCATATGTATAATAGGTCTTACGCACAGTGTGCCTCATAAGATGTGCAGTCTTGGAGTGCAAGGACTCCTTGCTAATTAAAAACACCCAGGAGCAGGTGAGAGGGGTGCTAATCAAGGTGGGAGGAGTCTCGTCCTTCCAGTGTACATACATTTATTTATTACCAGTTATTTATATAGTGCATACATGTTCTGCAGTGCATTTCAGAGAATATTTGGCCATACACATCAGTCCCTGCCCCGATGGAGCTTACATTCTATGTTCTCTACCACATGTGTACACACATACAAACTAGGGTTAATATGTGTTGGGAGCCAATTAACCTACCTGTATATTTTTGGAGTGTACACATAGTACAGAATACATAGGAGGGGCCCTAGATTGCACACCCTAAGCACAATGTGAGGTTCTACTTGCTGAGACTTGTAGTGCTGCAAGCAAAAAAAAAGACAGATGCAAGTGCACACTCTAACTATGCTGAACCTAATAATAAAACTGCTAAATTGCATCCAAGAAGTTCTTAGCATAATAATGGCCATAATTATGGGCCTGCCCACTGCGTCCAGGTGACCTCTATCATGCAGGGTCCTTAACACTCCTATGGAACCAATACAGGACACGGGACTCCCCAGGCCAACCCAGCAGAACCACCCCATGGCATCACACTAGTGTGAGATTTAAAGTGAGGGTTAAAGAATAATAAAGAAGAAAGCCTATGTGTTAAGTCCTACATAAGTAGGAGGTTATAATAAAAGTGTATAAAGTCTATATGTTCCCACTAATCTGGTAAATTTTGCTCCCCTAATTTAGAGATTTCTTTAATTTTGCATTCCAAAAAGGAATTTATTGTAGTTCTTACCGCAGGCCACCTTGTGGGGAACCTATAATATTAGATTGGTATAGATCTCCTGACACCATTCGAGATCCTCCTGCAGGTAGACCCGGACCCTTCTGCTTACTGGCAGCCGCTGTAAATAACTGAACACCAAGGGGCCCATTTATCAAAATGTATTTGAGGTAAAGTCCCCGAAAATACCCGTATTCGGAGGTTTACCTCAAATACTAAGTATCCCCCAGATGTATTTAGGAGGGATCTGACGGAACCCTCCCCGGCTATGGCAGATGTGCATGTGCAGTCCATGGGACTGTGCATGCGCACCACCCCCTGTAGTGGCTTGCCGCTCTCTGGAGACATCGCTATACTGATCAGTGGTTCCGGAGACATCGCTATACAGATCAGTGGTTTGTGTAACCGACTTCAAGAGGCCCATTTATCATTGATTGCTTTTGCAATGCGATCAGGTCATGCCAGTAATGCCCCTGATCGCATTGCAAAAAGTGATCTCTTCAGCTGGATGTATCATCCGGGACATGCAGGACTGCGTATGACATGTCACCGCCATTGAGGTGGAGGGAAGAGGCCAGGATATCCATCGTCTGATGGAGATTTTCTGGCCTCTTTCCCTCATCTGCAATGGCCGGCTTGCATAACCCCATGGTCACTCAGCCGACTGAGGATCACGCAGATGATCCAATGCTGCATCCAAAGACGCAGCTTGGATCATTAATGCATACAGGAGGCATGACACCTCCTGCTGCATTAACATATTAGCAAAGATGGTATTGCAAAGCTGCTTGTGTGTAGCTAAGCAATTCCATAACTATGTTGAATCACCCCCTAGATCACCATCAAACTTACTCCAAAGAGCAAATCACAGGCCCGAAGCCAGTACAGGTGATTGGAGGTGGCATTTAGTGGAAGGTAAAGCATTAATTATTATAAGAAAAAGTAAATTGGAAACATGGAACAAACTATTAAAAACCTAGCTTCCAAATGTGTGTTTTCTAATACAAATTGAATCCAAACAGCAAATCACAGGCCTCAGACCAATACAGGCAATTCAAACAAGAGTAACAGTTGAATAGATAAGATAACTAAAGTATAACAAATTTCTCCAACCTGCAAATCACAGGCCTCAGGTCAGTACAGGTAAATGATGATGGAGTAAAGCCCATAATGAAAATTGGTGTACAATGAAAGGGCATGCACAGTTTAACAAACCTAGCTCTTCGGTGATAGGTACTGCCACTTTTGCTTGGCTTGTTTGGGCCCCCACATAAGAAACAATTTTGGTAGTTTGGTTGAACCAAGTCACCAATAGGCTTAAGGCTAACCATGTAAATCATCCTCAAAGTTCAAGATGTCATTATGCTCATCATTACCCTCATCACTGTTGTCAATATCATCATCACACAATATTAGCTCATCCCCGCTGGTTGCCACCATTACAGTCTCATGTTTGTAATTGACGGCATAGTATTTCTCACTTGTAGTTCATTTTGATGAACATCAGCTTTTCCACATTTTTTGGAAGTAACCTTCTAAGGCAATCACTTACAAGGTTCCTGGCTGTGCTAAATACTCTTTCCACATACACACTTGAGGGTGGGCAGTTTAAGTAGTACACCATAGCTAGTTTGAATAATGAGCCCCACATTTCTGTTTTTCTTTACATAATTTGTAGAGAGTGTGTGAGATGCTAATTTGTACATTATCATTAAAGTAATCCTCCACCATTCTATTGATGCTTACTGTATCAGATTGAGTCACAGTAGAGGTGTCAATATATGTAGGCATTTTTTGGAATCCTGACCAAATGTCATGTTTCTCTCTGGTATGCTGAGTTGACTCATCATCATCAGTGGTCTATTGGAAAAGGTAATTTGTATTCTAGCAGTAGCATTTTCAGGAGAAAATGAACAGGAGACATCATGTCATGTACCACTTGAGCTAACAACTTACTCACAAGGAGCTCTTTACATTTCTTAAGATTTGTGTCAGTTGGAAAAAAAGACATTACATAGGACTTGCTAAAATGTGTTGATCCTGTTGCAAGATGTTGCAAACCATTTGGTCTTAGTGAAGTGAAAAAATTACTTGTACTGTACTTAGCAGAATTGCTTAGATTAATTTAATCCTGTCACAACCTGTATTTGTTACCCCTGCCCTTGGTCACTTACCACTCCTGTGGCCTGCCAGCTTGCTCCCACTTCTCAAACAGACATTTACATGACCCCAGTTCCACAAACAAACACAAGCATGACAAATCCTTCAGCTTCTCTAGCTGCTTTTCCAGTAGTTTAATTGAGGGTATGACCTTGCTCCTGCTGGCAGTTTCTCAACTCACTTCATAGTTTTAAAATTCAAA